>BTPG01000008.1:14870324-14996693 GCA_036245525.1 Semisulcospira habei | reverse complement strand
CCTACGCACGTTGACACGGGTGCTAACGGCCATGCTATAGCTTTGCTGCTGATTAGGTGCTTTACGCCAGTATTCCCCTGCATTCAACGGTGTGATAGAAGGCGGTGGCTCAAACGGTTCAATCGGGCTTACCCCCTTGAGTATATCTTTCGGGCAGTCTCCATTGTGCGTCGGCTGAGACCCGCCGACAGTTGCACTTTCCCTTGTTGGGCTCGGTGGCGGGCGGGGACCCCCGGGGGATGAATATCTCTACTAATATAATATGGATAAAACCAAAAAACCAAAACTAGCACAGAAACGGCGCATAGACACCGACATTGCACATGACAGTGATTCAGACTGTGAGGAAGCGACGCCTCAGGCGTCGGCCGTATGGCCTCGCTTCCTCATTGTCCATAGCAAGGTGAAGGAGAAACCAGTTACCAAGCTGCATCCTTTTCTGGTGGGGGAGACCCTCAGGAGCCGTGTTGGCAGGCCTGACGCCCAGCGCCTCAGGTCTGGTGACTTGCTGGTGGAGTGCCGTACTCGGGCACACTCCAGCGGGCTACTGGGGCTCTCTTCCATCGGAGACACTCCTGTGGAAGTCCACACCCCACAAAACTATGAATTCGTCAAGAGGCGTAATCAAAGATCAAGCTTTGGCAGAACTGTCAGAAGATGAACTTGTAAGGAACCTTAAGTCTCAGGGGGTGACTTGCGTCAGGCGCTTCGCTTCCAAGCGAGGTGGTGGGGAGATCCGTCTCCCTACCATCATCCTGACGTTTGGCACCCCCACCCCTCCTACTACCATCTGGGGAGGTTACTACTCCCTGAGAGTGAAAAAGTACGTCCCTCTTCCCCTCCGGTGCTTTAAGTGCCAAAAGTATGGCCATGGGCAGAAGACATGCCGTCAGGCAGAGGCTTCATGCGCCCGTTGCACTAGGCCCGGACACTCTGCTGAGTCCTGCACAGCCACCCCCCCTGTGTGTGAATTGCCAGGGGGCGCATATGGCTTCGGATAAGAAATGCCCTCGTTGGATATCCGAGTGCAAGATTCAGCAGGTGCGTGTGGAGAAGGGGCTGTCCTTTCTGGATGCCAAAAAACTGGTTGAAGGCCCTGGTGCAGCTGCGGCTGCCCCAACCTCTAACACCTCAGTGTATACTTTTAGTGCAGCGGTGGCAGGCAAGCGCCCCACCAAAGACTTTTCATGTCAGACCCCAACTTCTTGGTTGGGGGCGGAGCCTCGGCTCATCTCGCCCCTGGAGAGTAACCCTCCTCCGGTGGTGACAAGGAGCCAGGGAACGCAGAAGGCGGACACTGCCGGTCCGGTTGTGCCGCCTTCTGTTGCCCCTAAGCCTCAGCCCCCCACCCAAACCTGTTAGTCAGTCAACTCCAAAGGCTTCTGGCTCTGGTCAGCCTTCTAAAGGCCGCTAACTCTAGCGGCAGGAACGCTGCCCAGGACCAGAAGTCTAAGAAATCTATGGGACCGCTGTGCGCACGGGCCCAGAAGGGGAACACAGATGTGCCCCTTCAAAACAAATATGCTGCACTGGAGGAGCGGATGGAGGGAGTGGAAGTTGTGTTGCTGATGCAGCGGCAGCTCCACCCCCCTTCCTCTCCGAAGAACCAGAGGAGTCTTACAGAGGAGGGTGATCATGTCAGCTGAAGAACCTGTTTCTTGTTTTACTTCTATTTTGTTGGAGGTTGCAGGTGAAACCATCCCTAGAACTTCCACATCACTCCCTCGGAAGCCGAGAGTACCATGGTTCAATGAAGAGTGCCGCAAGGCCCAAACAATGCGCAAATCTGCTCAGCGACGTGCATTTCGTAATCCATCGCAAGCAAATATTTTAACCTTTAAAAGACAGCGGGCGAAAGCCCGTTATATTTTTAAATGTGAACGCCGTGCTTCCTGGAGACGCTTCGTCTCATCTTTATCTTCTAGGACTCCGTCCCAAAAAGTCTGGAAGGCTGTTCGAAGAATTAGGGGCAGGGGTGGCTCGGCTTCTGTCGGCCATCTTAGAGATGGTGCCAGTTTGGTCACAGATAAAAAGGCTGTGGCCAATTTGCTTGCCTCCACCATTGCCCATAATTCTTCAACAGAGCATTATTCACCTTTCTTTAAGAGAGAGAAGGAGAAGCGAGAATCTTGTGCTTGTGATTTTATATCGGATAACTTGGAAGACTAAAATGCCCCTTTTACGTTTTCAGAATTGCAGCAAGCCATGCAGAAATGTACTGACTCTGCTGCTGGATTAGATACCATCCATTATCAGCTCATAACACATCTGCCTGAGGATTCACTCCTTGTACTTCTCAAGGCCTTTAACCATATCTGGATAACCGGTCATTTTCCGCCATCTTGGCGCCAGGCTGTGGTTGTGCCAATTCCCAAGCCGGGTAAGGATCCTTCCGACCCGGGCAACTACCGGCCAATAGCTTTGACATCATGTTTATGTAAAACTATGGAACGCTTGGTCAACGCCCGACTGGTGTGGCATCTTGAGTCACAGGGTCTCATCACAGACCTCCAGTGCGGTTTCCGGCGCTTCCGTAGTACAACTGACCATCTAGTCCGCTTTGAGTCTTTTATCCGAGATGCTTTTGTTAACAAGCAGCATGTCTATGCAATTTTCTTTGATCTTGAAAAGGCATATGACACTACCTGGAAGCATGGTATAATGTCTGATTTGTCGGACATGGGTTTTAAAGGGCATCTGCCCGTTTTTATTCACAATTTTTTGTCCAACAGGTCGTTCCATGTCCGTGTGGGCTCCACCCTCTCCGACTCCTTTGAACAGGAGATGGGTGTCCCGCAGGGCAGTATTCTATCTCCTGTTTTATTTAGCATTAAAATAAATAACATTGTAAAGGCCGTCAAGGATGATTCTGAATGCTCTTTGTTTGTGGACGACTTTGCTTTGTGTGCACGAGGTCGAGGACTTGCGTCCCTTGAGAGGCGCTTGCAGCTGTGCGTTGATCGCATCCAGGGGTGGGTGTCTCTCAATGGATTCAGATTCTCGCCCTCCAAGACAGTCTGTGTGCATTTTACTAACCAGACGAAATTTTTTCCAGAACCTAGCCTGAGCATTGCTGGAGTGCCAATTAAGGTGGCTGAAGAGGCTAAGTTTTTGGGGGTCATCTTTGACAAAAGATTGACCTTCTGCAACCATGTTAACTACCTTAGAACCTCTTGTCGGAAGGCCCTCGACATTCTTCGTGTCGTTGGTCGTACTGACTGGGGTGCAGACCGCATCGTCTTACTTCGACTGTACCGGGCCCTTGTTCGGTCCAAACTGGATTACGGCTCTGTGGTATATGGCTCGGCTTCCAAGTCTGTTCTGCAGCGTCTGAACACAATTCACCATCAAGGTCTGCGCATATGTCTGGGAGCCTTCAGGACATCTCCAGTTCCTAGTCTGTATGCAGAGGCAGGGGAGCCTTCTCTCAGGCTCCGCCGCATCCGCCTCATGCTCAGCTACGTTCTGAAGCTGAAGGCCCATCCAGAAAATCCTGCCTATGATTGTGTTTTTAACCCGTCGTTTGCAGAGATTTACGATGCCCATCCGGGAGCTGTCCGTCCACTTTCCTTCCGTGTCAGACCTCATCTGCAGGCGGCCGGAGTGGACCTGGACAAAGTTTCGGAATCTCTACAACACGTCACTCCACCCTGGCTACTACCAGTTCCTGACATCTTGCTGGACTTGACTGCCCACAAGAAGGATTGTACTCCACCAGCCATATACCAACAGAGCCTCAATGAACTCCTTTCAATTTTTCCTGGCTATTGTCGTCTTTATACGGATGGGTCCAAGTCTGAGGATGGAAGAGTGGCTGCGGCTGCAGTGTCCTCTCGCCATCCTAGACGCCCATTTAAGCTCCGTCTCCCTGACCATTCCTCTGTATTTAGTGCAGAACTGCAGGCCATTCTGCTAGCACTCAAGCATGCCTATCAGTCTCGGGAAAGGAACTTCCTGATTCTGTCTGACTCTCTTTCTGCCCTGCAGGCCCTTCAGGGCGCGGGAACAGACCATCCACTGCTGGTGCAGATTAGAGAGCTCTACGCGGACTTGATGAAGGAATATTATGACATCATTTTTATTTGGGTCCCAGGCCATGTGGGCATCGAAGGCAACAGAATCGCAGATTCTGCTGCCAACAGTGCCCGCAGTGACCCTGTCCCTGACACACAGACTGTCTATAGTGATTTTAAACCTGTTATTAGTGCGTACATAGCCCGCGAGTGGCAGTCCGAGTGGGACAAAGAGGAAGGGAACAAGCTTCATGAAGCTCTTCATAAGTTGTCTGACAGTCTACCTTTCCGCTGCGGCAGCCGCCGTGAGGAGACTGTCCTTGCTCGGCTCCACATCGGGCACACATATGTTACGCACTCTTACTTACTTAAACAGGATGAGCGTCCATGGTGTTTTGCCTGTGATGAGCAGTTTTCTGTTCGACACTTTTTGCTGTATTGTGCTGACCTAATTGACACCAGATATAAACACTTCACAGCAGACTCCTTGAAGGTTTTGTTCCGGGATGTTCCCCCGGACAAAATCTTCAATTTTTTGAGAGAATGCAATATTTTTAACAAGATCTGAGCATTCATAGACTATGTGAATTTTTTTATTTGCCCTTTTTGAGAGTCTGTAGACGTTTCTTTTCCAGACATGTGTGACATTTTAGCCTGAGATTTTTAATCTATATTTACATCTTGTCTTAAGACCTTACTTTTAGTCTGGCTGACCAGATTTTTACCCATCCCGCCGTGAGATGGCCTTAGTCGCCTGCTCGGCGTTAAACCCAAATAACTAACTAACTAACTGAGACATTTTCTTTATAAAATGATCACAAAAAACAACACACCAAAATCTGTTTTTCTCTATGAAAATTTTTTTAAAATGTTGGAATCACGTCACAGATTTAACCCCCCACTACCAGCATTCACTTTTTATTCCACCATTTATTTCTTCAAAAACATTACCGATGGCATTACTGATAGGAAGATATACTTAACTTATCAATTTCAGCCTCCATTATGGCTGACTGGGGCAATTTCTGTGGGATTATGGCGTTTTGCTGGTCGTTTTGACTGTCGGTTACACCGGTCGTGTGCTCGGTGACGTGGCCTCCAGGCCACGCGCGATTCTTTGATTTTTTCCGTTACCTGTTGCAGTGCTCAGCTTAAGACTTGAACCATCTGTGGGGACTTCCAGTGGCACAGCGATATGCACATTTGCTGCCTCCCCTATTCGGGTTGTGCATCCGATCACAGGAGGCGGACCGTTGGTCGGAACTTTGGCATTTCTATCGACGCAAGTGCACCATGCCTTCCACCGAGGTGCCAGCCCACCTGGCCCTTCCCAACTCGGAAATGGTTGGCGCGTCTACTTGGCACTCCCGGTCTCCGGAAGCCGGTCGCCTACTAACCCCGCACTCCCTATGGAGACGGGACTCTTGCGGCGATTTACCCCCCCGGCCAAGGTGACGGACGCTGTCCCTTCTGCCGCGGGATGTGATGTACCTTCCGAGACGCTGCCCTCCCGCTCCCTCGAGCACAGTTTGCAGTCAGCCCCGCGCACCCGCTCTACGGAGACGGGTCTCTCGTGGTGGTACCCCCCTCTCTCCCGTGGGAGGAGACACCGGCCCCTGACTGTCCCTGGCGCGGTTCCCGACCAGCCAGGCGTAGCACCTTTTTGCCTACGCGTCGCCTTTGGTCGTCACCTCACGACTCTGCGCGGCACCTCAGGGCTTTCGGTGTCTTCTCACACCCCGGCTGGAAGCCGGTCTCTGCACGCCTGTCTATCGGAAGGTAAGCCCTCTCGGCGACAATCTCCCTGCACTCCCGCTCCACAGAGACGGGACTCTTGCGGCGATTTACCCCAAGGCCAAGGTGATGGACGCTTCCCTTCTGCCGCGGGATGTGATGTGCCTTCCAAGACCCTGCACTCCTGCTCTCTTGAGCGCAGCTTGCAGACAACCCCGCGCACCCACTCTACGGAGATGGGTCTCTCGCGGCGGTACCCCCCAGAGTGGACAGTCATGCGCCGTGCGACGATCGCCCTCTTTCCGATCTTACACGTACCCCTTCCCGGTGCTTGGCAGCGGCTGTCGACAAAGAGGTTCTCAGCCTACATCCAGCGGATTCCGCCACCGCCTTCAGGGTTTTGGAGTGCCCGTCCTCATCCCTGAGTTCCCTGCCCATGGACTCCCCACTCAGCTGTTCTGCGTCTTCTTCCCATTTCGCGCCGGGCACCGAGACGTTGTGGTCGTTAGAGGAGGCCACGAGGCTCATTCTGCGTTTTCTTCCACCGGAGGCTTGTCCTCCCGCCCCTCCTCTTAAGAGAATGGCTTCAGCTTCCGTAGATGCTACACTACAACCTAAGCGACTGAAGTCCCTACCGCAACCACCCAGCGTCCGGGATCTCGCGGACGCCTTCTCGGCGCAGTTGCCCCCTCGGGAACTCAATGGACCCTGTCTTCTTTTCCGATGCCAAGTGGAAGGAGGGCATCGACATTCGGTTTTGCCAGAGCTTCTACGCGAGTCATGCACAGGCGTTTTCTTGCCCTTGGCCTTTAATGGACGCCGCGGCGGTTTTTCAGGTGGGTGGTCGCCGAGCCGCCTTTTCCTGGGTTCCTCGGGGATTTGACAAGACGGCTAGCCTGATCCGCAACTCCGTGTTCTGCTCGGGTTTCCTGGACCTCGCGACCCAGGCGATTGTCAGAGCTTGCGAGGACCATTGGGACCCGCAATCTACCGCTCCACTACGCAAGGTTCATTCTCTGGCGGTTGTGGCGAACCGGGCGTCTTACCATGCCTCTACCAACGTGATGGCTGCCGCAATCAACTGTGATTTGATCCGGCAGGATGCGATGCTAGATGCTTGTTCGGGGTTGCCTTCATTGATCAAGTCACTGCTCCACCAGGCTCCCATCGGAGGTCCCTTGCTGTTTGGCTCCACCTGGCAGACAATCAAGGAGGCCTACAAGGACATCTGGCCTACATCTCGACCGACCTTCTCTCGCTTTCATGTGGCCCGCACGGCTATGGGTCGCGCGCCCTGCGGTCCTTCAGACCCGCCTCACATGCCCCTTGGCCCCACCCGTTCCCCCCCCCCCCCCCCCCCCCCATTTTGGCTGCTGCTGCGCCCTCCCGGCCCCGGCCTCCGCCTTTCCTGGTAGGGGCCAGCGGCCCGGGGAGGGGTGTGGGGGGGGGGGGGGAAGGGCCTGATGACTCCCCTCCCGGACTGCCCCCACCGACATCTCTCGGGTCACCGGTCGGCGGGCAGCTCTCCCAGCACAGCGATGCTTGGCAGTCGCTGTTGCCAGACGACCTTTGGATCCTCTCTACTATCTCGGCGAGTCTCCAACTCACTTTTCCACGTCCTCCTTTTGTTCGGCGTTCCCCGCTTTAGACTTGGGGGCCGAGCTATCGGGTCAGAGCGGAGGTGTTGAAGGGAGAGGTGGATGCGTTGCTTTCGAAATATGCCATGGAGGTAGTACTGCAACACGACTCTCCGGCCTTCTACAGTCGTCTCTTCGTTGTACCGAAGTCAGACGGACATTGGCACCCGGTTATCGATCTCTCAGCTTTAAACAAGTTCATTGCTGCCACTTCATTTCGTATGGAAACAGCCAGAGCCCTCCATGCCACGGTCCAGCCCATGGCTTTCGCAGTCAGTCTAGATCTGGCTGATGCATGCCTCCATGTGCCCATGCACCTTTGGCTCGCTGTTCCCTACGCTTCGCCTTCCGCGGGATGGTTTATCATTTCCGAGCCATGCCCTTCGGTCTCGTCCTCAGTCCCTCGGTCTTCACCAGGATCATGGACGCGGTAGTCACACGCGCTCGGCGGTCGTCTCTCAGTCTGACCTCTAACTACCTTGATGACTTGCTCCTCTGGAATCCGGAGGAGACCTGCTTGTCCGCCAACAGGGACGCGCTTCTCTCCTACTTAAACAGCTCGGCTTCCTGGTCAGCTTAAAAAAGTCGGACCTCTCGCCGTCTCGCAGATTTATCCACCTTGGTCTGGATTTTCGGACCGCCTTGAACTTGGTGCAACTCCCCCTGGCCCGGATCGAGAAGTTAGCGGCTTTGGCCCTGCAAGTGTATCACGCCACGGAGGCTCCGGCGCCAATGTGGTTGCAGTTGTTAGGACTCATGAGCGCTGCGGCGGACTTGCTTCTGCTCAGCCGGATCTACTCGTGGCCGATTCAACTACATCTCCTTCTCTGGCGGCTATCTTCGGGTGATTTGGAAGCCCGCGTGCCTGTGTCTCCGTTGGTTCGACCACATCTCCTCCGGTGGACAGACCCCTCTTGGTTAGCGTCAGGGGTTCCCCTGGCCTCCCCGCTACCCTCCCTGTCGATCTGCATGGATGCAAGTCTCTCCAGTTGGGGGGCACACCTGCTCCCGGACTAAAGCAAGACAGCGGGCCTTTGGCCACTGGATCTAGTGGGCAAGCATATCAACTGGGCAGCGTTGACGGCAGTTTGGCTCGCCCTCATCGCCTGGGAGACCTGGAGTGACCCACCAGGAGGTCCTCTACAGATCCCCCTCTGCAGCTTCCCATGCCACGCACGATGCGGAAACAGCCATGGCAGGATCTCTTTCACGCTTGCCCGGAGAATCTCTTCTTACATGCCTGGATTGTGTGGCATATCCTCACGGCTCGAGGTTTCTTGGATGCGGCAGTGGCGGCTATCGCTTCAGCACGAAGACTTTCAATCTGGAAAGTCTACGAAGGCAAATGGCGGGTCTTACAGTCGTGGTGCGGGACTCGACACCTCTCCCCCACAGCTTTGCCTATGCCCCAGCTCACTGAGTTCTTCCTGTGGTTCTTCGCGGAGCAGAACCTGGCCCCTATCACTATTCAGGGATAATAAGGGCTGACACTTAATGCCATTTGGGCCGGCCAGATCCAGGGGCTTGCAAGGACCTCGCCGATCTCATGGCTCACTTTGAACTCCAGTGACCCGCTCACTTCTACCATGATGGGGCCTCGCGTGGGTGTTATCCTGGCTCAACACTGCTTGTTTTGAACCTCTGCCCTTGGCGCGGTTCTCTGACTTGACGAGGAAGACGTGCTTCCTGCTGGCTCTCGCCACAGCCTCTCGAGTGAGTGAGCTCCACGCTGTCGCAGAGCACGCTTCCTGTCTGCAGCTCCGGGCCAATGGCTTGGTTCAACTCCTCACTAGTCCTTTTTGGCCAAAAACAGGCTTTCCTCAGCCGCCCCTCAGCCAATGACCAGTCTCGGGAAGTGCGACAGCAGGATCCGGTCAGGGCGTTAACAATCTTCCTCCGCCGGGCAAAGCCCCTACGGCTCCGGGCAGGAACGACATATCTGCCCAGACAATCCCCGCTTGGCTGCATGGAGTCATACGATCTGCATACAAAGACCTCTCGACAGAGAAGCGAAGAGGCTGTGGATTCGGGTGCACGAGATCCAGGCTGTCTCCACGAGTGTAGTGTTCGACCGCAACTGCGCCGTGAGGGACATTGTGGCGGCTGTGGGCTGGCGGGCAGAATCTACCTTCGCCCACTTCTACTTTAGAGACCTCTCAAGCCAGCGACAAAACCTGGCCCTAGTGGGAGACATTGCTGTGGCCCAACGTTCCCTCCCGGCGCTGGATTTGCCTTGGGTAATGCTTAGCTGAAATTGTCGGGAGTGTGCACCTACAGGGGGCCTAGCTAAGCAATAACACAGGGGTCGAGCTTTGGGTGGCACCCTCCTCCTCTTCGCAATTCTTCCTATCAGTAATGCCATTGGTAACGTTTTTAAAGAAATGTATTTTTCTTTAAAATAAATTTTTTCGAAAAATACTTACCGATGGCATTACTCAAACTTCCCTTCCACCTTCCCCGCATGCCGCCAGTACGCTAAGATAGAACTGGCTCTAATGGACTCTCGCGAGATTGGGAAGGGAGGCGACTCAGAGGATAGGGAGACCACTCAGGGGACTATGTAACTGCTTGCTAGAGTGACGTCCCTGGTTATGTAGCAACACACAACAATTTTGGAGGCTGAAATTGATAAGCTAAGTATATCTTCCTATCAGTAAAGCCATTGGTAAGTATTTTTCGAAAAAATTTATTTTAAAGAAAAATACATGTTTTGTTGACACATGGTGAGTGTCCCTGTTTATTTCATGAGTTTTTCTGACTGGTTGTGTTCTTCTTTTGGTGCAGTATGTCATCACAGACTTGGGCTTGTGGTCTTACTCTATGGTGGGCGTTCCTTTGTACGATACACTTGGAGCCGAGGCTTGCAACCACATTATCAACCAAGGTAGGTGTTCTTTTGCGTTTGTATGTCAGATACCCCTGCCCACCTGCAGATCTGCCACCACAGTTTGTGTCCTGGATTTTAATTGTAAAGCATAAAGCCCTAACACGCAATGACAGAGTGTGGATCGACTATGATAATTTCAAGGGTGGTGGCAGAATAGCTTGGCGCCCCTAGGTGCCAAGCTATTCTGACTCCACCCTTGAACTATCATGGTTGATTTGTCTCCAGAACTGTGACGTAGATGTCAGAGGATATCTCCAAACTTTTATAATTTTGTTTTCGGGGCTTATTAATGTCTTTAAAAAATGTTTTTAAATTGGGCATGATGTCCACAAAGACGGATATTTTATGTAATGCTGTTTTAATGCAAGTTTTCTACCAGCGTGTCGCAGCTGCATAAATGCTTCTTCGTATAATTTTGTTCTGTTTGTTTTCAGCGGAAATCACCATCGTCGTGTGCGACAACAATGCCAAAGTGAAGAGCCTCCTGAGTCGTATCAGTGAGACTCCCAATCTTAAGAAGATAATTGTCATGGAGGAAGCCAGCAAGGAGAACATAGACAACGCCAACTTCGCCAATGTACAAATTATGCGGTTTAGTGAACTGGAGGTTAGTCCGGAGGTTATCCCCTTTCATCCTGATACACATTGCTTGAAATAAATTTATTTGACTATGATTGTTCAAGGGTGGTGCCAGAATAGCTTGGTGCCTGAGGCGCCAAGCTATTCTGGCACCACCCTTGAACTGATCTGTCATGAAATTGGTAATGCAGCCTTCACAGAACAGTAGAAGTAGGCACATTTAAAAAAAAAAAAATCAGCCTCAGGATGTAATGGGTTAAAGTTTAGGTTGGTTAAAATGTAGAAAAGAAGCAAAGAAAAGTAAAAGAGGTCTGTAGTTCGGTTGCTGCTGCTCTGTGCGTTGGCTGGTGGAACAGATAAGTTTCTCAGCCCTTTGGATGTCGGGGCTAGAAATTAACTTTTTTCTTTGGGGGCCACCGGGCCCTTTGATTGAAAAATTTGAGGGCCCACAAGCAACTTTCGGGGCCCAACTTTGAAAAATAATGCAAACAAAAAACAAAAGAATTATTGACAATATAATAAGTAGAAAGTACAATTTGTCTGATAATCTAAAATAAAAACAATTGAATTTCCAATTTTGCTGAGTGATGTCATTTTTATTTGCCTTTTCTTTCACTTTCAAACATTACCAACAAAAAAGGGGAAAAAACACACACACACACACATTCAGTGACACACATATTCCAGTGACTAGTGAGCCTGAAATGGCCATTAAACAAAATAGAAAAAAATCAAGTGAGTCTCTTGTATAATACTTTTCAGTTTTGTGACTGAGTATTGCACAATACACATCATTAAATTTTTAATATGAGTGACCTAACAAAAAATCTGACCTCAATGCACAAAAGTTCAAAACAAAACCATGAAAGGGAACTAAACTTAACAGTACTCTTCCTGATAAACTAAAGTTAAACAAACAGATTTTGCCTTTTCTTTTCTTTTTTTTCAATCATCTATTCATATTACACTTCTGTCCAAATTTAGGGCACCGGTGTGGGTTGCTTCCCTTGGCCCAAATACGAAACTGCCGAGTAGAGCTAGCTGTAGCAGACAAATTATTTTGCGGGCCAAGCGGGCCCTTCGTTTTTCAACTTTCCGAGCCCGAAATCAACTTTGCGGGTTTTTGGCCCCGGGCCCCCGCTAATTTCGAGCCCTGGATGTTCATAGCAATATTTGTCGCGATGATTCCTGCAGGAATCATTGCAGCAAAAAGCACTGTGGACATCCAAGGGGTTTCCAAAAGTGGAGAATGATTAAATATGGGTGACCGTCTTCAGTCCTGGAGGCTGATTCATCTATTTCAAAATCCCAGAAAGCTGAATTTCGGCCTTTTGGTTCAGACAGAACAGTCCTTCAGCCAGCCTGTTCCATCTGCAAGAGACAAATTCTCATGAGCCCCTGCATCCGCAGGGACTCATGAAACTTTGTCTCTTGCTGGCCATGGATTATGGGGCATGGACTGTTTTCAGTCATTTCAACTTTTCACACTGTCATCCATGGGTTGTGGAACAGACACTTACATTTGTTGCTGAAAGAGGCAAATATTTTCACGCATCCTGCATCCCATGTTGGCTCCTATCGAGGATAATTTAATCTCACTGACAGAGTTGAAATTGAAAGTGCGTCGGCTGGTGGACACTGTGATTTATAGACGTAATTTCCGTGAGTCCCTGCAGGTGTGATTATGATCTGAGCACAATCAATAAGATTCTTATGTGACATATGCTTTATTGTGACTCATACCAAGGGGAATAAATTACTCGGAGCTGGCAGGCACCCAATCACCAGCCCAGAGAAAAATACGCAGGAAAAGAACAAGACCATCATAAGCATCCCTTAACCCATATCATACTGAGGCTAAAGCTTCAAATTTGTACACTGCCATACACAAGCTACATTATAGTACTTACAGATAAGAATATAGACCAATGGCTTTAGTTCAAGGGTGGTGCCTCGAGGGTGGTGCCTAGTGGCACCAAACTATTCTGGCACTACCCTTGAACTATTTTAGTCAAACTTATTTCACACACTGGTGTATTCCGAATGATAAGGGTTAAGGGATGTATATGATGGCCTTGTTCTTTGCCTGCATATTATTTTTTCTGGGGAGCTGCAATTGGGTGCATTATACAATAATAATAATAATACATAGTTCTTGTATAGCACTGTTCTCCAGGAAAACACTGGACTCACTGCGCATGCACAACAGCACACCCTCTCTCTCAGACACGCGCACGATTATACGCTACTTTAAACCACCCCATCTCTTCCCAACACTTACATACAAGGGGGCAAGGGATCTAACTGTATGTTGAGCGCTGAGTACTTTCCTTTGCTATGTGTACTGTTCTACAGCACTAGCCTCACCTATCTGGTCTGTGAGTTAATTGTGTCTCGGATAGCTCTTTGTTTACACCGGCCCAAAGTTTGAGTTTGTAAGACTGATTTGATATACATCTTGTTTGTTAGTCATTGCAAGATAGAACTTTATGCATCGGTGTTGCACAAATTAAAATGTGGATTTTGTGTCTTTTCAGAAACTTGGAAAAGAGAAACCTGCCCCGAAGAAAGTATGTAAACAATTGTCATAACTGAACGCATAGCTGTTGACACTTATTTTCCACACCTATGAAGTGAATTAATTACATAAATGATATGAATAAAAAAGGAAAAAGGTGGCACTTTATATTTTTGTTCATCTTGAGTGAATAACGCTTTCATCAAAGTTCCTTTATTTGGGATCTGTCTTTGACATTTCCACTGTTTAGGAGACAGGTAGACCTATTTCGCCCCAACGCCCTACAGCAGGAGATGGATTGACCATGATGACTCAAGGGTAGTGCCAGATTAGCTTGGCGCCTGAAGGCACCAAGCTAATCTGGCACTAACCTTGAATTATCATGGTCAATCCATCTCCTGCAACTGATACATAGTTGTCCGCAATTTTGAAAATGTGGCCATGGGTTAAATGGGTTAAGTGATTGTTAAAGGATGGTGCCAGAATACCTTGGCAGCTAGAGGTGCCTGGAAGCTATTCAGGCACCACCCATGTATGTCGTGCTTGATCCATATTTTTGGTAATCCAGACCAAAAAGGTGACTGCCAAGTGTGTAATATGCAAAGAAGTACTTACTTACTTACGCCTGTCACCCCTACCTGGGTATAGGCCGTCGACGAGAGACCTCCAGCAACTCCTGTCATGTGCTTCTCCTTCGATTCTACTCCAGGTGGTTCCCAGTTTCTTGATGTCTGCTTGGAGGTCTCGACGCCAGGAGTTTCTCAGCCTACCTCTTTTCCTCTTTCCCTGGGGGTTCCATGACAATGCCTGCCTAGTGATACTGGAAGCTGGCTTTCTCAGACTGTGACCGATCCATCCCCATCTTCTTCGCCCAATTTCATTCTCTGCTGTTATCTGCTCTGTTCTCTCCCAGAGTCTGACGTTGCTGATCTTCTCTGGCCAGTGGATTTTCAAAATTCTTCTAAGGCAACTGTTCATGAAGGTCTGTACTCTGTTGACTGTGGTTTTTGTCAATCTCCAAGTCTCTGCTCCATATAGGAGAACTGCTTTTACATTGGAGTTGAAAATCCGGACTTTGGTGTGTTGTGACAGCTCTCTGGAGCTCCACACTTTTTTCAACTGGAGAAAGGCTGCTCTGGCTTTACCGATTCGTGCTCTGACATCTGCATCAGTGCCGCCTTTTTTGTCTATGATGCTTCCGAGATAGGTGAAGGACTCCACCTCCTCCAACGGGGTGCCAGCAAGCAAGACTGGTTCTTCCCTGGTTGCGTTCAGCCTCATTGTCTTTGTTTTCTGTTTGTGAATGGTGAGGCCCACTTGGGACGAGATGTCAGCAAGCCTCGTGGTCTTGTCCTGCATTTGTTGATGAGTGTGGGACAGTAATGCCAAGTCGTCTGCAAAATCGAGGTCGTCAAGCTGTGTCCACAGTGTCCACTGTATTCCACTTCGTCTGTGCTCTGTGGTCATCTTCATGACCCAGTCTATGCCAGTAGGAAGAGGAACGGAGACAGCAGACACCCCTGCCTGACACCGGTTCTGACCTGGAGCTCCCTGGTGAACTGCCCTTCGTGGATCACGCGACATGTCATGCCATCGTAGCTGCTCTTGATCAGGCGGACGAGCTTTGTGGGTACACCGTAGTGTCGTAGGAGTTTCCACAGAGTCTCTCGGTCCACACTGTCAAATGCTTTCTCATAATCCACAAAGTTGACGTACAGCGGGGAGCTCCACTCCAGAGACTGTTCCACGATGATGCGGAGAGTGGCGATCTGGTCTGTACATGATCGGTTCTTCCTGAATCCTGCTTGCTGGTCTCTCAGCTGGGGGTCAACGGAGCTCTTCATTCTCTCCAGGATGATCCTGTTGAAGACCTTTCCTGGTACTGACAGCAAGGTGATCCCTCTGTAGTTGGAACACTTGCTGAGGTCGCCTTTCTTGGGAAGCTTGATTAGGTACCCCTCCTTCCAGTCAGCCGGCATCACCTCCTCTTCCCAGATCTTTCCAAACAGTGGGTACAGCATCTCCACTGTTGTCTCTAGGTCTGCTTTCAGAGACTGGGCCTGCTGCTTTGCCGTTCTTCAAGAATGCCACTGCTCTTCTGATCTCTTCCCGGCTGGGTCTGTCACAGCTGATGGGTAGGTCGGTCTCTGCCGGCTGGATGTCTGGGGGGTCGGGTGGGCTAGGTCTGTTCAGTAACTCTTCAAAATACTCGGCCCATCTGTCGAGTTGGTCTGCTCTGTCTGCAATAGGCTTGCCTTCTTTGTCTTTTACTGGTCTTTCTGTATGGCCATACTTGCCTGACAATCTTCTGGTAATGCCGCTGCCTGCTGCCTTTTCTGCCTCTGCTGCCAGGCTGTCTGTGTAGGCCCTCTTGTCTGCCCTGATACTACTCTTCACCTCGCGGTTGGCTTCCGAGTATTCCCCCTGTGCCCTTACTTTGGCTGCTCTCGTGCGACTATTGTTGACAGCTGCTTTCTTCTGCTTCCTCACTTCTATCTTCTTCAAGGTCTGTGCCGACAGCCAGTCCTTGTGATGGTGTTTCCTGAACCCTACAGTGTCTTTGCAGGTTGAGTTCAGCGCCTCTCTAACTGCCTTCCACTGCTGCTCTGTGGTGACCGCCTCCTCTTCATTTACTAGCTCCTGTAGCGCTTGAAACCGGTTGGACAGCACCAGTTTGAACTCTTCTCTAACTCCAGTTTCTCTCAGGAGGCCTACATTATAGCGCTGTCTTCTTGTTGTCTCTGTGCGGCTTTTCTTTAGCTTGAGCTTCATTCTTAAGGTAAGCAGATGGTGGTCGGAGGCGACATCTGCACCCCTCCTCACTCGAACATCTTGAAGGGATCTTCTAAATTTCTTGCTAATGCAGATATGGTCTATTTGGTTCTCTGTTGTATGGTCAGGTGAGACCCAAGTTGCTTTGTGTATTCTTCTGTGTGGGAAGATGCTGCCTCCAATGACAAGTCGATTTAGAGCACAAAAGTCTACAAACCTCTCCCCGTTCTCATCTCCGAGCCTAGTCCCTGTCTCCCCATCACCTCTTCGTATCCGGTGTTGTCCTCCCCTATTTTGGCATTAAAATCGCCCATGACGATGGTGATGTCTTGCTCCGCACATTTGTCCAAGGCACTCTGGAGTCGGTCGTAGAACTCTTGTTTCTCTTCCTCGTCACTGTCATTAGTGGGCGCATAACACTGGATGACGTTCAGCTTGATCTTTTTCTTGGTTCTAAAGGCTGCTGTGATAATTCTTGGCCCAAGAGGTTCCCAGCCCATCAGCGCTCTCTGTGCCACTGGTGACAGCATGAATGCTACACCTTCTGTATGGGGGGCATTCTCCTCTTCCTGACCTGAATACAGAATCATCTCCCCACTTAACAGCCTTTTCTGGCCAGACTGCTACCTAGCAGGGAAAGGTTGTACTTTTGCATTTCCGCTGCTATCTGGGCGGCCTTGCCGCTCTGGTACATGGTCTTGACGTTCCATGTGCCCATGGTTGTATCCCTGGATAGAGAGAGGCGGCTCGGTCCTGTGGCTTCCGAAGACTTCCGGCTTTCACCACAGGACGTCATAAGTCTTCTGGTAGAAGAACCTTCCTCCTCCAGGAAAGGAATTACTGTTAGTCTTTTCGTCGGCGTTTTTGTAGCTATTTCCTTTTTTACAGGGTGGGGAAGCTACCCCCACGCCCAACCCCCTTACTAGGAGGACCAGGGGTTTTCTGTCGGGGTCACCTTCCCTTAGACCATGTTGGTTCACGGCACCTTATTTCATTCGGTGCACCCCTCTCACGAGGGACCCCCTATCCACCACCCAGGGGACGCGCCTCAACGCCATATGGTCCCAGCGCGAGGATGCAAAGAAGTACCCAACAGAGAAAGAAACACGCTTAGAAAAGACGGGTACAACACAATTTATTAATATTTCGGGTAAATACCCTTTGTCAAAATAGACAAACAAACGGAGAGATTAGCCGCTACTTATCTTCATTGGCAGAAGGAATGTGGCAACTGAAGATAAGTAGCGGCTAATCTCTCCGTTTGTTTGTTTGTCTATTTTGACAAAGGGTATTTACCCGAAATATTAATAAATTGTGTTGTACCCATCTCCGTTGGGTACTTCTTTGCATATTTTGGGTAGTATTGTGTGCAACAGTACTGCATGCACTCTACGTGGTGTTCTTTTTCTACAGTTACCCAAACCTGAAGACATCTGCATTATTTGCTACACAAGTGGAACAACAGGTATGACATTTGAAATATTCGTTGCTGTGTTGATTGTTTCCGTGGATTGCATACTCTTTATCTATAAGCATTATCTCTGTAACCCTTTTCATCTGGATACACTATTGCTTGAAATAAATTTGACTATGACTATTTCAAGGGTGGTGTCAGAATAGCTTGGTGCCTGAGGCGCCAAGATATTCTGACACCATCCTTTGAACTAAAACGATTGATCTATCTCCTAATCTGTAATGTAGCTTTCATGGGACAATAGGCAAATTAAAAAAAAAATAGCCTCAGCATGTGATCGGTTAACAACCTTGTGTATTGAGCCACTCGTACCAGTACGGTGGTGCCTGCACAGGGGATCAAAACCACCTGACAGACTTAAAGTTGGTGATAGTCCTTAACCCATTACATCCTGAGTTCTTTTTACAGATATTTTTATTTGCTTATTGTCGTATGAAGGCCACATTACAGATTAGGAGAGAGGTCAACCAATTCAGTTCAAGGGTGGCGCCAGAATAGCTTGGCGCCTGAGGCGCCAAGCTATTCTGGCACCACCCTTGAAATATCATGGTCAAATTTATTTCAAGCAATAGAGTATCAGGATGAGAAGGGTTAATGCAAAGGAGTGTCATGAACATAACTGAGGTTGTTGCCTAAAGTGCTGAAGTGCAACATGTGTTTGTAAGATGTCCCATCTTTGTAGATCAATTTGCTTGAAATTTGGTATGTTGTAATATGGAATAAATTCAAGAATTCAAGAGAGGTTTGAAGTGGGGGGGGGGGGGGGGGGGGGGGGGAGGCAAAATTTACTTTTGGGAGTTAAGCCCTCTACTATCAGTAGATGCAAACTGTGTTTGAGAAATCCTTTGTGAATTCGACCTCAAAATCCCTATCTGTCAAGGGAACATGGATGGCAAGAGGTGTCGCATACCCGCGCAGCCTTCCACTCATCTGTAACATCGAGTCAAATTTGAAACTCGCTTTTCATCCCCAGCTAAATTCATGAGTAATTATTGAGAATAGTTAGGTACCAAGTTCATAAGCTTTTTTTATTTAATTAAAAAAAAAAAAAAAATAGTGGTCCATTTTAGCCTAACCTTTTAACTAGCAAATAAAGAAATAAAGATTAATACTGTACATAGCTTATTTTTAATATAAGAAAATGACCGTTGTTGATCGTCATGGTTACGGGTCAGCCTTGGTGCCCCTGTGCCCACCCATATCACTGACACTGTAGTGTTGTCGGTCGTCATGGTTACGGGTCAGCCTTGGTGCCCCTGTGCCCACCCATATCACTGACACTGTCGTGCGGCCTTTGCGCTGCCGGCCCTCTTCAGCCAAATAATTCCCACTCTCCACCCCCCCCCCCCAATCCCCCCTCTCTTTTCCCATCCTCTCTCTCCCCCCCCCCCCCCCTCCCCCCAATTACCATGCCAAACCAGATAGTCCCCCATACTATTAAGTCGTGGGGACAATAAGCTGGATACAGTCAGATACACAGTGGTTTCAGCAAGGGGCATAGATCCTCATGAGCCCCCCCCCCTCCCCCCAATTACCATGCCAAACCAGATAGTCCCCCATACTATTAAGTCGTGGGGACAATAAGCTGGATACAGTCAGATACACAGTGGTTTCAGCAAGGGGCATCTCTTGGCTTGACTTCGCGAACGAAGATTTTATAGGAGTTGCCCACGACGTCTGCAGGCTTGTTCGTGGCTGCGGAGGCCAATCCGAGACAGGCAGGTTCGACCGCAGTGGCTGCAGGGGAAGGTATGGCCGGGGTTCTGAGCTGCGGCATCTCTGTTTTTTCTCCTGAGCCGCTTGTCCTTAAGGCTAGCTCTGTGAGAGTCCTCAAAGGAGACAGCTGCCTTGTAAATGGTGGAGCGCCAGGTGTCACGGTCCGCAGCAAGCGAAGACCACTGGTGGTGGTCGATTTGGCAGGCACTAAGTGACTTCTTGAGACAGTCTTTGTATCTCTTCTTTGGTGCCCCTCTGTCACGGTGTCCAGTAGCAAGCTCGCCGAACAGGGTGATCTTTGGTAGGCGATGATCTTCCATCCTGGAGACATGCCCCGCCCAGCGGAGCTGTGTCCGCAGCAGCAAAGCCTCGATGCTCACAGTTTCAGCCTGTTCAAGGACCTCGACGTTGGTGACATAGTCACTCCAGTGAATGCCCAGGATGGTACGCAGGCAGCGCTGGTGGAAGCGTTCGAGGAGTCGTAGTTGGCTGCGGTAGAGGGCCCAGGACTCGGAACCATACAGCAGGGTGGTGAGGACCACAGCTCTGTACACGCTGATCTTGGTGCCTGTTTTCAGCTGTTGATTGTGCCACACCCGCTTGAAAAGTCGCCCGAAAGCGCTGTTCGCTTTTGCCAGCCTGCTGTCAAGCTCCTTGTCCAGCTTGGCGTCCGACGTGATAATGCAGCCAAGGTAAGTAAACTGGTGCACTGACTTTAGATCAGACTCGCCAATGGTGATGTGAGGAGGGCGATACACTGTCTTGGGTGCCGGCTGATGGAGGACCTCTGTCTTTTTCAGACTGACCTCGAGTCCAAAGAGCTGGGCAGCATCTGCGAAGCAAGACGTGATGCGCTGCAGGGCTCTCTCTGTGTGTGCAACAATGTGTTTCAGCAAGGGGCATAGATCCTCATGAGCCCCCCCCCCTCCTCCCCCCAATTACCATGCCAAACCAGATAGTCCCCCATACTATTAAGTCGTGGGGACAATAAGCTGGATACAGTCAGTCAGATACACAGTGGTTTCAGCAAGGGGCATAGATCCTCATGAGCCCTCCCCCCTCCCCCCAATTACCATGCCAAACCAGATAGTCCCCCATACTATTAAGTCGTGGGGACAATAAGCTGGATTCAGTCAGTCAGATACACAGTGGTTTCAGCAAGGGGCATAGATCCTCATGAGCCCCCCCCTCCCCCCAATTACCATGCCAAACCAGATAGTCCCCCATACTATTAAGTCGTGGGGACAATAAGCTGGATACAGTCAGTCAGATACACAGTGGTTTCAGCAAGGGGCATAGATCCTCATGAGCCCCCCCCCCTCCCCCCAATTACCATGCCAAACCAGATAGTCCCCCATACTATAAAGTCGTGGGGACAATAAGCTGGATACAGTCAGTCAGATACACAGTGGTTTCAGCAAGGGGCATAGATCCTCATGAGCCCCCCCCCCTCCCCCCAATTACCATGCCAAACCAGATAGTCCCCCATACTATTAAGTCGTGGGGACAATAAGCTGGATACAGTCAGTCAGATACACAGTGGTTTCAGCAAGGGGCATAGATCCTCATGAGCCCCCCCCCCCTCCCCCCAATTACCATGCCAAACCAGATAGTCCCCCATACTATTAAGTCGTGGGGACAATAAGCTGGATACAGTCAGTCAGATACACAGTGGTTTCAGCAAGGGGCATAGATCCTCATGAGCCCCCCCCCCCTCCCCCCAATTACCATGCCAAACCAGATAGTCCCCCATACTATAAAGTCGTGGGGACAATAAGCTGGATACAGTCAGTCAGATACACAGTGGTTTCAGCAAGGGGCATAGATCCTCATGAGCCCCCCCCCCTCCCCCCAATTACCATGCCAAACCAGATAGTCCCCCATACTATTAAGTCGTGGGGACAATAAGCTGGATACAGTCAGTCAGATACACAGTGGTTTCAGCAAGGGGCATAGATCCTCATGAGCCCCCCCCCCCCTCCCCCCAATTACCATGCCAAACCAGATAGTCCCCCATACTATTAAGTCGTGGGGACAATAAGCTGGATACAGTCAGTCAGATACACAGTGGTTTCAGCAAGGGGCATAGATCCTCATGAGCCCCCCCCCCCCCTCCCCCCAATTACCATGCCAAACCAGATAGTCCCCCATACTATTAAGTCGTGGGGACAATAAGCTGGATACAGTCAGTCAGATACACAGTGGTTTCAGCAAGGGGCATAGATCCTCATGAGCCCCCCCCCCCCGCTCCCACTGTGGGGGCTCATGAGGATCTATACCTCTTGCGGTTTGGTGGTGTTCAATTTTTCTTGACGGGGGTTGAAGGTGCCAAGACGGTGATGGTGGCCACAAAGTCGCCTGGTGAAAACTGTTTGGCTCTGTGTTCCAGGCATTCCCAAGGGAGCGATGCTGACGCATGGAGGCAATGTAGCTGTGTCGTCAGCATGTGCACAACAAGTGGTACGAACACACGGTCTCATACTGTCATAGTCTGTGACTTTTCTATTGGATATGAGAGTGTCTGTGCCCACATATACATGTACATCTTCATAAAGTTTCTTTGTGTGTGTGTGTGTGTAGGGGGGGGGGGGGAGGTGTCACTTTTAGATTATTAGATCTGTTAAACCCATTTAGCCCCAACACCCTACAGCAGGAGATGTATTGACCATGATAATTCATTTAACCCTTACAATTCGGAATACACCAGTGTGTGAAATAAGTTTGACTAAAATAGTTCAAGGGTAGTGCCAGAATAGCTTGGCACCTCTAGGCGCCAAGCTATTCTGGCACCACCCTTGAACTAAAGCCATTGGTCTTTATCCTTATCCGTAAGTACTATAATGTAGCTTGCATATGGCAGTGTACAAATTTGAAGCTTTTAGCCCCAGTATGATGTGGGTTAATTCAGCTGGCACATAGTCTTTAGGCGACACCAGCAAAATTTTGGAAATGGACCCATGGGGTTAAATGGGTTAATTACTGGGTGTTGACATGCACCCTAGTAAGGTTTGATATCGCATGAAATATAAGGAGCTGGACTTGCTTGTCCAGCATCATGTGTTTCAGGCCTTTACACACCCCCCCCCCCCCCCCCCCTCCTTCTGCGAGAGCCTTATGGCCCCTGCAGCCACGAAAGCCGTTGAAAATGTATGCCTCTTGCTGGCTTGCGTAGAATCCTGTTTCATTCTCTGAGGTATACTCATCCGCCAAGTGCCATCTGCAAGAGGCATAGATTCTCATGAGCCCCTGCATGCAGGAGCTCATGAGAATTTACACCATTTGCTGGTGAGGATCAGCTTCAATTAAGTACATCTTCACATGGGTCATGTGCTCATCTGGGGTTAACCCTTTGGCTGTGGGTTGCAGCTTATGTTGTGATGATTCCTGCCGGTATCATTGCAGCAAAAGCCGCTACTGCCCACCTAAAGGTTAAATTCTGTGACTTGTTTTTCTATTCTCGTTTGCTCATACTAAGGTGTACTCATCCATGCAGTGCCATGTGCAAGAGGCATACCCAGTAAGCAAAGGCCCTCGGGCCCATACAGCCACAGTGGGTCCGTGCATGGCGGTGAGTTGGCCCACTGCGGCCATCACGGGCCTGAAAACATATTGCTACTGGGGTGTATTCTCCTGTTGCTGGCAAGGATCAAGTTCAATTACATGTTACATCTGGAGGTCCTGATCTGGGCTTAACCCGTTCAGTGCCGAGAAAACTTCAACACAACCCGACTGCAAGAGGTATAGATCCTCATGAGCCCCCGCAGTTGCTGGGGCTCTTGAGGATCGATACCTCTTGCTGACATTTTGAATCCTGTTCTTTGGACAGCTAGAGTTTTTTTTAGGTGTTGAGTCAAGAAAGATTACAGAAACACAGTCTGTTGTCAGCCGGCACAGAATGAGTTAAACTCTACCACTGATTTGTTTCTGTGCTTGTTTGCAGATAGCTGGTGGCATTGATATTACCCCTGATGACGTCATGATTTCTTATCTGCCCCTCGCCCACTCCTATGAACGATTGCTTCATGTAAGTAAATGTTTTATCACACGTCACGTTCAGTATGTATCCATCTGGTTGCCGAGAAAAATGCGTACTGTCATATCTGCACATGGGTTGCCTAAGGGATAGGACAGATGTGGCCACTATAAACAGGTGACCTTTTTGGCTCCCGTGCAAAGCGAAAGTGAGTCTATGTTCTGGGCCAGTAGTCGTCCGTCTGTCGTCTGCCGTCCGTCGTAAACTTTAACGTTGGCATTTTCTCGGAGACTATTCAAGCTACAGTCTTCAAACTTGGCCCAAGGATACTTTATGGCAAGACCTTTATAAACATACCAATTTCAGTGACCTCTCACTAAGGTCAAGGTCGCATGGACTCAGGAAATGTATCAAAAATAGCTATTTTGGGACATAATGTATTTTTTTCTCAAATACTATTCACAACTTCAAACTCAAACTTGGCACCGAGATGACCTTTCTGTGCATACTAGTTTGGTTGATCCAATGGAAAGGTCAAGGGTCACAAGAGCTCAAGAAATATGACCAAAATCACCATATTTTGACAAAAGATGTTTTTTCTCAAATACTATTCACAACTCCAAATCCAAACTTGTTACAGAGATACCTGATGGTAAGACCTATCTATGCATACTAATTTGGATGACCCCTCGCCTCAGAAAGGTCAAGGGTCACAAGAGCTCAGGAAATAGGTAAAAAATAGCCATGTTTTGACAATAAATGTTTTTTCTCAATTACTATTCACAACTTCAAACCCAAACTTGCTACAGAGATACTTGATGGTAAGACTAATTTAGATGACCCCTCAGATAAGGACAAGGGTCACAAGAGGTCGACAAATGTGTATAAAATGCCAATGTTTGTAGTTATCAACATTTTTGCAAACTTTTCAATCAAATTTGGCACTATTGACTAAGGTAGCTGTTGATGAGATCTTCCTATGTCCCCTCAGATAAGGTCAAGGGTGACAAGAGGTCGACAAATGTGTATAAAATGCCAATGTTTGTAGTTATCAACATTTTTGCAAACTTTTCAATCAAATTTGGCACTATTGACTAAGGTAGCTGTTGATGAGATCTTCCTATGTATCCTAATTTATTTGACTCGTCGCAAAAGTCAAGGGTCAGAGGTCATGGGGGGGTTCACAGATGTGTGAAAACTGATTAAATTTTTGAGAAAACATGGATTTTGTTAGTGCAGAAGCCATCCCTTTACTTATTGTCAGACATGTGTGAATCGGACATTCACGTGAGCCATAAGGGCTTTGCCTTTCTTGTTACAAAGTGGCCTATGTATGGTAAAAACAAAGGGTAGGGTACTTTGTGTGTGATTGCGCTATACGCATGATAACCTATATATAAAGGTGGCTACAATAGCAAGTTTGACGGTATCTCTTGGTTACCATCTTGCACACACATTCATGACCATTCTACTTTCTAGAGAATGTTGCGGAAGTTAGCCACATTGAATACCCATTTTCTTTGTGGGCTAGCCCTTTTCATCCTGATACAGTATTGCTTAAGATAAATTTGATTTATGATAGTTCAAGGGTGGTGCCAGAATAGCTTGGCGCCTCAGGCGCCAAGCTGTTCTGGCACCACCCTTGAACTTAAATGGTTGATCTATCTCCTAATCAGTAATGTAGACTTCATAGGACGATAAGCAAATTTTTACAAATCAGCTTCAGGATGTAATGGGCTAACTTCTTCAAGCCTACCTCAGCAATTTATAAATGATATATAGGACGGGCTTGTTCCATAAAAGGATGGGCTTGTTCCATAGCATGTCCGTTGAAAGGTCCTGGTAAATCAAAGTGCCACAGTTGCAGTGCGCCTGAATTGATCAGTGTTCAGGTCGTACTCTATAGGAAACAGATTTCTCTGTCCCCCATAAACCCGCCCGTCAGGGCCGTCCATTATCACTTAGGTGCCATGGACGTTAAACCCCGAACTAACCGATATATAGGTTTCTGAAGTTTGAGCAGTTTTCAGTGTTGAGTAGTTGATTCATTAGGATAAAGTTTATGTTATAGTGAACTTGGGATATGATAAACTGCCAATGTTTTTGCGTTATGCCCAAAGTTTGCTACAAGTTGAGTCAGTTTACATAGCGGGGACCTCTGAAAAAGCATCATTATATCTAACTTCTGTTTGAACACGTGAGATGTGTCACATATTATGTTCAAACAGAAGTTGGATTATATGTACACAACGTGCTACGTTTCCGTAAGCATCATCTCAAATGGGAATCTGATGTTGTAAGCAAAGTATAATGTAGACAATTCTTTTGGGGTTATTCAGTATAAGATGTTTTGTTTCAGGGTGTGGTGTACTCGTGCGGGGCACAGATAGGGTTTTTCCAGGGGGATGTGCGCAAGCTGATGGACGACATCAAGGAACTGCAACCTACGCTGTTCCCCTGTGTACCACGCTTGCTCAACAGGTTTTACGACAAGGTGAGGCAGGCTGTCCTTTTGTGAACAAACAGAAGCATGCATCGGGAAACACTATGATGGACCACATTTACTTCTTTTTTTCCATTAGAAAAATGGGAAAATTGTTTCATCCAGGTCATTACATTAGCTTCAGAGTGAATAAATACAGTAGAATGTGGCAGCATATGTTACCTGATGTTTAAAAGGTGAAGGTAAATAAAACATGCAGCACTGTGTCAGTAAGTCTGTTCTTGTGAAAAGTAATTACTTATAATTTCTTACATCGGTGTCTAGGTGATAATGAGAATCTCACTCAGGTGGTTTTAAAACCTTATCCTACGAGCGAAAGCGAGTAGGATAAGGTTTTAAGACCACGAGAGTGAGGTTCTCCGTATCATCTGAACACCGATTTAAGAATCTATTTCTTACTCGCCTTTTTGTTTGTGAGTTTGTTTACGGCACACACCAAATCACAACACAGCTGCCATTGTGTCTTGGCAAAGGTCTTGATGTAATTTTCTTTGTAATATGACGTCATTGTGTTCCTAATAGCACAGTACAAGACGCCAGAGTGCCAGTCGTCGCTGTGAAATGATGTCATTGTGCGTGAGCTGAAAGCAGGTCAAGTTTCAATATCGCGTGTGCCCATATCTTTGTGTTGACCAGACTTTCTACAGGACAATGTTGTGCACACTTGGCCGTTCATGCAACACGGCTGTATCACACACGTGTGATACATACACCCAAGATGTGACACACACGTGTGAGATACGGCCTTTCCGCTCAAAGGCAGCAAAGAATGAGGTGTGTAAGAAAATTAAAATCTCACTTGTTTCCTCAAAAACATTACCGATGGCATTACTGATAGGAAGATACGTCTAGCTACCGATTTCAGCGTGCTGGATGTATTCTGACATGTTCTGTTGCAGGTCATGACGGGAGTGAATTCAAGTATGATCAAGAAATTCCTCTTCAGCCTGGCCATCAGCAGCAAAGAAAAAGAAATCAAGAGGTGTGCAGCTGTTTTTGTTCTCCAGATCGCAGCAGGTGTCTGGGAGACTTGATCAGAGATGCCAGTGTAGGAAACGAAAAGGCCGGAACACCTCGCGGACTCTTGCCGAGGACTCCTGTTTTTCCTATTGCTTTAACCCGCTCAGTGCTGAGAAAATGTAAACATCACCTAAAGTGCAAGAGGTATAGATCCTCATGAGCCCCCGCAGTTGCGGGGGCTCATGAGGATCTATACCTCTTGCTGACACCACTTTGAATCCGTGTTCCTGGGAAAGCTGGGACATGGTGTCGAGTTAATCCTGTCAGCCCCAAGGTCCCATTTCTCAAATTTTGCAGGTGTTGCCTGTCGACTATGCACCAGTTTGACCATGATAATTCAAGGGTAGTGCCAGAAAGCACCAAGCTAATCTGGCACTACCCTTGAATTATCATGGTCAATCCATCTCCTGCTGTAGGGATCTGGGGCTAAAAGAGTTGACAAAAGACTGCAGAAACACCATCTGCGTCAGCTGGCCTTGAACAGGTTAAGATAACTAGAGTAGAATCTGATTGGATTGACCACCCAGACAAGAAGTCACCTGTCATTATAGACCTTCATGTAGGTGGCCGTAGTCTTTAATGACAGGCGACTCTTTTAAGATTAGGTCTGCTTAACCCTTTTAGCCCGAAGGTCCCATTCCTCACATTTTGGAGGTGTTGCCTGACGGCTGTCTACCAGTTGCAGGAGATGGCTTTGACCATGATAATTCAAGGGTAGTGCCAGATTATCTTGGCGCCTTCAGGCGCCAAGCTAATCTGGCACTGCCCTTGAATTAACATGGTCACTCCATCTACTGCTGTAGGGACTCGGGGCTGAACGGGTTGACCCTGTGGATGTCACTAGCAGTTGTAGTCACGACGATTTCTGTATGGGACCACCGTGACTAAAACTGTTGCTCACATCTAGGAGGGCTAAGACCATTTTTGTCTTGCAGAAAAGTTGATCGCTCAGAAACAGGCTCAGCTGTAATATTGAACAGCTGCAAATATCTTGACCGTCTGTCATGTGTTAGCATTTCATTTTTATCAGGCGGATAATCCGTAAGGACAGCATCTGGGACAAGATCGTGTTCAAGACGGTTCAGGCGGCTCTGGGCGGCCATGTTCGCCTCATCACTACGGGCTCTGCGCCCCTCTCTCCGAAAGTTCTCGGCTTCCTCAGGTGTATTGTTGGCTGCCCGGTGAGTTTCAAGTTTTTTGTTGTTGTTGTTTTTTTTAAAATCTGATTATGGCCATGGATACTTTTTCATTTTCTCAGTATTACCACCATAGAGCCTTGCAGATAAGTCAAAACGGAACGGCGGTTAGCAGTTATTGTAAAGAAAATACACTTAAACATTTTGGTCTGATACTTTGTGGAGCTTGGTATGGATTGACCATGATAGTTCAAGGGTGGTGCCAGAATAGCTTGGCGCCCACAGGGCGCCAAGCTATTCTGGCACCACCCTTGAACTATTATGGTCAATCCATCTCCTGAACAATAATACAGTCATCAGAGGACAGCTCCTAAACTTTGAATTTTAACCATAAAGAGTGTATTTTCAGTATGTGTATATATACATTGTATTGTTGACCCCTCCACTGCCAGGGTGAGTACTGTCCTTCTAAAATCTTTTTATTTCAGCGCCAATTAGTTAGTTATAACTAGTTAGTTATAGTTCGTTAGTTAGTTATTTGGGTTTAACGCCGAGCAGGCAACCAAGGCCATCTCACGGCGGGATAGGTAAAAATCTGGCCAGCCAGACTAAAAGAAGTCTCTTAAAAAGGTCAAAATAATAGAATTATCATAGTCTATGAATGCTCAATTGTTTTTTCAAAATACATTACCGATGGCATTACTATCTGGGAATACACTCTATTGCCTATCGATTTCAGCAAAAGTTGTGTATAAGGCACAACTGGGGAGGAGACACCGGGGATCCATGTACTAGGGCCCCGGGTGGCCTCCCCTTACTACCCTATCCCGGCATGCGTGTGGCGAACTCCCGGCGTTCACCGGGCGACCTAACCAGTTTCACTCATAGCTCGACCGGGGACGGTCGAGTTTTTGCCTTTCTCCGTTCAACGGGTTTTTTCGGTTTCAGTGGGTTTTGACTGTGGGCTTGAATTGGAGTCGTCGATTCAGCCCTGGACTCACTACATTCGTGGCTTTTCCTTTTGACACTTGGACTCATTGTGAACTGTGCGCCGACCGGTTTTTACCGGCTCTGACTTTGTGAGTTCACCCTTGGCTTGGCCTTGGGGTTCGACGACGCACGTGACTGGTGCCCTGCTGTTTTGTGTACGGTTGACTTTCTTCGCCGGCGTAGTTGGCTTAGGGCCTTATGGCTTCTTCTGTGTCGAAGACTTGCCGCCTTTGCGGGGACATACCGTGGCCGGGTGATGCACACGACTCTTGCTTGCCGTGTTCGGGCTGTTCTTCGGACGGAACGTGTGACGTTTGCGCCGCTTGGACGGAAGACCGGTGGTCGCGCAGGTGGGACTTCTACAGGCGTGACCGGGCCCCTCGCTCCGCTTCTGTCTCCCCGGGATCCTCCACGGGTGGACGTACTTCCCTCGGCTCTTCGGGCTCCTCTCCGCTCCGTCGTTCGGGCTGTCCGGCCCACAGGTAAGTCCCCTTCTTGTACCGTTACCTCGCAGGTTCTCCCTCCCCTCTCCGAGTCTTCGGAGCAGGGTAGGCGAGTTTCGGAGTCACGCTCCCCACGCTCTGCTTCGTTAGCGCGTGGCTTGAGCCCCATACTGTTTCCCACCCCCCGCTCTGCTTCGGGCGGGCGGTCTGGGAGAGATGAGCGTTCGTTGGCCACCCCCGGCTCTAGGTCTCCGGAGCGGGGGCGGGTGTCTGAACGCAAGCATAAGAAAGAGAGTAAACGTGATAAGAAAAGCTCTCGCTCACGCACCGAGGCTTCGGAACGTGACTCGAGACCGTTAGTAATGCTGCCTCCCCGCTCTGTATTTCCGAACGGGCACGGCATGCTTCGCTTTCTTCCCCCCCCCGCCCGCCCCGTCTCGCCTGGGCGGGCCTGGGGTGTGGTTGACTCTCGCCCCCCACGCTCCGAGGCGTCAGAGCGGGGGTCGCGTGCACATAAATTGTCCCCTCCCCGCTTCGCTTCGCCTGAGCGGGCTTGGCGTGACCTTAGACTGTCCCCCCCCCGTCTCGTATCGACCAGACGGGCCCGGTGTGACTTGGACCCTCGCCGCCCTCGCTCCGAGGCTTCGGAGCTGGGGCAGCGGGCTCATAAATCGTCCCCTCCCCGCTCCGCCTTTCCTGAGCGGGCTTGGCGTGACCCTAGACTGTCCCCCCCCCCCCCCCCCCCCCAGCCTCGTATCGACCAGGTGGGCCCGGTGTGACATCGCGTGTCCTCCACGGTCCGTAACATCGGACGGGGGGCCGCGTGCCCGGTATTCGTCCCCTCCCCGCTCCGCCTTTCCTGAGCGGGCTAGGAGAGACACTTTGCGGTCCCCCCCCCCCCCCCCCCCCCCCCCCCCCCCCCCCCCCGCACCGGTTCTACCGGGCGGGCCAGGGGTGACCAGGCCACTTCCTCGGTATTCCGATCGCGGGTTTGTCACTCACGTCGGCTTCCGCGTGCGGATCCCGACTTCGAGGTGGACCGTCGCTTTGCCACGGTCCCTCCGTCGCCGCGGCGCCCCTCTTTGCGTGCGTCGCGGGCGGCTGCGTCTACCTTGCGCGCGGCGGTGCGGCGCTCTCGTAGCCGCTCGCCCCTTTCGTCTTTGCCGCGAGAGGATCAGTTTTGGAACCGGACGTCCTCAGCCTTCATCCGACGGACTCGGCCTCGGCGGTCTTCTTGCAGGACTCGGCGGCTGGTTCTCCTTCCCGCCTTTCCGCTGTCTCGTCGGCCTCCGCCTCGTCAGACGTTGCCGGCCCATCGCTCGGATCACAGACGGTCCACGCTCTGGGTGAGGCTTCCAGGCTTATCGCCAAGTACCTACCGCCCGACTTCTGTCCGCCTTCACCTCCTCCGAAGAGACAGGCTTCGGCCATGGTCGACGCGCAGAGGCAAGTCAAGCGCCGCAAGTCCCTCCGCAGCCAGCCGGCTTCCGGGACCTCACCGATGCTTTCTCCGCCCAGCTGCGAAACTACGCTTTCGGCGACACGGTATACTTTCCCGCCGCTCGATGGCCGGTGGAAATCAACTTAAGCTTCCGCCAGGCCTGGTACGCTGGACACTCCCAAGCCTTCGCCATACCTCTTCCAGCGGTGGATGCGGCGGCCTTAGTACAGGCGGGCGGCCGCAGACTCGTCCAGAACTCGTGGCCTCGGCCTCTCGACAGGTTCGCCTCTTTAGCGCGGAACTCGCTGGCGTGCTCGGGTTTTTGAATCTGGCTACCCAGGCAGCCCTGCAGTGCCTACAGGATACGTGGGACCGGGAGGTTCAGTCCCCGCTTCGTGACGTGCAGTCCATCCTGATAGCGGCCAACCGGGCCGCCTACCATTCTTCCGCCAACGCCATGGCAGCAGCGGCCAATTGCGACCTCTGGAGGAGGGATACCCTTTTGCGTCTCTGCTCGGACCTTCCCTTGTCTGTGAAGACCCAGCTCCGTCAGGCCCCCTTAGGTGGTCCTCAGCTGTTCGGCGACACTTGGCACACCGTTAAGAAATCTTCCAAGGACTTGTGGCCCAAGCCTGCATCTAACCCAGCCTCGACCCGCTTTCGCGCCCCCCGCCGGCCGGGGGTCGTGCCCGGCGGTCTTTCAGGCCCTCCGTTCCTACAGTCGGATCTTCACGAGGTCGGGCCCGTCCATTCCAGGCTACTCAGGCCGGCCCCGCCCCTCGCCCTGCTTGGCCCCGCGGTGCCCGTAGATTGGGCCGCGGTCGGGCTCATTGACTCGCCCCCGCCTCCGCCCCCGCCCTCAGTACTCGGGTCTCCTGTCGGCGGGCGGCTGTCGCTCTTCAGCGATCTTTGGAGATCGATGTTCCCGGACGACCCCTGGATTCTTCCACCGTTACCGCAGGCCGGCATCTTCGTTCCTGTCGCCTCCGCCTCTTCGCAGTTCACCCAGGTGGACCCAGGAACCGCTCGACGGCACACAGGCGGACGCTCTGCGCGGGGAAGTGGCGGCCCTCCTCACCAAAGCGGCGACAGAGGTGGTTTCGCGGCAGGACTCTCCGGCGTTCTACAGCCGACTCTTGCTAGTTCCCAAACCAGGCAGCAAGTGGCGCTTATCAGCGCTAAACGAGTTCATTTGGCCCTAAACGAGTTCATTTGGCCCCTCGCTTCAGGATGGAGACGGCCAGGACACTCCGTGCGGCCGTCCGGCCGATGGACTCTGCGATCAGCCTCGATCGGTCAGACGCCTATCTGCACGTCCCGATTCATCCGTCGTCTCGCCGGTACCTTCGGTTTGCCTTTGGGGGGATCGTCTACCAGTCCTGCGCCCTTCCTTTCGGCCTCAACGTCAGTCCGTGGGTATTTACAAGACTGCTCGACGCCGTGATAGCCTACTTCCGTCAGCGCTCCTTGAGCCCGGCCTCCAATTCCTTGGACGACCTTCTACGGCGCAACTTGGTTTCCGCAGCCCTCCAGACGGACAGGGTTGCCCTGCTTCCCTTCTGCGTCGTCTAGGTTCCTACTCATTCTGGGGAAATCCGATCTTCTCCCTCTCGACGGTTTCTACATCTGGGGATATAATTCCTGACCGACCTCAACCTTGTCCGCCTGCCTCTGGCCAGGCGACAGAAGATCGTCGACTTAGCGACTTCGATGGGGATGGGATCCTCCTTCGCCGCCAGGGTCTGGCTTCAACTCCTGGGCCTCCTCAGTGCGGCTGCGGACCTGCTTCCCTTGGGCAGACTTATGCTCGGCCTCTCCAGCGACGTCTCCTTCTTCACTGGCGACCCTCTTCGGGCGCTCTGTCGGATCTAGTACCAGTCACTCCTCTGGCTCGTCCTCACCTCACGAGGTGGGCGGACCTCGCTTGGCTGGCTTCGGGGGTGCCCCTACACTCCCCGCCGCCTCGGTGGTCTCTCTGTACAGATGCGAGCCAGGCCGGCTGGGGCGCGCACCGGTTACCGGATTTTCTCTCGGCCTCGGGCGTTGGCCTCGGGAGCTGTTAGGGAATCACATCAACTGGCTGGAGCTGAAGGCAGTTGGGTTGGCACTCGACGTTTGGCAGGGGACCTTGGCCAATCAGGAAGTCCTCGTGCTCTCCGACAACTCGACGGTGGTGGCTTACATACAGAATCAGGGGGGGCACTCACTCGCCCTCCCTTTGCATTCTTCTGTACCACCTTCTCCTCTGGTGCAGGGATCGAGGCATTACCCTACGAGCCCGCCACATCCCTGGCCACCTCAACGTGATTGCGGACGCCCTGTCTCGTCGCGGACAGTTGCTCCACACGGAGTGGTCCCTACGCCCGGATTTTTTTTCGCCTGATCTGCTCTCACTGGAAAACGCTAGTGGATCTGTTTGCCACCAGATGGAACAACCAGCTCCCGGTCTACGTCTCTCCAGTCCCGGATCCACTCGCTTGGGCAGTGGACGCGCTCGCCATTCCTTGGGACGGCCTGATTGCGTACGCCTACCCCCCCGTCAGTCCTCGTTCCGAAGGTACTGCGGAAGCTTCTGGGATGCTCGGCGGTCCCCCTGCTGGTGGCCCCCCTTCAACTGGACCAAGAGCGGGACCACGGACCTCCTCGCGCTTGCGACGGACCCTCCCCTGGAGCTTCCTACCCCTCCCACGATGCTCAAGCAGCCCCGTCAGCAGCTTTTCCATCCGTGCCCCGAACGCCTCCGCCTACACGCTTGGAGGTTGTCCGGCAAGCCCTCGCCGCTAGAGGTTTCTCGGATGCTGCAGTGGCGGCAATTGCAGCAGCCCGCAGACTCTCTACAAGGAAGGTGTACGAAGGCAAGTGGAGGGTCTTCAGACCTGGTGCACCTCCCATGGGCTCCCTCCCACCAACCTAGCCTCCCACCAACTGGCGGAGTTCTTCCTGTGGCTCTTCGACGACCAGGGCTTAGCCCCGGTCACCATCAAGGGCTACCGCGCTATGATCGTGGACACCTACCGTCACCTGTGTCTTCCGGACCCAGGCGCCTGCAAGGATCTGTCGGATTTACTGGCTCACTTTGAACTCCGACGTCCGGTTTCACGTTCCCTAGTACCCCGGTGGGATCTTGCCTGGGTACTGACGTGGTTGAATACGGACCGGTTTGAGCCCCTCCCCTTGGCTCGGTTCTCAGACTTGACCCGGAAAACTTGTTTCCTTCTGGCTCTCGCTACAGCGTCCCGAGTCGGCGAGCTTCACGCGCTCTCGATGCTCCCAGCCTGTTTGCAGTTTCGTTCCGACGGCTCTGCGCAGCTGCTACCCGATCCGTCCTTCCTGGCCAAGAACCGCCGCCCCGCGGCGGCTCCTCAGGTGCTAACTATTCGGCCCCTCCGTGGAGCGAACCTCTCCCCTGGATCGCGGCAACAGGACCCAGTGCGGGCGCTAAAGATTTACCTGCGCCGCTCTAAGCCGCAGCGCCGGGGGCGCTCGCGCCTCTTCTTACCTTTGTCTGCGGGCAGACATGACATCTCGGCCCAGACCGTGTCATCCTGGCTGCGGTGGGTGATTAGGTCAGCCTACCAGGCCCTCTCCCCACGCGGCGCTGAGCTTTTACAAATCCGGGCGCATGACGTGAGAACAGTAGCCACCAGTCTAGCCCTGGACCGCAACTGCTCGGTCAAAGATATTGGGACAGCGGATGGCTGGCCCTCAGACTCCACTTTCGCACGCTTCTACCTTAGAGACCTATCCGGCCAGCGTGACTCCCTGGCACGAGTGGGCGACGTCTCCGCGGCCCAGCACTCCCTCCGAGCGCCGCTGGCGTCTTAGGCACATCATAGCTGAAATCGTCGGGAGTTCTCTCTTGATGGGGCCGGCGGAGTGGTTGGGTTATGGTTAGATACGGCACCCTCCGCCTGTTCGCCATTCTCCCAGATAGTAATGCCATCGGTAATGTATTTTGAAAAAACAAATGAATTTTTTTTCTAAAATGTATTTTTTTGAAAAATACTTACCGATGGCATTACTCGAATGGCCCTCCCACCTGCCCCGCTTGCCTTCTCTTGGCTAAGTGTGAAACTGGTTAGGTCGCCCGGTGAACGCCGGGAGTTCGCCACACGCATGCCGGGATAGGGTAGTAAGGGGAGGCCACCCGGGGCCCTAGTACATGGATCCCCGGTGTCTCCTCCCCAGTTGTGCCTTATACACAACTTTTGCTGAAATCGATAGGCAATAGAGTGTATTCCCAGATAGTAATGCCATCGGTAAGTATTTTTCAAAAAAATACATTTTAGAAAAAAAATTCATATTTTATGAAAAATATTGCACTCTCTCAGAAAACTTAAGATCTTGTCCAGGGGTACATCCCAGAACAAAACCTTCAAGGAGTCTGCTGTGAAGTGTTTTTATCTTGTGTCAGTTAAATCGGCACAAAACAGCAAAATGTGTTGAACTGAATACTGCTGATCGCAGGCATAACACCATGGACGCTCCTCCTGTTTTAGTAAATAAGAGTGTGTAACATACGTTCAGCACCAATGAATCTAGTCCATCAAGGAAAATGGATACCTGTTGGTGTCAGTAAGAGCCCCTGCAACTACGGGGGCTCTTATTGATGTATATATTTCTCTTGCAGTTGAATGATGTTCAGTTTTTCTCGGCAGAACGTTGTCATAGTTTCATCTATTTGTACAAAAATGGCTTGTTTTATAATCCTGGCTAATTGTTTTACGTCTTCCAAGTCTGTTAGCATAAATTTATTGGTGACAAAGCGGTTGAGCACTGATCCATTTTTATTGCCAATACAAAATATCACTTGAAAAAAGAACTGTGGTTTGTGTACACAGCTAAGTCATGCTGCACATGCCATTGCATTTTTTAATCTTCATTGTTTGTTTGGGGTTTTTTTGCCTGCCCAGATTTTGGAAGGTTACGGTCAGACAGAGTGTCATGCCATCTGCAGCTTACAGCTGGTCGGAGATGAAACAACAGGTAAAGAATGAATCCTTTTACTAGTTTGTAGCTATTGTGATACTGATGAGCAAAAGAACTGCGACATTTTTGGAATCCAAAATTGTCGCATTTCGTTTGCTCGTCAGTATATATATCTCCTCTTGCAACCGATTGAAATAAGGGGAGTTGATGTATAACCCTTTGGCTGTTGGTAGCGCTTTTTGTTGAGGTGATTCCTGCTGGAATCACCTAGACAAAATGCACTTCCAACAGCCAAAGGTTAAAAACGCACCCAGGGAGGAGACCTAAATAAGCATCACTGTGTATTATGGTAGCTTCCGTGCACTTTATGACAAGTTTTGATTGATATTGAATTTTCTGATGGGCTTGCGTTGACACTTTCCTTTGGTCAAGAAATCCCTGCAAATATTGGTTGAAGCTTCACAGCGTGTTTGTCCCTTCAACCTACATGTAGTGTCAGACTGGTGCATAGGGCTTTAGAAAGACTCCAGAAGGTGCTCTAATTCATGTGCCCCTAAAACCATGCGGGCCGAAAAACTGTGTCCCCTTATTAGGAAGAGCCCAATGTCCCATGTGCCACAACCCATGCTTCCTTGTCAGGGACAGTCCCAAAATAATAATAACATTACTGGTCATTGTATAGGCGCTTTACTGAATTCTGCAAATTGGCTCAAAGCGCTGTGAACTGAACCCAACACGGCATGTGAAACACACACACGCTTTCACTCTCAAGACGATCACAGTACTAGACAAACACAAGACTTGCATTCGTTCGTGCAAAGGGTCAGCTCAGCTATTGAGGTTTCGGAAATTTTGATCACTTGTATTTGAAATTTTGAAGTGACCTGAAACCAAAATAGGAAGGAAACCCAACAGACAAAGGACAGATGGAACAGAGCGCTTGTTTCTTTGTGTTAATGAGTAGTTGACATGGGGACGTAGCTTAGTGGATAAGACACTGCGCTGACAGTCGTAAGATCCCGGGTTCGAATCCCCTGGTGGGCAGGAATGGGATGTGGACTTTTCCTCATTCCCATCGAGTCACATTTACGTACAGACTTAACTTACAGTTGCCTGTCTCGCCTTTGTGTGCACAGCACGTGTAATCATCAAGTGCGCACGTTAAAAATCCCATTATCACTAATCGAAAAGAGAAGGCCTGGTAGGGCCGGTGAAATGGAAACAGAAATATTTCACATGCACCAAAGTTAATTGTCGGGTGGAGGTTTGCACATAAAGTAGCGCTTAGTAGCGGCAGGCTTTCAAAGCTCCAGCTTCCATCCCTACGGCGGCACCTTGAGCATCTTTAATTAGATGGATATGTGCGCCTTGGAGACACCGTACCATACCATACAATACCATAGTGTAAATTCAGACATTGATGGTGCTGCTTAACCCATATCATACCGAGGCTAAAAGCCTCAAATTAGTACATTGCCATATGCAAGCTACATTATAATACTTGCAGAAATGGATATAGACCAATGGCTTTAGTTCAAGGGTTGTGCCAAGGTGCCAAGCTATTCTGGCACTACCCTTGAACTACTTTAGTCAAACGTATTTTACACACTAGTGTATTCTGAATGATAAGGGTTTATAGGGTGCTGTTTGTGCTAGCACAGTGATAGTCATGTTGGTGAAAGTCTCATTCCTGTCTTTGTCATTTTCAGGCACTGTGGGTCCCCCCCTGAGCTGCAACACCATCAAACTGGCTGATATTCCGGACATGGATTACTATGCTGAACAGGACCAGGGAGAGGTAGGCATTGCGTGTGTATGTCCGTGTCTTTGTACGCATAGCTGACTTCGCTTGTATTAGCTCCTTCACACTGCGGACAAAAGTTGAACATCGTTGAAAGGTCCTAGTAAATCAAAGTGGCATAGGTGCAGTGCACCTGAATTGATTAGTGTTCAGATCATACTCCATAGGCAATATACTTCCCTGCCCCCCATAACCTTCCTGCCAGGGCCGTCTACTATCACTTCAGTGCCATGGATGTTAAACCCCCGAACTAATCAGTTTAACTGTATGTCTTGGTGAGGTGGATGGGGGACTCATCTTACGCCCAAGGAAGCCTCGTGTGAATTTGTCGTCGTGTGCAACTTGTGCACAGCCAACCAGTGCTTATTGTGGTTGTCTTTGCACCGGATTTTATTACTGAGTAATTTAATACAATTTAATATGTACTTTCAGGTGTGCATCAAGGGCCCCAACGTGTTTGGCGGCTACCTGAAAGACGAAGAAAAGACGAGAGAAGCCCTGGACAAAGATGGCTGGCTGCATACAGGGGACGTCGGGCAGTGGCTTGAGGTCAGCAGTGATATTGCAGGCATCCAAATTGTCCTCATGTCCACATCTTCATGGGTGACAGTTTTCAGTCCCAGAGCAGTCTCTAGAACTGCAGACTTGAAAATTCCATCTACAAGAGGCATAGATTCTCATGAGCCCCTGCATTTGCAGGGGCTCATGAGAATCTGTCTCTTGTTGGCATGGGTCTGCCACAGGTACATCCACAGATTAAGTTATTCATCCATGCTTTAACTCTACAGCTGAATGCAAAACACATCTGCAAGAGGCATAGATTCTCATGAGCCCCTGCATCAGCAGGGCCTCATGAGAATCTATGCCTCTTGCATGCTGGCATGCATCTACCAGAGATATATCCGCATCTGTGCTCTAACTCCACAGCTGACTGGTGGTGGCAAGCCGGGTGTAGGTACCCCTTTGTGGGCCATTTTAGTCGTTTCAAATTTCGCCACTGTCACCATGAAACACTGTGTTTGTTTCTTCAAAAACGTTACCGCTGGTATTACTGATAGGAAGACATACTTAGCCTGTCAATTTCAGCCTCCAAAATTGTTGTGTGTTGCTACACAGCTAGGGACGTAACTCTAGCAAGCAGTTAGCCCAATCCTCTGAGTGGCCTCCCTATCCTCCGGATAGCCTCCCCTCTCGCGAGAGAGTCCTTTATTACCAGTTCTATCTTAGCAGAATCTGTGCCTCTTGCATGCTGGCATGCATCTACCAAAGATATATCTACATCTGTGCTTTAACTCCACTGACTGGTGGTGGCGAGCTGGGTGTAGGTACCCCTTTGTGGGCCATTTTAGTCGTTTCAAATTTCACCACTGTCACCATGAAACACTGTGTTTCTGTGGGGAAAAACGTTTCTTCCAATGAGAAAAATGTGTGGAATATTTTTCTGTTGGTCACTTTTTATTTAGCTGTAAAAGTGTATAACTCATTCAGCCCGGCGCACATATTTTCCAAATTTTGGAGGTGGCGTCTAATGATAATGCACCTGTTGCAGGAGATGGATCGACCATGATAATTCAAGGGTAGTGCCAGATTAGCTTGGCACCTACAGGCACCAAGCTAATCTGAATTATCATGGTCGACCCATCTCCAGCTGTAGTGCGTCAGGGCTGAATGGGTTAAAAATATTTTTGTGCACTTTCAGAACGGTACACTGAAAATCATCGACAGAAAGAAGCACATCTTCAAGCTTTCTCAGGTGAGACAATTTCTAACATCATGGCTGAGTTTCCCTTTGTACCTACACATACATCTTTATTTCAGATTGATTGTATTGCATGATATGAATCACTGTTTGACGTAGATTGATAACTGTGCATACTGCTGTTTTCATATGCTTAACACATTTTCTGTGCATTGAAGACAAAAGGGGTAGGTCCATTTTTGTGAAAAACAAAATGGAATTTGAAGGTTGAAGTTCTCAAAGTTTAGCATTTTCCTCTGAAAACTACATTCACAGATCAAGAGAACAATCAACCATTGTACACCCCTCATTTGGCAAAAACCGATGCAAGTGAGAGTTTGCACGTATTAGTCTGTTACGACAAAATCTTGCTTTTCACACAAGGGTATCGGCGTACTTGCTGGCTTTTTGCCAAATCAGTGCAGGATAGTTTAAAAGTGGTGCCAGAATAGCACCACCTTTGAACTCTCACAGTCGTTCTGTGTTGTGTATGAGGGCTGAATAATTTAGTGTGTTTGGTGTACTTAACCTTTTTCATTTTGATACACTACTGCTTAAAATGAATTTGACCGATAGTTCAAGGGTGGTGCCAGAATAGCTTGGCGCCACCCTTGAACTAAAATGGTTGATCTATCTCCTAATCTGTAATGTTGCCTTTATGTGACAATAAACACATTTTTAAAAAAAATCAGCCTCAGAATGTAACGGGTTAATGAGATTACTGTCTGTTTGCAGGGAGAGTACATAGCCCCAGAGAAAGTGGAAAATGTCAATATTCAGTCACCCCTGGTCGCGCAGATCTACGTCCACGGGGACAGCTTACAGGTCAGTACTTTGGGGGGTGGGTGTTTGTGTCTGTGTGTGTGTGGTGTGTGTGTGTGTGTGCTGTGTCCATTGTTTTTTTTTTGTCTTTTTTGGTTTTCGTTTGTTAACTCCTTCAGCCTGAACAAGTTGCAGCTGGGATACATCTGCTTGATAGTGCGAGGATAGTGCCAGATTATCATGAAGGCACCAGCCAGATCAGTCACTGGGGTGCAGTTTAGTCCGTAGCTGGTCTCTCATGGTGCGGGGTGGTGGTGAATTAAAATCCCCTGTGGATGACGGAAATGGATACAGATTTTCCCGTTGAGTCAGATTTGCTGAACCCGTTCAGCCCCACACCCTACAGCAGGAGTTGGGTCGACCATGATAATTCAAGGGTAGTGCCAGATTAGCTTGGCGCCGACACATACCAGCACGCGTTTATGCAGCTGCCGGTTTTGCAAGCCCAAGGTCTCAGTCTGGCACACAAGTAATTGCTTCTGCATTTTCAGTCCTGCCTGGTGGGTGTGGTTGTGCCTGACCCGGACGTTTTGCCCAAGTTTGCTCACGATAAGCTGAAACTGTCTGGGACGTACGAGGAACTCTGCCAGACTCCTGTGAGTATCAATCATTTTTGTGTGCTGGCCATTTTATCATTGAGGAGTCGCTGAGTAAATTGTATCTGACTGTTGGATTCATGTGTTTTGTTCCCCATACTGAACTGTTTGTTATAGAAAATGCGTGCACTTGATTACGTACAAGAGAAAGCAGAAGAAAAGATGTACATATGCGTCTGTTGTTCGCTGCGTTTCTTCTGTCCTGATGTATGCTGACCCCTTTCACTGCTGAGAAAAAAAAAATTGAACACCACTCAACTGCGAGGGTATAGATCCTCATGAGCCCCCTCCACTGCGGGGGCTCGTGAAGATCTCTAGCTGACTCCACTTTGTATCTGTGTTCCTGTGACGGCTGGACAGTAGTGCTGAATTTACGATGATTTCAGTAACACAATCTGCGTTCCTGGCCATGAAGGGTTTAACCCATTTAGCCCCATGGTCCCATTTCCCAAATTTTGGAAGTGTCGCCTAGCAACTATGAACCAAAACGGAAGCCATGCTGGTAGGCACTCGCCAGAAACTTTCCCAGCTCCCTCCCTCTCTCCACCTTCAACTCGACATCACCCCCATCTCCCTCTCTGACTCGGTCAAGAACCTTGGCGTTTTCCTCAATTCCTCTCTTTCCATGACCAGCTTTGTCTCCGCCATGGCCCAGGCATGTTATTTCCACCTCCGCATCAGTCAGATCAGAAAATACCTCACTACCGAAGCTGCCACCAAACTCGCTGTCTCTCTCATCTTATCTCGCATCGACTACTGCAACTCTCTCCTTTCTGGCCTTCCTCACTCCACCACTATCACTCTCCAGCGCGTCCAGAACAATGCTGCCCGCCTCGTCCTCAGAAAGAAAAAATCTGACATCATCACTCCCCTGCTCAAGCTCCTTCACTGGCTCCCCATCCCCCAACGCATCCAATACAACATTCTATCTGCTACAAATCCCTGAACAACTACGCTCCTACCTATCTCTCCAACTAACTTCACCCCTACACTCCTTCCCGCTCCCTCCGCTCCGCCTCCGACCCTCTCCGCCTCCTCATCCCCCGCACCAAACTCAGCACTTTTGGCCCCCGCTCCTTCTCAGTATACGGCCATCCACCTGGAACACTCTCCCACTCTCTCTCTCCGTCAGAAACACACTCTCTCTCTTCCTTCCAGTCCACCCTCAAAACTCACCTCTTTCAACAGTTCTAGCACTATATCACCACACTCCCCACCCCAAGCTGACCGTCGTAATGTTTTTTTCACTTTTTGTGGTACGTGAGTCATGCTGGCGCCAAGCTAATCTGGCACTACCCTTGAATTATCATGGTCCATCCATCTCCTGCAATTGGTACATAGTCATTAGGCAACACTTCCAGAATGTGACAACTGGGACCTTGGGGCTAAAGGGTTAAAATGGTTAGCAATCAGCACCCTCCATTTGAGGAAGCACTAGACCAAACCATACTAGATTCTTTCCCTGTGGTTGTAGGCACTCATGTGAATCTAAGCTTTTTGTGGATGGCCCCCACCCGGGTCTGCCCTGGGGGACTTGGGTGGGGTTAACTACTTTTTAGTTCCCAGGGTCACCCTGGTCAGCCCCACAGAGTGGGTTTTCCTCTCTATTCTGGGGCAAGTGTTTTGTCTACCTTTGTCCTCCTTTTTAGTTCCCAGGGTCACCCTGGTCAGCCCCACAGAGTGGGTTTTCCTCTCTATTCTGGGGCATGTGTTTCTGTCTACCCTTTGTCCATTCACCTGTATTTGTCTTTTTAAAACTCTCCCTCCTGTCTGCACTGCCTGTAGCTCTTGATATTGGATGTGTGTTGCTAAATGGTCTTAGCTTTATTTAGGCCCCATGTGTTAGGTTTATTTAACGTATTGGACCGGCTGGCGACATACATTCAATGTTCTGTTTAGTTTTTTTTCTCACAAGCAGTGCAGGCACGTCCTGAGAAAGTCTTGTTGCTGCCGGGACGTTAAGCAATGTACAATCAATCAATCAATCATTTTTGCGGATGGATTGTGTTTGTCTTGTTGATGAGTAATTTCTCAAAATCAAATGACCCACATTTGATCCCAGTGAGCAATGTTCCTCGGACCATGACGGCCACAGTGGGCCCGAAGATGTTTGGCCACTGGGAATAGGTCTGCGTATGTGTTAGTACGTATTCCTAACACTGATCTCTTGGTGTTTTCTTCCCGCAGGAGGTGAAAAAAAGTATTTTGGAGAATTTGACGGAACTGGGCAGGAAGTCCGGCCTTACATCCTTGGAAATAGTGAGTACAGCAGAGCCTCTTTTGAGTGACCGCCTTTATCATAATAATAGAGATTTGTTAAGCGCTTGTTCTAAAAGTATCTCTTAAGCGCTGATACAGTGAAACAGCTAACATGCACACACACACACACAACATGCGCGCACACACGCACGCACGCACACACGCAACAGTGGTGATGAATTGTGCATGGCTGGGGAAAAGAACTAGTGAAAGGCAGCGTTACGAGACGTCACCTGTCATTTTAGACCATCGCTTGGGTGGTTAACCCCTTTAACTCCTGGGCCACATGTCCACATGTAGGTGACATGTCGCCTAAAGACTATGTACCAGTTGCAGGAGATGGATCGACCATGATCATTCAAGAGTAGTGCCAGATGAGCTTGGCGCCTGATGGCGCCAAGCTCATCTGGCACTACTCTTGAATGATCACGGTCGATATATCTCCTGTTGTAGTGCGTCGGAGGCTAATTAGGTGGTCTTTAATTACAGGTGATATATTTTGCTCTTCAAGGCTTCTCTTGACAGAGCCCCAGTCTTTTAACCCTTTGTGTGTCAGTAGCGGTTTTTGTCACGATGATTCCTACAGGAACCATCGCGACAAAAAATGCTACCGACACACAAAGGGCTAACAGTGTCATCATTTCGCAGGAACTCTGTGTAGATTAATTTGTTTCGCCCCAAGGCCATGTTTCCGAAATGTTTGAGGTGTCGCTTAACAACTGTGCTGGAGGTGGATCGACCATGCTAATACCTTTGAGTTAGCATGGTCGACCCGTCGCCTGCTGTAGGCCGTCGAGGCTGTATGGGTTAATGTATAGTTTTCGTATGAGCCATGCCTGTTCTATCTGTGCGTTGCTCCACAGGTAAAGGACCTTCACGTTCACCCGGAGCTGTTTTCAGTGGAAAATGGGTTGCTGACCCCGACATTCAAGGCCAAGCGACAGGACCTTGCGAAGTACTTCCGGCCACAGATTGAAGCCATGTACCTGAAATTGGCATGATTATAATTATGAATGGCTCAATTACATTTTCTCGCTCGCTAGTTGTGTATGTTTTGTGTGGGGGCCGTGGCGGTATAGATGTGTGCTGTGACAAAAAACAGACCAACAGACGAATGCCGTGAGACAAGGCTCTTCTTTTTAGCACAGTGTGATGGTGATGTATATTATTAATTTTGTTCTTTAACCCTTTTCATCCTGATACACCCATGGCTTGAAATAAATCTATGATAGTTCAAGGGTGGTGCCCTGAGGCGCCAAGCTATTCTGGCACCATCCTTGAACTAAAACGGTTGCTCTCTCTACTGATCTGTAATGTAGCAAATTTTACAAAATCGGCCTCAGGATGCAATGGGTTAAATAGGTTAGAGTGAAATCAAAAGCTCACATTTCATTCAGCACTATCTGAAAGCTGCAGGAGCGTGACCCCCCATGACAGATCAAAAACAGTGCCTGATTAGCATGGAAAGATAAGCTGATCAGCACTGTCCTTGAGCTGCCATGGCTGATCCATCTCACGTACGTTCACAATGGAATGGAAGGAGGTGCATGGTTGGCCTCGATGTAATGTGCTTCAGTTTACCGCAGTGTCTGATGTAATGCACACTGGTCTCTCTCCCCCGCAGAGATGCAGCGTGAGCAAAAGGTCCTCAGGCCGACGTCAGCGTTGGCAAGCCTGCGCACAGCCATGTGTAGGCCAGCTAAGGCTGACATTGCCAGAGGAGTTTTCTTCACATGTCTGTGTAAGTTCAGAGAAGAACCCAACGGAGAAAGAAACATGCTTGGAAAAGACAGCTACAACACAATTTATTGTGTTGTAACTGTCTTTTCTAAGCGTGTTTCTTTCTCCGTTGGGTTCTTCTCTGCACTTTACAAGCTTGGCAGTCACCTGTAGGTTTGGATTGTGTAAGTTCAGCACTACAATAGCAAATGCCGCAGCCTGACTTTATGGCTTGTGGGTAGTGCGATATACATCGGCTGACATGTACATGGCACATCGTACATCTCAAGATGAAATAACGAGCATCTCGAGAGCATTTGGAATGGAGAAAGAAGGGATGTGTAATTGTCTTGCAGTGGCAGGTTAGGGATTAATCATTATTTCTACATGAACACAATAGTTGGGAATGAATGGAGAGAGATTTGGCTCTTGTTCATGTAGCATCTGAGAGGGGCGAGTCAGTGTTGTGATTGTGTCTTCATTCTCAGTCATTAACTTGCATGTATATATGTGCCGAAAAAAATAAGTGAGAATGAAAGAGTGAAGCGCTAGTTTTGGAAGTGCAGCTTGTATTTGTTCAATACATACAGTGATGCATTGTGTGTAAATTATTAAACACAAAACCATGGCAAGAGATTGTGAATGTATAGGGAATATATGTCGACTTTTACAATTGTACAGATCGAGGAAGATTCTTCATTATTATGACTGTATGTGCTCACCACATTGATACATTAGGTAACAAGCATCGTTCATTAATCCTTTGGATTTCGGGAGCGACTACAACCGCTACCGACACGCAAAGGGCTAGTGTCGCTAGGGGCTTTCTTGTCACCTGACTAATGTGTGCTGCTCTGTGATTTTTGACCTTAGCTTTGTAGTCTGTAGAGTGCAAGGGGCAGTTGCATGAGCAGAGTACCTTGACTAGTGGCTGGTGCAGGACTAAGCTCAGTCGAACAGCTGACCCCAGAATCACAGACCAGCAAAGAAAAAAAATACTAATCTTTGAAAATGTTGAAATCATGCAGAATGGCAGAGCTTTGTCTACAGTCAAGTCCACACCAGATTTTTATTTTCTGCAAGGATATTTTTGGGAACATATTCTTCCTTTTGTCCTGTATGTTTTCTTCAGCAGATGTATGTGACATATACAGAAAAAAAATCAATAACAATGATCAGCCTTATCAGAACACAACTAGCTTTATTCATAGGAACACTTGAACTGCAGTGATATTGTAGAAGAAAATAAATGGTATACATGCAGTATGTTGACATTAGACTAGTAAGGATTTGACTGGCTCACTTTAAAAAAAAAAAAAAAAAAATTAATGAAAGGGCTTACGATTTTCCCATATCCATTTTTAAAAAAGGCCACAAATTTGGGAACAATGAACGATTTCTTTCATTTTTTACTTTTTGACTGCAAAATATTCCGTTGGTTTTCTTGCACAAAGAATAGCCAGATTACAAAAACCACATATCCGTCTGCTATGACTGTTGACCATATAAAGCTACCACAGTATTTTGTTTTAACACGTTTCATCCCCAGATAAAAATCTCAGATTTGGAGTTGCCCACTGGAAACTACACACCAGTTCAGGAGACATGTCAACCATGATAATTCAAGAGTGGTGCCTCAAAAACTTTATGCCTGAAAACTGTTCTGCCACCATCCTTGAACTATCATAGTCGGTCCATATTTTGTTGTGCATTGTGGTTGTCGGTTATAGTTAACCCTTATCATTCGGACTACACCAGTGTGTGAAATAAGTTTGACTAAAATAGTTAAAGGGTAGTGCCAAAATAGCTTGGCGCCTCTAAGCGCCAAGCTATTCTGGCATCACCCTTGAACTAAAGCCATTGGTCTATGTCCTTATCTGTGAGTACTTTCATTTAGCTTGCATATGGCAGTGTGGAAATTAGAAGCCTCGGTATGATAAGGGTTAAATGTTAGAAGTAAAAATCATCACAAAAACAGGCTGGTAACTGAATACATTTCTAAATTTGCATTTTGATGAAACAGTGTGGTTTCAGCCCCAGAATGCAACGGTTGGTACATGTCTTTTTTTATGTCTTCTTTTAAAATAGTTTGGTGGATTTGTGTGGTGTAATTGTGTGTGCATTTTGTTTAGCATTGCTCAACATTGTGAACTAATTTAGTCAAGGTAATGTCCGTGTTATATCAGTTAACATGCATTTTTTTGGGTGTAATTCACTAATCATACACAATCTTGAATTTTGTATTTGGAATTGCCTAGACGATGTAAAAACATATGGTACATATACTGCAATTAGTGCATTTATGTGGCTGAGTTTTTAGTGAACACCACCAAAGCAAAAAAACTTAGCCTGTTTATGGACTCTAGAAACCACTTTCACGTTCGATTTGCCACATTTATTCACCATTAAAATTGACGAGTCATAGGCTCCTAAGACTCTACACCTCTGGCACTCGCAGACAGAAGGAACTTAACTCATTCGACACGTCTCGAATGAGTCAATGAGTAGTTGGCTGCTGCCTTTTGATCCCCAATGCTAGCTAGGGCCCGGAACACCTCTTGCAGACAGCACTGCTTGCCTGATGTGACTCCATGTTGGTGTACCACCCCACCCAACCACACCTGATGCACCCATTGCTTGAGATAAATTGGACCATGATAGTTCAAGGGTGATGCCAGAATAGCTTGGCGCCTCAGGCGCCAAGCTGTTCTGGCACCACCCTTGAACGAAAACGGTTGATCTATCTCCTAATCTGTAATGTAGCCTTCACGGGACAATAAACAGATTTGTTACAAATCGGCCTCGGGATGCAATGGGTTACCTTGTTGCATCCCGCGGATGAAATCATCAATTTTTGTAGATGTCCTTTGAGGTATACGTCACGGTGGTGGCGGCTGATCGACCTTGATAGTTCAAGGGTGGTGTCGTAACAACTTGGTGCCTACAGGCGCCAAGCTGTCATGACACCACCCTTGAACTGTCGTGGGCGATGCACAGGATGTCAGAGCTTTATGGGTTAACCGATAACCTTTTATGTGCCAGTCACAGTTTAAGTCGCGAGGATTCCTGTCGGAATCATCGCGACTAAGACCGCTACCGACACCCAAAGGGTTCAGAAGTGGGTATTCATTTGTTAGATTGAATTTCCACATGTGCAGTTACATGTTTGCCTTCACCCCCTCATATGGCATTAGCACACCTGCAGGTGAAACATTCTGGGCACGCCTCGGGGCGATGCTTGCAAGGGTACAACCAGTGACCACTTTTCTCCAGATTTTGTTAAGCCTCCTTGTCGTTGACTCCGTAAATATGTGCTGGTCTGTGATTTTGGACCTTAGCGCTGCAAGCCGTAGTGTCCAGAATCACAGACAAGCACACAAATATACGCTTGCGTTTGCAGTGTTTTAGGTTTTACACCTGCAGCGATCGTCCTTGCATTTTGCCTGTTGTCACATTTTATGTTGGTGTGTGATTACTTCAAGAATAAGTTTTTTTACCTGCTTGCAAATGCCGGTTTTATTTTTCTGCTTTAAACTGGCCATCTGTTGTTTACTTTTGTACAGTTTGGTTATCAACACTTGTTTTCACATTTATGTACTATTTATGAATGCAGTTGTGAAGGTTTTACTAGCTAAAGAGTGTTGTACGACATATAATTATCATTGTTTTTTCTCTGTCATATCGTTTTGTTTCACTTTTAACCCGTCTATGCATGCCAGTAAACACTACCGGTGGCTGCATGCAGGAAGGGGTTAATTCTCTATCTTATTTCAAGTATCTGAGTTCTGCCTTTTATTTATCAGTAGGCTGTTGACTACAGGCAGCGTTTCAGACATGTTCCACAAGATTATCACACAGTCGTACATTTGATGTGATCCGTTCCACACAGATATCAAAATCGCCATTGCACATTGACCATGATAATGATTGATGCTCCCACTATCACTGTGGTATGTGTTTTGCATACTGCACATGTCGCTGTTAGTAGAAGTGCCCTGCATATGCCAACCCCCTCGTGCATGCACGAAGGGGTTGGCATAAGCAGGGCACTTCTACTTGGTGCTGTCTACAGTACCGGTGGGACGCAAGGGGACGTGGGGGTGGGGCATAAAATGATTGGCACACAATTACATGTGCACGTCCACAGGCACTGGAAAGCATTCCACGATTTGCAACCGACGTTGGCTCAGGTAAACCGTACATGTAGAAAACGGATGAGGTTGCTCCGTACCCCAGTAGCAACACGTCTTCGGGCCCACGACGGCCACAGCGGGCCTGCGCTCAGCCGTGCGTGGGCCCACTGTGGCCGTCGTGGGCCGAGGACCTTTGCTTACCGGGTAGTAAGCAACTGCTACATGTTAATGCTAGTCAGATGTTCCATCCATAGATTGTGAGGGAAAGTAGTCCTAGTGCGGCTGTGAAATGCTTGGTTACTGAATGTAGTACATTTTGGTCAAATGAATGACATGTTTGCTGCTGGTCTGTCATTTGGGACCTTACGGCTTTGCCATAAGGTCCAAAATGACAGACCAGCATGCAGTTGTGTGCATGTGTTTATGGGCTATTTAATGCGTGCATGCAGCCACTGAAATGCTACCATCATTTCTTTTTAGTTTCTTATATGCGTGCAGGTCTGTGGTTTTGGACTTGACGGCAGAGCTGTAAAAGTCCAAAATCACAGACAAGCATACAGGTAGTCTTCTCTACTTATTTTTACCTATTGCCGTATATGTGCCACTTTAAGTAATTTTGTTGTCATGCACTTCAAAATTCACCACCCACAAATTAACCTTTGACGTGCTTTGTACAACGTATGTTGTCTTTTAGTTGGTTTTTCAGCTCCCCTGGACTGCAATTTAAAAGTTTTTTTTTGCATGTTTATGTGCCAAGTTTAGTTGTGTGCCTCGGTAGTTTACGCCACAGTTTCTCTGGGCGTTCAGCTGCATCCAGCCTTTGGTTCTTTGGTTGTGGAAAGTTAGCTACTGACACCCACTGAAGTGGGTTTTTTTTTGTTCCATTTCAGCTAGTCTGCCCCACATGATCACATGCAAAATTAACTCGGATGGAAATGTTACTTTTGAAAGAGGCTGTTGAGACTGTTTCTGCTAACTCATTCAGCTTGACGGCCATATTTCCCCAATTTTGGAGGCGTCATCTAATGACTAGTTGCAGGAGATGGATCGACCATGATAATTCAAGGGCAGTGCCAGATTAGCTTGGCGCCAACAGGCGCCAAGCTAATCTGGCACTACCCTTGAATTATCATGGTAGACCCATCTCCTGCTGTAGTGCGTCAGGGCTGAATGGGATACAACCTTGTTTGAATTGATAACCACACATTTCACATCAGGTCCTCTCATTGTTTGCTCCAGTCTTTTCTTTTGCGCCAACATCTGCTGTGTACCATGTCAATCAGTTTTTATTATTTCTGCATCTGAAATTGGCATGTCGGATAAAGTTAAGACTGTTTCACTTTCAAAATTTGGACAGTTTGTCGGGTCGGGGGCATGTCATTTGGGGCACACTTTGATGACGCACCAGTTGCAGGAGATGGACGGAACATATGACAGTTCAATTGTAGCACCAGATTAGCATGGCGCCTTCTGAAGTGCCAAGCTCCTTGGTGCTACCTTTGACACTGCCGTGGTCGGTCTGTCTCCACACCGTGCATTTTGTCGGCTGTTATGCGAGTTAAGCCCTTGTCTGCCTGTGCAAGCAGAATGTGCTTTTGAAGTCGTAAATTCAAGGTTGGTGAACCCAGCCGTCGGAGTTCCATGGATGCAAAGTGGTTTCAGCAAGAGGTATAGATCCTCGTGAGCCCCCGCAACTGCGGGGGCTCATGAGGATCTATACCTCTTGCAGTTGGGTGATGCTCCATTCTTCTCGGCAGTGGATGATTTAAGGGGCCGGTACATACATCTACTGTGAAAGTGTTAAGAATCATAGCAACTAGTTCAGCGTTTTGAAATATTCTTTTGATATATATATATTTTTTTCAAGCTGATGCGCATAGATCCGTCTTGGCAAAATGGTGTGGTGTTTTTGAACTAAATGTTTTGTTTTGAAAATAGGACAATGAATACACAAATACTCCACTAGTGTGGCCAATGATGATCATATCCCGTCATTTCCATGCCTTTCACTTTTGAAAAATGCAGAAATAATTTCATCCTGTGAAAATAAACTGTGATTTAGAACAAAGAAAGTAAACTGAACGCTGACTGGGTTTGTTTTGCGTGGTCTTATTCACAAATATGTGCGTGTGTATGTGTGTTTAGTCTGTGCAATTTGTGGTTTGGAACAAGTAAATTCAACGCTGAGTGTTGGTGTAAGATGTGTGTGATCTTGCTACTAAATTCGTGTTGGACAATGTGATCAATATTTGAGCTTGCACACACCTGCATTAGGAGATGTAAAGATGGCGAAGGTATAGACCGTGAGATGTTGATATTGCAACGGAAGTGCCGGATTAGCTTTGAGCCATTTCACACTCCAAGCTAGTAGGGCACTATCATAGTCGACCAATCTTCCACAATGAAGAGTCGAAAATCAACTCCAGGCTCGAAAGTGATGCAGCCAGTCTCGTTCCACTTCAAAAACACAGTCGAGCAAGTTAAAAATACTGTACAATTTATTCTAGATAATTTGTGAACATATATTTATTTATATCATGAAATAGTTGGTAAACTGGACTTGTGACTAGGGGAAGCACAAACAATATAAAAATGTTTTTAAAAAAAGACGAACTGATCCTCTGACTGCCTGTACATTTTTTTTTTTTTCTATTTTTTTTTTTATTGCGTCAAAAAACCTACCGAGAGCCAAAGGGTTGAAATCATAAGCATAGTTACTTCTTATGATGACATCTGCAAAAGCAATTACAGTCAAGTACAGTATACACCACTGACAAGCACAGCAGATAATGGCATGGCACACTGCTACATGTGAAGGGATTTGGTGCCATATAAACCTAACAAAAGCAAGTCTGCAGACAGCCAAAACTTTGTTCTAAGGCTGTTTTCATGCTCGGTATGGCCATGGTCACTCGCTCAGTAATGAAAATGGCTTTGTCAAAAGTATGTTGGGACTAAACTGATAAAACTAGATCACAAGAGGCATTAAAAAAAAATGTATTTACATGTAACCAGGTACGCTCATGGACTATCCTGTATTGGATTGCATTCACCGTTGTTTGGGTACAGTACTGTGTGTTTTTTTCCACCTGTATCCGTTGACATTCATCTGTTAAAAAGTACAAATGCGAAGCAAGTATGATTTTTTGCTTCTGCCGAATACATGTTTTCTGGAAATCAGAGGTATGTAAAACTGCACACGTTTTGACACAAACAGTGGATTAAAGTCCCAAACAAAGACACAATACCATGTCTGTCATGGCTTTTGACCCACTGCTTTTGTTGAAACACATGTAACTTGTGACCTAATTTCCAAACAACGTGCATGCTTATTACTGGTGTAAACTGTACTACATATGCATATTCAGTATTGACTGCATCACCCGCAACTATCATGTCTCTAATCGCATTCATGCATAGCTACGCAAGTGCACTAAACTACCGCGAGCACAAGTGTCCAAAGAAGTGAGAAGATGCTTCCAGCCTAGGTTGGAAAATTCTGAGGTGTTCACCCACTTTTAACCCTTTTCATCCTGATACACTACTTTTGGAAATTAATTTGACTGATAGTTCAAGGGTGGTGCCAGAATAGCTTGGCACCACCCTTGAACTAAACTGGTTGATATATCTCCTAATTTGTATTGTAGACTTCATAGGACAAAAAGCAAATTTGTAAAAATTAAAAAAAAACAGGATGTAATGGGTTAAAATGTTAAAAACAGGAGCAGAAGTTCAAGATCACCCACTGTTCAATAGTGAGCCACACTGGTCACTTTTCATGATCTGCTACCCACGACAGGTAGCATCCAGGGAGGCAGCCAGTGTGACCGTGAGCCAACACTTTTATCTCTCCTCGCTATTATTACACGGACTGAGTGTTAGTGTATGCTCGTCAGTGACTTGGACCCCGGCAGCCTCCAGCTGTAAGGTTTCAAGTCACAGACCGTCACACAGCGACACTGTCATGCCGACTACACAAGCAGCTGACGGAGAAGTTTTGCTACCAAATTTTTTTCTAACACTGATGGTCCATCACTATTCCCCCTAACCCCCCCCCCCCCCCAATCCCTGCTCAATCCCTTTGTATTAACTGCCATAATGAACTTACGACCAAGACCCATGAGTGAAGCATTATCCCTTTGGCTGTCGGTAGTGCTTCTTTCAGTCACGATCATTCCTGCAAGACCAAACACGCTGCCGACAGCAAAAGGGTTCACTCGTTCAAGACGTACTGCCTATGAATACGCTGCCGAAAGCCGAAAAATAAATACGAGCCGATACAGCTGCCAGCAAGGGGCACAGATTCGCATGGTCCCCTGCAGCCACACGGGCACATGAGAATCTGCGCCTATTGCGGATGGAAAGTGATGGCTTTATTCTCGTCATTGCGACACATATCCTTACACGTCGCATCTGAACCCTTTTAGCCCCACACGTGCTTTTCCCCCATTTTGGAAGTATTACTGAACGACTATGTACCAGTTGCAGGAGGTGGACTGACCACGATAATTCAAGGGTAGTGCCAGATTAGCTTGGCGCCTGAAGGCGCCAAGCTAATCTGGCACTACCCTTGAATTGTCATGGTCAATCAATCTCCTGCTGTAGGGACTCGGGGCTAAATAAGTTAACCCATTCACAGCACATCTATTTACTTTCACAACACCGGGAGATGTCAATAACCATTGTATCAGCTGTGGGTTGGCCATGACAATTCAAACTGTTTATCTGGGACTATATGTGAACTATCACGTCTCTAATTGCATTCAAGCATAGCTACACAAGAGCACTGGACTACGCAAGTGCACTGAGCTACGATGCCCAAGCAGTCAAAATTACATTTCAAAAAAATCTCTCACAAGAAAGAAATGGTGCATGTCGAGAAATAAAACCTTTCACAAGAAAGAAACGGCACGTGTTGAGAAATTTATACTACATAACCCACTGAGTAAAAGGTCCTTGGGCTGACATCATCTTCAGCGGGCAGACACGGCCGAGTGCAAGGAAATTAAGGCAGATGTTGGCCCAAGGATACTTGGCATACTGTGGATAAACTATGGGCTGATGGTGGTTTTGTTCAGTCTTCACAGAAGACAAATGAACCCCTCGCGTGTCAGTGGCGGTTTTTGTCGGGATGATTCCTATCGGAATCATCGGGAATCATCGCGACAAAAAACGCCACCAACACGCAAAGGGTTAGTAAAATTTATGAGTATCAAATACTGCTCGCCAGACAAAAAGTTAAAGCCAGGGAGAATCAAGTTCACTTGAAATACCTTGCTCTATCTATGCAGTCAGTTATGGGCTGCATATAAGCACGGTGCCACTGCCTAATAAGTGTACGTTGTATTCCTAATCTTGTAAAACTGCCCATAAATTAGGAAATAAAGCACGCGTAAACTGCTTGAAAACTACCGCCCATATACACTGTAATCACAAATATCTCTTTTTCACAAAGGTGTGCTGGTCTGGGACGATTTTGGACCTTACGACTGAGCGACACAAGGTCTAAAATCACAAAGCACAACACAAATAAGCTTTTTACGAATTAGATCAAGTCAAATGATTTGTCTAATCTCTCCATGTATCAACAAAAAGTACTGTTCCTGATGAGCTGCATATATACATACATATATTATATATAAGCTGCAATTTGCACTGTGATCATAAAACCCTGTCACGTTCACAAAATCACATGCTTCCTCAAATATATGCCCCACATGCTTCCTCAAAATGCAGTGCAGTGTAGAGACCAGTCACACGATTGTACCAACGTGTTAAATAGTTATTTATATACTGGACTGTAAGTAGGCAGACCGCCAAATATCTACATTTTTGTGAAAAGTCAGATTTTCACTGCATTAACCCTTTTAGCCCCGGATCCCTGCAGCAGGAGATGGCTTGACCATGATAATTCAAGGGTAGTGCCAGATTAGCTTGGTGCCTGAAGGCGCCAAGTTAATCTGACACTACCCTAGAATTATCATGGTCAAGCCATCTCCTAAGCAATCCAGACCAAAAAGGTAACTGCCAAGCGTGTAAAATGCAAAGAAGTACCCAACGGAGAAAGAAACACACTTAGAAAAGACGGGTACAACACAATTTATTAATATTTCAGGTAAATACCCTTTGTCAAAATAGACAAACAAACAGAGAGATCAGCTGCTACATTCCTTCTGCGAATGAAGATAAGTAGCGGCTGATCGCTCTGTTTGTCTATTTTTATTTACCCGAAATATTAATAAATTGTGTCTTTTCTAAGAGTCTTTCTTTCTCCGTTGGGTACTTCTAAGCCATCTCCTGCAACTGGTACATAGTCGTTAGGCAACACCTCCAAAATTTAGCCTCGCGGCTAAAAGGGTTAAAATGACAATCTCGCTTTTCACACAAAAAAGGACTTGCTGTTTTTTGCCTTCGCGAAACAGATGTAGATGTACGGGAGTCTGTGATTTTGGACTCTTGTGGCTGAAGCAAGTTGTAAGGTAAAAAAATCACAAGACCACAGAGGCCAGTTGCGTGAGTGAGCCCAGTCCTGCGCCAGCCACTTTAGCAAGGTGCATCACAAGACCACAGAGGCCAGTTGTGTGAGTGAGCCCAGTCCTGCGCCAGCCACTTTAGCAAGGTGCTCCACTACAGCGGATAACCTTGCTAAAGTGGCTTTGCGCAGGATTCAAGCTCACCCATGCCGCTTACCCCAGCGGAGAAAACCAAACAAACGGGCAGTATATCTGAGTGAGGTAGACATCACAACATACCATTCCGCTTCTACCTGCCGTTTACTTTCCAAATCGATCCCCCTACAAAATGGACTGCTTTCCGACACGTCAAAGCAAAAATGAATTTTTTTTCTAACATGTATTTTTTTGAAAAATACTTACCGATGGCATTACTATGTGGAATACACTCTATAGCCTAACGATTTCAGCCCAAAGTTGTGTCCTCTACACAACCGGGGAGGAGACACCGGGGATCCAAGTACAGGAGCCCGGGTGGCCTCCCCCTATCACCCTATCCCGGCATGCGCGGGGCGACAGTTCACCAGTTTGCACACTTAGCCAATCACAGTCAGGGAGGCAAGTGGGGCAGGTGGGAGGGCCGTCCGAATAATGCCATCGGTAAGTATTTTTCCAAAAAATACATTTTAGAAAAAAAATTCATTTGTTTTTTCAAAATACATTACCGATGGCATTACTATGTGGAAGAATGGCAAATAGGAGGTGGGTGCCGACACAAACCCCCCCCCCCCCTAACATAACGCCCCCCAAAGGCCCACTAAGGAGCACTCCCGACGATTTCAGCAAAGACGTACCTACGGTGCCAGTGGCGAGCGGAGGGAGTGCTGGGCCGCGGAGATGTCGCCTACCATGGCCAGGGAGTCACGCTGGCCGGATAGGTCTCGGAGGTAGAAGCGGGCGAAGGCGGAGTCTGTCCGCCAGCCTACTGCCGTAACAATGTCTTTAACTGAGCAGTTGCGTTCAAGTGCCACGCTGGTGGCCACTGCTCGAACCTCATGCGCCCGGATCTGCAAAAGTCTATCCCCGTCAGGGGAGAGGTCCTGGTATGCTGACCGAATCACCCACCACAGCCAGGACGAAACTGTCTGGGTCGATATATCTGGCCTGCCTGGAGCCAGCGGTAGGAAGAGGCGGGAGCGCCCGAGCCGGCGCGGCTTTGAGCGATGCAGGTAAATCTTCAGTGCCCAGACCGGGTCCTGTTGACGTGCGGCGCGGGATTGGTCCGTACCTCTTAGCGGACGCACGGTCAGTATCTGGGGTGCGGCCGATGGAAGCCTGTTCTCTGCTAGAAAGGCCAGGTCAGTGAGTAGCTGTGCTGAGCCATCCGCTCGAAACTGCAAGCATGCGGGTCATGCCCGAAAGTGCGTAAGCTCACTCACGCGAGAAGCCGTTGCAAGGGCCAGGAGGAAAACCGTTTTCCGGGTCAGGTCGGCGAACCGTGCCAAGGGCAGGGGTTCGAACCAGTCCGTATTTAGCCAAGTCAGTACCCAGGCGAGGTCCCACCGAGGTACGAGCGAACGGGAGACCGGGCGTCGGAGGTCAAAATGAGCCAACAGGTCCGTAAGGTCTTTGCAAGTCCCCGGATCCGGGAGGCCGAGGTGGCGGTAAGTGTCTGCGATCATGGAGCGATAGCCCTTGATGGTGATGGGAGCTAGGCCTTGATCATCGAAGAGCCAGAGGAAAAAATTTGCCAGTTGGGGGGTCGTCAGATTCGTGGAGGGGAGCCGGTGGGCGGAGCACCACGACTGGAAGACCCTCCACTTGCCTTCGTACACATTTCTGGTGGACAGTCTGCGGGCTCCTGCAATCGCCGCCACTGCCGCATCCGAGAAACCTCTGGCGAGGGCTTGCCGGACAACCTCCAAGCGTGAAGGAGGAGGCGCTCTGGGCACGGGTGGAAGAGAGCCTGGCAGGGCTGCTTGAGCATCGAGGGTGGGGAGGGGAGCTCCAGGGGCGGATCCGTAGCTAGTGCGAGCAGGTCCGTGGTCCAGCTCTTGTTCCCATTGAAGGGGGCCACCAATAAGAGAATCGCTGAGCATCCCAGGAGCTTCGGCACCAGCACCGACGGAGGGTAAGCATAAGCAATCAGACTGTCCCAAGGGATGGAGAGTGTGTCCACCGCCCAAGCGAGGGGATCCGGGACTTACTTACTTACTTACGCCTGTCACCCCTACCCGGGTATAGGCCGTCGACGAGAGACCTCCAGCGACTCCTGTCCTGTGCTTCTCCTTCGATTTTACTCCAGGTGGTTCCCATTCTCCTGATGTCTGCTTGGAGGTCTCGACGCCAGGAGTTTCTCGGCCTACCTCTTCTCCTCTTTCCCTGGGGATTCCATGACAATGCCTGCCTAGTGATACTGGAAACTGGCCTTCTCAGACTGTGACCAATCCATCCCCATCTTCTTCGCCCAATTTCATTCTCTGCTGTCATCTGCTCTGTTCTCTCCCAGAGTCTGATGTTGCTGATCCTCTCTGGCCAGTGGACTTCCAAAATTCCTCCAAGGCAACCGTTCATGAAGATCCGTACCCTGCTGACAGCGGCTTTCGTCAATCTCCAAGTCTCTGCTCCATACAGGAGAACCGCCTTTACGTTGGAGTTGAAAATCCGGACCTTGGTGTTTCGTGACAGCCCCCTGGAACTCCACACTTTTTTCAACTGGAGAAAGGCTGCTCTGGCCCTACCGACTCGTGCTCCGACATCTGCATCAGTGCCGCCTTTTTTGTCTATGATGCTCCCGAGACAGGTGAAGGACTCCACCTCCTCCAACGGGGTGCCAGCAAGCAAGACTGGTTCTTCCCTGGCTGCGCTCAGCCTCATAGTCTTTGTTTTCTGTTTGTGGATGGTGAGGCCCACCCGGGACGAGATGTCAGCAAGCCTCGTGGTCTTGTCCTGCATTTGTTGATGCGTGTGGGACAGTAATGCCAAGTCATCCACAAAATCGAGGTCGTCAAGCTGTGTCCACAGTGTCCACTGTATTCCGCTTCTTCTCTGCTCTGTGGTCCTCTTCATGACCCAGTCTATGGCCAGTAGGAAGAGGAACGGAGACAGCAGACACCCCTGCCTGACACCGGTTCTGACCTGGAGCTCCCCGGTGAACTGCCCTTCGCGGATCACGCGACATGTCATGCCATCGTAGCTGCTCTTGATCAGGCGGACGAGCTCTGTGGGTACACCGTAGTGTCGTAGGAGTTTCCACAGTGTCTCTCAGTCCACGCTGTCAAATGCTTTCTCGTAATCCACAAAGTTGACGCACAGCGGGGAGCTCCACTCCAGAGACTGTTCCACGATGATGCGGAGAGTGGCGATCTGGTCTGTACATGATCGGTTTTTCCTGAATCCTGCTTGCTGGTCTCTCAGCTGGGGGTCAACGGAGCGGATCCGGGACTGGAGAGACGAAAACCGGCAGCTGGTTGTTCCATCTGGTGGCAAACAGGTCGACCAGCGGCGTTTCCCAATGTGAGCAGATCAGTCGAAAGATGTCCGGGCGAAGGGTCCACTCGGTGTGGAGAAGCTGTCCTTGGTGGGAAAGAGCGTCTGCTATCATGTTCAGGTGGCCCGGGATGTGGCGGGCCCAAAGGGTAATGCCCCGATCCCTGCACCAGAGGAGTAGATGGTAAAGGAGAATGCACAGGGAGGGGGAGCGAGTGCCACCCTGGTTCTGGATATAGGCCACCACCGTCGAGTTGTCCGAAAGAACGAGGACCTCCTGATTGTCTGCTGGATGTAAACTGAGAACGTTAGTATCTAAGTCGACAGCCCGTCTATCACGTGAATCCACATGGAGGGGTGACCAGCTGCGCGAGAGCCAGTCTGTCGGAGGCGAATGGTCCCGGCATGAGGAGGAAATGGAGCAGCCGCCCGCGAGGCCTGAAGGGAAGGGCGTCGTGGGGAAGAAGAGGGGCTGTCCGAATCCTCTAAGTCGCGCCGCCGAGTAGTAGATTGCGGGAGCCTAGAACCCCGCCCGAAAGGCACAAGGGGAGGCGGAAGGGAATCCCTGGCTTCCCTGACCCGCTCGGGAGGAAGCGAGCAGGGGGGAAGAGGGTCCGCGACCCGGCGAATCCATTCCTGCGAGGAAAAAAGAAAGTCCGCCTGGGCCTGCTTAGAAAGTTTCTGGCGGGGCGGGGAAACGAAGCAAGGAGGGAGCATTAGTGGGACACGCGACCCCTGCTCCGAAAAAACGGAGCGGGGGGTGCGCAAGTCTAAGTCTCGCCCAGCCCGCCTGGTCTGCACAGGGCGGGGCGGGGTGGGGGGGGGGGGGACGTCCATGTGGCGCGCCGGGTCCGCTCAGAAAAATCGAAGCGGGGCGGCGGCCCATGCCTAGAGCTCGGATCCCGCTCAGAAGACCCGGAGCATGAGGGAGAGTCTCTCTGTTTACTCTTTTTTACCCTCTTTTTGTGTTTGCGCTCATCGCGCTGAGACTGCTCAGAAGAAAGGGAGCGGGGCGGCGTGTAAGAACGCTCGGCTCGCCTGGCCCGCCCAGACAAGGCAGAGCGAGGGGGGGGGGGGGGGGGGGGGGTGGGGAGAAAACTCAAAGTGCTCAAGCCACACTCAGAAGAAATGGAGCGTGGGGAGCGTGACTCTAATATTTGCCTGCCCCGCTCAGAAGACTCGGAGCGGGGGGTGGGGGTGGGGGGGGGGGGGGGGGGTTTCCTGGGTGGTTATGGTACAAGAAGGGGACTTACCTGCGGGCCGGACGGCCTGGACGACAGAGCGAAGAGGGGTCCGAAGAGCCAACGGAACGACGCCCACCTGCGGAGAAGTCCGAGTATCCTGTAGGGGACGGGTCGGCCGGTCGCGTCTGTAAAAGTCCCATAGTTGAGACCAACGGTCCTCACGCCAATCAGCACAGACGACACAGGTCCTATCTGAAGAGCATCCTGAGCAAGGGAGGCAGGCGTCGTGAGCGTCAGAGGGCCACTGAAACTCCCCACACCGAAGGCAAGACTTCAAAGAAGCCGCCATATCGTCCACCGCCCCAAGCACGCAGGTAAAAGTTCACCCAAGCACCGAAAGAAAAACACTTCACACGAGGCACAAAGTCACGAGGGAGTCAAGGTTATTAGCAGCGTCCACGAAAGTGCACAGAGTCCAAACCGTAAGGCGCTAAGAGCATAAGCTCTAAGAACAGACAGTCACAGTCCCAGCTGGAAGGAACACGAAGCGCCGAAAACTCAATCCCTTAGGCACAGTCACGAGTTAGAGACACAGTCACTAGCCGCTCCCGGCAAACCGGTCGGCCCTAAGTCCAAGATGAATTCACTGAACACAATTCAAGATACTATAAAACGAGAGCAGAGCACTAGGCCCTAGTCCACTCAGCAAAGCCAGGCTAAATTATCTTGCACTGAAGCTATTTTACGAAGAATGAAGACACCGGTCAAAACGCAGAAACAAGGCCAAAACCAAGTAAAGTTCGTCATACGGAGCATAGGCTAACACCCGACCGAACTGGTCGAGCAAAGAGTGCAAACTGGTGAACTGTCGCCCCGCGCATGCCGGGATAGGGTGATAGGGGGAGGCCACCCGGGCTCCTGTACTTGGATCCCCGGTGTCTCCTCCCCGGTTGTGTAGAGGACACAACTTTGGGCTGAAATCGTTAGGCTATAGAGTGTATTCCACATAGTAATGCCATCGGTAATGTATTTTAAAAAAACAAATGTGCAGGCAGACTGAGGTCTTGACGGTTTGAGAATGCGAGACACGAGCACTCTGTTGAACATGTATTATGCTATGCTGACGTCAACAAAATGCCACATACAGAGATCCTTGGTTCGTCTGTTCTGGGCAATTAACACCTTAACTGCTAAAGGCGACACCCAAAGTCGGGAAAAGATGCTTCGTTCCTTCGACTGCTGCTGACGACACCAGCCGGGCAGAGCAGACGTGTGACTGCGCTACTTTTCTGCCAGGCAGTGTCATCGGTACCAGTAAAGGGATTAATTAAGACAACAGTTGTAACTTAACCTTTTGCCTACTAGTAGTACTCCTTGTCGCGATGATTCCTTGCAGGAATCATTGTGCCAAAAAAAAAGAGCTACCGACAGCCAAAGGGTTAAGGACATTAGACCAATTCGGCCCCGATGTACAACAGAAGACAGGTCAACAATGATAGTTGAAGGGTAGTGCTAAAATAGTACCAACCCTCAAACTAATGCCACTGGTCAATTTAACCTGTTCAGTGCCAGGAAAATCTGAACAACACCCAACTGCAAGAGAGGTATAGATCCTCATGAGCCCCCTGCAACTGCAAGGGGGGGGGGGGGGGGGGGGGGGCTCATGAAGATCTATACCTCTTGCAGTTGGATGACGTTCCATTCTTCTCAGCAGAGAAGGTCTACGCCTCTTGCTGACACCACTCGGAATCCACGTTACTCGGACAGCTTGGGTGTTTTGGTGATGAACTAACCCACATCATGCCGAGGCTAAAAGCTTCAAATTTGTACACAGCCATATGCAAGCTACAGTACAGTACTTACAGATCAGGCCATAGACCAATGGCTTTAGTTCAAGGGTGGTGCCAGAATAGCTTGGCGCCTAGAGGCGCCAAGCTATTCTAGCACCACCCTTGAACTAGTCGAGTCAAACGTATTTCACACACAGGTGTATTTCCGAATGATAAGGGTTAACGAAGATTGCAGAAACACAGCCTGCGTCAGCTGGCACTGAAGGGGTTAACCGCCTATCATGTACTCTTCACCTAACAACTCCCCACTTGGGCAATTCTGACCTCAGTTTTCCACAAGTCATTTCCCTCAATATTTTATGCACATGAGTTGCTTTCTATTCAACCAGATAACAGTATCGTATTCGACATGCATACCCTGTCAGTAAAATGTGAGAAATACATACATCAGCACACACAAAAAAAGTCAGGTACGAAAACACCATCGCGGCTTTTGCACACGTTAATACCTACATGCTGTTCCTATTTGTGCTTCCGGACGATGGCCGGCCTGTGTTACTTTCCCCTAGTCTCGAGATGCACGCAAACTTATAACAATGTCACCTGCGATCTAGTAGCAGCGGCAGATTTCACAACCTCCACAAAGACACGCATAAAATAATTCACGGATATGCAGATATGAAAATCATCACCATGGATATCAGACAGACAAGCACCTATTATATTAAAGAAAAGAAGCGTACTGTTTGTATACTATCATTTGTAGACAGACCGAGCGGCTCCCATTCTCAAACTGTTTGATTCATAGTCACTGAGAGCTATGCTCTTGGTGACTATGAATCAAACAGTTTGAGAATGCAAGTGGCAAGGTCTGTTTAGAAATGATAGTATATGAACACTCCACTTCTATGTTTCATAATATTAAAGCCTAGACCCTGTTATCCTCTCTGAAGAAAAGCATTATGATGTCAAGTGCAGTCCCTTTTGCTTCCAAAGTGAACCAGTTCACATATTAGACTTCTCTTTAAGTCCTTATGCACTTGTTGCGGGAGATGGATCATGAGAGAGGCAGATCAAGCCTAATTATTCAAGGGAAGTGCCTGATTAGCTTGACACTGAAGCACCAAGTAAACCTGGCAGCGCTCTTGAGCTATCATGCTTGATCAATCTCCCAGTTGTGATTTGCAAGCAAGAGTTATTTTTAAAAAGAACAAAACTAAAGAGAAAATCTGTCTGGTCCGTGAATAGATCATTTCATGACTTCATACAAAAAGTTGGCATTAAAAATTAACCCTTTAGCTGTCAGTAGCGCTTTCTGTCCAGGTGATTCCTGTAGGAATCACCTGGACAGAAAGCGCTACTGACAACCAAAGGGTTAAATTTATAGTCTCTATTTTCACTGGACATCATGAATGTGACAATATATTGTAACATGATCATAGTTGTATGTACAGTCACAGATCAGATCATGAAATACACATACACCACAGATGAATCAATGTAACAGTAAAGTGTGCGCATTATGGCACACAAATGTTTATGCATGTACATGTAATCACTAACAAGTGTACATGTATGTAATCACTAGTCGGTACAAATGATAACATTAATAACAACACGTGACATGGCAGTTTTACCCCCCAATATCATTTTCAGTAATGCACTCTTACTTTTTGTGCATCAACACACACTCTAACTCCATCACACACACACACAAAATGTGCACTCGCACATCCAAACATGCATGTGCACGCAGATACGTGCATGTGCGTACATACTTGACAGATAAAACATGGATACATGAACACAGAAACGCATACATGTATAAAAACACGCATGCACCACACACACAAACATACTCAACTGAACATGACAATGTAGTGCCACATTCACACATGTACACACACACACAGTCTTACGTGCATGTGCACACACAAACATGTGCGCACTTCAAAACACAGCATCACACTCACACATATATTATACCAACGAGCAAAAGAAATGTGACATTTGTAGAATCATTGAAAACACCAAGTGTTTCTGATGACTCCAAAAATGTTGCATTTCTTTTGCTTGTCGGTATACAACAGCAGAACCTGTCTGAGCAACCACCATTTTTGGCAAGAAAACGTGATCTCAACCGACCGAGCACTAAGTGACAGATGCTCCGTCAAGAGAAGTCCTGACAGGCAGAGTGCCACCTGTCATTACAGACCATCATTTAGGTGGCCGCAGCCACCTAAATGATGGTCTTTAATGACAGGTGACCTCTCCTACGGGTGGTCGACAAAAAAAACAGGTTCTTCTGTTCACTCAGCTTCAGATCTGTGGAAGACAAGCAAAACAGACACCAAACTTCATCCAGCCAGTGCCATTTGCAAAGGCATAGATTCTCATGAGCCCCTGCTGCTACAGGGGCTCATGAGAATCTGTGCACTCTTGCCAACTTTGATCAGCTGCTCTGCAAATTGAGGGAGCTATTTGGGGGTTCGGCGTACAACTTTGGGACGAGAAATGCGGGTGTTCCCTGAGGGTGAAAATCGTGATATGGATCTCTACCGGATGATCATCAGAATGTCTTGGATTGGAGTTTTAACCCTTTGGCTGTCCGGTAGCGCTTATTTGTCCTTCAGTAGTCACCTTGAAAAGAAGCGCTACGGACAGCCAAAGGGTTAAACAAAAAAAAAACCAACAACAACAAAAAAACCACACACACACACTCATATCTTGACGTTCCTCTTAACGCCCATAGAGCAAGCTGCAACCAGATCTGTTTCAAGTATCACATGCTGCTCACATAAAAGGGGTTTACCCCTACACTGCTGGCGGCCTGAAATTCTGTCTCTGAAAACCATCCCAGATTTTGTCCTGTCCGGCTGAAGCACCTGGATGTGAATGTGGCAAGCAAGAAGCACAGATCCTCATGAGCCCCCGCAGTCGCGGGGGCTCATGAGGATCCGTGCCTCTTGCAGTTGGACCCTGTTCCACTTTTTCTCCAGCAGCGAACAGATTAAGATGGCTGACCAACCTCTACAGGTCATACCGTTACCAATCGGTATTACTTCGCTCTTCTAGGCTTCATTGGAAAGTGCTACTCTTTAGAGATCAGTTAGTCCTGTGCAAAGGGTTGGTTATACACGTGACGTGGCGAAGACGTCACGGTGTCGGTGCACACTTCCCTCGTCTTTCGGTCTTGTGCCCCTACTCTCTCAGTCTTCGTCGCGGAGCATGTCTTGGAGCCAGGTGGGCGCCGGCGCATTCAGTTTGTTGAGAAGCTTGGACAGGTTGATGTTGTGTTTGCGGTAGAAGTGACGCAGGTAGGATCCGCTGGCTTCGTCCATGGCCTCGTAGGTCCGCCCTTTCCCCCGACCCAGACACTTGTTGCGACTGTCATTTAGTACTTGGCAGAAGAAGCCCTTGTGTGGGTCGTACCTGTTGAAAGAAAATGACACTGAGTAAAATTTTAAATATGAGGACAGAAAAGTGGACGCCGTTTCCTGATTCTGCCACCAGATATTAAGCAAGAAACATGCATAGCTTAATACATACATACATAGCTTAATACATACATACAGTGGAGTCCGTTCAACACGAATTTCTGGGGACACGGAAAATCACTTCGTGTTAAACGTATTTCGTGTTAACCAATATGGCCTCAAAATTGATCACGGCCCTCAAGGAGAAAGTGTGAAAGAGATGTGTGCGTGAATGAGTACGAGGTTAAAAGTGCACATTATCGTACTTTATATGCATACCTTCAGCTCGCTAGGAAAACACAAGGAAACGTGTTCAGCTCGCGTATTTAATGTAAAATCCATCAGGTAAAATCCATAGTAAGTTACAATCCATCAGGTAAAAGCAACACAGGCTGAAGTACAATCCCGCATCGGTAAAAGGGTTGTGTTGGTACACGAATGATGCAAACAACATGAATAGTTCAGAAACGCTAGCCAATGAGAAGACGGATTACAACAGCCGAAGGCTATTCAGCCAATCACAGACTAGAGTTCGCTCTGATCTGTCGTGTACTACAGCGCAAGAGCGACACGTGAATTGGTTTTCGGTGAAAGGAATCTGTGTTCGTGTTAAACAGGTGAATAATAGTGAAATTGCCCTGGTTGGGAACCGAAACCAGCTTCGTGTAAAGCGAAATTTCATGTTAAGCATTTCGTGTTATCAGTAAAATTTTAATACAGAATAAGAAGGCCGTCGCCGGGAATGCAAAAAAGGTTCCTGTTAACCGGAAATTCGTGTAAAGTGAGTTCGTGTTAACTGGACTCCACTGTAGTTACATAGCTTAATACATACATACATAGTTACATAGCTTAATACATACATAGTTACATAGCTTAATACATACATAGTTACATAGCTTAATACATACATACATAGTTACATAGCTTAATACATACATACATAGTTACTTAGCTTAATACATACATACATAGTTACATAGCTTAATACATACATACATAGTTACATAGCTTAATACATACATAGTTACATAGCTTAATACATACATAGTTACATAGCTTAATACATACATAGTTACATAGCTTAATACATACATAGTTACATAGCTTAATACATACATACATAGTTACATAGCTTAATACATACATACATAGTTACATAGCTTAATACATACATACATAGTTACATAGCTTAATACATACATAGTTACATAGCTTAATACATACATAGTTACATAGCTTAATACATACATAGTTACATAGCTTAATACATACATAGTTACATAGCTTAATACATACATACATAGTTACATAGCTTAATACATACATACATAGTTACATAGCTTAATACATACATACATAGTTACATAGCTTAATGCATACATACATAGTTACATAGCTTAATACATACATAGTTACATAGCTTAATACATACATAGTTACATAGCTTAATACATACATAGTTACATAGCTTAATACATACATAGTTACATAGCTTAATACATACATAGTTACATAGCTTAATACATACATACATAGTTACATAGCTTAATACATACATACATAGTTACATAGCTTAATACATACATACATAGTTACTTAGCTTAATACATACATACATAGTTACATAGCTTAATACATACATAGTTACATAGCTTAATACATACATAGTTACATAGCTTAATACATACATAGTTACATAGCTTAATACATACATAGTTACATAGCTTAATACATACATACATAGTTACATAGCTTAATACATACATACATAGTTACTTAGCTTAATACATACATACATAGTTACATAGCTTAATACATACATACATAGTTACATAGCTTAATACATACATAGTTACATAGCTTAATACATACATAGTTACATAGCTTAATACATACATAGTTACATAGCTTAATACATACATAGTTACATAGCTTAATACATACATACATAGTTACATAGCTTAATACATACATACATAGTTACTTAGCTTAATACATACATACATAGTTACATAGCTTAATACATACATACATAGTTACATAGCTTAATACATACATAGTTACATAGCTTAATACATACATAGTTACATAGCTTAATACATACATAGTTACATAGCTTAATACATACATAGTTACATAGCTTAATACATACATAGTTACATAGCTTAATACATACATACATAGTTACATAGCTTAATACATACATAGTTACATAGCTTAATACATACATAGTTACATAGCTTAATACATACATACATAGTTACATAGCTTAATACATACATAGTTACATAGCTTAATACATACATAGTTACATAGCTTAATACATACATAGTTACATAGCTTAATACATACATAGTTACATAGCTTAATACATACATAGTTACATAGCTTAATACATACATACATAGTTACATAGCTTAATACATACATAGTTACATAGCTTAATACATACATAGTTACATAGCTTAATACATACATACATAGTTACATAGCTTAATACATACATAGTTACATAGCTTAATACATACATAGTTACATAGCTTAATACATACATACATAGTTACATAGCTTAATACATACATAGTTACATAGCTTAATACATACATACATAGTTACATAGCTTTATCCATTTAACCCCATGGCCGCATTTCCCGAATTCTGGAGGTTTCATCTAAGGACTTTTCTACCACAAGCAGGAGAAGGATCGACCAAGATAATTCAAGGGTAGTGCCAGGTTAGCTTGGCACCTAAAGGCACCAAGCTAATCTGGCACTACCCTTGAATTATCATGGTCGATCCATCTCCTGCTTTATTGTGTCAGGGCTAAACAGTCTGTAACTAAATTCTGATTATTTCGCACTTCGTACAGGTATCTACTAGTATCTACCGCATGTACTTTCCAAGTATCTACCGCGTGTACTTTCCAAGTATCTACCGCATGTACTTTCCAAGTATCTACCGCATGTACTTTCCAATTATCTACCGCATGTACTTTCCAAGTATCTACCGCATGTACTTTCCAAGTATCTACCGCATGTACTTTCCAAGTATCTACCGCATGTACTTTCCAAGTATCTACTGCATGTACTTTCCAAGTATCTACCGCATGTACTTTCCAAGTATCTACTGCATGTACTTTCCAAGTATCTACCGCATGTAGTACTTTCCAAGTATCTACCGCATGTATTTTCCAAGTATCTACCGCATGTACTTTTATTATGTGATTAACCCTTTGGGTGTCGGCAGCGATTTTGGTTGAGGTGATTCCTGCAGTGACCACCTCCACCAAAACTGCCACAGGCACCCCAAATGGTCAACACAAACACTGCAATAATTCCCATCCACGCAGGAAATGGATGAAAACCACAGCCCACCTGAGATGCTGACTGTAGTCAAAATAGGGCTGTATGTGGATAAACTGCTGGAGCTTGTGCATCACGTGGATCGGGTTATTCCGCAGCTGCTCTCCATCGATGATGAACAGCTGCAACATTGGCATCGAGAAAAATCAATACAACTTTCTTAAGGCAAGTCTGTTTAAAAAAAACCTGAACAATACCCACATGCAAGAGGGCATAGATCCTCATGAGCCCCCGCAGGTGCCGGGGCTCATGAGGATCTATGCCTCTTGCTGGGTCTATTAGTGAAAAAGGTTCCTTGAACAGATGATGTTCTTTAGGGTTGAACTTAGAATGATTTCTATCGCAAACGTAACTTGCTGCTAATGGCAGTGTAGTCTGTTGGCACTGTCTACAGACCACAACTTGAGAAAATGTCTAACCAGTGAGAGGCATAGATCCTCACGAGCCTAAGCAGCATGTACGGGCTGATGAGGATCCATGACACGTGCTAATGGCAGGATCTGGAATGCGCTCCTTGTTTCTTTATAGAATTGGTACAGAGTGTGATAAAATAAACTAGTAAAACCGTATTCTAGGATGCAGCAAATCGACAGCCATTCTGCAGCATGATAAAAACGAAAGAATCACTGGTACTTTATTCATTCAGCCCCAACACACCACAGCAAGACATGGGCCGAGCATGATAGTTCAAGGGTGGTGCCAGAATAGCTTAGCGCCCATAGGCACCAAGCTATTCCGACACCACCCGTGAACTATCATGCTCGATCTGTCTCTAGAATTGTAATACAGTCCTTCAGAAGTAAACTTCAAAATTGGGGATTTCGGTCCTGGAGTAGAATGGTTTAACAGTCACAGTGCTATAACAAACCAAAACACTCCTCCCTCCACCCCCTCCCTTACACCATCCATCCCACCCCCCACCCCCCACAAACCACCCATCCCCACCATTCCTCCCTCCCTTTCTGCTCCAACTACGCACCTGTCTAGCGGGGAAGTAGTCTAGCCAGCGCATGAGGTGTTGGTAGTACATGCCGGGGTCCAGACAGCGATTTCGCAGCTCACGGACCTGACGGGCCATTTGCTGGTCTGCAGTCAGCACTGTGTTGAAGGTGTAATTGAGGGCCGTTGGGTCCCCATGGGCGCGCATGTGCTGAAAGAACAATGGAGCAATAGGATGAACTAGACAGCCCTGCACAACACTACAATGGGTGTTACTGGCTCGTAAAGATTTTCATCTGCTGGCCCATGCATTCTCGATACTGATAACTTTTGCAGGCGACAAAATAAACAATATCAACACAACAAAACAGATAAATAACAATAATGAAGCAACAGACTCAAACAGAGATAGCTAGAAACAGATAAACATGAATAAGTCAATGAAAATGTCCACATTTTCATTTCATGTGTCTGTATTCTTACTAATCACTTTTGCATGCGACAAAATAAACAAACGTTATCAACACCATGAAAACAAATAAATAACTTAACAACAAAGCAAGATACTGATATAGAAATAGCTAACCATGAAACACGATAAACATTAACCCTTTTCCTCCTGATACACCCGTCGCTTGAAATAAACTCAACTATGATAGTTGAAGGGTGGTGCCAGAATAGCTTGGTGCCTCAGGCACCAAGCTATTCTGGCACCACCCTTGAACTAAAACAGTCAATCCGTCTCGTAATCTTAAACTAGCCTTCACATAACAATAAGCTTTTTTTTTTTTTTTAAATTCAGCCTCAGGATGTAATGGGTTAATAATTAATAAATAATGCGTTAATATGTTCTCTACTAGTACTCTACAGTCTTGTAAAAAAACCAATCCAAGACAATCTTAAATCTGAGTTGTGCTCATTTGAAATTATGACCATTTTTTCAGACTGGCCCTTGACTTATTGTGAGCATTTTGCAAAATGCTTACAGCAAGTCAAGGGACATCCTGAAAAAATTTGCAGATACAATGACAGGGCCGTTCATCCATGACATACCTGGTACCAAGAATAAGCTCGCTTGGCTGGGTCAATGAGAATGCAGATGATTTTGGCTTTAGGAATGAGGCTGAACACTCTCTGAGGGACGTTCTCGTTGTCAAAGTAGGTGGCGCTTTTCTCAAACAAGTACGTGTAGGTGGAGTTGGATGGCATGGGGAAAAACTCCATGTACCTGCACAAATTTATCAATGTGGAAAACAATAATATTTATGTTTAAGCCTTTTAGCCCCAAGGTCCCATTTCTCAAATTTTGGAGGTGTTTCCTAACGACAATGTACCAGTGCAGGAGATGGCTTGACCATGAAAATTCAAGGGTAGTGCCAGATTAGCTTGGCGCCTTCAGACACTAAGCTAATCTGGCACTACCCTTGAATTATCATGGTCAAGCCATCTCCTGCTGCAGGGATCCAGGGCTAGAAGGGTTAATACAATTACACCGAGGTTTGGATATTCAAACTTGCCAGATCACCAAAACGTTTTGGTTCTTACATCAAAAATTTGCTACACGCTAAATTCTAAAAGCTTCTAGTCATGACCTCCGGAAAAAGTGCCGTTATATTTGATGCTTGTCATATCTGTTAACACACTGTGAAGTTGATGGTACTATCATAGAGGTTACCACTCAATCTAAAGTTGGTTAACATTCAATGGACTTCAAACATTTCAGGCAAAACGTGTCCTCTGCCATTACATACCATCATTCAGGTGGCTACAGCCACAGCTGCAGCTACGGCCACCTCAATGATGGTCTTTAACCCATTTAGCCCCGAGTCCCTACAGCCGGAGATGGATTGACCATGATAATTCAAGGGTATTAGTGTCACCTGTCATTAAAGACCATCATTCAGGTGGCTACAGCTACAGCCGCAGTCACGGCCACCTCAATGGTCTTTAACCCATTTAGCCGCAAGTCCCTACAGCCGGAGATGGATTGACCATGATAATTCGAGGGTAGCGCCAGATTAGCTTGGTACCTGCAGGCGCCAAGCTAATCTGACACTGCCCTCGAATTATCATGATCGATCCACCTCCTGCAACTGGTACACAGTCGTTCAGTAACACTTCCAAAGTTTGGGAAAAGCACCCATGAGGCTAATAGGGTTAATGACTGGTGATCTCTCATAAGTGTGGTTGCTGAAAACCGACTCTGCTGTCTTAACCCATTCAGCCCCGACGCACTAAGGCTGGAGATGGGTCGACCATGATAATTCAAGGGCAGTGCCAGATTAGCTTGGCGCCGACAGGCGCCAAGCTAATCTGGCACTGCCCTTGAATTATCATGGTCAATCCCATCTCCTGCAACAGGTGCACAGTCGTTAGATGACGCCTCCAAAATCTGGGAAATACGTGCGCCGGGGCTGAATGAGTTGAAGTTGCTTTGCCACCAGTGGAATTTACACAGGCTAACACTGTAGTGTAACAAACATAAGTTTTACTCCTAAAAATGTTTACTCCTGTTTACGATGGAATATACGGTAAAATGACAGACTAACCAATCCAATCCTTTATAGTAGTTGTTTCCGTTGAAGAACTGGACTTCCTCAAATGTAGTGGGACTGTTGATATTGCTAGTGATGGCAGGGTGCATGGCCAGAAAAGTGTAAAGGGCTGTAGTACCTGCAAAATAAACACGTTTTTCATAGAAAAAGCTTGACACCCTCATAGGATGACAAAGCGAGGCCAGCCCCAGAATCTGCTGGAGGTGAGACACCTCCGAGAACAGGCAGCCACAAATTCTGAATGATAAATTCTCATAAAGTTTGTAATAGCAGAATCCAAGATCAGTTTTAATACTTTTTGTGCAAATTGATTGGATGCATGACATGCATACAGCCCTGACCCGACATATCGCGAATCGTTACATCACGAACCAGATATATCGAAGGGGAGGAGGGGGGGGGGGGGGTGGTTACCCTGGATCCCGGAAATAATTGGACCTAGCGCAGACGGCAGTGAACCGTGTCATAGGCCTTGGCTGTATAGTGCTCCACGGGGTGCTGCACACACGCCTGACGCAACAGATGGGAGGGCGTCCACACACTGAACACCCACAAACCTTCTCCAGATGAAGAACACATACATACATGTATGTACATAAAGAGGGAAGGAGACAGAGTCGGTGTATAATGAGGGTCTAGGCTTCTGGCACATGGCAGAAGTCACCCCACTGACTGGCTGCTGGGCGCGTGGGAGCAGCTTCAATGCAGCTACAATGTGACCTCCTCCTAGATATGACCACACATGTAAATGCGTTAATAGGAACACTGATTCGATGCACATCAAGGTCTATGTTTTCACAGGTGTCACGTTTTGCCATGCTCGGCAGCCGGCGGTTATGACCTGGAGGGTGTGAAAACTGACGCTGAACCCTCATTCGCCTCCTCTAACGAAGAACACAGGCAATACTGGCCTCCGTAGCACAGTGGTTAGCGCGTCAGACTGGCAGCCGGGAGATCTGGGTTCGAATACCAGCGGGATTTTTCCTACCTGGGTTGGCTACTACCCAGAGCGGGTGTGCCATGGACCCAATGGGAAGGATGATGCCACGCAGCCAAGACTCACCCACTTCACGGGTGCGACTTTGGGGGTGCTACCTGGGTTATGACACATCGCATGGTGTGAATGATTAAATGGCTGGCACCGCAGGTGTCCGCAGTTCCCGGGCCTGGTTAACACCAGGATATTTATGACAGGAAGCGTGGAATGCGGCCCTGTCACACAGTCGCCAACCACATAGACCACCATGGCATCATCACATCATCCTCCTCATCATCATGCAAAATGAAAAATGCTGTCCAGGTTTTTGATCCCGCAAAAATGAACTATTTCCGATCCTTCACAAAATTTAAAACGTTCTTTTCCCATAATGCTAACAGTGCAAGTAAGTGTTTCTGATTGTACTCGGCTTTGAAAGAATGCACAGGCGATAAGGTAATGTCTATGCACACGCCCCGTTTTTCATCGGATAACCCCCCCCCCCTCCCCCCAATCCCCCCCTTAGCCCGATAGCTCACGGATGGATATATTGCGGTCCCATTTTGTGGACTCCGACGACCACGATATGTCGGGTCACAGCTGTACTTGCATGTGTACACACACACACACACACACACACACACACACACACACACACACACACACACACACACACTAAGAGACCGAGACTGAAAATAAAATGACACACCTGTCTTCTGTGGTCCGACAACTAAAAATTTGGGAAGGCGTTCACAGGATTTGTTTGCAGACCATATGGCAATGTGTCGTTTATAATCACAGGGGTTCTGCAAAGATAAATTAAAAGTTTCTAAATGTTTTTGCAGCTCCACAGCAGTCCTAATGTATTATCTCATGAAAAAACAACATACAAAAAACAAAGGCAAAAAAAGTAAAATGACTGAAAACAGACCACAAAGTACCAATGTATGGGCAACTCAAATCTCTAGGTGTATGTTTACTGATCCATGCCAGCGAGAGATATTAATTTTTCTCTAAAATATATTTTTTTGAAAAATATTTACCAATGACATGACTAATAGGAAGGAAGTGTCTACTACTTGCTCAATTTTAACCTAAGAACCCGTTGTGTTACAACACAAGCCGGGAGGCACTCGGGGAACCCCCAGAGGGGCCGAAAGTTGTCTCCCATCCCTGCCCTACCGGTTCCGGGTCACGTGGTAGCCCAACCAGTCAGAATACTTAGCTCGCCAGCGGCAAGCGGGGGCAGGTGGGGGGGGGGTCCTCCGAGTCATCGGTAAGTATTTTTTGAAAAAATATATTTTAGAGAAAAATTAATTTGTTTCCTCAAAAACATTACCGATGACATGACTAATAGGAAGAATTGCGATAAGGAGGCAGGTGCCGCGTTAAAACACCCCCCCCCCCCCCCGTAAGGGGTAATCAGAGACGTCCTCCCTGTCGCAAACTCCCGACAATTTTAGCTAAGTGCGTACCTACGGTGCCTGGGGTGGCGGGAGGGAGTGTTGCGCCGCCGACATGTCTCCCACCAGTGCAAGGTTGTCTCGCTGGCCTGCCAGAACCCTGAGGTAGAACAAGGCGAAGGTTGATTCTGTCTTCCAGCCCACGGCCGTCACGATGTCTTTGACAGCGCAGTTCCGGTCGAACGCGACGCTCTTGGCCATGGCTCGTACCTCATGTGCGCATATGTGAAGCCTCTTTGCTCCCTGCGGGGAGAGGTCCTGGTAGGCGGACCGTATGACCCAGCGTAGCCAGGAAGATATTGTCTGGGCTGTTATGTCAGACCTGCCGGGCTTCAACGGTAGGAAGAGGCATGAGCGTCCTCTCTGGACGGCTTTGGATCGTCGCAGGTAAATGCGAAGGGCGCGCACAAGATCTTGTTGCCTGGTCTCCTGGGGAAAGTTCACATTTCTCAGCAGCCGTAAGGTGATCACCTGTGGCGTGGTCAGAGGAGACCTAGTTGTGGCAAGGAAGGCAGGGTCCGTGAGGAGCAGAACTGAACCATCTGCTCTGAACTGCAGGCAGTCAGGGCGCGCTGACAGCGCATGTAGCTCGCTAACTCGGGCCGCGGTGGCCAGGGCCAACAGGAAGCATGTCTTACGAGTCACATCCGCGAAGCGGGCCAAGGGCAGCGGTTTGAACCTGGCAGAGTTGAGCCACGTCAGTACCCAGGGTAGGTCCCAGCGAGGAATGAGCGAGTGGGGAACTGGTCACTGCAGGCCGAAGTGAGTCATAAGGTTGGTGAGGTCTTTGCAGTCACCGGGATCCGGGCGGCCGAGGTGCCGGTATGTGTCAGCAATCATGGACAGGTACCCCCTGATGGTGATAGGGGCCAACCCTTGGTCTCCAAAGAGCCAGAGGAAGAAGTCCGCGATCGGGGGATTCGTCAGTTCGGTGGGGGCGAGGCGCTGGTCGTCGCACCAGGAGCACAGTACTCGCCATTTTCCCTCGTAGACGCGTCTGGTCGAGGGTCTGCGGGCAGTAGCGATCGCCTCCACTGCTGCACGTGAGAAGCCTCTAGAGGTGAGGGCTTGCCGCACAATCTCCAAGCGTGAAGGAGGAGCCGCTCCGGGCATGGGTGGAACAGCGGCTGGCAGGGTTGCTTGAGCATGGTGCTCGGCGTAGGTAGCAGTAGTGGGGGACCCGTGGCGAGGCTGAGGAGGTCGGTGGTCCAAGAGCGGTTCCATGAGAACGGGGCGACCAGCAAGACGACCGCATTGCATCCTCGAAGCTTGAGAAGGACTTTGGGGACGAGAACCGTGGGGGGGGGGGGGGGGGTAAGCGTACGCGATGAGACCGTCCCAGGGAATGGAGAGCACATCAACTGCCCAGGCAAGGGGGTCGGGGATCGCGGAGACGAAGAGGGGAAGTTGGTGATTCCACCTCCCAATGAGCGCAGATCATCCAAAAGATGTCCCTGTGGAGCATCCATTCCGTGTGCAGAAACTGGCTACACCGGGAGAGAGAGTCGGCCAAAACGTTCAGGTGTCCTGGAATGTGCCAAGCTCAGAGAGAAATGCTGCACCACGCATCAGACGGTAGAGGAGCATGCACAGGTCGGGGGACCGCGTCCCACCCTGTTTCTGAATGTAGGACACCACCGTCGTGTTGTCTGAGAGGACGAGTAGCTCCTGGTGATGCTGGTGAGCCTCCCACGCCATGAGGGCTTGCCAGACTGCTTGCATCTCCAACCAGTTGATGTGTGTGTCCGCCAGCTCCGTTGGCCAGGGGCCAGACGTCGAGAGGAACCGTGGCATTAGGTGGGCACCCCAACCGGAGAGACTTGCATCGACACAGAGGGAGAGCTGCAGGGGCGGAGAGGCCAGGGGGACCCCTGAGGCGAGCCAAGAAGTGTCCGCCCAACGCCAGAGATGGGGACGCAGCATCTGAGTCACTGGCACCAGGGCAGCTATGTCGCCGGAGGACGGGCGCCAATGGAGCAGGAGGTGCAACTGTAGTGGCCAGGAGTAAAGACGACCGAGGGGGAGAAGATCCGCGGCCGCGTTCATTAAGCCAAGAAGCTGAAGCCACACTCTGGCGGGGGCCGCATCCTCCTGGGCTAACTGGCCGGCTAGGGCGGCAATCTTCTGAATCCGCGGCACTGGTAGACGTACTCAGTTGAGGTCGGTTGCAAATTCCATGCTGAGATGGATAAAACGGCGTGAGGGAGTGAGGTCCGACTTGTCCACGTTGATCAGGAAGCCTGTCACGGTTAGTGACTGTTTTGAAAGAGGTAGTCGAAAGTTGCCGAAGCACCGGTCACGCAGGAATAGTGAGTTGTTGACAAGTTGGTAGAGACGGGCTAGTGTTCTTTGTTTTGCACGTGCGGGACACGCTAGTGAGGGGGGAAAGGAGGGGAGAACGCGAGGGGTGCTTTCGACTTAGGTTGGAGCGTATTGTCATGGTTAGTGACTGTTTTGAAAGAGGTTGTCGAAAGTTGCCGAAGCACCGGTCACGCAGGAATAGTGAGTTGTTGACAAGTTGGTAGAGACGGGCTAGTGTTCTTTGTTTTGCATGTGCGGGACACACTAGTGGGATGTAGCAGTGTGTTCACTGCCGAGTTTACCTTGTCGGGAGCAAGGGAATGATATTTTAGTTAGCAGCTTTACTCGGTTGGATCAAGTTGTCCTGCTTAGCTGACTGTTGGGAGTCAGTGACTGACTGAGGATGTCAGTGACACAGCGCGATCCAGTCTCGGGGTCGTTGTTGGCCGGAGAATGGGGGTTGTTTTGCCTACGGGTGGCGGCGGTGTTTAAAAATCCCGCGTGCGGATGTTTTGTCATGTTTGTTATGGGTGTTTGTACTATGTGTTAGGGCTAGAAGTATCGTGGAGGGGGGAGGGGAGAACATGATGGGTGGTAAAGGGGAAGTATGGTTTTGGCGTTATTGTTTTGGTTCTATCTAATTATTAGTTATTTTAAATTGGTTGCGAAATGTTGTATTGGTTTGTTGTGGAATTGTGTTATATGTAATGTTTGAGAACTTTCATTTTTTGGTTTATGTGTAATTTTTGGTTTGAAAGCACGTGTCACATGGGTGAGGGTCGAGTGCTTGAACGGTTAGTGGTAGTGTTTTTGTAAACCAAGCAGGGTGGGTATGGGAGGTTAGCTGGTTTTAAGGACCCACTGGTTTACGTTACTTACGAGGCCATTTAGGCTCCTGCTTTTGTTTTGCATTGGCTTTCGGGGTCGGGACCGGTTGGAGGGCCGACGGGCATCGGTCCAACCACGCCTCGATGGACCAGGTGTCGGCGTGGGAGGTGCGCGGTCACCCACTGCCGAAGACGCCGTGTCACCGTTGTGGCCAGACCAAGCGCCAGGGACACTCAGAGAGAGGGAGAGAGAGAAAGGGAAGACCCGCGATGCTGAACGACCATCAAAGGAAGCCGAATGGGAGAGATCCACAGACGTTTGTCGACTCACCACGGTGGTCCCATTCCTATTCACCTTTCCATTACTCACTCTGCCTTGGTGTAGTTCCATGATTCTTGTGTAGGGACAGTTACGTTGTAAATGACGTTTTATTAGCCGTCAGCACTGAGAACTGTAACCCGACTTTTATTGTTGTTGTGAAGCAACAGTGCTGCGTAGCGTGGGGGAGTGCTTGTTTCCACCACTCGATGCAATGCTGATGCTGTGGAAGTAGTATTAATTCTGGTTTAACCTTTTTCTCTTTTTCTTCTTTTTTTTTCCGGAAGGGGAAGGGGAGGAGGGGAAGGGGAGGGGAAGTGTCGGTGGGGAGGGTGGGAAGGAAGGGAAGGGGGATAGTTATTGTAATAAGTAATAAATATTAAGTGTACGTGTAAGGTAAATGTGTTGTGTAGCTTGTGCTGAGCTGTAACCTGTCTTGAGGCAAGACGCTAGGGTTCTTTATCTGTCTTCTTCCGCTCTTCTACTCCTAACCTTCATTCTCGTCTATCTCTATTTAGTCGGGACATTTGGGGGTTCTACTTCTATTCTATCTTTCAATCTCGTCTGTCCCTCCCTAGTCGTGACAAAGCCCAAGCGCGATAACAGGCGAAGCAGTGCATCTCTGTCCGTCGTCAGGTCGGCCTCCGACTGGTTGCGTAGGAGGAGGTCGTCTAAGTAGTTCGACGTCAGACTGGAAGACGACTGTCGGGCCTTGGCCACTACGGCGTCCATGATGCGGGTGAACACCCAAGGGCTGAGGTTGAGACCTGAACGGGCGGGCCTGAAACTGGTAGACCACGCCGTCGACTGCAAAACGGAGGTATCTCCTGGAGGCCTGGTGCATCGGGACGTGGAGATATGCGTCGGACAAGTCCAGGCTGACCGCGAAGTCTCCGGGCTGCATGGCGGCCTCAGGGCCCTGGCGCTCCATACGAAAGGTTGGGGCCGAGATATACTTGTTCAGAGCTGATAGGTTGATGACGGGTCGCCACTTCGGCTTTGGCACGACGAAGAGGCGGCTGTAGAAGGCTGGAGAGTCGGGGCGTCGCACTATCTCTGTGGCGGCCTTCTGCAGAAGGGAGGTGACCTCTCCGCGCAGGGCGGAGGCCTTGAGCTGGTCGCTCAGAATCTCAGTCTAAAGGGGGGAGCGTCATAGCGGCGGCGGCGAGTGAAACACAATCCGGAGGCCGTCGGCAATGGTGGAGCGTAACCAGGGGTCGTCGGAAAACAGCGAGAGGTGGCTAGCCTCCAGCTGACAGGGGACCCCAGAGTGGTCGGCGGGGGCTGAGGTGAGAGAAGTCAGGGAGCCCGCCCGTGCCCAAGGCAGCGGGCAGAGCGGGGCAAGGCGGGGGCACGGGACCGGACAGGTCTAGCACGGCCGAAGGCAGGGTCCGCTGGGGGGGCCCGAGCGGACGCGGAAGCGGCGGAGGGTCTTGACGTCCGCAGGCTGCGACCCACGGCCTATCGGGCAGCTGGAAAGTGCGGGGGGGGGGGGGGGGGGGGGGCAGCGTTGCGGGGCCAGCAGTCGGAGTTGGCGTCCTTCACCGATTGCCACAAGTCGCCGAAGAGCAGAGAACCTCCAAGGGGGGCGCTCGTCGGGCGACTGAGAGTGTCTGGAGCTTGTGGCAGAATGGGAGGTGTCGGGTCCGTGGCTGGCCTTAGAACGCCGGGGCGCAAGTCTCTGCTGGCCGGGCTCAATGAGGCGGGCGCTCAGCCAGCATTTAGACCCCTCAGAGGAGTCAGCGAGCTTTTCGAGGAGAGACAAACGAGGACTGCCAGTTGTTAAGGCACGGCGCAAGGCGCGATGCTGCAGGCCGGGCTCATTTAGGCGGGCACTCTGCCGGCATTTAGACCCATCGGAAGTGTCAGCGGGCTTGGCAGTGGGTGCAGTCCTGTGGTAAGCACCTTTGGCGTGTGTCCGAGGTGTCGTCCGTTCCAAAAGGCCGGGTTGGGGAGGAGCGGTCACTTCTCCAGAAGCGGATGGAGGCGGCAACGGAGCTGGTCGATCGCTAGCTGGCATGGGTCGCTCGCGCCGGTAGAAACTCCGGGGACCACCGTAGCTCGGGCCAGGATGAGCAGATCACAGAGGTGGTCCGAGGAGCAGCCAGCACAGGGGAGGCAGACCGCATGGTTATCCGTAGCCACTGGAAGTCGCCACACAGGGAGCATGTAAGCACCTGGGAGCTTCAACACATATCAGGCATGCTAGGCGACCGAGCGTGGGCACCTGAGAGCATAAAACAAGCGACAAAGAGGTGCCTCGGGTCAAATCCACTGCAACACATATCCGACACAACACGCTAAAAAGGCGAGGGCACAAGGGGCCACGCCAAGCTAAGACGAGCGTCGGGCGCACAATGGTACAACAAAGTACAAACGAAACGAAGCGGCGTTGACCAACGGTGGTGCTAACCACCCGTAAATGGCGAGGGCATGAGGGGCCCCGCCAAGCTAAGATGAGCGTCGGGCGCGGAATGATACAAAAAGTACAAGCGAAACGTAGTGCCGCTGAAATAGCTGGCGCTAGCCACCCACTAACGGCGAGGGCACAAGGGGCCCCGCCAAGCTAAGGTGAGCGTCGGGTGTCAAATATACGACGTACAAAAGAGAAAACAAGGCGCCCCAGGCGCAGCTGGCGCCTGGCTCGGGGACCAGCTGAGGTCGGAGACCTGGCACCGGTCACAGCATACACAGGTAGAGTCCAAGGCTAACGCTGAACACATCTTCACAGCGCGAGCTAAGTAGGACGACTGGTTGGGCTACCACGTGACCCAGCACCGGTAGGGCTGGGACGGGAGACAACTCTCGGCCCCTCTGGGGGCTTCCCCAAGTGCCTCCCGGGTTGTGTTGTAACACAACGGGATCTTAGGCTAAAATTGAGCAAGCAGTAGACACTTCCTTCCTATTAGTCATGTCATTGGTAATGTTTTTGAGGAAGCAAATACCATCTCATAGGTCATGGCTGCTGCAGGGGCTCATGAGAATGTACACTTCTTGCAGATTAACCTTTTCATCCTGATACACATTTGCATGAGATAAATTTGACTATAATAGTTCAAGGGTAGTGACAGAATAGCTTGGTGCCCTGAGGCACCAAGCTATTCCGGCACCACCAAAACTAACTTTGCTGATCCGTCTCCTAATCTGTCATGTAGCCTTCAAAGGACAGTACACAAACTTGAAAAATTGCAGCCTCCGGCGTTGATGAGTTAAATGGGCTGAAGGAGTGTTCTGTCTGAACAAACATGATGATTTCAGCTTTGTAGATTAGCCTTTTAGCCCCAAGGTCCCATTTCTCAAATTTTGGAGGTGTTGCCCAATGACTATGTACCAGTTGCAGGAGATGGATTGACCTTGATAATTCAAGGGTACTGCCAGATTAGCTTGGCGCTTGAAGCCGCCAAGCTAATCTGGCACTACCCTTGAATTATCATGGTCAATCCATCTCCTGCTGTAGGTATTCAGGGCTAAATGGGTTTTAAAAAAACCTGAATCAGTCTGAAAACTGTTACCCATGCAAACTTGCAATGTGTAGCGGTAAACCTGACCCTTTTTGCCTGCCAGACAGGATCTTTCTCTTCAGGAAACATATTGAAGTAGTTGATGCCAGCTGAATCAGTCTGAAAACTGTTACCCATGCAAACTAAGAGTACAAGCTTGCAATGTGTAGTGGTAAACCTGACCCCTTTTTGCCACACCCGCCTGCCAGACAGGATCTTTCTCTTCAGGAAACATATTGAAGTAGTTGATGCCAGCTGAATCAGTCTGAAAACTGTTACCCATGCAAACTAAGAGTACAAGCTTGCAATGTGTAGCGGTAAACCTGACTCCTTTTTGCCACACCCACCTGCCAGACAGGATCTTTCTCTTCAGGAAACATATTGAAGTAGTTGATGCCAGCTGAATCAGTCTGAAAACTGTTACCCATGCAAACTAAGAGTACAAGCTTGCAATGTGTAGCGGTAAACCTGACCCCTTTTTGCCACACCCACCTGCCAGACAGGATCTTTCTCTTCAGGAAACATATTGAAGTAGTTGATGCCAAGCTGGAGGGGAGGGGTGGACAACAGACGTAAATTGGTCCAGCACTGCAAAAACTTCACCACCCCCTCAAACGTGTACAGTGCCAGTCGATCATTCCCGTAGTTGTTCATGTGTGTCATGAAGATGTTGAACTGTTTGCAAATGATAAAAAATTAAGTAATAACAGTTACTAACACATGTAAGCATTGCCATTCAAAATGGAAAGGTTCCAACATTCTGCATATTTCACATGATAATATTAATAACAAAATCATCTCAATAGTTTCAGAGATCTCGACAAATAAAACAAATATAGCTGCCATGACCTTATCCCTAGAGGAGCAACTTTATCAGATTATCATCAACTCAATAGTTTTAGAGATATCGCTGTGACAATGAAACTGGACAGATGCAAATGCAAAGACAGACACCCACACAGACTCCTACTCCCCCCCCTCCCCCCCACATCCCCCCCCACCCCCCAGATGCCAGGTAAACAAAGAATACTTGAAACATGCTATAACAGCACTGACCGGAGTGTCAACAATGGTGAGGAAAAGTTCTCCACCCTCAAAATTTTCCTGTAAATCAGCCAGGCCAGCCTTGAAATCTGTGACAAACACTGTGTGGGTAAACAGACCACATGTCTGCCTGGGAAGCACCTGCAGAAGATACAGCAACAAAGTACAGTAATCAACATTTTCCTGTGATTTTCCTGTAAATCAGGCAGGCCGTCTTTGAAGTCAGTGACAAGCACTATTTATGAAAACACACCACACAACTACCATCTACCACATACAAAACTACCATACACACAGCTACCATCTACCATACACATAACTACCATACACACAACTACCATCTACAACACACACAACTACCACACACACAACTACCATCTACCACACACACAACTACCATACACACAACTACCATCTACCACACACACAACTACCATACACACAACTACCATCTACCACACACACAACTACCATACACACAGTTATCATACACACAGCTACCATGCACACAACTACCATACACACATATTATTTGTAAGCAAAGTAAGAGTACAAATATTTTCATATCTTACTAGTAGTTGTTTTTAGAATATCCACTACCATACAATCTTGACTAAAGTTTTCTTTAAAGCCCCTTGCTGAGAGATCACACATATAACTACTGGTGGCAGTGTTCATGTAAATAAAAAAGGTAATTTACCTGTTATAAAAGGCAAATAGTGCATAGGAAATTAGCAGCCAGTAGACCATACCAATTAGAAGTGAGAAATAACCAATTATTCATGCATGCAAATATGAGTAGAATACTGGAATTTACAATGAAGTTACCATGAAACTTTTGGTATGTTGCATTCTGCAAGGCCAGACTGAAACTATGCTAAATACTCCAACCCCCCCCCCCCACCCCCCCTACACACACACACACACACACACCTCGACGTTTAGCCCATATCATATTGAGGCTAAAAGCTTCAAATTTGCACACTGCCATATGCAAGCTACATTATAGTACTTACAGATAAGGATATAGACCAATGGCTTTAGTTTAATGGTGGTGCCAGAATAGCTTAGAGGCGCCAAGCTATTCTGGCACTACCCTTTAACTATTTTAGTCAAACTTATTTCACACACTGGTATATTCCGAATGATAAGTGTTAATGACAGTGCTGCAATACCAATCTTACCATTATTCCTCGATGTATGAAGCCTCGCCGGCGCCAGAAAGGGTAGAGGTACGGGTACTCCTCAGTGCTAGTGACCTTCACGTCCCATATATTACGCCAGGCAGTATACAGCTCCTCATGCACAGGGTAAACCCCAGAGTGATGTGGAGCCACAGCGTAATGCTGATCAACTGGAATGTTGTAATCCTGCAGTAAGAGGGGAAGAAGTCATGGATTGCATTAAGATTAAGTCAATCAAGAAGCCTAGCATCAAAGCTGAAAAAGTGTCACAATAGACTGCGTTTCTGAGATTTTTGTTAATTCAACGCCAAACAACAGACCCAGCAACAGAGATTCAAAGTGGTGTCAGCAAGAGGCATAGCTATTACGGGTGCTCATGAGGATCTATACCTCTTGCTGTTGAGTGGTTTCAAATTTTCTCAGCACAGAACGGGTTACCGTTTATGTGGGGTGGCTTTAAAGAGTAAATATACAATGTGTACCTGTTTGGTTCAGGCAAAGGCTGCCGTCATACGCTGACCTAGGCCTTAGAGGTGTACAGACCATCACAAAGATATAATATGGAACCAAACCATACCTGGGCAAACTTTTTGTTGGTTTCCATGGAAGCTTCAATATGGGTTTGATCCAGCTTGTGCGCTTGCTCGTGGGAAAACATGTGGCCAAACCACCAGAAATGATGCTTGTACTCTGAAAATTAAAAAATGCCATACACCAACCATACAAAGAAAAAGACATCACAAAAATCTTACAATACTGAGAAAAATATCACACCAGTACAAAACATATTCAGCCAAAATTTCTGAAATATGAATGAACTGATGCTTTTGTGTACGTGTTTTCTTTGTATGTGTGACCATGAGACATCAATTAGGATACTGCACAGTAAAATGAATTTTTTTTCTAAAATGTATTTTTTTGAAAAATACTTACCGATGGCATTACTATCTGGGAATACACTCTATTGCCTATAGATTTCAGCAAAAATTGTGTGTAGCACACAACTGGGGAGGAGACACCGGGGATCCAAGCACTATGACCCCGGGTGGCCTCCCCTTACTACCCTATCCCGGCGAGCACAGGGCGACCTCGTCAGTTTCACACATAGCCACAAGAGGCAAGCGGGGCAGGCGGGAGGGCCATCCGAGTAATGCCATCGGTAAGTATTTTTCAAAAAAATACATTTTAGAAAAAAAATTCATTTGTTTTTTCAAAATACATTACCGATGGCATTACTATCTGGGAGAATGGCGAACAGGCGGAGGGTGCCGTATCTAACCATAACCCAACCACTCCGCCGGCCCCCTCGAGAGAGAACTCCCGACGATTTCAGCTATGATGTGCCTAAGACGCCAGCAGCGCTCGGAGGGAGTGCTGGGCCGCGGAGATGTCGCCCACCCGTGCCCGGGAGTCACGTCGGCCGGATAGGTCTCTTAAGGTAGAAGCGTGCGAAAGTGGAGTCTGAGCGCCAGCCACCCGCTGCCACAATATCTTTGACCGAGCAGTTGCGGTCCAGGGCTAGACTGGCGGCTACTGCTCTCACTTCATGCGCCCGGATTTGTAAAGGCTCAGCGCCGCGTGGGGAGAGGTCTAGGTAGTCTGACCTAATCACCCACCGCAGCCAGGATGACACGATCTGGGCCGAGATGTGGCGTCTGCCCGCGGACAAGGTAAGAAGAGGCGCGAGCGCCCCCGGCGCTGCGGCTGAGAGCGGCGCAGGTAAATCATTAGCGCCCGCACTGGGTCCTGTTGCCGCGATCCAGGGGAGAGGTCCGCTCCACGGAGGGGCCGTATCGTTAGCACCTGAGGAGCCGCCGCGGGCGGCGGTTCTTGGCCAGGAAGGACGGATCGGAGAGCCTCTGCGCAGAGCCGTCGGAACGAACCGCAAACAGGCTGGGAGCATCGAGAGCGCGTGAAGCTCGCTGACTCGGGACGCTGTAACGAGAGCCAGAAGGAAACAGGTTTTCCGGGTCAAGTCTGAGAACCGAGCCAAGGGGAGGGGCTCAACCGGTCTGTATTCAACCACGTCAGTACCCAGGCAAGATCACACCGGGGTACTAGGGAACGTGAAACCGGACGTCGGAGTTCAAAGTGAGCCAGAAATTCGACAGATCCTTGCAGGCGCCTGGGTCCGGAAGACACTGGTGATGGTAGATGTCCGCGACCATAGCGCGGTAGCCCTTGATGGCGACCGGGGCTAAGCCCCGGTCGTCGAAGAGCCACAGGAAGAACTCCGCCAGTTGGTGGGAGGCTAGGTTAGTGGGAGGGAGCCCATGGGAGGTGCACCAGGTCGGAAAGACCCTCCACTTGCCTTCGTACACCTTCCTTGTAGAGAGTCTGCGGGCTGATGCAATTGCCGCCACTGCCGCATCCGAGAACCTCTAGCGGCGCGGGCGTGCCGGACAACCTCCAAGCGTGTAGGCGGAGGCGTTCGGGGCACGGATGGAAAAGCCGCTGACGGGGCTGCTTGAGCATCGTGGAAGGGGTAGGAAGCTCCAGAGGAGGGTCCGTCGCAAGCGCGAGGAGGTCCGTGGTCCAGCTCTTGGTCCAGTTGAAGGGGGGCCACCAGCAGGAGGACCGCCGAGCATCCCAGAAGCTTCCGCAGTACCTTCGGAACGAGGACTGACGGGGGGTAGGCGTAAGCAATCAGGCCGACCCCAGGAATGGGGAGCGCGTCCACTGCCCAAGCGAGTGGATCCAGGACTGGCGAGACGTAGACCGGGAGCTGGCTGTTTCATCTGGTGGCAAACAGATCCACTAGCGGCGTTTTCCAGTGAGATTGATTGTACATTGCTTAGCGTCCCGACAGCAACAAGGCTTTCTCAGGACGTGCCTGCACTGCTTGTGAAAAATAAAAAATAAACAGAACATTGAATGTATGTCGCCAGCCGGTCAAATACATTAAATAAACCTAACACATGGGGCCTAAATAAAGCTAAGACCATTTAGCAACACACATCCAATATCAAGAGCTACAGGCAGTGCAGACAGTAGGGAGAGTTTTAAAAAGGCAAATACAGATGAATGGACCTCGGGTAGACAGAAACACATGCCCCAGAATAGAGAGAAAAACTCACCCTGTGGGGCTGACCAGGGTGACCCTGGGAACTAAAAAGTACCTAACCCCACCCAAGTCCCCCAGGGCAGACCCGGGTGGGGTTTCCAGTGAGAGCAGAGCAGGCGAAAAATATCCGGGCATAGGGACCGCTCCGAGTGGAGCAACTGTCCGCGACGAGACAGGGCGTCCGCCATCACGTTGAGGTGGCCAGGGATGTGGCGGGCTCGTAGGGCAATGCCTCGATCCCTGCACCAGAGGAGAAGGTGGTACCGAAGAATGCAAAGGGAGGGCGAGTGAGTGCCACCCTGATTCTGTATGTAAGCCACCACCGTCGAGTTGTCGGAGAGCCCGAGGACTTCCTGATTGGCCATGGTCTCCTGCCAAACGTCGAATGCCAACCCAACTGCCTTCAGCTCCAGCCAGTTGACGTGATTCCCGAACAGCTCCCGAAGCCAACACCCGAGGCCGAGAGAAATCCGGTAACAGGTGCGCGCCCCAGCCGGCCTGGCTCGCCTCTGTACAGAGAGACCACCGAGGCGGCGGGGAGTGTAGGGCACCCCCGAAGCCAGCCAAGCGAGGTCCGCCCACCTCTCGAGGTGAGGACGAGCCAGAGGCGTGACAGGTACTAGATCCAACAGAGCGCCCGAGGGTCGCCAGTGAAGCAGGAGACGTAGCTGGAGAGGCCGAGCATAAAGTCTGCCCAAGGGAAGCAGGTCTGCAGCCGCACTGAGGAGGCCCAGGAGTTGAAGCCAGACCCTGGCGGTGAAGGAGGATCCCATCCCCATCGAAGTCGCTAAGTCGACGATCTTCTGTCGCCTGGCCAGAGGCAGGCGGGCAAGGTTGAGGTCGGTCAGGAATTCCATCCCCCGATGTAGAAACGTCGAGAGGGAGAAGATCGGATTTCCCCAATTGAGTAGGAAACCTAGACGACGCAGAAGGGAAGCAGGGCATCCCTGTCCGTCTGGAGGGCTGCGGAAACCAAGTTGCGCAGTAGAAGGTCGTCCAAGTAATTTGGAGGCCGGGCTCAAGGAGCGCTGACGGAAATAGGCTATCATGGCGTCGAGCAGTCTTGTAAACACCCACGGACTGATGTTGAGGCCGAACGGAAGGGCGCAGAACTGGTAGACGATCCCCCCAAGTCAAACCGAAGGTACCGGCGAAACGACGGATGAATCGGGACGTGCAGATAGGCGTCTGACAGATCGAGGCTGATCGCAAAGTCCATCGGCCGGAGGGCCGCACGGAGTGTCCTGGCCGTCTCCATCCTGAATCGAGGGGCCAAGCTGATAAGTCGCTGGTTTGGGAGCTAGAAGAGTCGGCTGTAGAACGCCGGAGAGTCCTGCCGCGAAACCACCTCTGTCGCCGCTTTGGTGAGGAGGGTCGCCACTTCCCCGCGCAGAGCGTCCGCCTGTGTGCCGTCGAGCGGTTCCTGGGTCCACATGGGTGCTCTGCGAAGAGGCGGAGGCGACAGAAACGAAAGTTGCAGGCCTGCGGTAACGGTGGAAAGAATCCAGGGGTCGTCCGGGAACAGCGATCTCCAAGATCGCTGAAGAGCGACGGCCGCCCGCCGACGGGAGGCTCGATTACTGAGGCGGGGGCGGAGGCGGGGGCGAGTCAATGAGCCCGACCGCGGCCCGATCTACGGGCACCGCGGGGCCAAGCAGGGCGAGGGGCGGGGCCGGCCTGAGTAGCCTGGAATGGACGGGCCCGACCTTGTGAAGATCCGACTGTAGGAAAGGAGGGCCTGAAAGACCGCTGGGCACGACCCCCGCCGTGCGGGGGGCGCGAAAGCGGGTCGAGGCTGGGTTAGATGCAGGCTTGGGCCACAAGTCCTTGGAAGATTCCTTAAAGGTGTGCCAAGTGTCGCCGAACAGCTGAGGACCACCTAAGGGGGCTTGACGGAGCTGGGTCTTCACTGACAAGGGAAGGTCCGAGCAGAGGCGCAAAAGGGGTATCCCTCCTCCAGAGGTCGCATTTGGCAGCTGCTGCCCTGGCGGTGGCGGAAGAATGGTAGGCGGACCGGTTGGCCGCTAACAGGATGGACTGCACGTCATGAAGCGGGGACTGAGCCTCCAGGTCCCACGTATCCTGTAGGCACTGCAGTGCTGCCTGGGTAGCCAGTTCCAAACCCGAGCACGCCAGCGAGTTCCGCGCTAAGGAGGCGATCCTGTCGAGAGGCCGAGGCCACCAGTTCTGGACGAGCCTGCGGCCGCCCGCCTGTAGTAAGGCCGCCGCATCCACCGCTGGAAAAGGTATGGCGAAGGCTTGGGAGTGTCCAGCGTACTAGGCCTGGCGGAAGCTTAAGTTGATTCCCACCGGCGATCGAGCGGCGGTAAAGTATCCCGTGTCGCCGAAAGCGTCGTTACGCAGCTGGGCGGAGAAGCATCGGTGAGGTCCCGGAAGCCGGCTTGCGGGAGGGACTTGCGGCGCTGGACTTGCCTCTGCGCGTCGACCATGGCCGAAGCCTGTCTCTTCGGAGGAGGCGAAGGCGGACAGACGTCGGGCGGTAGGGACTTGGCGATAAGCCTTGAAGCCTCACCCAGAGCGTGGACCGTCTGTGATCCGAGCGAAGGGCCGGCAACGTCTGACAAGGCGGAGGCCGACGCGACAGCGGAAAAGGCGGGAAGGAGAACCCGCCGCCGAGTCCTGCAAGAAGATCGCCGAGGCCGAGTCCGACGGATGAAGGCTGAGGACGTCCGTTCCAAACTGATCTTCTCGCGGCAAGGACGAAAGGGGCGAGCGGCTACGAGAGCGCCGCACCGCCGTGCGCGAGGTAGACGCAGCCGCCCGCGACGCACGCAAAGAGGCGCGCCGCGGCGACGGAGGGACCGTGGCAAAGCGACGGTCCACCTCGAAGTCGGGATCCGCACGCGGCAGCCGACGTGAGCGACAAACCGCGATCGGAATACCGAGGAAGTGGCCTGGTCACCCCTGATTCGCCCGGGAGAACCGGTGCGAAGGGGGGGGGGGGGGGGGGGACCGCCAATAGTCTCCCCTAGCCCGCTCAGGAAAGGCGGTGCGGGGAGGGGACAAATACCGGGCACGCGGCCCCCCGTCCGATGTGTCGGACCGTGGAGGACGCGCGATGTCACACCGGGCCCGCCTGGTCGATACGAGGCGGGGGGGGGGGGGGGGGGGGGGGGGGGGGGGGACAGTCTAGGGTCACGCCAAGCCCGCTCAGGAAAGGGGGGAAGAAAGCGAAGCATGCCTTGCCCGTTCGGAAAATACAGAGCGGGGAGGCAGCATTACTAACGGTCTCGTCACGTTCCGAAGCCTCGGTGCGTGAGCGAGAGCATTTCTTATCACGTTTACTCTCTTTCTTATGCTTGCGTTCCGTCACCCGTCCCCGCTCCGGAGACCTAGAGCCAGGGGTGGCCGACGAACGCTCACCTCTCCCAGACCGCTCGCCCGAAGCAGAGCGGGGGGTGGGAACCAAAATGGGCTCAAGCCACGCGCTAATGAAGCAGAGCGTGGGGAGCGTGACTCCGAAACTCGCCTACCCTGCTCCGAAGACTCGGAGAGGGGAGGGAGAACCTGCGAGGTAACGGTACCAGAAGGGGACTTACCTGTGGGCCGGAAAGCCCGATGCGCCGAGGGAAGTACGTCCACCCGTGGAGGATCCCGTGGAGACCGAAGCGGGCGAGGGGACCGGTCACGCCTGAAGAAGTCCCACCTGCGCGAACACCGGTCTTCCGTCCAAGCGGCGCCACCGTCACACGTTCCGTCCGAAGCACAGCCCGAACACGGCAAGCAAGAGTCGTGTGCATCATCCGACCACTGGAAGTCCCCGCACGGCGGCAAGTCTTCGACACAGAAGAAGCCATAAGGCCCTAAACCCAGATACGCCGGCAAAGAAAGTCAACCGTGCACAAAACAGCCGGGCACAAGTCACGTGCGTCGTCGAACCCCAAGGCCAAGCCAAGGGTGAACTCACAAAGTCAGAGCCGGTAAAACCGGTCGGCGCACAGGTCACAATGAGTCCAATTGCCAAAGGAAAAACCACGAATGTAGTGAGTCCAGGGCTGAATCGAAGACTCCAATTCAAGCCCACAGTCAAAAACCACTGAAACCCGTAGAACGGAGAAAGGCAAAAACTCGACCGTCCCCGGTCGAGCTATGAGTGAAACTGACGAGGTCGCCCTGTGCTCGCCGGGATAGGGTAGTAAGGGGAGGCCACCCGGGGTCATAGTGCTTGGATCCCCGGTGTCTCCTCCCCAGTTGTGTGCTACACACAATTTTTGCTGAAATCTATAGGCAATAGAGTGTATTCCCAGATAGTAATGCCATCGGTAATGTATTTTGAAAAAACAAATAGCCCCATCAAAACAATCAATATGCCAATTTTCACAAAGTACATGGCCAAGCTAAAGTCATTTTTAAATTTTACCATGCACTGATTTAGCCCTTTGTGTGTTGGTAGCAGTTTTTGTCGTGAAGATTCCTCTAGGAATCATCACAACAAAAACCGCTATCGGCCCGCAAAGGGTTAACAGTGGTAGTGCCAACCCACTTTTTTAAGTCACGATGTAACATTATCATTGTTTTAACCCTATGAATGTCAGTAGCACTTTCTGTTGAGGTGATTTCTGCGGGAATTACCTCAACAAAAAGAACTACCAGCAGCCAAAGGGTTGATCCGAACTAGTATGCAACTGTGGCTATTACTCACCTATGAGTTTTTTGTCGCCCATGTCCTCCTCAGGCATGCCGTGCATGTAAAAGTGACCAGAGAAGCCGAGATTGAAGCGGAATCCCTCTAACACAGACGACAAATAGCGCTGGGTGGCCAGCATCGCCTAGCAGTAGCACACAGAAAAAAACATCAGTACCCACTTCACGCACTGACAAATATAAAATATTATGTTGAACTACTTCAGCCCTGACACACCACAGCAAGACATGGATCTAGCGTGATAGTTCAAGGGTGGTGCCAGAATAGCTTAGCGCCCATAGGCATCAAGCTACTCTGGTACCACCCTTGAACTATAACGTTTGATCTGTCTCCAGAAGTGTAACACAGTCTTCGGAGGGCAACTTCAACATTTGGGGATTTCAGTCCTGGGGCACCAATCCAGGTCTGTAAGAGTCATAGATCCTGTAGTTAAAAGGGCTCATAAGGATCTATGCCTACTGCTGAAAACACTTTGTATCTATGTTCTTTTGACAGCTGGGGCTCTTTGCCATTGAATTAACAAGATTTTCCACTGGCAGTGCAGGGGAAATGACTAAAAGTGCAGCAAGGCTGATTATACACAGATATCCACAATAAAGACCATTTCACATTCACACTGGAAAGGATGTCATTTTCACGTCATAAACTTGTGTATCCCATATCGTACTGAGGCTAAAGGCTTCAAATTTGTAGACTATCATAGGCAACTGCAAGCTATGATGCCGCACCAATACAGGTGTGGGGACAAATACATTATCAAAATTTCATCAACACCCTGTGGATGCCGATAGTGCTGTTTGTCAAAGTAATTCCAACAGGAAAGCACTTCGGACAGCCAACCCAATTTTTAACAACCTGCTAGTGCTAAACTAATTACCATAGAAGCCTGTGACAAAACGTCGTCCGCATAACTGACATTTTTAGTCAAGAAAACCACACTACAACAGGAAATTTGTGCTTTTTGTGATTCCCCTATGAAGACATAGTTGTTGGAATGCTTACATTTCTCTCATAGTCATAGTTTCTTTAAATTCACCAAAATGGACTAATCGACAGATGATTTTTTATGTGTATGTCCAATAGTATACATGTCTAGTGTGACAACAAACATTTTTTTCTCTTAAAAACTGAGTGGCAGAAATATATCTGTTATCTCATCTAAGGATAATGACTGAAGATTTTTTTTTTTTGGGGGGGGGGGTGGGGGGGGGGGAGAGGGGGGGGGTGGGGGGGGGGAGAGGAGGGGGGGGGGGGGGTTAAAAAGTGGTAATCAGAGATTTTTGTTGTTGTTGTGATTTAAATGACTGAGCATGTCCACAGTAACAACCAACAGCGATAGTGAAAGAAAACTTAATTTCAAAAAGAACCAAATACGTTTCATGCTTATATCTCAGAGAACAGGTTACAACATAAATTTCAGGTGAAAGAGAATAATCAAAAAAGAAAAACTGACTTATTATGATCATATTTATCACCGTATTACGTATATCCACCATAACGACCAACATTTTCAGGAAGGGCTAGTTTTAAGTATATAATCTCTCCTGGAAATAATCTGTTTCTGCATTCACAAGTCTTTAATTTCACATGCCCACATGCAAGATACTTCAAAACTAACCAGTGCCTACAATAAGCCTATTTTTAAGACATCAAAGTTGGTCGTTACTTTGGACATTTCTGTTGGTTGTTACTTTTGGCACAAACGACCTTTTGTCACAGGCTCATTAACATATCATCACTGTGTTAAATCCCTGATGATCAGTAGTGCTGTTTGTCGAGGTGACTCCCATGAGAATCACCTTGACAAAAAGTTTCACCGACAGCCAAAGGGTTAATCCAATGTTCGACAACCTGCAACACCAATAAATAGATCCTACAATTATTACAAATCTGTAAATGTGTGCTCTACCCTTCACACCAGCACACAAAATGATAGCCATGGGAATAGTGAGGTTTTGTTTGCAATGAATGACTACTGAAAACGAACGAGAGAAAATCATGGCCAACAAACAGCCTCTAGCATAAGCACAGACAACACTCCAAACATATAAAGAGGCATAGATCCTCAACAGCCCTCTGAGCTCATGAAGATCTATGCCTCTTGGAGATGTTTGGAGTATTGTCTATGCTTCTGGTGGTTGCTGGTTATCTGTCCTGATTTCATCTTTGCTCGTTGTGGGGAGTCGTTCGTTGCAAACAAAACCTCAGTAATATTCTCACCTCTACATCCGACACCTTCACGCGCACCCCCTCCTTGCCAACAAAGATGTCATCGATGTCCACCTGCATGTAGCGGTCCATGGTCATGATCAGCTTGCCATGTGACAGGAAGGACAGACAATCCATCAGCATGACGTGGTGCAGCCAAAAGTCCACACCGCTGCCAAACAAGATTCGCTGGATTCCGTCCACCTGGCCTGTGTCGTGCACCACAGGTACGACGACTTTTGGCTGGGACTCCGCTGTAGATTTCGGGTCTGAGAAAGAAACTAGGTGAGAGTATGACAGAGCTTTGTACGTGGAGTGGTTGAAATGGAAGACAGCCCAACTGGAGCCTGGCAGCTCCCCGGCAAATAACTTTCCTGGTTTCGTCACACGCCAGATGTCGGTGTAGATATCCAGTTTGTAGTTGACGAGGGGGACATTAAATTCTACTGTTAAAGGAAAGCCTTCCAGCGTCTCCAAATACACTCCTTCCTTTTCTAACTTGGGCTGAAGGAAGCCGATAATGCCCACATTGTAACTCTGGCAGTATTTGTCCAGCAACTGTCGATTCCACGAATCCATAGTCAAATAGGTGGAGAAATTTTCAAAAATAATCACAGCAAACTTTCCTTTCTCACCATGTGTCAATGTGGGCAAAGTGTTCCCTATAGTCTCCACTTTAGAATCTATCCTCCAGGCTTCCAGCAAACCACGGATTTTTGTGCCAGATTTAGAATACTGGGTTTCAACTATAATGAGCGCTCGTCTCCCTAACTTGTGGCGCTCTTTTGAGCGGTGTTCCCTCGGTTCATAGGAAAAATTTGGAGGTAGGTCTGGGTCCAGCTGACACGCTACATCTGGCCGTGGTAGACTGGTGCTGCTCTTGACAGAGGACAGGCTGAAGTTCATGAGATGGTAGGAGAAGAGGATGGAGGACACAACACTCATGAGCAGCACACAGCACAGCGCTCGCAACAGGGTCATGCGCTTGAAGCACACGCAGCGCACAAACACTGCCCGGCACCAAGACATCATGTACTGTCTCTGCATCACACACACATGTACAATCTTCTATTATTTTCACACAGCAAGGTCTTCCATCACTGAGGGCTTAGTAAGCATCGTTCAGAAAAAGTCCCATCACGGAATGACATTTCACTGACAAGTCTGATCACCGACAACAAGGATCTCACAAGACGGAATAACTTCAAAAAGACTCTATCCCAAAGAAAGCCAATCATTTATTGCTTTGTTGGACTGCTCTAAAAACAATGCTTCACCGAATTAAACCTCCGAAGTCACAACGCTGAATGAGATTGCTATTGCTCCACACCTGTCGACTATATAAAACCATATATTGGGCGCACCTAAAAATATTACTGATGCAGCACCATCTTAATCTCACAAAAGAAACAATGTTATTTAGAAAGTCGGACACACAGCATTATGTTCAGGTGCCATCCACAAAGGAAGAGGAGAAGTTCATGAAGAAATCCATTGTAGAACAGCTGGGGACGCTGGCACCAGGCCTACAGTCTGTTGCCCAGGATGCTTCAAATTGTCATGGTATGATAAGCATCTGGAATTCATCATGGCTGATTACTGCAGTCTCCAATGTGTTGCTGTTGTTAAAAAAGGCTGGCTTGAGTTTCAGTTTCGGCTGCAGCATTCTCCTTCCTCATTACGCCATTGTGGATGCATCGCAGTGCCTGCAGAGATTTAAAAAACCAACTTATTTCATAAAGTTTATCAAATAAAAATGTTTTAACACTGTAGAAAACTACATCAGTAAACATACAAGTGACCCCATTACATGCTGAGGCTTGATTTTGTAAAATATGACTTTTTCTGTAGATGACACATCTTACTAGTTGTTTTCACTAAATTTCAGTATTTTTATCTGCACAAGCCTACTTGTTTTGATGATAATATTAAAAATAGGGGATTGTTCTGGGAGTGGTGATTTCTTTTTAGTTCTGTAGAATTTATGAAAACACTGAGATATAATTGGAGTAATTTGCTAAAAGCTCAAACACATATTTTTTATTTGATTAACCCTTTTCATCCTGATACACCCATTGCTTAAAATGAATTTGGTAGTTCAAGGGTGGTGCCAGAATAGCTTGGCGCCTCTAGCGCCAAGCTATTTTGGCACCACCCTTGAACTAAAACAGTTGATCTATCTCCTAATCTGTAATGTAGCCTTCATAGGACAATAATCAAGTTACAGTAGATACAACCATAAAATCAGTATGTTAGCAAGTCACTGCCCACAGTCATTAAACCCTGTCCCTGCCAATGGACGTACATTTTGTTACTGAAACCTGTGTGCACTGACCGACCAAAAGCCGCAAATGTCCAACGAACATGGAGACAAAGTGGTTTCAGCATGAGATATAGATCCTCATGAGCCCCTGCAGTTGCGAGGGCTCATGAAGATCTATAGCTCTTGCAGTTAGATCGCGTTCATTTTTTTCCTCAGCAGTGAAGTGATTATAATTACATTACTACTGAACAAGACAAAACAGTGCAGTTGTTCCTGCTTCTGAAATAAGTTCATATAAACATCCAGACAAATAAACAACTACACCAAATATTGAAAAACAGTAAACCTAAGATTTAAAAAAAAAGTTTAGTTTTATGCATATACATATTTAATCCTTTTAGTTTTAGCCCCAAGGTCCCATATATCTCCAATTTTGGAAATGTTGCCTAACGACTATGTACAAGTTGTAGGAGACGGACTCATGATAATTCAAGGGTAGTGCCAGATGCGCTTGGCACCTTCAGGCGCCAAGCTCATCTGGCACTACCCTTGAATTATCATGACCAATCTATCTCCTGCTGTAGGGTCCCGGGCCAAAAGGGTTAATATGTTTAAGCCGCGTGAATGTGCGCAGAAAAAGGGTGTTCAAAAACTTGCATCCAACACTGTTAAAACAACGTTTACAGTAAAACTATGAGCTATTTCAATCTCATACAGTTTGTCTTCCGATAAAAGCATCTGCCTGAATTCCACACCCTCTTTCAACGTGTTACACGGTGGCAAATTCCGGCTGCCTGCTGCTTTCCTACATGCTAGCAAGCCTTCATTCCTGCTTCCGTAATCCTGCCCGCGTGAAACAGAACACCGGGGAAGGAGAAGAAAAAAAAAGCGCGTCTCGCACTTTTCCTTATTTCTCTGAAAATAATTCAGCCAAGAGGGTCCTATTAAGCGAAGAAAAAAAAAAAAAAAAATTCAGGAAGCAGTCCCTCGACCAGCGCCTGTCCGGGTGCTAGTGACCTAGATTCTCATGAGCATCTATGTCTCTCGCTGGACTCAGCCCCAGTTACATCCTCGTCCCATTCACAAGCACAAAATGATGGGCACAATCCTTCACAGAACGTCAGCCGCCATCTGCAAAGGTAATTAAATTGTCAATAAGAGGAGAAACATTGAGAGAGAGAGAGAGAGTTAGTTAGTTACCTCGTAGACAAGGGCCATCGGGCTGAAGTCGACCGCAGTGGGCCCACTGCGGCCGACCGCCTTTTGCTTACTTGGTAGAGAGTTAGAGAGAGGGAGAGACGGCGCGAGACAGAGGCGGCTTACTAGCTGAGCTACCGCTAATCCACTGCACCAAGAGAATGTGCTGGTACGTGGTTTGGACCTTACACTCTGAGTTAACCCATTTAGCCCCAAGGTCCAATTTCTCACATTTTGGAGGCGTTGCCTAACGACTATGTACCAGTTGCAGATGGCTTGACCATGATAATTCAAGGGTAGTGCCTGATGAGCTTGGCGCCTGAAGGCGCCAAGCTCATCTGGCACTACCCTTGAATCATTATCATGGACAGGCCATCTCCTGCTGTAGGGATCTGGGGCTAAAAGGGTTAATGTCTAAAATCACGGACCAGAACACAAATTACCGGAGGCAGGTCCGGCTGTATAATGGCAAAAGTAATTTGACACCGGCAAACAGAACACCAAAGTGTAGCCTCTGTCTCCTTCCACTCAATGGCAGAAAGACGGGTAGAGGTTTAGCGTTTCACGGGGTTTTATTTCTCCACCGGAAACGTCTTTTCCCAACACGAATGTAATTTCTAAGACGGGTCACCGAATAGGGCCTGAACAAATTTTAATCCCAGCTAGATTCCAACCGGCAATCTTTCGGATGAGAGTCAACACTCAACCACAGGCCCCGCAGTCAGCTCACTGAACGGCAGGAGACACATGAAAACGCCCGGATATTAATGTCAAACTTAACCCTTTGAGTGTCGGTAGCGGTTTCAGTCACGATGATTCCTGCTGGAATCACCATGACTAAACTGCTACCAACCCCCAAACGGTTAAAAACCCATGGCTAACCAGAAGAACACTGTGAACAAAAAGATATCAGCATACAAATAGTGTTGGCATGTGATTTTGGACCTTAAAGTCTATACTCAAAAGGCCCAAAATCACAAACCACTGGACCAGTACCAAGTCAGTGCAAACTCTTACTCGGTATCAATATGAAAATATATCCTGTCACAGCGCCTGACCTGCACACACTGTGGGATTTCCACACACAGGCCATGCCCAAAATAAAATGTAGGATACAAACTGAAACAGGAAATCTAAAGACAGTTAAACACCTACCCGCTCGCTCCCTGATTCACTTCTGCTTGATCAGCGGTAGCTAATGAGTGGGAACAACCAGTGTGAGTTGAGCACACAGCACATCAAATGATGACTCACAACCCCAAGTGTCTATGTTAACCCTTATCATTCGGAATACACCAGTGTGTGAAATGTTTGACTAAAATAGTTCAAGGGTAGTGCCAGATTAGCTTGGCGCCTCTAGGCGCCAAGCTATTCTGGCATCACCCTTGAACTGAAGCCATTGGTCTACACCCTTATCTGTAAGTACTATAATGTAGCTTGCATATGGCAGTGTACAAATTTGACGCTTTTAGCCTCGGTATGATATAGGTAGATGTAGAGATCCAGGAACACCTAGCAAAAAAAAGAGCCGCCCATCAGGCCCACCTAGCCCAGCCTTCCTGCCCTGTGAAGAAGTCTGCCTTCCGCCTCGTCTGCAGCAGTCTCCAGCGCAAGCTCAGAGATCTCCAGAATGAGTGGTGGACCAGACTTGCACAGAGGACCCAGCTTTGTTCTGACAATGGTGACTACAGGGGCTTCTACGAAGCACTGAAAGCAGTGTATGGCCCCAGGCACCTGGTACAAAGTCCCCTGCGAAGCGCGAATGGCCAGGCACTCCTCACAGATAATACCTCCATCTTGAACCGCTGGTCGCAATACTTTCAGAGCCTCTTCAGCGCTGAGTGCACTGTTCAAGAAGCAGTCGTCCTACAAATCCCACACCTCCCAGTAAAGGTTGAATTGGACGAACCGCCCACCGCTGAAGAGACCCTCACAGCCATCCACCAGCTCAAGAGTGGCAAAGCAGCAGGCATTGATGGAATACCGCCAGAGATCTGGAAACATGGAGGCACAGCACTGCACAACAAGCTCCATGACCTCTTTCTCTGCTGCTGGGAGGAAGGAACACTACCAAAAGATCTCCGTGATGCAGTCGTTATCACCCTGTACAAGAACAAAGGCGAGAAGTCTGACTGTTCCAACTATCGGGGAATTACCCTGCTGTCCATTGCTGGGAAAATCCTTGCAAGGCTGCTCCTGAATCGGCTGGTACCTGCCATCGCTGAAGACCACCTCCCAGAGGGCCAGTGTGGCTTCAGAGCAAACAGGAGCACCAACGATATGGTCTTTGTGCTGAGACAGCTACAGGAGAAGTGCCGCGAGCAGAACAAAGGGCTGTACGTAACATTTGTCGACCTAACAAAAGCGTTCGACACTGTGAGCAGGCAAGGCATGTGGCAGATCCTGGAGCGACTTGGCTGTCCCCCAAAGTTCCTCAACATGATTGTCCAGCTACACGAGGACCAGCAAGGCCAGGTCAGACTCAACAATGACCTCTCAGAACCATTCCCTATTCTCAACTGCGTAAAGCAGGGCTGCGTGCTGGCACCGACCCTCTTCACCATCTTTTTTAGCATGATGTTGAAGCAGGCCACAGTGGACCTCGATGATGACGATGCAGTGTACATCAGGTATCGTCTCGATGGCAGCCTGTTCAACCTCAGACGACTGCAGGCCCACACGAAAACCCTAGACCAACTGATTCGTGAGCTGCTTTTTGCTGATGATGCTGCCCTCGTTGCACACACAGAGAGAGCCCTGCAGCGCATCACGTCTTGCTTCGCAGATGCTGCCCAGCTCTTTGGACTCGAGGTCAGTCTGAAAAAGACAGAGGTCCTCCATCAGCCAGCACCCAAGACAGTGTATCGCCCTCCTCACATCACCATTGGCGAGTCTGAAGTAAAGTCAGTGCACCAGTTTACTTACCTTGGCTGCATTATCACGTCGGACGCCAAGCTGGACAAGGAGCTTGACAGCAGGCTGGCAAAAGCGAACAGCGCTTTCGGGCGACTTTTCAAGCGGGTGTGGCACAATCAACAGCTGAAAACAGGCACCAAGATCAGCGTGTACAGAGCTGTGGTCCTCACCACCCTGCTGTATGGATCCGAGTCCTGGGCCCTCTACCGCAGCCAACTACGACTCCTTGAACGCTTCCACCAGCGCTGCCTGCGTACCATCCTGGGCATTCACTGGAGTGACTATGTCACCAACGTCGAGGTCCTTGAACAGGCTGAAACTGTGAGCATCGAGGCTTTGCTGCTGCGGACACAGCTCCGCTGGGCGGGGCATGTCTCCAGGATGGAGGATCATCGCCTACCAAAGATAACCCTGTTCGGCGAGCTTGCTACTGGACACCGTGACAGAGGGGCACCAAAGAAGAGATACAAAGACTGTCTCAAGAAGTCACTTAGTGCCTGCCAAATCGACCACCACCAGTGGTCTTCGCTTGCTGCGGACCGTGACACCTGGCGCTCCACCATTTACAAGGCAGCTGTCTCCTTTGAGGACTCTCACAGAGCTAGCCTTAAGGACAAGCGGCTCAGGAGAAAAAACAGAGATGCCGCAGCTCAGAACCCTGGCCATACCTTCCCCTGCAGCCACTGCGGTCGAACCTGCCAGTCTCGGATTGGCCTCCGCAGCCACGAACAAGCCTGCAGACGTCGTGGGCAACTCCTATAAAATCTTCGTTCGCGAAGTCAAGCCAAGAGATATAGGTTAACTGTGTACCCGCTGTGAAAGATGGATCGGCCGCAAATCTAAGACATAGATAATCTGGCACAACCCCTGAACTATCAAGGCCAATCTATATCCAGCTGAATGTTAACCCTTTTCATCCTGATACACTACTGCTTGAAATAAATTTGACCATGATAGTTCAAGGGAGGCACCACCCTTGAACTAAAATGCTTGCTCTATCTCCTGATCAGTAATGTAGTCTTCACAGGACAATGCACACATCAGAAAAACTTCACCCTCAGGATGTAATGGGTTAAGGATGAATGCGTTAACTCATTCAAGACGAGCCACATCCGGAGGGTAGTACCTGGAAACTCACCTCAAATCTGTTAAAAAACAGGATCTGTAATACAGCCGGAGTTTTCATTGTTCTGTTCTAGGAAGTTTTAGTTCCACTCAAAATTTCAATGCCTCAGTGCAGTCTCGATCCTTACCCTTTGTCCTGTTTCACGCCACAGTAACTACATTACAATTGAGTGCCCTATGAAAACGGAAACAGGCAACTGTGACTGTGTGAGGCTGCCGAAAGAGGAAGCGGCTAAATTTGTGCATCTAAATAATGAATGAACCTTTCAACAGTACTCCCACACCAATTCATCTCCATTGGTCATTTCCTTCAATGGGATATATCTCTTACAACACCACAGTGGGAGTGGGACTGGCTGCAATAGTTCAAGGGTAGTGCCAGATCAGTTTGGTGCCTTCCAGGTGCCAAACTGATCTGGCACTACCCTTGAACTATCGTGGCAAATCAATCTCAATCGCTGGTGCTGTCTTGTTAGAGTATATACCCTGAAACTTGAAGATGTGCTGCATGGATGAGTTAAAACAGTGGGATATATAGTGGGAGCAGGACTGGCCATGATAGTTGAAGGGTAGTGCCAGATCAGTTTGGCGCCTTCCAGGCACCAAATTGACCTGGCACTACCCTTCAACTATCACGGTGTATCAATCTGAATCTGCTGGTACAGTCTTTTTAGATTATATATATATATATATTTTAAGTTATTGGTCGGAGGGGTATGCTACACGGACCCTTGTAGGCCTGAGGGAGGTCAAAGGAAACATTGTACCCTGAAGGCCTGAGGGGTACAATGGTTCCTTTGACCTCCCGAAGGCCTACAAGGGTCCGTGCAGTGAACCCCTCCGACCAATAACTATTTGTTTTCATTCCTGCACTATTTTTGTAAAAGAAATCAAGAAGACATCTTGAGACCTGGATCATGCCAGACATGACTGATGTCAAAGGAATAAGTTATTGGTCAGAGGGGTTCGCTACACGGACCTTTGTAGGCCTGAGGGAGGTCAAAGGAATCATTGTACCCTGAAGGCCAAAGGCCTGAGGGATACAATGATTCCTTGACCTCCCGAAGGCCTACAAGGGTCCGTGCAGCGAACCCCTCCGACCAATAACGTTTTGTTTTCATTCCTCCACTATTTTCGTAAAAGAAATCAAGAAGACATCTTGCGACCTGGATCACGCCAAACATGACCGACGTCAAAGGAATATACATTTATACATAATTGACTTATGAGGTAATTTAAAATAAGTCATGACGTTGCCGTCTCCAGTACTGAGTGTGCTTGTTGTTTCGAACAACACAACATAACTTTGTACTTTAGAACGTTTGGCGATCTTTTATAGAACAAAACTGGCATCCAAGATGCGTCATCGAGAGGGCTACAAAACGTCCACCAATTTTCACTACAGGGGTTTTTATATCACGGTCACATGGTACGGTTTGCGCTAAAGTGATTGATTGATCGATTGTACATTGCTTAACGTCCCGACAGCAACAAGACTTTCTCAGGACGTGCCTGCACTGCTTGTGAAAAAAACCTAAACAGAATATTGAATGCATGTCGCCAGCCGGTCCAATACGTTAAATAAACCTACAACATGGGGCCTAAATAAAGTTAAGACCATTTAGCAACACACACCCAACATCAAGAGCTACAGACAGCGCAGACAGTAGGGAGAGTTTAAAAAGGGAAAATACAGGTGAATGGACCAAGGGTAGACAGAAACATAACTGGTCGTGTGACGTAGGGAGGAAAACAAATATCATATATATATATATAAATATATGTATCTTATAAATATATATATATATATATCTTGAAACTTGAAAGCATGCTGTGTGGATCCGTTGAAACAATTTACAATGACAAGAAGTGTTCTGAACGACAGGCTGATATTTCACTCAAACACTAGGAAAGTCGAATACCAGCCGTCTGGAAAAAGGGAAAGATTGTGGTGACCCCTTGCATCTGCAGTGGCTCTTCAGGGTCTGAGCCTCTTCAAAGTTACAGGCAACCAAGCTGACACAGACAGCTTGTGTGTCCCATTTTACGTTTAGAGGAGAAAGGTCACACTAATGATAATCATGTTAGCGACAGGATCCTGGTGACTGATAGTCAAAATGTTCCGCCAAGCCCAACTTTAGGCCACCACAGACAAAGGTCACCACCGTAGGATGATGGCATGAGCCGGCGGGATAAAACTGGTCTCAGTGTAATGGGCGCCAAGTGCCAATTTCACACCAGTTAACCCTTTAATCCCAGGGCAGAATATTCAAATCTGGAAGGTATCCTTCATCCAGTTAACCCAAATAGACCCGAGTCCCTGCAGTAGGAGATGGACTGACCATGCAGGCGCCTGCCTTTGAATGAAAACGGTTGATCTATCTGAAATGTAGCCTTCATAGAACTATAATCAAATTAAAAACATTCAGCCTCAGGATGTAATGGGTTAATGGTAGTATCAGATATGGTAGCAGCAGGTGCTTTTACACATTCAGCTCATTTACAGAATGTAAGCAACTAGTTTAGAAAGCCTTCCTCCAAAGACTGCACCAGAAACATATCAGCCACAAGAGATCGCGTGGCATTGTCAGATTAGCTTGGTGCCTTGAAAGCTGAAAGGCACCCCTTCACTGCCAGGGGACGCAAATTGTCTTTTTGACATCATTATTAACCCTTATCATACTGAAGCTAAAAACTTCACATTTTTACACTGCCATATGCAAGCGAAATTATAGTACTTAAAGTTAAGGATATAGACCAATGGCTTTAGTTCAAGGGTGGTGCCAGAATAGCTTGGCGCCTAGAGGCGCCAAGCTATTCTGGCACTACCCTTGAACTATTCTAGTCAAACTTATTTCACACACTGGTGTATTCCGAATGATCAGGGTTAACACATTCTACCCCAGGACCGAAATCCCCAGGTACTGAAGTTGCCCTCAGAAGGACTGTATTACAATTCTAGAGACAGATCGAGCATGAGAGGTCAAGGGTGGTACCAGAATTGTCTTGCTCTGGTGTGTCGGGGCTGAGTGAGTAAATTTAATGCAAAAATACTTAATCCCTATGGGACCGTAGATCTACAAAAAAAAAGTGCCAGCAAGAGACATAAATCCTCATTCTCACAACTGCACGGGCTCATGAGGATCTATGTCTCTTGCAGTTGGATCCGTCGCCTTCAGTTTTTGACACTAAGAAATTAAACAAATGCATACTCACAAAATCACAAAGTTCTGTGTCAACACAAGCAACAAAGATAGATTAACCTTTGTCATTCGGAATACACCAGTGTGTGAAATAAGTTTGACTAAAATAGTGCAAGGGTAGTGCCAGAATAGCTTGGCACCTCTAGGCGCCAAGCTATTCTGGCACTACACTTGAACTAAAGGCATTGGTCTATATCCTTATCTGTAAGTACTGTAATGTAGCTTGCATATATATGGCAGTGTACAGATTTGAAGCGTTTAGCCTCAGTGTGATAGGGTTAAACAAAATAAAAAACAGGATACAAGTGCTAAATTGCCTTGCAGCTATAAAAATGCACGCTATTCACTGCTATTCAGGTAATGGGTGCTGCATACCTGCAACTCATAAACCTGCATCTGTTTCCACTGCACATGTGTGCATTTTAGGTATTCACTCATTCATCCTCTCGTGGAGTACATTATATGTTGTAGCAACAGACTGTCATGAGCCTCTGCAGGCAGCTAGGGCACAAGAATCATACTGATGATAGGGATCAGCCTGATTCACATCCCTATACAGGCAAAGACCATGACTGTGTTTTCAGCACATTGCACAGTGAGAATAATTATGTTCCTAAATTTAGGAGCTGCTCTATGAAGATCTGTTTGAATATTTGATAGTTCAGAAGACAGATCAGTCATGAAAGTTCAAGGGTGGTGCCAGAACAGCTATTCTGGCACCACCCTTGAACTTTCATGACTGGTCTATCTCTTGATATGTGTCAGGGCTGAGGAGTTGCCCCAGTAAGAGAAAGAGAGCAAGGAAAAGAGAAAAAAGGAGGGAGAGCCCATACTGCAGTAACAAGGTCCACCTGTAACAACGAGCTGGCAGATTCTGACCTGCATATATATCAAGTTCAGCACCATACAGTCCTATTATTTTGTAGGAGATCCATTCCCTCTGCACCAGGTACAGACTCACATGAGCCCCTACATTCACAGGGTCTGATGAGAATCTATGCCAACTGGTGACCAAGATCAGCTCCAGCTGTGCGTCAGAGGACACCATTTCAGTTTAAACACAACTCTGTACTCAGTATGTTTAAGGACAGCACATGGTATTATCAAAGAACAGCATATATGGTAAAACTGTGTTGCAAACTTGTATTAGCAATAGAAGTTGTTTAGAATCAGAAATAGGTCAAACGTTGCAAGTCAGTGTTTGATGCAAACTATGGATTTTACCGTTATCATTCGGAATACACAAGTGTGTGAAATACGTTTGACTAAAATAGTTCAAGGGTAGTGCCGGAATAGCTTGGCGCCTCTAGGTGCCAAGCTATTCTGGCACCACCCTTGAGCTAAAGCCATTGGTCTATGTGAGTATATCCTTATCGGTAAGTACTTTGCATATGGCAGGGTACAAATTTGAAGCTTTTACCCTCAGTATGATATGGGTTAAAAGCCTGGACAAACATGTGACATTGCATATTTGTCTGGGTTTTTAACCCTTTTCATCCTGATACACCCATTGCTTGAAATAAATTTGACTTTGATAGTTCAAGGTTGGTGCCAGAATAGCTTGGTCGATCTATCTCCTAATATGTAATGTAGCCTGCATTGGACAATAAACAATTTTTAAAAAGTCAGCTTCTGGATGTAACAGGTTAAATACACGGAAGTGCTGGGTATTTTTTTCTACTGCTTCTGTGCTTGTTTAAAGAACCTCTATAGTATTATGCACTGACCAGAGAGTCTAAAATGAGAGAGTCTTTTTATCCACATTTGATATTGATACTTCATCATAGAACATGAAAATTATTATTTTCTACTGGGATTTCCCTCTAGTTATAGAAACATTTTCTATTTTTAGAAATATTTCACATGAATAAATACTTTGGATCTTCCAAGCACAACTCTGTCTTTCCTGTACATTTCCAATCAAAATAAAAGTGCATGGAACTGAAAATATTCTTTGTTTTGATTATTTTCAAAGAGGAGAGGAACGAGATAAACGGTAAGTTTCAAACAACATGAAATGCATATAATATGCATAAACCCCCTACGTATGCAAAGCTGGTATTTCCGTTTCAGTACTTCCCTTCATGCTGCCATGTGTTAATCATAACTGCTAGTGCTACTGCACCGCTGGACACTGACAGATTTGGTACAAACGCCAACAGCCCCAGTGGCCCGTTGCGTGAGTATGCTTAGTCCTGCGCCTGCCACTAAGCAAGGTGCTCGATATTGTTCGTAAAAATCGGCCTCGTTTACACATACGGAACCCCTGCTCCTCAAACTGAGGCAAGCATGGGGGAAAAACATCGGCGCTCTAACTTGAAGCAGTTCAGTGCTGGGGTCAGTTGCATGCGCGTGCTTCGTCCTGCACCAGCCACTATGCTGGAAGCTTAGCCATAGCGGCGCACCTTGTTTAGTGGCTGGTGCAGGACTAAGCTCGCTCATGCAACTGACCCCTGGAACTGACTGTTATTTCACCGTGTCTTAGTACTCTTATTCTTTGCAGACCAGTATTAGTTCTATGCAGGTGCGAGACTGCTGACGAAAATGTAGTTTTCTAAACGTTCTACCCAAAATTGGTAACCGAACTAATTTTCCCTAGGTTATTACTATTCATGACAGCCAATATGTAATCTGCGGAAATTCATCAAGTGATGAAAAAGTAAAAAATTCCACTCACTTTGAAACAGACGATGCAGACAGCGATCGTCTCCCAAGGCTGCTTTTTGTGCGCATGTCAACATCAATCAAAAACTTCCGGGACCGTTACCTCCCTTGGTAAAACCGCAGCGATTCCTTACAAATAGCGCTGAAACTCCTCCTAAAACTTCTTTGTCCAAGGTTTGGACAAGTCTGTAGGCAAAAACATCGTGCCAGTCGACCTCAGGTGTGCGGAATCGTATTCCTGACATGTTAACGACTCATGAAACTTTATTGCGGTCAGTATAGAGAAATGAATATTATCTATAAATCATAATAATAAATGACAGGGCAGATCAGTTACCTCCAGAGGTAGGATTCAAACTTTTTATTTTTATTAATGGGACCTTCAACCTTACACAAAAGGCCTTCCGACACCAGATGTTGCTTCCCATTGGCCCAAAAATTAAAAAGGAGAGAAGATCCCAATGGAGAAACAAACACTTCTAGAAATGACAGTTACAACACAATTTAATAAAAAGAAGTACCCAACGGAGAAAGAAACACGCTTAGAAAAGACGGGTACAACACAATTTAAATAAATTGTGTTGTACCCGTCTTTTCTAAGCGTGTTTCTTTCTCCGTTGGGTACTTCTTTGCATATTACACGCTTGGCAGTCACCTTTTTGGTCTGGATTGACAATTTAATAAAGTATAGCAACTGAATTTTATACTTGGTTTTTTTGTGTGTCTATTTTTAAAATATTAATAAATTGTGTTGTAACTCATTTCTAAGCATGTTTTTGTCTCTGTTGGGTTAGTCTCTGCATTTTATGTGCTTGGCAGTCACCTTTTTGGTCTGGATTTAAAAAAATTAAGCAGCCGGGGGGTGGGGGTGGGGGGGGGGGGTTGGGGTGGAGGTCTGGTGGGTGAGGGTGGTGGGCAGGGGGGTGGTGAGCAGGGGGGAAGGGGTGGGAGGGCAGGAGGTGGGGGGAGGGGGGGGGCGGGGTGGGTAGGCACACCAGACATGTGTAAGAATCTCTTCCATCTCTCATCATCCGCCTAAATATAAAAAAGTGCTGTCAGCGGTAGCTAAAGGCAGTCGTACATGTGGATAGTTTTGACATGATGATAGAAAACTATTGGCAGAATATCCTATCTACTTGATAGTTTTTCACCGTACATGACAATAGCTCTCCACAAGCTGCATATGTGCTATTTCCTTATATGGAAAATCTCGCGGAACATTTATGTCCTCGAGACAAAATGGGTGTGTACATGCAGGATGAAGAATTGAAACAATTCACAGCAACCACAATTATTGTTGTGAAAGAGAAGCAGAAATGAGTCTGGATGAGGGAGTGGCTACTTCAATGTCCGGTTTTGACAGCAACACTTGTGCAAGAGATGTGTGTGAAAGATCAATACAGCTGAAATACAATGAAGTTCTCAACCACATCAAACAACTGCTGATGGCAAGATACTGATGCCTGACGCATAGGGCTCTGCTGATTGGTTGTTTATGGATAGGCGAGCTAGCTAGGATAGGAAAAATAGAAGCAGGTTCTAGCTGGACTGTCAGGTGGATAGAAAAGTATCGCCGAGCTAGCAAGAGCTATCGACAAACTATAGACTGGGCGGATAGGCATGAATAGGACAGGATAGTCCCATTTCTAGCCTCATGTATGGGCTGCTTAATTGAGGGAGACAACAAGTGTGGTTAGAATGTTGTTTCCTATGTCAGCTAGACATTTTAGGAATCACTGACAAACAAAAGAAATGCAACATTTTTTTTCATCATAGGAAACACTTCCAAAAATGTTGCATTTCTTTTGCTCATCAGTATATATTAGCTGCGAGGTATCCATGAGCTGTCTCTGTTAATCCAACTCTCCCTTACTGACAAGGACACAGATCCTAAAAAGATATAAGCCGTGTGACCTGCTCAAGCTACAGTGACCCCACTAACCCATTAAATAACACGCATTAACACCCCATGTTTTCATCTCTGTTGACAAGTGCACAGAAGCAGATGTAGCATTGCATACACCACCTGATTACTAAAGCGTAAAACTAGTCTGCCTGGGTAGATAAGAATGTCTTTGAAGACTGTATTCATAACTAATNTTAATCTGTCTAGTTGATTATCTGCACAGACATGTCAAGTTGATCCAAAAGAGTTACGTATAGAGGGGGTCTATACTCTTTGTTGACCCCTTCCCCCTATATATACCTTGGAGAATTGATTGGGCGGGATGGCATGTGGGCGAGTTGACCGTCATCGTCACCCAAATTTGCAATACGAATTAGAAGAGGGTTGAATTGACTTGCATTATCAGCGCGATAACATATGTATCCCTAGGAGATTATTGAAAATCATAACATCCGGCACGTGGTTATGATGTAGACACATCCATGACGACCGTCACTTGCTGCTCGTCTTTCTGAAGGGGTGGCGAATCTTTCATGACATTGCCTTCTCCACTAGTGTTCCTGTTGATTCGAACAACACTAAGTAACTTTGTACTAAAGAAAAGTCCGCCTTTAGTCTACAATATAAGTTATTGGTCGCAGGGATTTGCTACACGGACCCTTGTAGGCCTGAGGGAGGTCAGAGGAAACATTGTACCCCGAAGGCTGGGGGTACAATGGTTCCTTTGACCTACCAACAACGTATTTGTTTGCATTCCTCCAATGTTTTCGTAAAAGAAATCAAGAAGAAATCTACCGACTTGGATCACGCTAGACATTTGATTGATTGATTAGTTCCGGGTTTAACGTCCACGGCACCAAAGTAATAATAGACGGCCCTGACGGGCGGGTTATTGGGGACAGGGAAATCTATTGCCTATGGAGTACGACCTGAACACTGATCAATTTAGGCGCGGTCCAACTATGCCACTTTGATTTACCAGGACCTTTCAACGGACATGCTATATTGAGCAAATCCGCCTTTTCCCCCTGGATTGCGAGTCCAGCTACCGGGGCCAGGACGGGGATTCGAATCCACGGCCAGGCGATTCCCTTCGCTCTCCTGCTCCGACACTTAACCGCCTGAGCTATTTCGGACTCTCACGCCAGACATGACTGACGACAAAGGAAAGTACATTTATACATAATAAAATTATGACGTAATTTTAAATCTTTCATGACGTTGCCGTCTACAGTAGTGTGCCTGTTGTTTTGAACAACACTAAGTAACTTCGTACTTTAGATCGTTTTGATGATCTTTTATAGAACAAAACTGGCATCCAAAACACGTCAGAAAGAGGGCTACAAAAAGTCGGCCATTTGTCGCTACAAGGGTTTTTGTATCTCAGTCACATGGTACGGTTTGCGCTAGAGTAATTGGTCATGTGACGTAGGGATGAAAACAATGGTTTTTGTAGCTCAGTCACATGGTATGGTTTGCGCTAAAGAGATTGATCATGTGACGTAGGGATGAAAACAAAGCCCCTTATAGACTCCTTTGTGTCCAGGCTGTCCTAAATCCTGTTCTCTTTTTGATTTTTCGTTTTGTGCGGCACACAACCCAGTAGAACAGCAACATAATCTTCAACACGGTGAAGGAGGTTGCTTTAATGGAAGAAGACCCTTAACTCATTCTACCCCAGAGACACCACAGCAAGATAAGGATCGACCATGATAGTTCAAGGGTGATGTCAGAATAGCTTGGCGCCTATGGGCGCCAAGCTATTCTGGCATCACCCTTGAACTATCATGGTCGATCTGTGTCCTGCACTGCTAATGCAGTCTTCAGAGAACAACGGCAAAATTTGGGGATTTCGGTGATGGGGTAGAATGAGTTAAAGTTAACGCTGGTTAACCCCTAAATCTCTGATGTGCTATGGCAGGATGTGGATCGACCATGATAGTTTAAGGGTGGTGTCAGAATAGCTTGGCGCCTGTAGCCACCCTTGAACAATGTAGGCGCCAAGTTACATGACACCACCCTTGAACTATCATGGTCGATCTGTCTCCAGAACTGTGATGTGCAATTTCATCCCCAGGATGTAATGAGTTTTTTAAAAGTCGGTTTACAATAAAAAGAATGTGAAGTACAGGTGTTTCATGGAAAATCCCAAGTTTGCTCAAGACAGACCTTCATATTCCTAAAGCACGGCCATACCACATCATTTGTTATGTGTAATCGCATGAGTATGAATAGTTTGTTAAAGTGTGGTTTCTAAAATCGCTACTAATTGCCCGTTTGTGAATGCTTCATATCCATGCATAAATTATACTTTATGCTTTACACATGGTAGTGAATAAAATATGGTGAAATAATTTTCTGAATGTAACCATGCGGTTCTGGAGCATTCGCAACACTGCAAGAAACTGACAAATGCAAATGTTTTGGTTGTTTATTCAACCCTTTCATTGCCAGTTGACGCCAAGTGCATGTCTGAAATTGGTGTGGATTCACATGCAAACTAAGCCCCAGGTGTCCAATACATGCATATAAATTACTCACAAACCAGATAGGTGAGGCTAGCGCTGGTAGAATTGTACAACAAACCAAGGGGAATCACTCAGCGCTGGACAGACGAACAGTTAGATCCCCTGCAGGGGATCTAACTGTTCGTCTGTCCAGCGCTGAGTGATTCCCCTTGGTTTGTTGTACAATGCATATAAATTGGTGTAAGCAAGAGGCATTGATCCTCGTGATCCCCCACAATTGTGGGAGCTCATGAGGATCGTTGCCTGTCACGGGTCAATTTTGTAATTGTGTTCTCTGCATCTCAATAGTCAAGGTTTAATAATAATAATAATAATAATGGAGATTTGTTAAGTACTTATTCTAAAAGTAGCTCCAAGCGCTGATACAAAGAGAAATTAAAAGCTAACATGCACACACACACATGCATGATAGTGGTGATGAATTGTACATGGCTGGGGAAATGGACTAGTAAAAGGCAGTGTTGTAGAAGTGGGTTTTGAGAAGTGATTTGAATGCTTTATAATATTCCAGCAGTTTTCTTTGCTACTTTTGCAACGGTGACAGTTCCTTCAAAATATTGAAATTGGTCACTCAACTGGAAGAAAAACCACAACAAAAACAGTGTATATGTACCAGTACATTTATTAGTTCGTTTTTGTTGTTTTCTTCTCTGGCCAAACAGCCAGGTGTTCCATCTGTTATTTGTGCCAGGTATGCAGATATTTTGGTTTGACATAAAACATGTTTACTTTTACCCACTGAAACCACATATGCACACACACACAATTCAGATTAAAAAAAAAAAACAAGAAGAAAACAGCCAGTTAGTTTTCATATTTTCATTGCACAGAGTGACCGGCAGTATTTACACAATAGCAAAACAGTTTCTTCGAAGGCATGCATCTGCACCCTAGAAGTTTATTCATAATCAACATCTTTAAAGCGACCTACTCCAGGCAGTCGAGGGTTAACACATTCTTCTCCAGGACCAAAATTCCCAAATTTGGAAGTTGCCCTCTGAAGACTGCATTACACTTCTGGAAACAGATCGAGCGTGATAGTTCAAGGGTTGTGCTAGAATAGCTTGGCACCTATGGGTGCCAAGCTATTCTGGCACAACCCTTGAACTATCACTCTCGATCCATGTCATGCTGTGGCGTGTCAGAGTTGAAGGAGTTAAAATAGTCCACAATATCTCTTTTATAAGTGTTCTTATGGGTAGTATCTGCGTGCGCGTGCGTTTCATGTTAGGAATGCGCCTACATACGTGGTGCGAGGAGGTGTTCATTTAAAGTGAGTGCGTTCTAATTTTTCTCCTTTTTAATATTATTTTTATGTGCTGTAAAGCGCTCTGAGCTTGCTGTCCGTGGGGAAGGGCACTATATAAAAACTATATTATTATTATTGTGTGCAATGCTGGACACAAGGGCTCACTTAAAATATAAAGTTTGATTGTCGTCGAATAAGACTTTTCTCTCTTCTTCTGCTTTATACGCAGAAGAGTTCCGGCAGTGGAAACAACATTGATAACCTGTTGTATCGGTGAATTTTTTAAAACTCTCCCTACTGTCTGCGCTCCCTGTAGCTCTTGATATTGGATGCGTGTTGCTAAATGGGGCGGTCCGTGGCGCAGTGGTTAAGGCGCCTGCCACCAATGCCAAAGGTGCGCGGTTCGATACCGGGTTCCGGCGTTGGACTTTTCTCCTCTGGTAAGTGTCACCGTTAATTCGGGCTGACTGTCGGGGGTTCTTTCTCCGGGTACTCCGGTTCTTCCACCCCCCCCCCCCCCCACCCTTTGGTACCGGTCTCAGGCCACTTTACAAATTTCAAATACAAGTGATCAAAATTCTCTGCAACTTCAGTAGCTGACTGGCCCTTTGTTTGTCTTGTACTGTGTTTGTCTTGAATGGCGTAAATCCGTGTCCGTTTCGTGAGTGTGTGTGTTGGGTTTCAGGCGCGGCGCTTTGAGTCGATTTCCCCAAAATTGAGAAAAAGCGCCTATATAATAACGGTATTATTATTTATTATTATTTATAAATGGTCTTCGGTATATTTAGCATATTAGACCGGCTGGCGACATACATTTAATATTCTGTTTAGTTTTTTTTTTCACAAGCAGTGCAGGCACATCCTGAGAAAGTCTTGTTACCTGTCGGGACGTTAACTCATTCTATCCCAACACCGAAATCCCCAAATTTTGCCGTTGTCCTCTGAAGACTGCACTCTAGTGCAGGACATAGATCGACCATGATAGTTCAAGGGTGATGCCAGAATAGCTTGGCGCCCATAGGCGCCAAGCTATTCTGGCATCACCCTTGAACTATCATGGTTGATCCTTATCTTGCTGTGGTGTGTCTGGGGTAGAAAGAGTTAAGCAATGTACAACCATCTAACTCTTTTCTGTATGTGTTGATGGCTCATTTTGTCTATAGTTTTTATTTTCACAAGGAGAAATACTTTGCGCTGTTTAACCTTTTACATCCTGATATCCTCATACGAGATAAATTTGACCATGATAGTTCAAGGGTGGTGCCAGAACAGCTTGGGGCGCCAAGCTGTCCTGGCACCATCCTTGAACTATCATGGTCAGTCTATCGTCGGAACTGTAATCTATCCTTCATAGGACAACTCACTAATATGAAAAAAATCTAACTCAGGAATGTAATGGGTTAAGGATTTACCCAATCAAACTGGTCACAGCTGCAGCCATTTGCAAGCGGATACAAGACTTCCCAGTGTTTGTGCCAGGGTTTTTGACAATCAGTATTTCTGTCAGTAGCACATGGCCAAAACAACACCTGCCGTCCAACAGTATAGCTGGTATTCTTCAACAATGTTCAGTATCCCCACCTTCGCAATCGTCCTGAGAAAGTCTTGTTGCTGTCGGGACGATAAGCAATGTACAACCAACCACCTTCACAATCTTTTCTATCAGTCTTGTCTATGTGCTGCTACTTTCCTTTCAGGTAGCTGCCTCCAAAAACCGGTAAAATACTGAGAAGAACCAGTTAACACTAGCACTACAAGCAATGTCTTGATGAAACTTGGAGTGTGAAAACGGTTGATGCAACAGAAATTGTAGGGAAAGGGAGATAATGTTAAATTGGCAGCATTGGTGTTGGTGTGATTTTGGTGCTTATGGCTCTCAGCTGTAAGATTTAAAATCATAGACCCGCACACTGCTTGCCATTTTGATTCCCTGCACTACCTACCAACCTGCAGGTAACGGCAATTCAAGTTTCGTTTACAGCAAGACGCAAACACAGACATTTGAGATGAGAACGCAGACTTAAAAAGACAAGAATGCGGACGTGTAGACGAACTCAAAATGAACTTTAGTGAAGTTCTGCTCAGTTATAATGTGAAAGCGTTCACATTAACTGAGCAGAACGTCCCTAAAATTCATAAACACTTGAAATAAATCTTTATTTCATTTTTGTCTTCAATGTCAACAGTATTTTTGTTTGTCAGAAAGCTTATCTTATGGCATGCACAAAAAATACTAAGATCTCAGCCGAGGAATTCCAGATCATCTTATCTTACAGTCCTGGGGTCAGTTGCATGAGTGAGCTTAGTCTTGCACCAGCCACTAAGCAAGGTGCGCCGCTATAGCGGCACACCTTGCTTAGTGGCTGGTGCAGTACAAAGCTCGCTCATGCAACTGTCTCCTGCATCCATACCCTGCCATCTGCAAGAGACATAGATTCGCATGAAACTCTGCAACAGCAGGGGCTCATGAGAATCTATGTCTCTTGCCATTGTAGAGAACTGTAATTTTAGTTCCCTAACAGTCACGCTGACTCTGAACACAAGTCTTGAGCTGGATGCAAAGTCGTGTCACCTCTGCTTGGAGGATGCTAAAATGTGAGTCCTGTACTGAATGCTGAGTCCTGTCATCCAGAACTTGAGCAGAGGCTTGTCCTCTTCTTTGGCTCCTACTACCTGTAGCAGTTTCAGGGTCTCATCCTCGGAACGCCCACCTCCTGCCTTGGTGAACTTGAACAGCACCTTCACCTTGCTGAGAAAACAAAAAATGTTCCATGGTTTTATTCTTTCTGTAGAAAATGAAAACAGTGCCATGGTTTTATTCTTACTGTCATTTCAAATAATATAGTGGAATAATCTTTCAATGAAACAAGCATTCACACTGCTGCAAAAAAATGCAGTCAATTGTACACATGCACACAAATACTTGCTTACGCATGTACACAAACAAACATGCAAATGCCCGATCACACAATGCCCGATTACACAGCACACAAACTACACGATAAGCGCATAGTGTACTTCGATAGTCGCTCATCCAGTCTAACTCTTGTAACCTGCAAGAAGCTTATATTTTAATCAGCCCCAGCAAGGTGCAGGGGCTCATGAGGATCTATGCTTCTTATTGATGAGTCAGCTCCCTTGGAATCTTCAGATCAAAGAAAATCATGCAGGTTGAAGTCGATGCCTGTTGAAAACAAGCAAAGGACAGGCTTAACCTATTCAGCCCCGAGTCCCTACAGCAGGAGATGGATTGACCATGATAATTCAAGGGTAGTTTGGCTTCACGCCTGAAGGCGCCAAGCCAATCCGACTTGAATTATCATGGTCAATCTATCTCCTGCAGCTGGTATATAGGAGTCAAGTAACAGCTCCAAAATTTGGGACACGTGGCCCTGCTAAATGCGTTAAATCTTTATCACGCACACTGTCCACTCAGGCACAGTCGCTGGCCGTGTCAACCATGTCCTTTTTCTGACCTACATTTTACCCTGGTATATTTCCCCTGGTATATATCGCTGACATCAATGCACTTACTTCATCCATTCTTCCTTGAGGCAGACGAAGCACTGATCCACAACTCTTTCTGTCAGGTTCTCATTCCTCAGGGCCAGAAGCATTCTCAACAGAACAGCTGGCACTGAAACACAAAAGTCAAAAGTAGTGTAAAATTCCAATGTAAGCCTTTGGTTCTTGATAGTGCTTTCTGTCACGAAGATTTCTGCAGGTATCATGACAAAAAGCACTACCGGCAGCCAAAAGGGTTAAAGTTATGAGCATGAGACAACATTCCTACTTTGCATTTTGCAAACAAAACATAGCAAAACAATGAAACCATGTGAGCCAAGTTATTATTAGTCTGGAATGATCTTCCTAAATCATTGAGACACAGCGAGTCCAGTGCCAGTTTTAAACATAGTCTTAAAACCCATCTTGATTATCAGTGTTCATGACTGTATTTAGTCATTTTCTGTTCTTTTGTGTAATTGTACATGTGGTTTGGGTTTTGTCACCTTTTGTGTAATTTTTTTTTTTGTTCGTATGTACAGCGCCTAGAGTGTCTTACCATGTATAGGTGCCTTATAAATCATCCTTTTTATTAAAATTCTGTGCCTGACACGAGGAAAAGAAGCTCAACAGCTTCTCAACAGATTCTCAAGAACCCCTACAGCTGCAGGGACTGTTGAGACTTCATGCCTCTCCCTGGCAGAGCTCAGCCCCAATTGACGTGTAGCCGGTTCCTGACTGACGGGTCAGCGCTAACCAATCAAAATGCGCGAATGAGACACACCCGCGTGATGCGAGAAATCGGCTATGTTGGTCCGACATTGAGGCTGGTGAGGAAGTTAACGGAGAGAGAAAAGAAATGGCGAAAACGTGTGCGTGGGGGTCTTTGCAACAGCGATTTCATATATCCTGAGCGTCTAGAATGTGGTGTAAGGTTCATACCATTCCCAAAACCCCGTCGTAGCCATGCAATTGCATGCGATGTATCAAATTGTGTAGTCTGTAGACCGCCGCTGACGAGTTGAGCAGCCTGCACAGTCAGTGAACGTCAAGTACCGGGATGGAAACTGACATCTCTTCGTTTGCAAAAAGGTCAGTTCATATTCATTTCTCCTGAATTTGTTCATTATAAAAATGAAACGGGTAATGTCAGTTTGCCCATGTAAATATCTGTTGTGAAGGCCGAAGGTGGTAAGATCACTCATACAGCAAGTCCGGCGTTTCTCAGTAGCTACTATGGTGAAAGCACAGTGTACGAGTGCGAGAGATAGCTCTGTTGAATGTTTCTTAACCCTCATCATTTGGAATACAACCAGTGTGTGAAATAAGTCTAATATAGTGCAAGGGTAGTGCCAGAATAGCTTGGCGCCTCTAGGCGCCAAGCTATTCTGGCACCACCCTAGTCATGTTTATCTGTAAGTACTCAATCAGTCAATGTAGCTTGCATATGGCAGTGTACAAATTTGAAGCTTTTAGCCTCGGTATGATATGGATTAATTTTATTTACAGCATTTTGTCAATGGCGAACCATCAGAAGCGTTTCCAGACCCGCTGCCAGCATGCCCTGCTTTGCCCAGCAGTGGGACAAGTCACACACACCAGCGACCACCTCCCAAAAAGCGACTGTCGACAGAGCTGCATCAAAAACGTTCACGCAAAACACTGGTTGCTCCAAGGTATGCACCGATTTGCATTTCACAATCTCTTTATGTCTAAGCATACTCACGGTTCCTTCACACACTCTTTCATACACACTAGCACACTCTCTCGTACACAAAAATGAATTTTTTTTCTAAAATGTATTTTTTTGAAAAATACTTACCGATGGCATTACTATCTGGGAATACACTCTATTGCCTATAGATTTCAGCAAAATTGTGTGTAGCACACAACTGGGGAGGAGACACCGGGGATCCAAGCACTATGACCCCGGGTGGCCTCCCCTTACTACCCTATCCCGGCGAGCACAGGGCGACCTCGTCAGTTTCACACATAGCCACAAGAGGCAAGCGGGGCAGGTGGGAGGGCCATTCGAGTAATGCCATCGGTAAGTATTTTTCAAAAAAATACATTTTAGAAAAAAAATTCATTTGTTTTTTCAAAATACATCACCGATGGCATTACTATCTGGGAGAATGGCGAACAGGCGGAGGGTGCCGTATCTAACCACAACCCAACCACTCCGCCGGCCCCCTCGAGAGAGAACTCCCGACGATTTCAGCTATGATGTGCCTAAGACGCCAGCAGCGCTCGGAGGGAGTGCTGGGCCGCGGAGATGTCGCCCACCCGTGCCAGGGAGTCAAGTCAGCCGGATAGGTCTCTTAAGGTAGAAGCGTGCGAAAGTGGAGTCTGAGCGCCAGCCACCCGCTGCCAAAATATCTTTGACCGAGCAGTTGCGGTCCAGGGCTAGACTGGTGGCTACTGCTCTCACTTCATGCGCCCGGTGTTGTAAAGGCTCAGCGCCGCGTGGGGAGAGGTCTAGGTAGTCTGACCTAATCACCCACCGCAGCCAGGATGACACGATCTGGGCCGAGATGTGGCGTCTGCCCGCGGACAAGGTAAGAAGAGGCGCGAGCGCCCCCGGCGCTGCGGCTGAGAGCGGCGCAGGTAAATCTTTAGCGCCCGCACCGGGTCCTGTTGCCGCGATCCAGGGGAGAGGTCCGCTCCACAGAGGGGCCGTATCGTTAGCACCTGAGGAGCCGCCGCGGGCGGCGGTTCTTGGCCAGGAAGGACGGATCGGAGAGCCTCTGCGCAGAGCCGTCGGAACGAACCGCAAACAGGCTGGGAGCATCGAGAGCGCGTGAAACTCGCTGACTCGGGACGCAGTAACGAGAGCCAGAAGGAAACAGGTTTTCCGGGTCAAGTCTGAGAACCGAGCCAAGGGGAGGGGCTCAACCGGTCCGTATTCAACCACGTCAGTACCCAGGCAAGATCCCACCGGGGTACTAGGGAACGTGAAACCGGACGTCGGAGTTCAAAGTGAGCCAGAAATTCGACAGATCCTTGCAGGCGCCTGGGTCCGGAAGACACCGGTGACGGTAGATGTCCGCGAACGTAGCGCGGTAGCCCTTGATGGCGACCGGGGCTAAGCCCCGGTCGTCGAAGAGCCACAGGAAGAACTCCGCCAGTTGGTGGGAGGCTAGGTTAGTGGGAGGGTGCCCATGGGAGGTGCACCAGGTCTGAAAGACCCTCCGTGCCTTCGTACACCTTCCTTGTAGAGAGTCTGCGGGCTGCTGCAATTGCCGCCACTGCTGCATCCGAGAACCTCTAGCGGCGCGGGCGTGCCGGACAACCTCCAAGCGTGTAGGCGGAGGCGTACGGGGCACGGATGGAAAAGCCGCTGACGGGGCTGCTTGAGCATCGTGGAAGGGGTAGGAAGCTCCAGAGGAGGGTCCGTCGCAAGCGCGAGGAGGTCCGTGGTCCAGCTCTTGGTCCAGTTGAAGGGGGCCACCAGCAGGAGGACCGCCGAGCATCCCAGAAGCTTCCGCAGTACCTTCGGAACGAGGACTGACGGGGGGTAGGCGTAAGCAATCAGGCCGACCCAAGGAATGGGGAGCGCGTCCACTGCCCAAGCGAGTGGATCCAGGACTGGCGAGACGTAGACCGGGAGCTGGCTGCTTCATCTGGTGGCAAACAGATCCACTAGCGGCGTTTTCCAGTGAGAGCAGAGCAGGCGAAAAAATATCCGGGCGTAGGGACCGCTCCGTGTGGAGCAACTGTCCGCGACGAGACAGGGCGTCCGCCTTCACGTTGAGGTGGCCAGGGATGTGGCGGGCTCGTAGGGCAATGCCTCGATCCCTGCACCAGAGGCGAAGGTGGCACCGAAGAATGCAAAGGGAGGGCGAGTGAGTGCCACCCTGATTCTGTATGTAAGCCACCACCGTCGAGTTGTCGGAGAGCACGAGGACGTCCTGATTGGCCAAGGTCTCCTGCCAACGTCGAATGCCAATCCAACTGCCTTCAGCTCCAGCCAGTTGACGTGATTCCCGAACAGCTCCCGAAGCCAACGCCCGAGGCCGAGAGAAATGAATTTTTCAATTAAAATGCATTTTTTTGAAAAATACTTACCGATGGTATTACACTTAGGAAATGGCTCTTAGCTGGCCTAATTTTAGACAAATTTTGGTTGTGTCCGTATAAGGGGGTGTTGGCAGGAGTGGGGCGCCATAGACCATGCCAAACCCGAATAGCCTCCCCTTACTCACATCCGGTACAAGATTACCCAGCATACCCCAGTTTAGTTCTTAGCGAACTGCGGCAAGCGGGGCCGGAGGGAGGGACCTTCGAGTAATACCATCGGTAAGTATTTTTCAAAAAAATGCATTTTAATTGAAAAATTCATTTGTTTTCTCAAAACACATTACCGATGGTATTACACTTAGGAAGAATCACAAAGAGGAGGTGGGTGCCGCTATAGCGCCCCTACTGCCAACCCCATTGCCCACAAACTCGCCCTCCTGCAGCACACTCCCGATAATTTTAGCTAAGATACCTGCGGCGCCTAGGGCGCCGGGAGGGAGTGTTGCGCTGCTGCGGTGTCTCCCACCAGCGAGAGGATCTGTCGCTGGGAGGAGAGGTCCCTCAGGTAGCAGCGGGCGAAAGTGGACTCCGCTCGCCATCTCATAGCCGCCCCAAGACTTTGACTGCACCGGTGCTGTCGTAGCGGAACTTGCGGCCATGGCTCTGACCTCGTGCGCCGCGTTGTGCAACATGTGGCAACAACAGGTCAACGTCCTGGCAGGCCGGCCGGATAACTCCCCAGAACCAGGAGGAGCAGGTCTGGCTGAGATACCACGTCTACCTGTGGACAGAGGGAGAAAACAGGTGTGTGCGTCCCCCTGCGCCAGCTTGGACCGGCGCAGGTACACACGGAAGACTCTCACCGGTTCCTATTGTCTGGGCTACTGAGTGGAATCTGACACTCGTACGGGCAGACAGACATAGACTGTTTGGCAGCCAAGGCGACCACGACTTGGCCCTGAAGGCTGGTACCGTAGTAGTTGCACGGCGCCTTCCGTCCGTAACAGCCAGCCATCTGTGTGTGTGTGACGACAGCGCGTACGGATACTGACCCTGGAAGAGGTAAGGCTGTCACCGGGTTTTGAAGTCTGTTCTCCCGGGTGGCACCCAACACGCGCAGGGCGAAACAACCGTCGCCGTCATGTAGGCCGCGTCTCGTCCAGGCAGATGTGTCAGGTAGCTGTAGCATGAACCGGTCGACTGGCACTGCCAGCCACCCGGGTGTGTGGACAGCGTGCAAGTACTGAGCCTGGAGGTTGAGTCAAGGACTGCCCTGAAGCTCTCCTCCGTGAAACATCCGTCAGGCGCATCGTGTGCCGGGTTCCAACAGACGAGGTTGAGATCCCGTAAGCCCCCAAGGTAGAACTTGGTCCCTGCGCAGCACAGCGGGGCATTCCAAGCGAAGGGAGCCTCTGAAGTGAGGTTTTGCCGCTACCCGGGTCTGATGAGCGAAATCGCCTGTAGGAGTCGGCGATCATGGAGAGATAGTCCTGAACGGTGAAAGGGGGCCGTCCTTAGGAGATGAAAACCCCCGAGGAAGCACCCTGCCAGCTGGGGCTTCGTCCAGTTCGGAAGGAAGAAGGTTGTCATTCCCGTCACACAGCGCTCGTCATCTACCCTCGCAACTCGACTGGTTGATGGTCTGCGGGTTGTCTCGGTAGCACCTATGGCCGCCGTAGGAAGCCTCTGTGGAAGAGGGCTTGCTGCCCAATCTCCGGGTGCGCACCTACATCCACCCAGCTGCAACACAAGTAATGGCGGACAACCAAGCGTACAATTCGGCATGCAATCTCGATGGCGAGCAGTGGAGCTGGAAGATCTGGCCACAGCGACGCCTCCCCGCGCGGCAGGCCCCCAGCGCACTAGCCTCTCCCAATTACGCCCTCCTTCTCCAAGCAGAGGAGGTGGCAGGTTGAACGGTGATCTCCTAGTAAGTCATCCGTCCTAAGAGAGCTGAAGAAGGAACTGAGAGTCCCTCCTACACTGCCCTGCTCCCGTCTACTGGGAGTCCCACTCGAACAGGACGACCACGCACTCCATCCTCGACGGAATCCCGGCGAAGAAACACGTAGTACCTGTCCCGTAGCGTCGGCCCTCTAGTCGACGGCGAAGTGGGCATGATCCCAGCCTACCGCCCGGCTTGCCAACTGGTTACGACTTCGACACTCGAGTTGTCCCAGGTCCTGGAGGCGCACCGCTGCTCTCAGGTCTTTGTCTGGTATCTGCCGAGATGATGAGGCACTTGTGTCGAGTCGAAGGACGAAGATCGTGCTCCAATCTACCGTCTAGTGTAAGAGCTGCGTCGACCCTACTGCCACAGGCCCGAGCGCAACGACCTCTCAGGAACTAAAACCTGCCAAGTTGTCCCGTCTAACTCCCTGTACTTGCGCCCCCGGCCGCAGGATCCACCGCGCCGAATGGGTAACTCCCTGAAGGCGCTACCGAGGGTAAGTCCATCCGCTCCGGTCCGGCGCTGCAGCCTGCCGGAACTCCAAGTTGCCGCCACCCAGGGAAGCGAACGCTTCCGCTAGGTCCCGACGCTGTCGTCTAAGGAGGCGGCAAGCGTGCCTGGTCACCGCTGACTACGGCCAGGCCCAAGCGAAGAGTAGCACCCCGTCGGGGAAAGGAAGCGACTAGCCGCAAGTCCTCTCAGGCGGAGCTAATCTGAACTGTGTGCATACCCCCGAAGAAGACGTCGTCCGCAGTGAAGTCTGTCGGACCAGTCCGCCACCCGCGCTGACCTCTATCCCTCGCGCGCCTGGAGTATGCTGTCCCTGACGTTCACAGGAGAGTGCCGTTGGCGTCCCGTCGCCGCCTCCGTCTCTCGGATGTAAGTCGCCCAATCCGGTGCATCGGACGAACCGCGCCTCCGCGGAAGAGTGGTCCCTGCCAATCCTGTCTGACGGTCCACAGTGTTTTAAGAAGGCTGCTACATCCGGCGGCGCCCGCAGCGTGAATCAGCTGAGTGACAGGCCTTGCAAGCCTCCTTGTCGGTCTGTCCAGGGGGCCAAGAAGTTCTCCACAGCGCGGTGCCCTGCGTGGCCGACTCTCCACTCAGCCGCGCGTAAACGATCAGGACGGACGCAGCAACCGTTGGCAGCGGAAGAAGTAGTATCCAGCTGAAGCCACCAGCGCTTCCCCCGGCGCCCTGAAGCGGAGACCGAAGCCGGCCAGAAGGGGCAGGGACTTGAATGCTTGGACGCGATGAGGGGACCTGCGTAGCCCCCGGCTCGAGTAGACTCTCCTGTAAATCTTCGCAGTAGACGGCAAACGCAAGACCTCTCGGAACCGCGAGCGTAGCGACGTAGAGAAGCTAACCTCGTCCAGCCACGGCGAATGACGTCCTCTGGCGTCCAGCGGGAACCGTATGTTCCGCCCGCAGGCGAAGGGATGTCCAACCCCTCCGAAGTCCGGGGAACTCCGGCCGGCGGCGATCCAACGAAGGCGGACCCTGCACTTGGAAGGAACAACGTAGTCTCAGGGGGCCGCTCCCCCGAACGGTGGCGAAAACTCGGAGAGCCCGTCTTTCCCTTGCGTAGCGAGCCATGGAACTGGGACGGCGTCTCCTGTTCCTCTCGTACCCCTGGCTTCTGTGAGGCGAGTCCCTGCTTCCGAAGGGGAACTGAAGATCATGAGCGAACGCCGGAACCCGGATCCCATCGTGAGGTCGTCTCTTCTGCACTGCATCTAGAGCGGCTCTCGTCTGCATGGTCGGCGCGAGGCGTGGCCCAACATCACCGAGCCGGGATCCTGCAGTGCGAAGTGCAGTGGTCCTGTAGCCCTTGCGGTCGCCACAAGCCATAAAAAACTGGTGAGCAGCCCGGGCGAGGGCGCCCAACCTAATAATAAGAAAAATTAAATTAATCAATGCTTAATGCATGAGTACAATTTGATTGTAAGAGCCCTTAAGGGATAATCAAGTTATTGAATTAGATTAAAATATGGGAGACAGAATATCCCTCTGTTTTTTCATCTCTATTGCCCAAAGCAAAGAATCGGATTAGAGGTTCCAGGAACCTAACCTTGGAAGGATAAGAGGTGTCGCGCCCCAGCGGCCTGGCGAACCGCTGAGCCGCTGGGAAAGCAACCTTTTAACCCCTGTGTCGCGCACCACGATAAACGTACATACTCATACGTGTTTGCTACCGCGCCCACATGCTCTCACAGACACTAGACACTGTCCAGCGCCTGAGAAGCCGAGCAGGCACTTCTGCCTGTCCGTTTACGACTTGTCGTCTGGCCCGGGACTGGAAGCATCGTAGGTACGGTAGCCGACGCCAGCCCTCCGCAGTCAGTGACTACAAGCTTACTGGGCCGGGGCGCCTAGGTCACTGCCGTTGACATGGGCCCCACCTTAATGCTCTGGCCACTTGCTGTTTGTCCACTCTGGCCTGCGGAAGGACAGTGGAGCGGGTCACTCTTGAGGCCGGGTCCCGGGCCGGTGGAAGAATCATTGGTTTAGCCATGCCAGTAGAGGTTGTCAGCTACCTCTCCTGCTGACCAGAGCCCAGAACAAGGTATCTTGTGCTTTACAGGTCCGGGACCACCTTGGGTCCCACCTTAAAACACTTGGGTGTCTCTGTCCGGCGATCTCTGACAGACGACCTACTCTCTCTGTGGGACAGCAAGGCACTGCTTCTGATTGGGGTCCCCATTGTTACTCTTGGGCGTCTCTGACAGGCGAGCTCTGAAAGACGCCGACCGCTCTGAGAGACAACTTGCCGACCTGGTTACCCCCTGGGTGCAGTCAGTGTACTTTCAACTGACTAAAAGTGTACTTTGGACTCCCATGTGTATTATTAACAAGCCAGTGAGTAGTCAGTTTCTCCAAAATGTGTATTTGTGTATAACGTGCACCTGTACGTGTACCCCAAGCAAAATAGTGTACTTTAATACGTCCGAATGTGTATGGTAAACAGGTCTGGGCAACCCAGCCACTAAGGAAGCAACGCAATTTAGTAATATTTAGGTAAATACCCAATGTCAATAGACAAACAGAGAATCAGCCACGACTTATTACTTTCGTATGAGGGAAGTGGCAACCCAGCCACTGCTTCCGTGGCCACGATCTCCGATAGGCGTCGCACGCTCTCTGTGGGACAGCAAGGCCACTGCTTGTGCCCTGGGTCCGACCTTGTGGCTGTCAGGCGTCTCTGCCCGGTATCTGATAGGCGTGGTACGCTCTCTGTGGGGAACAAAGCCACTGCTCTGACTTGGGTCCCAGCTTGTCCCTGCCAGGTGTCACTGCCCGGCGATCTGATAGGCGTGGTACGCTCTCTGTGGGACCACGAAGTCCCTGCTTCGGACTTGGGTTTCGCCTTGTTACACTCTGATATCAGTGTCCGGCGATCTCTGATAGGCAACGTACGCTCTCTGCGGGACAACGAAGTCCCTGCCTCAGACTTGGGACCCACCTTGTTTATCTCGGACATCAATGCCCGGCGGCCTCTGATAGGCGTCGTACGCTCTCTGCGGGACAACGAAGTCCCTATCTCTGTGCGGGACAACGAAGCCCCTGTTCCTGACCTGAGGCGTCGTACGCTCTTTGCGGGACAACGAAGTCCCTATCTCTGTGCGTGACCACGAAGGCCCTGTTCCTGCCTTGAGGCGTCGTACGCTCTCTGCGGGACAACGAAGTCCCTATCTCTGTGCGGGTCAACGAAGTCCCTGTTTCTGACTTGAGGCGTCGTACGTACTCTGTGGGACAACGAAGTCCCTATCTCTGTGCGGGTCAACGAAGGCCCTGTTTGTGACTTGAGGCGTCGTACGTACTCTGCGGGACAACGAAGTCCCTATATCTGTGCGGGTCAACGAAGTCCCTGTTACTGACTTGAGGCGTCGTACGTTCTCTGCGGGACAACGAAGTCCCTATCTCTGTGCGGGACAACGAAGTCCCTGTTCCTGACGTGGGTCCCTCCTTGTTAGCTTGGACATCACTGTCGGCTGACCTCTGATAGAGTAGGACGCAAACGGAGGTAAGCCCCCCAGCGTTAACCATCTCTCTTCCAGTCATGAGGCGGACACCTCACCAGTGCGGGTCGACTCGCCTCCTGCTCAGGGAAGGCCCTCCGCATGCTCGTCCGAGGGGTCCTGAAAGTCGCCACACATCGTGCAGATCCGAACCTAGTTACTGCAACAAGAGGGTACAAGATGAAAGAGCGA
>BTPG01000008.1:14620806-14870304 GCA_036245525.1 Semisulcospira habei | reverse complement strand
GCGTGGCCTCTAAGGACACGCAAGAAGTGACTGCGCGCAAAATGTATCGAGCCTACTCGAAAAACGAAGCGAGTGCACCAAACGTGCCGACGCTCGGCGCTCTTTTCCCCCCCAGAGCGCCGGTCGAGGGCATGTACCGAGATGTTACCTGGCCATGTCGAGACCGGTGTCAACCCACGTCTGTCCAGCGAAGTGAAGACCCCGACGCAAGGGATCGCTCGCCGCGAAGTCCGACCGGGCAGCAAGTCGAAGCAGTGCTCAGAAACCGCAAGGCCCAGTCCCCACTGCTAAGCTTCCCGTCACCAGAAACCGCCAGGCACAGTGTCGAACAGACCCAGGCGAAGCCAAGTAGCCGCCGAGTGAAGGCGCAATCCAACCAAGGTCGAAGACCGGTTCAAGTCAGCACGGAGCACGAAGTGGACACAACCGAACTCGGCGCCAGCTAAGAACTAAACTGAGGTATGACGGGTATTTTCGCACCGGATGGGAAGAAGGGGAGGCTATTCTGGCGAGGGCCTATTCTATGGCGCCCCACTCCTGCCAACGATACCGTATACGGACACAACCAAATTTGGCTAAAATTAGGCTAGCTAAGAACCATTCCCTAAGTGTAATACCATCGGTAATGTGTTTTGAGAAAACAAATTCCAATGTAAGCCTTTGGTTCTTGATAGTGCTTTCTGTCGCGAAGATTTCTGCAGGTATCATGACAAAAAGCACTACCGGCAGCCAAAAGGGTTAAAGTTATGAGCATGAGACAACATTCCTACTTGCATTTTGCAAACATAGCAAAACAATGAAACCACGTGAGCCAAGTTATTATTAGTCTGGAATGATCTTCCTAAATCATTGAGACACAGCGAGTCCAGTGCCAGTTTTAAACATAGTCTTAAAACCCATCTTGATTATCAGTGTTCATGACTGTATTTAGTCATTTTCTGTTCTTTTGTGTAATTGTACATGTGGTTTGGGTTTTGTCACCTTTTGTGTAATATTTTTTTTGTTCGTATGTACAGCGCCTAGAGCGTCTTACCATGTATAGGTGCCTTATAAATCATCCTTTTTATTAAAATTCTGTGCCTGACACGAGGAAAAGAAGCTCAACAGCTTCTCAACAGATTCTCAAGAGCCCCTACAGCTGCAGGGACTGTTGAGACTTCATGCCTCTCCCTGGCAGAGCTCAGCCCCAATTACATCCCCAAATTAAGAGAACTCATCACAAAGCTGTCCTCTACAAATTAAAATTGTCTGTCATTGGGAAGGACAGCATGATGAAATATTTGTCATGGGGCTCTAGTCCGTCGCATACCTTTTGCAAGGTTGAGATAAGAGTTTCAGTAAAAATTGCAAAACTGCTTTGTTGAAGGCAAGTTTAACCACCCATTTAGCCCATATGCCCTACAGCAAGGCGTCAAGCTGATCTGGTACTACCCTTGAATTATCATGGTCAATCCATATCCCCCCTGCAACTAGTACACAGTTGTTGCGTAACATTTTCAAACTTTTGGAAATGCGTGCATGGCGCAAAATGGTTTAAAGCAATTAAAAAACTCGCCACACACCTCGATCAGGAAGCCGCACAGGGCTGATGAATCTGAACTCAAAACTGCTGAAATCTTCATCTGTCTCCGACAAGTCTGAATCGATGGAGTTGAAGGTGTGATCTTCATGCTGAAGAACTTTTATGAACAGAAACATCTCGGAAGACACCACGACGTCCGGCAACACAGTTTCAGGGTTCTGCCCCAGAAAGTTACACCGCCAGGACTCCTCGTACTTGTCGCTGTGATAGATGATTCGACAGCAGCCTCTTGGCAGCAGTATCTGGACAAAAACAAAATGGATTTTTCTCTAATATGTATTTTTTTGAAATACTTACCGATGGCATTACTAATCAGAATATACCCCTTAGCTTACCCGATTTAGTCTAAGCACCCTTGTGTGTACCTACACAATATTCCAATTAGTAATGCCATCGGTAATGTATTTTGAGGAAACAAAAGAATAAGCGTTATTCTTCCTGATCCGACTTTTGTTTGCCAACTGCAGGATATGACAATACTCATAATAATACAGCGCCTTAACTCATTCTGCCCCAACGCCCTACAGCAGGAGATGGACCGACCATGATAATTCAAGGGTGGTGCCAGATTAGCCTGATGGCGCCAAGCTAATCTGGCACTACCCTTAAATTATCATGGTCAATCTATCCCCTGAAACTTGTACATAGTTGTTACATGACAGGTCTAAAATTTGGGAAATGCTGCATTGGGGTTAAATGGGTTAACAGGTTTAATCTGGATTGAAAATCAACTCAAAGCACAGCGGCAAGCTGAACCCAAGATGCACATTCATGTGACGTTTGCATTCACTCACTCACTGAACACAAAATAAGTTCAGCCTACAGGCACTGAACAAACTGGCAACTACCACATGGGTATCAGGGTTGATCCATCTCAGGCAACAGACCACAAGTACTCGATTAACCCATTTAGCCTCAACGCCTTGCAGCAGGAGATGGATTGATCATGCTAGTTCAAGGGTAGTGCCAGATGAGCTTGACGCCTGAAGGCACCAAGCTCATCTGGCACTACCCTTGAATTAGCATGATCAATCTTTCTCCTACAACTGGTACATAGTCTTTAGAGAACACCTCCAAAATTTGGGAAATGCAGCCTTGGGGTTTTATGGGTTAAACTTTCATTGACCCTTCTCACAGCAGATCTTAAGCTACCACTGGCTGCTCCATCCACCTAGAGACAACTTACTGTAACAGTTCTCTCTCCAACCGCTCGGAGCTTGCTCTGTGCAGAGGTAACCCAATACCCCTCCAAAACACATGGCCCCACAAGCCCAGTAGCACCCGCGGTACCTTGGGAATTGTTTATATTACAGCGGACGGCAGAGCAATAGGCCCTTTCCTTTTTTGTCCCCCCTTTCCTCGACTACGTGCGCAAAATAAAACGTACTGTGAGAAGTCCACGTACGATTTTGTACTAAATGTGTCTTAATTATTATTGACCGTTTTGTTATTATTGACCGTTTTGTCAACTGCAGTTAAATTACCATACTGTGTGTTTATCATTATTGTTGTTCAAACCGTGCCAGCAACTCGTGAGTCATCATCGAAAGTTTGCAGCAATGTTGCTGTGAACAACAGCCTAGTGATAACAATAAAGTGTAAAAATGGGTATAACTATATAGTTTATTATGTGGAGATATGATTTTCAGTCAGCCACAATCTGTGAAATATGAAAAGGTCAGCCAGGGAGCCACAGGAGCTAAAAGGAGGGGAGGAAATACGGTCGCACCGGGTATATGTGCCAGATATCTCTAACGACAGCTTGATGATAACTGACTCGCACCCATACTCATCGGAATTCTGGGCCCTTTTCCCTCTCTGCAACACATTATGGCTGGCGAGACCCATCCAGCCAAAGTTGACTTGCAATGCATGTGCTTGGCTATTTTTAGTGCTGAATGTGTTGTTACAGGTCGTTGCTTGGCAAGAGCACCAGATCCAGAAATGAACTCTTTCACAGAATTACTTAGTGGCAGGGTAAATAATACGGAAAAGTTACTTAGCAGGCAAAGAGTTAATAGTAAGACTCAAAACCACAAACCCCACTCCCACCATATCCTTTAACCCATATCATACTGAGGCTAAAATCTTCACATTTGTACACTGCCATATGCAAGCTACATTATAGTACTTACAGATAAAGATATAGACCAATGGCTTTAGTTCAAGGGTAGTGCCAGAATAGCTTGGCGCCTCAAGGCGCCAAGCTATTCTGGCACTACCCTTGAACTATTTTAGTCAAACTTATTTCACACACTGGTGCATTCTGAAATGATAAGGGTTAAATCACACTGCATACATGTACATGGGTGGGTCCGGAAAAAAAGTTGAATCCTGAAGCAAGGGTCTTGGGGCACTTTTTAAGTTAAATTTTTTATTTATTTAATTTTAATTTTTTTAAAATCCAGAAATCTGGCTGTAGCCGAAAAAGTCCCACCCATGCATGTACATTTATGTCACTGATGGGAAACACTTCTTAGCCCTGTGCCTGTTGGTAACCCCTTTTTGTTTTGAATGCAGGAATCATCGTGACACACTCACAGCCAATGGGTTAGTTTATTAGCTAATTTGCATGATATTTTGTGGTCTACTTTCAGTCACTGATTGAACCTTTTCAACTCCAAAAGGCATAGATTCTCAAGAGCCCCTGAGAATCTCTGCCTCTTGCAGATCATGAGCTCAGCCCCCATATAAGTCCCACAGACTAAGGAAAGTCAGTCAATGGAAGTTTGCAGCTGTCATGAGTGCCGAGTCAGCCTCTCGTTGCCCTCTCCAGCAGAACCCACGGTTTTGAGCAGCATGCTGCACTATCAAGTGAAGTAACACCAACAGCCAGTTTTTTACCTTTAGTGCATCAAAGAAAGACTGCACCAGAGCCTGGTCCGAGCTGCACACAATGATCTGGTTTCCAATGACCACATGGTGGGCCAGAGTCTGGAACTTCTCGTTGCCCAAAATCTGTAAAAGCATGTAGAAAACAATGTAGCAAAGTCTTGTGGAGAGACAATGCGTATTCTGCGCACCTTCATGAACAGCAAACCATTATCACATCACAAAATGTATTGGAAGCTTAACCCATATCATACTGAGGCTAAAAGCTTCAAATGTGTACACTGCCACGTATGCAAGCTACATTATAGTACCTGCAGATAAGGATACAGACCAATGGCTTTAGTTCAAGGGTGGTGACAGAATAGCTTGGTGCATCTAGGCACCAAGCTATTCTGGCACTACCCTTGAACTATTTTAGTCAAACTTATTCACACACTGGAGTATTCCAAATGATAAAGGATTAATCTGATGCAGAGCCGACATTAACGATGATGAATAATTAACACTAAAACAAGAATGTAGGATTTTGTACATAGCATGTTCTTGCAGCTTTTTGGATTATTTTCTAATCTGCTTCATGCATTAATCCCTGCCCTGCCAGTGGACGCAGATCATGTGTCTGAAATTGTCGTATTTCAATGAAAAGAAGTACCCAACGGAGAAAGAAACACGCTTAGAAAAGACGGGTACAACACAATTTATTAATATTTCGGGTAAATACCCTTTGTCAAAATAGACAAACAAACAGAGAGATTAGCCGCTACTTATCTTCATTCGCAGAAGGAATGTGAATTTGTTATTTCAACGACACGGAGTCCATGAAGTTCAAGAACCATGGATACAAAAGTGGCATCTATGGTCAGCAAGAGGCATAGATCCTCATGAGCCCCCGCAACTGCGGGGGCTCATGAGGATCTATGCCTCTTGCAGTTGGATCCTGTTCAGTTTTCTTAGCAAGGAAGGGGTTAAAAGTGACTTCAGTTTTAACTGGACCTCACTGTAAACTTCAGTATTGATCGGTATTGATCCGCAAGACGAGCACAGCTGTCTCTCACAGTCTGGACCTCTGCTGTGCACAGACTGAAACAGACGTACTGATTAACTGCAGTGCTTCCCAAAGGGCATTAAATATTCACAAGGCAAGAAGCCAGACCAGGAAGTTTCTTAGCTGCTTGTGCCAGCTGTGTGTGGTACATTCAAGGTAACAAAAGGTAAGGGGAAACTTTCTAGCGGTCAATTCTGTGCTGCGTCTACCGGAAAATATGCTTTGAATGTCAATGCTGTTCTTGTGCACGGCTTTAGAAAGAAAAAAAAATATCACCAATAACTGTGTGCTGGTCTGTGATTTTGGACCTTACAGACCAGAACACAACTGTACCATTGTATCACAACTGTCAACCCACCTTCCTCAAATGTCGCAGGCCCTGGATGACTGGCTTTCTTTCTTGTGCTGGCGTTTCTGTTCTTCTGCCGTCTGTCCCGACTGCAGTCAAAGGTTTCTTTCTGCTGGTCCCCTCGCTCTGTGATAATGCACTGTTCTCCTCCTCTGCTTGGCTTGATGATGGTCTGGCCTCCATGGAGATTTTACGTGTGTAGATCTTGATGAAGCCTTCTTCTGTCTCTGTTGTAAACAAAACATTTGGATATGTTTGGTGGGAAAAAAACAGAGCTTACATCTTAGTATTCTTCAGGACTGTAGACCAATATGTAAGCTAGAATCAGGCTAAACATTAATGTGTGTCATATATGATAAGAAAATAAATTTTTCTCTAAAATGTATTTTTTCAAAAAATACTTACCGACGGCATTACTACTACTGGGAATACTTCGCTTAGCTGAACAATTTTAGCCCAAATAACTCGTTGTGTACATTACCACATGCGTTAATGCTCGTTGCATAATCCAACAGGCTGAGGTCGAGTGTCGAAAGTGAGGACGATTCCGTCCTGCCGCTGCCATTGCCGTGACCCCAGCGCCGATGTCGAGACTGTCGTTTCCCCGAGGAAATCGGCATTTAAAGCTCTGGTCTAAAGCACGGCCGCTCTTGCCGGGCTCCTCTGATGCTCGGTGTCACCGAGAGCTCCCACGCTGCGCTGTACCCAAACCTGTCTGCTGGTCGGAGAGGCGAAGAAGGAAGACGGCGTTCCCAGGCAATAGGTATCTGTAGTGCCCTTCCTCCCGCCGTTGCGGTCGCCCGACCGAACATGTAGGCTTCCTCCCCGCGTAATGTAGGTCCATGGCCACTGTGAGTTCCTCTCTACCTCCTAGGGTGGAGTGTGGGTGTGTGGTTGGCACCACCTCTCGACGACTGCTGACCCAGTTAGTTTTTCCCAATAGGGCTACGGACATGTGGGATCCGCCCTGTGCGTTAGATCTTGTCTGTGGCTCCACTCTTCGACTCAGGACCTTGAAGCCTGTGTCATTCTCCATGTTCCTATGGCGTGGGGGAGGTGTCCTGGTGGTTCACTCGCGACGGGGATGCATCTCCCGTCGGTTGGCTCTAACGACCGAAAGTCCGTCCTCCTGTGGACAGCTCGGTCCAACCACATTCTGTCTTTGCCTCCTTCCTCATCTTCCCATTTCCTGCCATGGCAACGAATCTTGTTGCGAACGTTCTCTCATATCCTGGCCCTCAAGTGGAGGGGTGGAGGTGTAGATTTCACTCTGTGACTCTCATTCCCTTCCCTGACTGAGAGGTGCATTGAAGATGCGGCCCGGTGACGGCGCTGGTCCAGCCTAAGGCTGGCAGGCACTCTCCTCTAAGAGGGTGGAGAGGGGGTCCCCCGCTTGGGCGCTCTCTCTCTGTCTTTCACCTGGGGGGTGATAATCTCGCCCAATCTTCCTACTGCGGGGGGACCGAGCTCCCAACGCCGACCCGTGCCTAGGGGCGTACCCCATCATTGGCGGTCTAGCATACCGGGGCCTCTACGAGGCGGGGTGGAGCTCTTGGTGCCTGGGCTTGGACGGGGGGCAAGCCCAAATCTAAAATGTTAGGCTCAATTATCCGCTGAAGGCGGGGAAGTTTTGCCGAGGCACCGGAGGGGATAGAAGACCCTTTTATTCTCAATTCTATATGATTCTGCCTATTCTGCCCTGCTGTAGCGCCTTCCTTGACTTCAGCTGTGAGATCAGCGCCGGTCTCTCCCTCCGGTAAAACGCCCACAGCTGTGACCATCTTCTTCCCCCCCAAGTCCCGCATCCGCAGCACGTACGGGGAGGAGCCGCCCGAGCACGGTAGGCAGACATCATGGTCCTCGCTCGGCCACTGGAAAGCGCCACACTTGGTGCATGTCCGTACCTGAGTACTGTAACAAAAGACAGAACAAAAACCAACAAAACAACCAAACCAAGTGAAAGCGGGGAACCTCCAAAGAAGAACCGTGCTCCCGGTCTGCTTGCCAAACATCACGACCCGGTCACCGCCACTGCCCGGTCGAAACCGTTAGAGGCAGTCACCGCTACTTTACCTCGCCATTGCCAAACCGGTGATTCCACAGAAAACCAACACCACGTAATCCATAGACCACATAGGTAATCCAAACACAACACAATGTACACAATCCACCGTCCACGAAAGTCTGAACACATAAATCCAAAAGTCCACTGTACACAACAGTAATCCACCTAACTCCAGCCGGAGCACGAAGTGCACACGGCTTGTCCTGAGCAGCTAAGCGAAGAGACTGCCGGGAAACGGTGAGCGCGCCAGCGGATAGGGAGGAGGGGAGGCCACCCTGGGTGTCCTGGTAATGACACCCCTAGTGATTGCCTCCCCTGTGGTAATGTACATAACGAGTTTTTGGGGCTAAAATTGTTAGCTAAGCGAAGTATTCCCAGTAATAGTAATGCTGTCAGTAATGATTTTGAGGGAATAAATTAAAATGTGAAAGTCCTAAGTCACAAAGATATCGCACTCTGACAATACAAATAACCCTAAAATGTCATCTTCAATTTGAGGAATAATTTCTGCTGGGGTCAGTCTTCATCTGTGTGAGGCACACAAGTACATGTATTGTAACAAACCCTTGTGGTTGCTGCGGCTCATGAGAATAAATCACATGCAGTGGCTTGTGAACAGATTCTAGTCTGTTGCAGCTTGCAGGGGCTAGACAGAACATTGATGGTGTTCATGTGCAGCCTCACAAGTGACATTTTTGCACGAAATCTTGGTCTGATGCTGTTGCCTCCATTGATTTTTTTCCCCAATATTCTGATGAAATCTCAAACCTGTAACTCAAGAGGACACGTTGGTCAGAATATGTATTGTAAAGCTTTCTCCACACAGAGAAAGCTTCGGAATACATATTGTGACTAAAACGTACAGTCCTTTTCTCAGAATCGCAAATTTGTTAACCCATTCAGCGCCGAGTCCCTACAGCAGGAGATTGATTGACCATGATAATTCAAGGGTAGTGCCAGATTAGCTTGGCGCCTGAAGGCGCCAAGCTAGTCTGGCACTACCCTTGAATTATCATGGTCAATCAATCTCCTGCAACTGGTACAGTCATTAGGCAACACCTCCAAAATTTGAGAAATGGGACCTTGGGGGTAAAAGGGTTAATTATGAGGTTGCAAGTGAACACCATCTATGTACCAGTGATGTACCTTCCTGATTCTCCATATCGATAATAGAATCTTCCGTAGGTGGGCCCTCAAGCAGCGTTTCCGAAATCCTACTTCCACACGCTTTCAGAGTCCACACAAATGCCACGTGCAGGATCTTGAAAATGTTTCTGTCACCCGTCAACTCAATAAGAGACCTGGCTGGCTTGGTGTTACCACCTCTTGTCTTGAGGAAGTTGGGACCCAGGGTGACAGACACTCTATTCACACTCTGAGGCATTTTGTCGACTTCTTCTTTTCGAACCTAGAACAGTCAGAAAGGTGACAATTATTGTAAATCAGTCTGACAGGACTGCTACAGGACATGCAAAGTTGTACATATTTTACACACTAAAACTTGTAATAAGCCTTTGAAATAAAGTTGCATATGTCGGTATAACCTTCTAAAAGTGATCTAAAGTATTTAAAGCTTACCAGGAACTTTGGTTGATTACGAGAATCACAAATCTATTCCCCATTATATGTCGTAGGGTCAAAATTCTTAAATTTTAGCATTGTCCTCTGAGGCTACATTACACTTCAGGAGACACATTGACCATGACAGTTCAAGGTTGGTGCCCGAATAGCTTGGCGCCTCCAGGTGCTTAAAAACCCACTTCTGCAATAACTGTTCAGAGAAACACTTCTGTAACAGATGGTTATAAAACCCCAAACATAGGTCTAGCTTTGGTTCATTTCGACACAGGAGAATCCAAATCAGCATATGTTGTCATAATATGAAGTAATTTAACCCTTTAAACCCCATGGCCGTATTCCCCATATTTTGGAGTTGTCACCTGACGACTTTGTACCGGTTATGGGAGATGGATTGACCATGATAATTCAAGGGTAGGGCCAGATGGAGCTACCCTTGAATTACCATGGTCAATCCATCTCCTGTTGTAGGGCATTGGGGCTACATGAATTAACAACGACTCCGCTCCCTTCACAAGCAAAACTGTTCAGCTGAAAGATTGACACACTAACGACTGCACAGAATAAACAAGTATGATTATGCATGTGAGTTATAGCTGCGTGTCCAAACTGCAATAGAATCATTAGGTGTGTCGACAAGGCAAAACACACACAAGTGGTGCTGAAAATTGTTTTCAGATTTACGAGTAAAGGTACTGTATATTAATTATTATCATTCATTAACTACATGAAAGATACCTTTTCAGCTTTGTTCTGGATCATGTCTATGATAGTTCGTAGCTGAGGGACCAGAAATGGCCAAGAGTTAAGGAGATAAATACGATCCATCATGAATACGACAATGCTGTACAATCGTTGTTTGCCACGGGCTTGACTGTCAGGGACATAGAACGTGTGGCTCAGAACACTTCCGTTTTGATCATCACCATAGAAGATGGGTCCTTCTCTACCGGGACAAACCTGCACAAAAGTAAAATGAAAATTGTGCATCAAACTGACATGTAATTGATCCACATATCACTATAAACTACCAACAACATAGAAATTATTTTTTAAAAACACACAAAAAACCAAGACTTATTTTAGTAAGTTATACAAATATATTGTGCTTGCTCATGCACCTTTACACTACAGCTATAGCTCTGTGTGGCATACTTAATCTACTATAAAACTGATTTTAAAATGTCATCAAATAAGTAAAGTGATGATGACATATATGATTTCCATTAAACCTTCAGCAACTTTAGGAGTTTTGTAATCTACATAAAAACATAAAATAAATCCGAAAATAAAAACTGTAGTTTTTCATGGCCTGTGTGATAAGGATTAACATTTACCTCACAACTAAGGCTGCGGATGCAGGCTTGTCGCATGCGAGAGAAAATCTGCGGGATGTGGGGCTGCTGCGTACTGACATAGCTGACCTGTGCCTCCTCATCGTGACTGACGAATCCTGTCTTCACAGACTTGCAACCCTGAATATTAGAAGAGGAAAAGAAATATGCAAACATTTAATATTTCTAATTTGGTGGTGTTTATCTTCAGGCAGGGAGGACGAAATGGTCTTGGACCCTAGCTCTGATTTGGACTACTGTCTAAGTGAATTATCTTGGAGTCAGAATTTTGTCCAGTACCCAATACAGTTTTGTGTATGTTTTGTTGTGAAATTTGCATTCATTCACCATTTGGGATCCCAGAAACATGTATTTGCAGAACAAATAATAAGTACTTCAATAAGTGCATTCCCATTTTTCTCATCTTCACCATACTTTATCATAATGTACACACAAACATCCATGGACGATGTTAACCCTTTTAGCCCCAAGGTCAAATTTTCTCAAATTTTGGAGGTGTTGCCTAGTGACTATGTACCTGTTGCAGGAGATGGATTGACCATGATAATTCAAGGGTTTGCCAGATTAGCTTGGTGCCTTCAGGCGCCAAGCTAATCTGGCACTACCCTTGAATTATCATGGTCAATCGATCCATCTCCTGCTGTAGGGTCTCGGGGCTAAATGGGTTAATTATGGTGGATTTGTTTTAATGAGTACAAAGCAAATATGTGCTGGTCTGTCATTTAGGATATTTAAATCAAAATCCCAGCCAGCACACAAAACACCAAGCCTCGTAAAGTAATTTACACACAGCACTGCTTATCACACGATTACCAACCTCGCACACATCTTTGGCATAATCTTTAGCTGTATCTCTTGATGCGAGGTTATGAGAAGCAGATGGTGTCGTTGAGACATCTGTAGTGCCTGACGTATCTGGATCCCAGTTGCCGATTGCTGAACTTGTGGTGTTACCGGCAGCAGTACTGACCGAGGCCGCTGATTTCAATCTTTTGGCCAAAACGTCAACAGTAGTGGCATCGGTTTCTGACACATTTTTCTCCTGAGGCCTCAATGTCTGTGTACAGTAGAGAATTTTTGGGCCGTGCAGTTCGCAGAAATGACACAAAGACACAATCGCATTCATATTTTGTCGCAGTGAACTGTCTTTGGTCTTATTTCATAAAAGAAACCAACTTGTATTTTGTTTCGTCTGCTTTCCGTCCGTCATGTGATCCAGTCTGTGGTCGATGAGTCACAAATTGTTTGAGGATCAATTAATCTATTTAAGAATAAGTATACTTTTGTGAATATGGCAGAAAAAACAGTGCAAGTAACGTTAATTATCAAAAAGTTTAAGTGTATTTCAAAACATAACAAATTATAATTATTGTTATGGTTACTTCGCATATATATTAATGAATAGTGCAGCTACTTTCATTTTCGCGATCTAGCTTTTGTCTGATCTGATGTTGTCTTGTCTTTCTTGATTGGCTGCTTTATAAACAATCCACCAATCAGAGCTGATAACACGTGTGGGCGTTGGCAATGCATAACATCAAATTTGTTTCAAAATGGCGCGAGCATCCCATTTCCAACGCTAGCCCGCATTCACGAACCTCAAAAAGATTTGGCGCATACGAAACAATACTGACACCAACTGCAAAAACAATGACTTTTCAGTGAATAAAGGTATTGTTTGGTGTTTTCTTGTCTAAGTGATGATTCATAGTGGGGACTAAAGCACGCTACTCTTTCAACCAACAAAATGACGACAATCTATCATGTACAGACATGAAAGGCGAAATGATGCATGCATGTTTCTGTATACTTCCTCGAAACACATGATTCAAGCATACTAACGATTTGTTATTGAAGTCCCACAGATTTGCAGTATGTTCACTGAGAGCCGGCTTAACAATCCTTTTGCTTTTATTTGCCTGCAGACTTCTTGAATCGCTAGTCAGTGTAGTCCAAACCTGGAAAATGGATCCACATGCCGAGGTATGGACTCTTGAGATGCACTTTGATGGGTTATAATACTATGTTTGTTATATTTTAAACAATATTCCTTTTCATATAAATTTGCGTTTTCCTGTAAATTTTCCTGCTTTGTTTGTGCACCTCATCAACAAGTTAGATTGTACCATAGCACCCAAACTGTTCTTGCAGGTAATGGAGTGAGACGTCTGTTTCCTTTGTTTGACCATTGATCCTTCACAAAAATTGTCTCTGTCACACTTTGTTGTATGACATCAGTTTAAACCTTGCCAAAAAGTTTATGTTTGTGTCCTAGGCTGTTGTAAACTGAGGAAAAGGTTGTAGAATAAAAGTGAACCAGAGCTGTTTCTCAGATTACTTCCACTATGCTCTTACAGCTACACACTAAGACGTGTTTACATTTAGATAGTCCACTCATGTGTTAAAATCCTAGACACCCTCAGTCTGAGGTATGCTGCACACTGTTCTTGGTCAGCAGGAGGCATACATTCTCATGAGCCCTTGCATTTGTAGAGACTCATGTGAATCCACTCCTCTTGCAGAGTATTGAAGGGTTTGGATGAGAGAAAGATCTGTTTAACCCTTTTGGCCCCAACACCATACAGCAGGAGATTGATTGACCAGGATAATTCAAGGGTAGTACCAGATTAGCTTGGTGCCTGAAGGCACCAAGCTAATCTGACACTACCCTTGAATTATCATGGTCAATCCACCTCCTGCAACTGGTACATAGTCGTTAAGTAGCATTAACAAAATTTGGGAAATGCACCCATGGGGCTAAAAGGGTTAATTTAGGGCAGTGACCTTTTCTTTGGTTCAGGTGCATAAAGCTTTTAATTTTGTTTGACTTGCTTGTGACCCTAAAGTGTACCAGACAGCTGATAAACCAGTTTGTCAGTCATTCTAGCTTTAGATCATATATACAAATAGCTTCCTGTGACTCAGAATCTGGTTGTTTCACATCTGTAAGCACTGGTATTGGTAATATAATAAGTGTACAGATACTCGTGGTCATCTGGCAGATTTAGTACCAGGACCAGCAGATTCTGCAACAGTTTTTTCCCTCTGGCTGTTCGCGCTCTCTCCAATCAGATCAGAGAGAGTGCGAGTGGTGAGTGAGAACGAATGTGTACAGTCAGCTTTTAACTGAATCAGATGTTACTGTGTGTGTGTTTGTGTGTGTGTGTGTGTGTGTGTGTGTGTGTGTGTGTGTGTGTGTGTGTGATTTTAGTCTTAGCAACTGACATCAAGACAAATTCCAATGTTTTTATTGTTTTGTACATGGAAACATATGGCAATAAACTATCTTACTTACATACTTAGGGTTTCACATTAACCCCCTTGTACACACAGCCACTGTTACTGTAAAGAGTACCAGTTCTTGTATGCACACAGGGGTTCAAATATATATCACAAAAGGCGGCCTAGAACATCTATGTTAGGTTTGTCTTCTGTAGTTTTACAAGCATAATGCAATGCCTGAATCAGCTTACCTGTTGTTACAAACTGCCTGGAGTGCACTTGAGATATGAGCACAAATGATTAAATCATTAATATCAGAGCTTGCACTTTGCAGATTTGAAATCTTTCCAGGTCTTACTTAGGGTCATTCACACTTGCCTGTCAGTTGATTTCTTGTCACATTTCTTGCCTGTGGTGACTGCATGACGAGTACCGTTATATGGTGGGCTTATTCTTGTAACTTTGACTGGTGTTGCCAAAATGTGGGGGATAAATCATAAACCCTTTGGATAATCATATCACTTTTTGTCTAGGTGATTCCTCAACAAAAAGTGCTATGGATAACCAAAGGGTACAGGTTTTGGGTGTCACTGAACATTTAATACTTCACAGTTCATTGGAGCATTACAGATCAAGACCATGACTGTGCCTTTGAAAAAAGATATAATTGACTCTTTCTTTTCCAGATCCATATGGCTTTTAAGTTTGGCATACACATTAATTGTTAACACATTCTACTTGAAGACCGAAATCCCCAAATTTTAAAGTTGCCCTCCGAAGGACTGTATTGTAAACATTTACAATTCTAGAGACAGATTGAGCATTATAGTTTAAGAGTGGTGCCAGAATAGCTTGGCACCTTGAATTATCATGCTCGATCCATGTCTTGCTGTGGTGTGTCAGGGCTGAATGAGTTAATGTTACTGTCATCTACTAGTACAGATACTATTACTAAGCACTAGAAGTTCTGTCAAGAGTTGTCAGCTGCTGTAGTTTGACAATAACAGGTCATGAATGACAATAATGGGTCTACGTGTGACAGTCTAATCAGGAGGTTCTTGGGCTATCATAGTCAATCTGTCTGTTGCAGATGGCACTGAGTGGGAAAGTGTTAGAATGTTTTTATCACTGGTTGAATGGAGAGAACAGGCACAGCTAGCTGACGTGAGATCTCATTCAGCCTAAGACCGTTACCCATGTTGGAACGGGGCCAGCTTTGTCATGTTATGGGCTGGGTGGACAAATATAGCAACACACTTTTGGCAGTCTTTGTTACACTGGATAGAGCACTGCTTGGGTGTGCTTGGAGTTTTTGGATCCATTTGTAGCAATGTTCAGGGAGGAAAAGCGTTGAAACATTTGTGACTGTTTATTTAGTTGATATTTGTTGTTTAACTGGAACCATGAAATGAATAGTCCTGGAAAGCTCAAGGTGGAAATGGAGCAGATGAAAAAGCAGATTCATATCATGGTAAGATTGTCAGTGAGTGCTGCCCAACCTCGAGACACGCCAGACTTTTCTGCTCTGTTTAGTCCTGGTGTCTGTTCAGTGGTTTTTCAGGGGAAGTTTGATATATAGGTTAAAATAAAATACTGGTAAGAATGTTGTGCAGATCAGCAGCATTTTAAAATTGTGTTGTTCTTGTATTTGGATGGTTTGTTAACCCTTTTCCTCCTGATACACCATTCTGTCTCCTAATTTTAATCTAGCCTTCATAGGACAATAAGCAATTTTAAAAAATTCAGCCTCAGGATGAAATGGGTTAGCATGTTATTGTTTGTTTAGTACTGCTTGACATTTTAACTTCTGTGACATTTTTTGTCCTGTGAAAAAGAATGTGTCATTATTTTTGTCAAATTGTTTGTGTTCTGTTCTTTACACAGACAAGTTGTCTGTAATTGTGAACCCTTTCAATAGATGTGGACATTTTGTGTGTGTGTGTGTGTGTGGAAGTGGCTATATATATAGTAAAAAGCTGTTTACTTTGTTATCTTCTGACAACTCAGTTTGCTCCTAACAGAAACTTGTAAAAACTTGTGACAAGTTTTTACAAGTTTCTGTCAGGAGCAAGTTTTTAATTGCACTCATAGTCAAAACTTCATTCAGCCAAGACACACACACACACGAAGTGTACAACAAAATTTGATTAACCCATCTAGCCCCGAGTCCCTACAGCAGGAGATGGATTGACGATGATAATTCAAGGGTAGTGCCAGATTAGCTTGGCACCTTCAGGCGCCAAGCTAATCTGGCACTACCCTTGAATTATCGTCGTCAGTCCATCTCCTGCAACTGGTACATGGTCATTAGGCAACACCTCCAAAATTTGAGAAATGGGATCTTGGTGCTAAAAGGGTTAAAAATGACAGATCACAGGTGATGCCAGAATAGCTTGGTGCCTGTAGTCACTAGGGGGTTCTGGAACCACCCATGACCGTTTATTGCTGATCTGTCCGCAAAACTTTACTGTGGTTTTGAGGACAACTCCTACATTTTAGAATCTTGACATTTGTGCTCAGTGTGTGTAGAATCCTTATCATTATGCTTGAAGGAAATAACTAACAACAGAAAAAGAAACATGTTTTTGTAGAAAACAAGGACAAAGTAGTTCTAAAAAATAAGAAAAAAAAACAGGCAAACAAACAGTGAGCTGCATGTGATGTTTCTGTAGTCACCTCATTATCAACTCATGTTTTAGCTCGAATCACCAGCGGCCATGAAGGAGCTGATCCACTATTTTGAGACGCAATGCCGACTGCTTGACCAACAGGAGATGGGTGATGGGGCTGCATCTGCTCTGACGGGCAGTGGGGGTGCCGGGTCCTTTATATCCTGCATCAAATTCAAGGGCGTGCCTATCCTGCCCCCAGTGGTAAAGCTGTAGTTCTCACAATAACCCTCTTGTGTAATGCAGCCACCAGTACTATTTGCATAGATGACAGTCTTCAGTCCTGGAGACTGATTCAGCTTTAATAAAATCCCAGAAAGATGAATTTCAGCTTTTTGGCTCAGACAGAACACAACCCTTCAGCCAAGCCTGTTCTATTTGCAAGAGGCGAAACTTCTCATGAGCCCCTGCGGATGCAGGGGCTCATGAGAAGTTTTGCCTCTTGCAAGCTATGGAGCATAGTTAGACCGTGGACTGTTTTCCATCATTTACATTTTTCACACTGTCACCTGTGCATTTGCCAGTGGGTGCATGTGCAGCAGTGATGAACTGAGCCCTCATGTTTTTTCTTAGCCCACCTTTGCTGTTTACGAGAGGATTAACCCTTTGTCAGTAGTGCTTTTTGCCAGTGATTTCAGCTTGAAAAACCTTGACAAAAAGTGCTACGAACAGTCAAAGGGTTAATCTGACTTTCTGCCCTTGATACAAATTATTAACCCTTTGCGTGTCGTTAGCAGTTTTAGTCGCGTTGATTCCTGTTAACGACACACAAGGGGTTGACTGAATCCTGAACTACAACCTTATACCCCTTGTGCATGTAACCACTGTCGCTGTAAACAACACCAGTGGCTGCATGCACATCTGATGTATTGTGGAGGAGGGACTGAGATAGGATTTCAGGAGGCCAATTTGGTGACTAGAATAATAAAAGAATAGTATCTGTTTGCGCTATCACTAGTATAATAAAAAAAAAAAATGGCATCTGCTTGTGCTGTCGCTCACACATGATGTTATTTTACATTTTGTTTGTGTTTTTTTCTCAGATGACAAACAGTAAACGAGAAGAAGTGAGGCAAGCGCGTCATGAGGCAGCGTTCAGAGAAAAACGTTCAAAAGCCAGGCAGAGAAAGCACTTGATAGCCGTCGCTTCATCGCTGGTTGAAAATGCTGAGGTAGGTGCTACATACAGTGTTGCACTAAATTTGTGTTTGTCGTCTTTTATTTATTTTTGTACATAAAAGGTCTGCATGGTGGCCTGTGTTTTTGCGTTGTGACTGTTTCATAACTTTTATTTCTACGTGTATGTCATACTCACAAACCAGATAGGTGAGGCTAGCGCTGGCAGAATTGTACAACAAACCAAGGGGAATTACTCAGCGCTGGACAACAGTTAGATCCCCTGCCCCCGCCTATCAGGCACCCAATCGCCAGCCCACAGAGAAATACGCAGGTATAGAATAAGACGATCATTTGCATCTTCAAATAAGATGCATCAGGTCTCTTATATAACCCATGTCTTTCTCCGGAACTTAGGAAGTAGGCAGGGGAAACATACATACACAAACACGAAGGTGCATTACTATATGTGGTCGGGTAAATACCCTGTATTCCCACAGTAGATGCACAGAACATTACACAACAATGTAACAATACAAAGTTGCCTCGAGTTATACTGAGATACTCACAAACCAGATAGGTGAGGCTAGCGCTGGCAGTGTATGTCATAAAATTTCTTCTTTTTTTTTCAAGGATGTTTGGTTGCAAGATATAGAAAGCAAGGGATGCCTTGTGCATTTGCAAGTCACACAATAGCAATAATTATATTACTTTCAATAATTATATTTCAAGCACAAACATTTGTTTCTTCTTGTCCACATGTTGAACATAATTGCAGGACCTAAGTCAGTTTTTGATGAAGATTACCTGAAACAACAGTGCAACTCTTTATTATTTCATGCAGATGCATGGGTGAAAATTGGTTGTTTGAAAGATGGAAATCGGTGAATTCAAAATCTCATGTACAGAAATTGTCAGAATCAGCCCCTTTGTTGAGCCCTTGGCTGTCCATAGCGCTTTCTGTCATGATGATTCCTGCAGGAATCATCATTTTGAAAGCGTTATGGATAGCTAAAAGGTTTTTATGCTGTCCATGGTGCTTTGTGTTACAATGATTCATGCAGGAATCATCACAACAAGAAGTGCTATCAACAGTAAAGTGTTAAACTAAAAATTAACCCATTAATTTTAGCTCCGACGCCCTACAGCAGGAGATAGATCGACCATGATAATTCAAGGGTAGTGCCAGATTAGCTTGGCGCCTTTAGGTGCCAAGCTAATCTGGCACTACCCTTGAATTAGCATGGTCAGTTCATCTCCTGCAACTGGTACATAGTTGTTTGGCGATGCCTCTAAAATTTGGGAAATGTGGCTGTGGGGTTAATAATAATAATAATAAGCGCATTAAATAGGCGCTTTATCCCAATTGAAAATCGGCTCAAAGCGCCGCCGCGAACTGAACCCAACAAGCACGCTCACGTGAAACACGCGCATTCACTCACACACTATACATAAACACAGAACATTCACGTGGTGCTAAGGGCAAGCTCAAGCGAGCTACTGTAGTTTTTGGAAATTCAAAGTCGTTTGTATTTGAAATTTGATTAAGTGGGCTGAAACTGATACCAAAGTGGAGGGGGAGGAAGAGCCGGAGTACCCGGAGAAAGAACCCCCGACGGTCCGCCCGAATTAACGGGTTAAATGGGTTAAAGGAACGTATGATTGATTGGATATCCCAATACTGAGCTATAACTCCTAATTCACTGATTTTTTTCCCAGGCCTCCCAGGGTGCAGGAGGCAAACCAGGAAAAGCACCAGCTTCCAGGCTGTCGTTAGTCCGGCCTCTAGCCCTGAAGCCTGTGTCAAGGTCTGCTTGGGCGTCTGTCAGCTCGGGCAGGGAGGCAGCATCCGCCCAGTACAATGAATCATCTGATGTTGGGAGTACGATGGGTTTGACTTCCACACTGGGGAACACTTTTGCTACTGCTGAGCAAGCTCATGAGGACTTTGGCCTTCATACGTTGGACTCGGTCTGTTCGGATTTCATGTCACTGGAGGAGACCTTGCCCACTGACTTTGGTGGCGTGCCTCTCACGTCTGTTAAGCAGCAAAAGATTTCTCACGATCTTCTCAGGTTGTCAAAAGTTTTGAAAGTCTCAGATTTCAACTCTACTGGCGGTAGTGATGTAAGCGAGCTGCCTGTGACCATGTCTGCCGCTAATTTTGAACAGTCAAGATGGGCTGAGCGAGTGAGATTTGGAAATACTTCCACACTCGACAACATCTCTGCCAGTTTCTTTCATGAAAGTCAAGACACAGTGGTGGAAGTGTCTGCTGAAAATGTCACAGAAAACACGACCTCAGGTTTCGTTGATAATGCCAGCAATGATGCTGAAAGCTCCTCGCAAGGTGAGGGGAACCTTTCGGGCATGGCCAGTTCCATCACGTCAGGGATGAGCTCTGCCAACACAACTGGCACCTCAGAGAGTCAGCGTAGCAATAGAAGCAGTCCTCGATCTCTCAAAAACACTGTCCATTTTGCATCTTTCGTTACAGAGTACATAGACACCAGTGCTAGTCTGTCATCAGAGAACATTACCGTTGTGAAGAAGAAAATGTCAGCAGAGCTTGATGAGGGAGCTGTCAGGAGACTGGGAATAGAGAAGACTGAACTGTCTGCTGCTGATGCCACCAGCTCCAAGCAAGGCAGTGGGGATGGTTTGCTGAGTAAAGTGGCCTTGTGTGAGCCTGACTCACCAGACGCTTCTCTTCCTAGCCAGCCCAGCCTGCCATTCCAGTCTTACAGCAAGGGTGAGCCTTCCACGTCGGACAAGGAGAATGACTCGAAGCAGGCTAACAAGATATCAGGAAAGCGAGATAATGTGCAGTCAACATACGCAAATCAGCCTGGTCGAGGTGCCAGAGACACGGGCATTGGGAGAGATTCTGTGGGATTGTCCGCCAAGGCAGATAGTGCCAAAAGTGTAGCAGATTCATGCCTTAAACTGTCCTCTGATGTAAGAACAGACCATGAGGCAACTCTCAAATCAGAGAACAGTTCTAGGCGTAAAGCGGGTGCAACTGCTGGAGCCAGTGTGTCTGACTCCCAAGGATCGTCTCGCTCTGACACCACTGCTGCCACTTCCTCCAGCAGCAGCACGCTTATAGAGGACGCCATCACCGCCAGCACGGAGTCCACTAGTCTCCCGCTCAACATCGTGGAGTCAGACGAGTCAAAGAACCCTCCCCGAGACAACACAAAGAGAGAGGAGTCGAGGCACTCACGAAAAGAGAGAGACAATGAACAGCCTGCTGCTCGCAAGTCAAAGAAACTACTCCCAGAACCCCCTCAGCATGCTGTGCGACAGGGTAAGTCGGGAACCGTGAATTCACAACGTGGGAAGGAAGGAGAGGAGCAAGGCCATCGTGGGTTGGTGCGTTGTGGCTCCTACACTCTCCTCGCCCCCTCCCCAGCTTTGGTCCGTGCGCAAGGACTGACAGGAGAGGGGTCAGTTGCAGGTGGTGATGGCGTGAGAGAGAAGCAGAGGAGGCCTCATTACGATGATGCGGAGGACCACACCAAACCTCTCAACGTGCCTTCTGTCCCCTCAGAACCGGAGTCAGCGGGGAAGGCTGAACACATCAGCAAGTATCTTTCTCAGGTAAGCTATGTTGTATGGTATATTATTATAACCCTTGTAGCCCCAAGGTCCCATTTCTCAAATTTTGGAGGTATTGTGTAACGACTATCTACCATTTGCAGGAGATGGCTTGACCATGATAATTCAAGGGTAGTGCCAGATAAGCTTGGCGCCTGTAGGGATCCGGGGCTAAAAGGGTTAAAGTTTGGCTGTCACTATGATTCCTGCGCGTTTTTATCTGCAGGAGTCATTGTGACAGAAAACACTGCTGACAGCCAAAGGGTTGAATATTCCAGATGCATCATTTCCATTTTCCAACAGTTGCAGTGTTCATTTTAGGTTTTAACACTACAGCAGGAGATGGACCGACCTTGATAATTCAAGGGTAGTGCCAGATTAGCTTGGTGCCCACTACCCTTGAATTGTGGTGGTCAATGTCTCCTATGTATCTAGTGCATAGTCGCTAAGTTACACTTCAAAATTTGAGAAGTGTGGCTTTGGGGTTAGATGGTTATCCCTTTTAGCACCAAGGTCCCTTGTTTTTTCAAAATACATTACCGATGGCATTACTATATGGAATACACTCTATAGCCTATCGATTTCAGCCCAAAGTTGTGTCCCCTACACAACTGGGGAGGAGACACCGGGGATCCATACATAGTGGCCCCGGGTGGCCTCCCCTTACCACCCTATCCTGGCAAGCGTAGGGCGAGTTCCTGTCAGTTTTCACGAGTTTGTGCCTTGAGTTGCTAACGATTTTCGAAGGAAGTAAAGACCGGTGTCTTCTGTGGTTAATCCTTTGAACTTTTGGCTTTTTGCCTTGGGATTAGACTTCTCCTTGGACGCAGTGTTTGTTTCCTCAAAAACATTACTGATGACATGACTGTCAGGAAATAGTTTACTTGCTTACCAATTTGTTTCCTCAAAACACATTACCGATGACATGACTGTCAGGAAATAGTCTACTTGCTTACCAATTTTAGCCTAAGACCCAAAGGGTCCCTCCAGGAGGCTCTCGGGGATCCCTAACAGGGACGAGAGTAGCTTCCCCTGCCCATCCGGTCACGTGCCCGGTGGTGTCTCCTTTAGCCAGTTGTCTACTTCGCTGTTAGCGTTCGCACGCGTTTACCTGAGCCTCTGACCCGTCGTAGACTGTGTACGGTTCGACCGTCCTTACCGGCCTGTCTTCGCCTTGCCTCTCGTCTCTGCTTCTGGCGTCGCCTCCTTCTCTGCTAGCCCTCGTCTGTGCCTCATGCTGTTAGCTGGGCCTGGGGCCTTCTTCTGCTTCTCGGCTTCCGTCGCTCGCGGTGGTTTGTGCTTCGGCGCGCCGCCATGGAAAGGTAACGTCTCGGCCGCCGCCTACGTCTCGCCCGGCTGGGCCGGACGTCGGTCTCGTCTCGAACTATTTTGGTTCTCTCCCGCGTTTCGTCGTGAGCTTCACTCATTTCCCTGGTTCGGATGTTATGTAGGCCGGTTGGTTCCTGCCACCGGTCGCCTTTTATCTTTGGGTTTGTGTTGCAGTTATCAAGTGCGCACCTGTCCCCTTTGCGGCGACTTTCAGTGGCCTAGTGACCGGCATAAAGTCTGTCTTCCGTGTTCTGGCTGCTCCTCGGACCTCGCCTGCGCTGTCTGCTCTTCGTGGCTGGAGGTTCGTTGGTCGGAGCTTTGGAGGTTCTACCGGCACGAGCGACCTGTCACAGCACGCCGGGACCCAGTCAAGCTCCCCTCCTCGGAAGTGGAGAAACGCACGCCTCGTCTGCCTGGTAAGACTATTCCTGCTACGGTGTCCGCACCGCCCTTGCCCGCTGACTCCTCCGGCGAGTCGCCAAGCCGGCTTTGTGCCCCCCCTCCTTGAGCCCCGGGCACCGCGACTGTTGTCGCCTGTTAGTAGACGCGTGGGCCTTGTGGCCCCCCTAAGCCCGCTAACTCCTCCGGCGAGTCGCCAAGCCGGCTCCGTGCCCCCCTCCTTGAGCCCCGGGCACCGCGACCTTCGTCGCTCGTCGAAACACGCGTCGGCCTTTCGGCCCCTCCGTCTAGTTGTGCCCCCCTCCTTGAGCCCCGGGCACCGCGACCTTTGTCGCCTGTTACTAGACGTGTTGGCCTTATGGCCCCCTCTCCTAAGCCCGCTGACTCCTCCGGTGAGTCGCCTAGCCGGCTACGTGCCCCCCTCCATGAACCCCGGGCACCGCGACCGTCGTCGCCTTCTACCCTTCACCGTGGTCTTTCGGCCCCAGCTGCTAGTCCGCAACGTGCCCCCCTCCTTGAGCCCCGGGCACCGCGACAGTTGTCACCTTTTCCTCCTCCTCCTCGGGACAGAAGAGACCGTCCCCGTTCTTCCAGGCGCCACGATGTCGACCGTCGGCTTAGCCCTCGTCGCGTGGATAGGAGACGTAGCCCCCGGCATTCGTCGTCCTCTCGCTCGACTTTCTCTTATGCCTCCCGTCGGCGCAGCCGTTCTCCGCAGCGCTGGTCCTCTCGGCGCCCCTCACCGCACTCCTCTCGTAGGAGTCGTAGAGACGACAGGACTCCGCCTCGTTCTCGGCACAGTAGTTCCCATCGGGATCGACGCTCTCATCGTTCCCGACGCCCTTCGCCTCTTACTTCCCCGCGGCGGCGTCAGCGTAGCCCCTCGGCTCCTCCTCCGCCGCCTGCGCACGTCAGTTTACCTCCTGTGCTTCGGTCTTCTCCGCTGCCATCGCCTGCCATCGATGGAGAGACCTTAAGCCTGCTGCCAGAGGACTTCGTGTCGGCCTTGCTTGAGTCTGGCAGCTGTTCGCCCTCTCAGGTGGATGATCCAGCGTCTCCAGTTACCCTGTCCACTCCTCGTGGCGAGACTCTCCGAGCCTTGGACGACGCCGCCAGTCTCATCGCGGCTTGCCTTCCCGCGGATTCCTGCCCACCTTCCCCACCGCTGAAGAGGAAAGCGGCCGCCTTTGTGGACGCTGCTCGTCAGGTTAAGAAATTCAAGTCGCTTCCCCAGCCGCCTGCCTTCCGCGATCTAACGGACGCCCTGTCTGCGCACCTCCAGCGAGATTCTGCTTCCGACTCGGACTTCTTCTCCGACCAGCGCTGGCCTTCCGGTGTTGACATCGCCTTTCGGCAGTCCTGGTACGCCGGCCACTCGCAATCCTTCTCGTGCTCGCTGCCTCCGGTGGATCCGCCTGCGCTGGTGCTCGCCGGCGGCTCTTCCCAGCTCAACCGTGCCCTGCCTCGCGGCCTGGAACGTATCGCCTCACTCGTCCGAAACGCCCTCGCTTGTTCGGGATTTTTGGAGCTCCTCACACAAGCCTTCATTAACCGTATCGAGGCAGCCTGGCTTCCCTCCGCTCCTCCCCTGCTGTCGGATCTTCACACCTTGGCAGTTGCAGCCAACCGAGCGGCCTACCATTCGTCCGTCAACGCCATGGCGGCGGCCGCCAACTGTGACCTGATGCGGCGTGATGTGGTACTCCAGTCCTGCCCGGGTCTTCCCCGTGATGTGAAATCCCAGCTCCGCCGGGCCCCGGTTGGCGCTCCGCTCCTCTTCGGCCCTTCCTGGCAGTCCCTGAAGGAAGCTAACAAGGACCGTTGGCCCACGCCCCCTCGTCTCGCTTTCCGCCAACCCGCAAGGCCTCGGGTCGCGCCCTGCGGTTCGTCAGACCCTCCGCGACGGCCCCTGCCTCCGCCTCGGCCTCCCGTCCTCTCTCCTCTTCCCGTGCGCCTGGTCCTGGCCGCGCCCGTCCTGCCCGTCCTGCCGTCCTGGCCTGGCCCAAGCCCGCCTGCCGCCCTGGGCGTGGAAGGGCCCCCTGACTTCTGCTCGCCTCCGCCCCCGCCGACTGCTTTGGGGTCGCCTGTCGGCGGGAGGCTCGCCCTGCACGGAGACGTCTGGCGTTCCCTGTTTCCGGACGACCCGTGGATCCTCTCCATTGTCTCAGACGGTCTTCTCATCTCCTTTCGTTCGCCGCCCCCGCTTCGGCGCTCCCCCCTGTGGACCGAGGTTCCGTCAGATCCGCCCAAGGCCGATGCCCTTCGCGTTGAAGTCGCTGCTCTTCTCCAGAAAGCCGCTACGGAGGTCGTCGCCTTCCACGACTCCCCCGCCTTCTACAGCCGACTCTTCGTAGTCCCCAAGCCTGGAGGCAAGTGGAGGCCGATCATCGATCTCTCCGCCCTGAATCGGTTCATCGCCACCCCATCCTTCCGGATGGAGACAGCCAGGTCCCTTCGCGATGCCGTCCAGCCCATGGACTTCGCCGTCAGCCTGGACCTGTCCGATGCCTACCTGCACGTCCCAATCCATCCAGCCTCCCGCCGGTACCTCCGCTTTGCCATCGACGGGACTGTTTTCCAGTTTCGGGCCCTCCCCTTCGGTCTCAACCTCAGTCCGTGGGTGTTTACGCGGATCATGAACGCCGTGGTAGCCAGAGCCCGTCGTTCTTCTTCCAGCCCGATCTCCAACTACTTGGACGACCTTCTTCTGCGGAACCAGTCGGTGGCCTCTCTTCTCCTGGACAGGGATGCGCTTCTACTCCTGTTATCTCGCCTCGGCTTCCTGGTCAACGCTGGCAAGTCCGACCTCACACCCTCTCGCCACTTCGTGCACCTGGGGATGGAGTTTGTGACCGACCGCAACCTAGTGCGTCTTCCCGAGCCTCGGATCCAGAAACTCGCCGATCTCGCCCGTTTGGTAGCTCAGGAAGCGGCTGTCCCCGCCAGGGTGTGGCTCCAGCTCCTCGGCCTGATGAGTGCTGCGGCAGATCTCCTTCCCCTCGGTCGTCTGTACTCTCGTCCTCTTCAATTGCATCTTCTCCTCCACTGGAGACCGTCCTCCGGCGATCTCTCCACCCTGGTGCCGATACCTCCTATGCTGCGGCCCCATCTGCTTCGCTGGACGGACGTTTCTTGGCTTGGCTCCGGGATTCCCCTGACCTCACCACTGCCCCGTCTCTCTCTCTGCGTCGATGCCAGCCTCGCCGGGTGGGGCGCTCACCTTCTCCCGAGTTTTTGCTATGCGGCCGGCCGCTGGAACGAGGACCTGGCTTCGCGGCACATCAACTGGCTGGAGCTGAATGCGGTTTGGCAGGCCCTCCGCGCTTGGGAACCCGATCTTCGGACACAGGACCTCCTTGTCCTCTCCGACAACTCCACGGTCGTCGCTCACATACAGAAGCAGGGAGGGACCCGCTCGCCCGACCTCTGCATCCTTCTCTACCGACTCCTTCGCTGGTGCGAGGACCGCGGCATCTCCCTATGAGCCCGTCACATTCCGGGTCACCTGAACGTTCTGGCAGACTCCCTCTCTCGGCGGGGCCAGCTTCTTCACACAGAATGGACCCTGCGCCGGGACATCTTTCGCCTGATCTGTGAGCGTTGGGAGACTCCCCTTGTCGACCTCTTCGCCACCAGGTGGAACCACCAGCTTCCCCTCTTCGTCTCACCGATTCCCGACCCGCTGGCCTGGGCGGTCGATGCGCTCTCGATCTCTTGGGACGGACTAGTTGCCTACTCCTACCCTCCGACGGTCCTGGTCCCCAAAGTCCTGCTCAAGCTCCGGGGGTGCAACGCAGTCCTTCTCCTGGTGGCCCCGTTCTCCTGGGACAGATCATGGACCACCGACCTGCTCAGTCTCGCCACGGATCCGCCCCTTCCTCTTCCCGCCCCTCGCACGATGCTCAAGCAGCCCCGCCAGCCGCTCTTCCACCCCTGCCCCGAGCGACTTCTCCTACACGCCTGGCGATTGTGCGGCACGCCCTCTCCGCTAGAGGCCTCTCGAGTGCGGCAGTGGACGCTATCGCTTCAGCCCGCAGACCTTCCACCAGACGTGTCTACGAGGGAAAGTGGCGAGTGCTTCGTGCCTGGTGCTCTGACCGTCGTCTCTCCCCCGTCGACCTGACGACCCCTCAGCTCGCGGACTTCTTCCTCTGGCTCTTCCAAGACCAAGGTTTGGCTCCCATCACGATCCATGGCTATCTCTCCATGATTGCCGACACCTACCGTCACCTCGGCCGTCCCGACCCTGGCGCCTGCAAAGACCTGGCCGACCTTATGGCGCATTTCGGCTTACAGCGGTCGGTTTCCCGCTCCCTCGTTCCACGCTGGGACCTCCCCTGGGTCCTCACCTGGCTGAATTCTTACCGTTTCGAACCGCTCCATCTGGCCAGCTTCGCGGACGTGACTCGGAAGACCTGCTTCCTAGTGGCCCTCGCCACGGCAGCCCACGTCAGCGAGCTCCACGCGCTCTCGTCACGCCCTTCCTGCCTGCAGTTCCGAGTGGATGGCTCCGTTCAGCTTCTCCCAGATCCTTCCTTACTCACTAAGACTAGATCTCCCTTGACGGCGCCTCAGGTCATTGCTATTCGGCCGCTTAAAGGGCCCGACCTTCCTCGGGAGACTCGGCTGCAAGATCCGGTGCGTGCACTCCGTATCTACCTGCGTCGCTCCAAGTCCGTACGGAGGGGACGGACTCGTCTCTTTTTGCCTCTGACCGCCGGCAGAACTGACATCTCTGCCCAAACGATCTCCTCCTGGCTCCGCTGGGTAATACGGTCCGCCTATCGCGACCTCTCCCCACAGGGAGCCGAGGCCCTCAGGATACGCGCCCATGAAGTTCGCGCTATGGCTGCAAGTCTCGCCTTTGACCGCAACTGCGCGGTTAAGGACATCGTGGCTGCAGTGGGGTGGCGGGCCGAAACCACCTTTGCCCGCTTCTACCTCCGCGGCCTGACAGTCCAGCGCGACAACCTCTCACTGGTGGGCGACATCTCTGCGGCACAGCACTCCCTCTAGGCGCCCCCGGCGCCTTAGGTATGCACTTCGCTAAAATTGTCGGGAGTGTGTGATCAGGAGTGACGGGCCGTCTTCGTCCCTAATGAGGTTTCTGAAAGGGATTGTGCGGCACCCTCCTCCTTTTTGGCATTCTTCCTGACAGTCATGTCATCGGTAATGTGTTTTGAGGAAACAAATTAATTTTTCTCTAAAATGTATTTTTTCGAAAAATACTTACCGATGACATGACTCGGAGGTCCCTCCCTCCTCCCCGCTTGCCGCTGGTAACTCCATAGACAACTGGCTAAAGGAGACACCACCGGGCACGTGATCGGATGGGCAGGGGAGGCTACTTTCGTCCCTGTTAGGGATCCCCGAGAGCCTCCTGGAGGGACCCTTTGGGTCTTAGGCTAAAATTGGTAAGCAAGTAGACTTTCCTGACAGTCATGTCATCGGTAAGTATTTTTCGAAAAAATACATTTTAGAGAAAAATTAATTTTAGCCTAAGACCCGAAGGGTCCCCCCAGGAGGCTCTCGGGGATCCCTAACAGGGATGAGAGTAGCCTCCCATGCCCATCCGGTCACGTGCCACGTGGTGCAACCGTCAACCAGTTGTCTACAGAGCTACCAGCGGAAAGCGGGGAGGAGGGAGGGACCTCAGAGTCATGTCATCGGTAAGTATTTTTCGAAAAAATACATTTTATAGAAAAATTAATTTGTTTCCTCAAAAACATTACCGATGACATGACTGTCAGGAAGAATGTCAAAAAGGTGGAGGGTGCCGCACAATCCCTTAAGAAACCTCTCCAGGGACGAACACGGCCCGTCACTCCTGATCACACACTCCCAACAATTTTAGTGAAGTGCATACCTAAGGCGCCGAGGGCACCTGGAGGGAGTGTTGTGCCGCAGAAATGTCGCCAACCAGTGCGAGGTTGTTGCGCTGGACTGTCAGGTCCCGGAGGTTTATGCGCAGACGCAGGCCAAGCGTCGCGTCTCTCCCTCAGCCAGCCGGCTTCCGGGATCTCGTTGATGCATTCTCTGCCTGACTTCGCCAGGACACCTTCAGCTACGAGGGTTATTTTGCAGATTCGCGGTGGCCTGTGGGGATTAATATGTCTTTCCGCCAGGCTTGGTACGCTGGACACTCTCAAGCCTTCACCGTCCCTCTTCCTTCAGTGGATGCGGCAGCCATCAACCAGGCAGGTGGGTGCCGGATAGTCTAGAATGCTTGGCCTCGCCCTTGTGACAGAATCGCTTCCTTAGTTCGGAACTCACTGGCGTGCTCCTTGTTCCTGGAATTGGCGACGCAAGCGTTGCTACATTGCCTGGAGGACACTTGGGACCTGGAAGCCTCGTCCCCGCTCCGTGACGTCTATTCCATTTTGGTAGCTGCTAACAGGGCCGCCTACCATTCCTCAACCAACACTATGGCGGTGGCCGCCAACTGTGACCTTTGGCAGCGAGATTCGCTCCTACAGCTCTGCACGGATCTCCCCAAGACGGTGAAGACGCAGCTCCGCCATGCTCCCCTCGGCGGTTCCCTCCTGTTTGGTGAGACGTGGCAGACAGTTAAGGAGGCTACCAAGGACCTGTAACCCCATCCTGCCTCCGCCCCCGCTGCGTCTCGCTTTCGCGCTACCCGCCAGGGGGAGTGGGGGGGTCATGCCCGACGGTTTTCTAGACCCACCTCGCTTCCAGCCGGCGGTTCCCGCGGTAGGGCTCGCCCCCTTCAGGCTCCACAGTCCTTCCCCGCCTCCCGCCCCTCTTGGTCTCGTGGCGCCCGTAAATCGGGGCGCGGTCGGGCCCGCTGACTTTACCCCTTCTCCGCCCCCATCGACAGTTCTCGGGTCTACAGTCGGCGGCGGCTGGCCTTCTACATCGACCATTGGAGATTGCTGTTCCCAGACGACGCCTGGATCATCTCAACGGTTTCCTCAGACCTTCAGCTTTTGTTCCAGTCCCCTCCACCGTTGCGCAGGTTCCCCTTGTGGACCCAGGCTCCGGTCGACCGATCCCAGGCAGTAGCTCTGTGTGGAGAAATCACGTCCTTACTCGACAAAGCGGCGACAGAAGTGGTTTCTCGACAAGACTCGCCGGCGTTCTACAGCCGCCTCTTTCTTGTTCCCAAGCCAGGGGGCAAGTGGCGGCCAGTCATCGACTTGTCGGCACTAAACAAGTTCATTTCAGTGCCTCACTTTCGGATGGAGACAGCCAGGACTCTCCGTTCAGCTGTCCGGCCGATGGACTTCGCGATCAGCCTGGATCTGTCAGACGCATATCTTCACGTTCCGATTCATCCGTCGTCTTGCTGGTATCTACGTTTTGCTTTTGGCGGGGTCGTTTACCAGTTCCGAGCCCTCCCCTTCGGCCTCAACATCAGTCCTTGGGTCTTCACGAGGCTCTTTGACGCGGTGATGGCCCTCTTCCGACAGAGATCTCTGAGTCCGGCCTCCAACTACCTGGACGACTTGCTGTTACGCAAACTGATCGCCTCGGCGCTCGAGGAGGACAGAGACGCCCTCCTTTCTCTCTTGCGCTGACTTGGGTTCCTCGTCAATCTGGGCAAGTCGGATCTCACCCCTTCTCGCCGGTTCCTCCATTTGGGGATGGAATTCCTGACCGACCTCAACTTAGTCCGCCTGCCTTTGGCGCAGCGGCAGAAGATTGCCGAACTCGCCCTTCATATGGACGTAGGGTCTCCTTCTCGGCCAGGGTCTGGCTTCAACTCCTGGGATTACTCAGCGTGGCAGCGGACTTGTTACCCCTCGGCAGGCTCTATGCCCGCCCCCTGCAGCTACACCTTCTCCTCCACTGGCGTCCCTCGTCCGGCGCCCTGACGGATCAGGTCCCAGTTACCCCGCTGACCCGGCCACACCTCCAGAGGTGGACGGACCTCGCATGGCTGGTGACGGGCGTGCCTCTACACTCCCCTCCGCCCCGGCGGTCTCTCTGCACCGACGCGAGCCAGTCAGTCTAGGACGCTCAACTGTTACCGGACTTTGTCTCGGCCTCGGGCCTCTGGCCCCGGGACCTTGCGGACAAGCACAGCAACTGGCTAGAGATGAAGGCGGTGTGGATGGCTCTCGACTTCTGGCAGGGAACGCTGACCGGCCAAGAGGTCCTCGTTCTCTCTGACAATTCGACGGTGGTGGCCTACATACAGAACCAGGGGGGCACGCACTCGCCCTCCCTGTGCATCCTCCTTTACCACCTCCTGCTCTGGTGCTGGGACCGGGGCATTGTTCTTCGAGCCCGCCACATCCCCGGCCACCTGAACGTGGTCGCAGACCCCCTATCCCACCACGGACAGCTGCTACACACGGAGTGGTCCCTGTGTCCCGACATCTTTCGCCTGATCTGCTCATGTTGGGAGACACCTCTAGTCAACCTGTTTGCCACCAGATGGAACAACCAGCTCCCAGTTTTCGTCTCCCCAGTCCCGGACCCACTCGCCTGGGCGGTGGACGTGCTCTCCATTCCCTGGGACGGACTGGTTGCATATGCCTACCCCCCATCTGTCCTGGTACCGAAGGTCCTACAGAAACTTCAGGGATGCTCCACGATTCTCTTCCTGGTGCCCCCATTCAATTGGACCAAGAGCTGGATCACGGACTTACTGGCGCTAGCAACGGACCCGCCCCTGGAGCTCCCGGCTCCGCCCACAATGCTCAAGCAGCCCCTTCAGGCTCTCTTCCACCCTTGCCCGGAGCGCCTCCTCCTACACGCCTGAAGGTTGTCCGGCGAGCCCTCGCCACTAGAGGTTTCTCGGATGCAGCGGTGGAGGCGATTGCGGCATCCCACAGACTGTCTACACGGAAGGTGTACGAAGGCAAGTGGAGTGTCTTTCAGTCCTGGTGCGCCGCTCGGTGGCTCTCCCCCATGGATCTTACTACCCCCCAACTAGTGGATTTCTTCCTGTGGTTCTTCGACAATCAAGGCTTAGCCCCGGTTACCGTCAAGGGTTATCGCGCCATGATCGCAGACGCTTACCGCCACCTGGGCCTTCCGGATCCAGGCACTTGCAAGGACCTCTCGGACCTGTTGGCTCACTTTGAGCTTCGACGTCCAGTCTCCCGTTCCCTCTTACCTCGATGGGACCTTGACTGGGTACTGACGTGGCTAAATACGGACTGCTCTGAACCCCTGCCTTTGGCACGGTTCTCCGACCTGACCGGGAAAACATGTTTCCTTCTGGCTCTTGCCACCGCGTCCCGCGTGAGCGAGCTTCACGCGCTCTTGATACGTCCCGCCTGTCTACAGTTTCATTCCGACGGATCTGCGCAGCTACTCACCGACCCGTCATTTCTGGCCAAGAACCACCTGTCCTCGTCTGCTCCCCAGATGCTGACCGTGCGTCCGCTCAGAGGGACGGACCTTTCCCGTGAGTCGCGTCAACAGGGCCCGGTTCGGGCTCTGAGGATTTACCTGCGTCGCTCTAAGCCGCGCCGCCGGGGGTGCTCCCGCCTCTTCCTCCCTTTGTCACCAGGCAGGAACGATATCTTGGCCCAGACGGTTTCGTCCTGGCTTCGGTGGGTGATTAGGTCGGCCTACCAGAACCTCTCCCCTGACGGGAATAGACTTTTGCAGTCTATTCGGGAGCATGAAGTGAGAGCAGTAGCCACCAGTGTGGCCCTGGATCGCAACTGCTCGGTTAAGGACATTATTACGGCGGGCGGCTGGCGGGCAGACTCCACCTTCGCCCGCTTCTACCTCCGTGACCTCTCCGGCCAGCGTGACTCCCTGGCCCAGGTGGGCGACATCTCCGCGGCCCAGTACTTCCTCTGAGCTCCACATGTGCCTTAGGTACGTCTTAGCTGAAATCGTCGGGAGTGCTCCTTGGGGGTCTGCGGGGGGGTTAAGTTATGGGCTTTTGGGTCGGCACCCTCCTCCTTGTCGCTATTCTTTCATATAGTAATGCCATCGGTAATGTATTTTGAAAAGACAAATGAATTTTTTTTCTAAAATGTATTAAAAAAAAACAAACTTATCAATGGCATTACTCGGACAGCCCTCCCCCCTGCCCCGCTTGCCTCTTTGGCTAAGTGTGAAACTGACAGGAACTCGCCCTATGCTTGCCGGGATAGGGTGGTAAGGGAAGGCCACCCGGGGCCACTATGTATGGATCCCCGTGTCTCCTCCCCAGTTGTATAGGGGACACAACTTTGGGCTGAAATCGATAGGCTATAGAGTGTATTCCATATAGTAATGCCATCGATAAGTATTTTTCAAAAAAATACATTTTAGAAAAAAAAATCATAGTTCTCAAATTTTGAAGGTGTTGCCCAATGACTATGTACCAGTTACAGGAGATGGCTTGACCATGATAATACAAGGGTAGTGCCATATTAGCTTGGCGCCTGAAGACGCCAAGCTAATCTGGCACTACCCTTGAATTTATCATGGTCTGTCAATCTCCTGCTGTAGAGAGTCGGGACAAAATGGGTTAATTCAGATTGTAGATTAATTCATGACATCACATGACCTGTATGGGCCGTGGAAAAATGCATCAGTAGACTGCACCGTTCATGATAAATTTGTATGAATGAACTTAGAAATTGTACTGCTTGAATAAAACTTTTTTTTGACTTTCACTTCTTCAGCAGCACTTTGTTGTTTGACTTTCAGGTGCAGCTTCACAGTTTGGATGACGTGACTGCCTCCCAGCTGTCTGTAGACCTGGATAGTTTCGACCCTGAAGTATCTGCCCAGCTGCACAACAGTATGAATATACTCACTTCCCTCATGCAGTCGCAGGGTGGCTCGAATTCTGCAGGCAGTGGAGAGGTGTGTAATGTGCTGTTTTTATGGTCGACTTACGTTTTAACAAAATCTGGTATTATAACATGTCTAGAATTTCCCATCCCACTTTTGTATCCAGGCTTCCATTTTCTCCACAGCTTAAAGGGTTCAAAGACCCCCACAGTGTAAAGTTTAGTGGGCAGGGTCTCAGGGCCTTAGGTGCCAAGCTATTCTGACACCACCCTTGAACTATCATAGTCTACATTTATTTCAAGCAGCAGTGTATATCAGGATGAAGAGGGTTAAGTTACGCAGTCCCATAGCCAGAGGCTTTCATCTACATGAGGCATAATTTCTCATGAGCCCTGCCTGGCCTTTGCAGCTACATGGTACTCTAGAACTCTCACTGGTAGTTTAATTCATACTTTGCGTGCACAGTCCCTAGGCCAGACCCTTTCGTCTACAACAGGCCTAGATTATCGTGGGCTGTGCAGCTGCCACATTCAGTTGCCACATTCAGTTGCCACATTCCTTCTGCCAATGAAGATAAGTAGGCTAATCTCTCTGTTTGTTTGTTTGTCTATTTTGACAAAGGGTATTTACCCGAAATATTAATAAATTGTGTTGTACCCGTCTTTTCTAAGCGTGTTTCTTCTCCGTTGGGTACTTCTTAGCTGCAGAGAAACATGAGACTCTAGACCTCATGTGGGTGAGGGACTTTGCGCGTAGGCCATATATATTTAGTGGGTGCTTGTAAATCAGTTTAACCCTTTGCATGTCCGTAGCAGGTTTAGTCGCGATGATTCCTGTAGGAATCATCGTGACTAAAACCACGACCGACACGCAGAGGGTTAAAAGCTGCAGGTGCTTGTGAGCATCGAAGCCTTTGTCTGGCAGCGACTGTACACAAAAAGCTTTTACACCATGTATTAACCCCTAAACTGCTGAGAAAAACTGAACGCCTAACTACTGCAGGTATAGATCTCCATGAGCCCCAGGTATAGATCCTCGTGAACCCCTGGGGCACATGGGGATCTATGCCTCTTGCTGAAACCACTTTGTGTCCATATTCCTTTGATGTCTGGGGTTCTTTGATGTTGAATTTTTAAAAGCACAGTGTGTGTCCAATTGCGGTGAAGGGGTTAAGTGTTTGTAAGACATTTGAAAAGCTGCATGGGCTCATGAAACTTCAGGCCCCTTGGTGGTAGGGCTGTATGCAAAAGTGGCTGCGCCATATATTTAGTGCTCGTAAGACAATTTATAATATCGTACCCACAATGTTTGATATTTTCAGGCTTTGCAGCAGTTCCAGTCTTTGCGTCATGACCTTCTAGCACAACAGCAGCGGGAGCTTGAGGAACTGTTCATATCACAGCGCAGAGAACAGATGCTGCTGCAGGCTGAGATTGAGGAGCACCACAAGAGAATGAAGGTCTGTTCTGCCATTTCTCTTATTGATTTCAGGCCCTGCTAATTTTTTTTTTTTTTTTTTTTTTTACTGTAGGCACATGGTACATTGCCATAATAATTTGTGTCAGGAAATCAAATTTACCTTAAAGTAATATTTTGAATAGAAAATTTTGAGAATAACTTTTTTTTTTTTTTTTTTTTTTTTGCGCCCTGAGCATGCTAGCATGGAGTGGATGCGCGTTACAAATGGACATCATCATAATCAGCATCCATCAGCTGGTTTTTCAAACACATAGAGCCATAAGTTCAGCATTTTTTAATTGGGAGTTGTCCTCTGAAAACTTCATACCAGCTCAGATTGATTGTGATAGTTCAAGGGTGGTGGCCGAATAGCTTGGTGCCTTCCGCCAACACCCTGGAACTATCATATCAATTAACATCATGTAACCTGTCAGTGTGGAAGGGGTAAACATATTGTACACATGCCAATTAAAGCCATAAACTACTTAAAGATTAATTGCCTTTGATATGTGTATCTACCAGCCCTTGTATCACCTTCAGTATTTGGTCTGTGTGGGGTAAAAATAAAATGTGTTTTATCCCTTTGGCTGTAGATAGCGATTTTTGTCGCGATGATTCCTGCAGGAATCACCGTGACAAAAACTGCTACCGACAGCCACAGGGGTAGAATAAACCTTTACATTGTGATTCTCACAGGAACAGCAAGACTTCCTTGTCACCAACGCTCCAGAGAACATCAAGGTGCGCTCTCACGCCCACGCAGGTGAACTGAGCCCGGACACAAACAGTGACGCTGATACCAACGTGAAGAAATTCAACTTCCCACCCCCGAAACAGGCTAGGGGTGGGGCGGGTATGGTGTCACCCAGCACGCTAATGTTCAACACGTCTGCGTCATCCACCAGCCCCAAAGTCAGGCGGCCGGTTCTCAGGTCACCGGTGAAATTCTACCCCAGCCGCAGACCTGCTGGCAGAGTGGTCGTGCCACCAGAGGTGAGAAACAGGTGTAGCACTGGTCTCGTAACTTGCATGTTATATGCCAAATGCAACAGCGGTAGATGACTGTGTATGCCAGAACTAGTCTACCATTCTTCTACCTTAACCCTTTTCATTCTGATACATTACTGAATGAAATTAACTTGACTATGATAGTTTAAGGGTGGTGCCAGAATAGCTTGGCGCCATAGGCGCCAAGCTATTCTGGCACCACCCTTGAACTAAAATGGTTGATCTGTCTCCTACTCTGCAATTTAAGCCTTTATAGGACAAGAAGCAAATTAAATTTTTAAAATCAGCCTCAGGATGTAATGGGTTAAAGTAGGACTGGTGGAATAAAAACAGAAATATATCACATGCACCGAAATTAATAGCATGGTGGAGGTTTGCACATAAAGTAGCGCTTAGTAGCAGCAGGCTTTCAAAGCTCCAGCTTCCATCCCTACGCCGCCTTGAGCATCTTGAAACAGATGGATATGTGCGCCTTGGAGACGCCATACCATACCAATCTGCTGCATGGCAGGCGTGGATTGCTAACATTTGCTGATACAGTGGGTTGTCATTTGTGTCCTTCGTAAACTAAGATTTGTTTCCTCAAAACACATTACCGATGGTATTACTAATAGGAATGGTTTCTTAGCTAGACTAATTTTAGCCAAAATTGTTGTGTACAAATATGGCCGTGATGGCAGGTGAGGGGCGCCATAGCCTAGGCGGTAACCCGAGTAGCCTCCCTTCCAACCCAACCGCACATGCGCCCAGCGGAAGCTCACCAGTCAGTTTCTTTGCTAGACATTGGAAGGTTGTGTACGACGGTGTCTCTAAGAGAAAGGAACTTGGACTGTGTAAACTTCGTTGTGGGAGCCTTAGAGTTTCTCGGAGGTGTTTCCTACGCTGTGCCTTGGGTTATTCCTTTGGACGCTTTCCTTTGCTTTCTCGTCGGTGTTTGTGCTGGTCCTGACGAGACAGCGACGCCTTGTGAACTGTGCTCACTCACTTGTGGCCAGTCGGGCCGTAGCGTGTTGCGCCTTCCCTGTGTACGGACTTTCAGCTTCGCTCTACTGCTAGCCCCCGCGTGCCACGTGTTAGGCTTGGACGCTTCCTGTGTGTTCGGTGGCGTTCCTGCTTCGGGGACCGGTCGTGCCTGTGTAGACTGCGTCGTCTCCGCTCACGGACCGTGGACTGGGTCGAGCCGGCCTTCACTGCCTTTTTTGTCGGGCTTCGCCGCGAGCGCTGGTTGGTCTGTGACATTTGTGGGTTCCCCTGTTCGTCATTATGGCAAGGTAAAACCTCGGTTATTGCCTTCGTCTGGCGCTCAAGGGAAGGGGTATAGCGCCGGGCCTCGGCATACGCCGTGCACTGCACTTCGTTCGTTCGCGGATTCGTATTGCGGGCCCGCGGGGGCACGCTTGCTCGTTTTTCATTGTGCATTATGTTTTGCAGTTGGCAAGTCCGCACCTGCACACGATGTGGACAGTTCCAATGGCCTAGCGATGGACATGCTGTTTGCCTACCCTGTTCCGCCTGTACATCTACTCACCCGTGCCTGGTCTGCGCCCCCTGGTTGGAAGAACAATGGACCCAGCTATTGAGCTTCTACCGCCGCGAACGGCCGATGCCAGCACGGGAAAGGGGTCCAATGCCGGTAAGCCCCACAGACCCAATGAGTGGCCCTTACCAGATTGTAGAGCCTTCAACGCCGCGGCTTAGGCCGCGAGCCGGAGCTCTAGCGCCGGCAGCCGCCACAGTCCCGTCGAGTGGCCCCTGCCTGGTTGCGGAACCTCGAGCGTCGCGTCCTAGACCTCGAGTCAAGACCCTTTCGCGGAACAGGGATTCAACACCGGTAAGCCCCACAGACCCGACGAGTGGCCCTTACCAGGTGGTAGAGCCTTCAACGCCGCGGCTTAGGCCGCGAGCCCGAGCTCTAGCGTCGGCAGCCACCACAGACCCGCCGAGTGGTCCCTGCCCAGTTATGCCGCCTGTTTCGGCGAGAGATAAGATACGAGAGCAAGCTCACTGTAATACACGCAGACTTGCCCACAGTCACACGTACAGACTCTCACGCAACAGACGCATACACCGCCACTGACTCAGACGGGCGCATTCATGCGGTAAAACTCAACACACGGGCTCCCTTTCTAAAGTGACTTTTTATACAATATAAAAGAAAAGAAACGCTTAAAAGACTATCAAACTATACAGACTTCCCCACTACCAGCATCCACATCACATACACATCACACACTATCACGGCCAGGCTAGGCATTAGTTTCTCACTGTCTCCAACCTGTTTGATGTTATTGCCTGGTTACGTTGGTCTTTCTCACGTCTAGGTGTGCAAGTCCTCCGTTGTACGCTCTTTCCTGTCGTCCTGTCTCTTTCTCACGGACGTCCTCGTACTCGTACCGTAGCGCAGTTCTCGCTTCGACTCGGGTATCTCGGTCCTGATCGCTTCACTCCCTGAGTGAAGAGCTGGAGAGATGATGACCTCACGTTAGGTCTGGTGACTGACGTCTTGGCGTCCGTCACTCCCTCTTTACAAGCACTCTGAATTCTAGGTTTCAAAGTCTTGGAATACGGGCTAGGTGTCTCACATACATCCGTTTCCTCCAACAAGAAAGCCCGTACTAACGTGTTCACTGCTCTGCCAGACAGCTTCCGCCTAGAACTCACTATAATAGAACTCACTAAAACTCCCGTGTTAACCATGTCTTAAAGATTTCACGTAGGCAACGGGCCTCACGGACTATCGGCACAAAACAAACCGTTAACAAAAACCGTACCGTATTTAACCTAATGTGTGAGCACTATGCATGAGCATAGAGCTTCATCACACTCACAGACCCGACGAGTGCTGCTTACCAGGTTGCGAAGCCTCGCCCGCCACGCTCTCCTAAGGCAAGGAGTCAGCACTCCAGACAGGATGTTCGGGGACCGCACCCAGACGAGCGCACACGCTGGATGCACTCCCGTGCTTCCTCAGAAAGCAGTAGACGCCGCGCTGCGTCCCATTGAGACCACGAGTCCCATCCTCGCTACTCACCGCCATTCGCGTTCGAGAGACAGGTCACCTCGCCGACGGACTGCTTCCAGCGTCTCAGTTGCTAGCCGGCCCTCGAGGGCGAGCTCCAGTTATGACCCGCCACCGGCTGTTCGTCCTACCATGCCGTGCCCTCCGTATTCGAGACCGACCGCGCGCATAGCTTCCCCGTCTTCGCCGCACTGCTCTCGGCGTTCGACATCCACGCTTAGGCGCCACCCTCGGTGACGCTCCCGCTCCAGGCGTTCCCGCTCACCCTGCCGGAGCCACTCTCCCCGGGACGGCAGGTCACGTCCACATGCCTCGAGCTCGCGGAATTCGTCACGGGTACCATCGCTGATTCGCCCTGCGCAGCACCGCTCCCCTGGGGGGCGGTCTCCCCCAGGGCGACGACCTCTGCCAGGGACGCCATGGATGCTCCATGCCCCACGCGTAGAGGATGACGCCCTCAGTTTAGCCCCTGAGGACTCGGTTTCTGCTCTCCTTCGAGATGACAGCCCCTCCCAGTCCGGCCCTGCTTACTCTGACGAAGACGTTCGTCCGTCCTGTGTCGGACATAGGTTAGAGACCCTCCGCGCCCTAGATGAGGCGGCGGGTCTCATCTCGGCTTGCCTCCCGGTGGAGGACTGCCCACCCCCCCCCCCCCCCCCCCCCCCCCCCCCGCTTAAGAGAAAAGATTCGGCCTTCTTGCTTGGCCAGTTGACGCTCTCTTCATCCCGTGGGACGGTCTGGTCGCCTACGCCTACCCACCTACGGTGCTCGTCCCCAAGGTCCTACTCAAGCTCGGTGCAATGCAATTCTGTTCCTGGTGGCTCCGTTCTGCTGGACCAAGTTGTGGACGACTGACCTGAACCTCGCCATGGCCCCCCCCCCCGCTGCCGCTCCCCATCCCACGCACGATGCTCAAGCAACCACGGCAGGCGCTGTATCACCCGTGCCCCGAACGTCTCCTCCTCCTTGCCTGGAGGTTGTCCGGCAAGCCCTCGCCGGTAGAGGCTTCTCAGGTGCGGCAGTGGACGCGATCACTACAGCCCGCAGAAACTCGACCAGACGAGTCTACGAAGGCAAGTGGGGAGTCCTCTGCTCCTGGTGTGGCTTCTTCTTCTTCTTCTCGAACGCCGTCACACTTGGAGTTTGGCTCTCAAAATGAAATCTGTGGTCTTCTGTAGTGCCTCCACAGGCCCGTACAGTTTCTCTTGTAGAGTGGCGGGCTTCGGCCATATCTCCTCCCTCAGCGGCTGGTGGTTCCCACAGTCCTGGAGGATGTGCTCTGTGGTCTGCTCTGCTTCTCCACAAGGGCACAGGGGAGATGGCACAAGGTGGAAGCGTCTGTGCAGGTGGAAATTGAGTCGGTTGTGCCCGGTCCTCAGACGAAAGATGGTCACCTGCTCTTGTCTGGACAGCTGATGGTAACTGTCTATGGGCCGTTGTGGTGGTCTGTACACAGACTTAATGATGGTCTTCATCTCTGTGAAGCTGACTCCATTTTCATCTTGTTCTTTCTCTGCGCCCGCTTTTGCCATTCTGTCAGCTTCTTCATTGCCGTAGATGCCACAGTGTGAAGGGATCCACTGCAGCACCAGTCTGGTGCACTTGATGTTTTGCAGTGCCTCTTGTAGACGTGGCAGTTTGCTTGCTGTTGCTGCCTCAAGGACAGACATGGCATCAGTAAGGAAGACAATCTGGGCATCAGGGTCTGCAGTGCCACTAAGGGTGTTAGCTGCGTGGACCAGGGCTTCCACCTCAGCTCTGTAATTTGTGCAGTGAAGGCCTGTTGGTACTGCCTCTGCCTGCCATTTTCCGTTTGGGTACTGAATGTACACCCCAGCCCCTCCATCCTGAACTGCATCTGTGGCTGATCCATCGGTGTATGCCCGTATCCATGCTTCCTGGGGATACTTTTCTTCGAGCATGGCCAGTGTCAGGGCTTTCTTGCTCACAGTGCTGTGCTCATCTCTGGTGGTGATGTAGGGTACCGTGGAAGAGATGGTGATGTTTTCTGGCTTACTTTCCCAAGGTGGAAGGTCGCTAGCAGGATTCAGAGCCTCTACCTGCGCAGGCAGCTTTGCCTGGTGTTTTCTCTGCAGTGCTCTCGTCTCCTTCACAAAGCTTGATCTTTTCAGTCTCCCTGAGGTTGGTTGTTTCATCCTAGCGTTCATAGGGTGGTCTTTGGAAGACTTGATCTTTGTGGACTGTATCAAGGCTTTGCAATCTCTTCTCATGCGCAGGGGTGGGATGCCTGTTGTCTCTTCCATCTTTTCAATTGGTGTGGATCTCATTGCGCCGGTGATGATACGCAGTGCCTGGTTCTGAACTCTGTCAATGGTCTGCTGGTGTGACTGGGCTGCCGTCAACCATGCATTAGATCCGTACTCAAGGTGTGGTCTCACTGTGCCTTGATATACATTTTTGAGGATCTTTTCATTGGCTCCCCATTGTGTTCCAGCCAGTTTTCTCATGATGTGCAGCTTTCTTCTAGCTTTCGCTTCTGCATTCCAAATATGCGGCTTCCACGTCAGCCTCTTGTCAAGGGTGACTCCCAGGTATGTCTGTTGGTCTTCATACCGCAGCGGGGTGTTGCCCAGTGTTAGGTTGCCAGCCTTTGCCTTGTTGGAGAGAGAGAAGAGTGTGGCTGATGATTTTTCTGTGTTGATGGTCACAGACCCGGGTAAAAGACCCGGAAGTAGAAGAGCTCTTCCAAGCCCAGGTGGGAGGCAGATTTGCAGCCTTGGCTACTTTGGACTGCGACGTAGACACCCTTGCTGGAAATATAAAAGAGGTGTTACTTTCTACAGCAGAAGAAGTGCTGGGGAAGCAGAGGAAGCGCAAACAGCCCTGGGTCACCGATGACATCCTCGATCTCTGTGATGAGAGGAGAGCCTGGAAGGAAAAGAGAGGCCAAGACCTCACATCAGCAAACAAGTACAGACTTGTCAACAAGAAGATCAGGAAGAGGATGAAAGAAGCCAAAGAAGATTGGATTGAAGACCAGTGTTGTAGCGTGGAAGAGGGCATGGCAAATGGCAACAGCAAGAAGGCTTATGAAACGCTAAGGACCCTCACCAAGACTCAACAGCGAACAGCCACAGTCATCGAAGACAGCAGCGGCCAACTCCTTACGGAAAACACTGCTGTACTAAACAGATGGACTGAGTACTGCCGAGACTTGTATAACTACAAGGCTGAGCCAGACACCAGCATCCTCCAAAACAACCAGGCTGGGGCCAGGAAGGCTGAAGACCTGCCAGTGTTAGCTGAAGAGGTGGAAGCAGCCGTACGCGGCCTGAAGGGAGGAAAGTCTCCAGGTGTAGACAACATACCTGCTGAACTGTTGAAACATGGAGGAGAAGTAACAACGAAGGTCCTCACTACACTCTGTCAAAAGATCTGGGAGCAAAAGAAATGGCCAGTAGAATGGACACAGTCTCTAGTGATCCCGCTCCCCAAGAAAGGAAACCTGAAACAGTGCCAGAACTACAGAACTATCAGTCTGATAAGTCACCCTAGCAAAGTAATGCTTAGAATCATTCTCAACCGCCTCAAAACTTTCGCCGAGGAACTGCTGGCAGAAGAACAGGCTGGCTTCAGAGTTGGAAGAAGCACTGTAGAGCAGATTTTCAACTGCCGCGTCCTGATCGAGAAACATCTGCAGCATCAGCGCGAACTCTACCACAACTTCATTGATTTCAGGAAAGCATTTGATCGCGTCTGGCACGACGGACTCTGGCAAGTCATGAGATCGTTCAACATAGAGGAGGGACTGATCCAAATGATAGAAGCGCTTTACAAGAACGCCTGCAGCGCGGTTCTACTTAACAATCTGTCAGGCGAGTTCTTCAGGACGACGATCAGTGTCCGTCAAGGATGCCTGCTCTCTCCTGTCCTTTTCAACATATTCCTGGAGAAGATCATGCAGGAAACCCTCCACGACCACCATACTTCAATCTCTATTGGTGGCAGATCCCTGTGCAATCTTCAATTCGCAGACGACATTGACCTCATGGCAGGCAGCAATAGTGAGCTCCAAAACCTGACAGACAAACTTTCAAGTAGTGCAGGGTCTTATGGCATGGAGATCAGTACGGATAAAAGCAAAGTGATGATCAACGCCACAAGCGACAGCAGCAGCAACATTCACATGAATGGCCAAAAGCTAGAAGAGGTCAATAGCTTCAAGTACTTGGGAGCCACCCTGTCCAAAGACGGTAGTTGCATAGCAGAGATCCGTATCAGGATAGGTACAGCAACATCCGCAATGGCCAGGCTGGACAGGATATGGCGAAGTAACTCCATCAGCTTCACCATCAAGTACAGGCTTTACAAGATAGTGTCTATTCTACTCTACGGCTGTGAGACTTGGACACTGCTTGCAGACTCAGAAAAGAAAATCCAGGCCTTTGAGAACAAGTGCCTGAGGAAGTTGCTCCGCATCTCGTACCGCGAGCACAAGACCAACGAATATGTACGGAGCATCGTCACTTCCCTGGTGGGCCCACATGAACCCCTTCTGGCAACCGTGAAACGGCGCAAGCTTGCTTGGTTTGGCCACGTGACCCGACACAACACCTTGTCCAAGACTATCCTCCAAGGCACTCTCGAAGGAAGTCGTCGGCGAGGTTGTCAGAGAAAGAGTTGGGTCGCAAACATAAAAGAATGGACCGAACTCGAGATGTCAGACTTGCTTGCCACCGCCCAAAATAGAACTCAGTGGAGAGCACTGTCTGTTGCTGCTGCCTTTCAGTCCCCCCAACGCCCAGTTCGGGCAAGGGACTGATGACGATGATGATGATGGTCACACACCAGTTGTTGGTCCAGTCTGTCAGCCTGTCCAGGGCTAGCTGCATCCTGTATGTAGCAGTTGTTTGCATACTCTTCTGTGCACCAGAGTACCAGGTCGTCTGCGTACAGGGCTGTGTGTACTCCTTTTGGTAGCTCTGGCACAAGGTCGTTGATGAAAAGTATGAACAGGGTCGGTGACAGGACTCCCCCCTGTGGCACCCCCTGACGCAAAAGCACTTTTTGGCCACAGTACCCATCCACTGTCACACGGGCTCTGCGATTGTGCAGGTATGACTTGGTCCACCGGTACATATTTCCTTGGATGCCACTGCGAAGGAGTTTCACAAGGAGACCATCCTTCCACACCTTGTCGAAAGCCTTCTGTAAGTCAATGAAGGCAGCTAATGTCACCTTCTGATCTTGAAATGCATCTTCTATGACCTGTGCAAGGTGTGTTGTCTGGTCTTCTGTACTCTTGTAGCTTCTGAAGCCGGCTTGCTCTGGCACGATAATGCTCTCGGAGTCCAGGTACCACTGCAGGCGCTTGTTGATGATGCGCTCCATGGTCTTGCACACACAACTTGTCAGGCTGATGGGGCGATAACTCAGGGCTTTGGATTTATTCTTCCCTTTCTTCAAAATTGGGATCATCCTGGCTTCCTTCCAGCACTGGGGTACCTGTCCTCCTCTCCATCTGTGGTTAAAGATGTCCAGTAGCTTCATTAAGGCAGTGTTGCCAAGGTGTTGTAACATCTCGTTTGAGATGCTGTCTGGACCTGGAGATTTTTTCTTCTTCAGCTGTTTGATGGCCATCTTCAGTTCTGGAAGGGTGATGTCCTTCTTCATTGCATCATGGATGTTCGCATCTCTTGTTCTCTCTGTTTCTTCCTGTCTGATTTCTTTCGTAAGCATTCGTGGGACAGTGATGTCACTTTCTTTCGCATAGATCTGTGCAAACATGTTTGCAGCTTTCCTACCAGTCAGTGCTTTCCCTTCTTCTTCCAAGGTGATCTTCTGTTCCCTGGTGCCCTCATCGTTCAACGCCTTGGTCAGTCTCCACAACTTCATGGTGTCCCTGTCCATGTTTAATCTTGCAGTCTTCTCTCTCCAACTTCTTCTTGTGCACTCCAACTTCATCTTCAGATACTGGGCCTTACTGTTCCAACTTCTTCTTGTGCACTCCAACTTCATCTTCAGATACTGGGCCTTACTGTGTTGTAGCTTGATGTTGTTTTCTTGGCTGGGGTTGGTTTCAGCGTCTTCTCTGGCCCTAGTGAGGTTGTCATGTGCTTTCTGAAGATCTGCGGTCCAGTATGGGGTGTAGTTTTTTCCGGACCCCTCGAGGTATGGATTCCTTGGCTGCCTTACTGATAATGTCATTAAACTCTCTGACCACATTGTTGATGTTCCTTCCAGAAACAGTGAGGTCTTGCATTAGCTCATTTGTTCGGATACTGAACAAGCGCCAGTCTGCCTTTCGGTAGTTCCATCTTGGCCGGTGTGGCGAGCTAGCTGCTGTGCATCCTTTTAGGGTTAGGAGGATAGGGCGGTGGTCACTTCCTCCTAGCTGTGGTCCTACTGTTCTGCTGAGGCGCTTATGAACATCTTCAGTGCAAAGCGCCAGGTCCGGTGTAGTGGTGGTGTGCCAGCGGCGAGAGTAGAAGGTAGGTTGGTCCTCAGGGTCATTGGCAAGTATCAGGTGGTTTTCATCTTGCCACTCCTCAATGTCTTCTCCTCTCTTGTCCAGTGTGTCATATCCCCAACTCTGGGACTGGCTGTTGAAGTCACCAGTGATGAGGAATCCACTGTCCGGGACCTGGATAGTGTCGAGGGACAGCAACTTATCATTAGGGCAGTAGTAGTTGACAAGGTCAAGGGTGCTGTCACTGGTGGTTACCTTGACCTGGATGTATTCTGCCTCTTCCATGAATCTCCTGGTTTCGCTGGCATTCAGGTTGTTTCTAACTAGGGTCATAACCCCCCCTTTCTTCCTCCCTTGGCGATCACTTCGGAAGACCTGATATCCTCTGATCTTAAATGGTTTCCCTTCTTGCAGGTGCGTCTCTTGTATACAGCAGATGTTTATGCTGTTTTCATGCAGAAAGTGCTCTAGTTCTGTTTTCTTGTTGGTAACCCCTTCGGCATTCCAGTGCATGATGTTCACATTGCCGCATTGGCTTTTTCTTTGTCTCTGGTCTTGTTTTTTCGTTGGCCAGTCGCTCTACTTCCCAGTCCCCTGGCTCCTCGAGACAGTCGGGAAGGTCCTCCAGTCGCTGGGGGAGGGCTCCGAAGAGGCGCAGAGCCCGGTACTGCACCTGCCTGGTGAGACTCCACAGGGCGAGCACCATTTCTGTTGAATCCATCTCCAAGTGTCATGTGGCTGTATATGCATGGTACTGTGGTTTATTAGAGTGCGCTGTGCAGCCCAGTACCTCCGTCTTCAGCACTCAGGGTTTCTGTCGGGGTTACCTCACCCTTAGCTCCTGGTCAAAAGGCCTTTCCTGGGAGCACAGGATGGTTTAGTTTTGGAGTATCCTTCTCCTAGATGGATTGCCGACCAAGGCTTATGGGTCCCATCTACTCAGGTTTTTCCTCGGAGTTTTCCTTCTCGAAGGAGATCTGCCAACCAAGGCTATCGAGCATCCCTGCCCGGATTTGTATAGGGTTTTCTCCCCTAGCCTTTGCCTCTCCCAAGGCACCCACAAGGCAATGGGGCTATTTACCCATAGCTGGGGATCTGGTTCATGGGCATCAGGGCTTGTCCACACATCAATGGGCCTGCATGCCGCATGTCTGGGGGCCAGATCTCCTCCGAGTCCTCTGTAGTTCAGCCTGAGCCCGTAAGGTGCTCGGTTACCATGAGTCACCACGAGGAGGCACTACATGAGGCTTGTTGTTGGAGAGGCTGTGTACTGGCAGGGAGAGACTGACATGTTCTGCTCCCCTTTTCGCAAAACTGCTAGCCAGCGGTGGGAGCTGAAAGCGAGAGCGACAAGCACAGACGCTACACTACCACACTAGACGCATCACAACAACCATTTGACCCACCTCCTGGTGTGACGACAGACGCCTCTCCCCAATCAATTTGACGGTTCCTCAGCTGGCGGATTTCTTTCTCTGGTTGTTCAACGACCAGCGGTTAGCGCCCATCACCATCCGCGGCTACCTGGCCATGATCGCTGACACCGACATGTGGGACGACCCGACCCGGGTGCCTGCAAGGACCTCGCCGACCTAATGGCCCACTTCAGTCTGCAACGTCCCACCCTCCGCTCCCTGGTGCCGTGATGGGACCTGCCTTGGGTACTTACTTGGCTGAACTCCGACCGCTTCGAACCGATCCAGTTGGCGAGACCACTGGATGTGACGCGCAAGACCTGCTTCCTACTGGCCCTCACGTCTGCCTCTAGGGTCAGCGAGCTGCACGCCCTGTCTGCACGCCCCGCTTGTTTGCAGTTCCGGACGGATGGCTCGGTTCAACTGCTACCCGACCCTGCATTTCTCACCAAGACCCGGTCTCCTCTGGCTGCCCCACAGTTGGTCACCATACATCCACTGAGGGACCCAGGTTCCACCCGCGAGTCCAGACAACAGGACCCGGTGAGGGCCTTACCCGTGTACCTGCGCCGGACCAAGCTGCTCCGCAGGGGACGCACCCGCCTTTTCCTCCCTTTGTCCCCAGGTAGACAGGACATCTCAGCCCAGACGATCTTCTCCTGGCTCCGATGGGTGATATGCTCTGCCTACCAAGACCTCTCCCCTGACACGGCCAAGCGTATGAGCATCAGGGCACACGAGGTCGAGCCATGGCCACGAGCCTTGCATTTGACCGCAACTATGCTGTCAAAGACATTGTGGCAGCCGTGGGTTGGCGTGCGGAGACTACCTTCGCCCACTTCTACCTGAGGGACCTCTCCAACCAGCACCAGAATCTTTTGCTGGTGGGGGACATCGTGGTGGCGCAACACTCCCTCCCGGCGCCTTGGCGCCGTAAGTATCGTTGCTAAAATTAGAGGGAGGTTGCTTTGGGAGGGCGGCTCTAGTACTCTAAAGGGGGTGGTTTAGGGGGCGTAATAGCGGCACCCACCTCCTCTTCGGGATTCTTCCTATTAGTAATACCATCGGTAATGTGTTTTGAGGAAACAAATGTATTTTTCTTTAAAATGAATTTTTTCGAAAAATACTTACCGATGGTATTACTCGAAGATCCGTCCCACCTGCCCCACTTGTCGCTGGTCCACTAAGAAACTGACTGGTGAGCTTCCGCTGGGCGCATGCGCAGTTGGGTTGGAAGGGAGGCTACTCAGGTTACCGCCTAGGCTATGGCGCCCCTCACTTGCCATCACGGCCATATTCGTACACAACAATTTTGGCTAAAATTAGTCTAACCATTCCTATTAGTAATACCATCGGTAAGTATTTTTCGAAAAAATTCATTTCAAAGAAAAATACATATTTCTACCCTTCTTTTTACGTGAGTAGCTGCACTTAACCAAGGTTTTATACCCTGTGGGGCGCCTCCAACCCCCTCTCACCATCCCTGTTCATAGCGGAAGAATCCTTCTTCGTACAAAGGAGTTAGAAGGGCATAAAACTAAGCCATTCATTCGACATTGAACTTTATATGTTAGCCCATAAAGCCCTGACATGCTACGACAGGATGTGGATGGACCGTGATAGTTCAAGGGTGGTGTCAGAATAGCTTGGCGCCTGTAGGCGCCAAGCTATTCTGACACCACTCTTGAACTATCATGGCCGATCAGTCATGTAGTGATGTACAAAACAGTGATATAGACCTCAAAAGATATCTTTTAACAAAGACAGTTTCATCCTCAGGCTGTAACGAGTTAAGTTATTCCTTTTGTCTGGCATTATTGTGAAGTACATTGATAAAGACGATATTGACCCTTTATTGCTTGGAGCAGGTTCCATTGAACTTTCATGATTTTCAGGTAAATGACACTGTTGCTTTTTAACCCTTTGGCTGTCGGTAATGGTTTCTGTCGCAATGATTCCTGCAGGAATCATCCCGACAGAAACCGCTACAGACAGCCAAAGTGTTAAAATCACAGAATAAGTATAATCTTGTAATCTTGGCAAAATACATCCAACTTTATCTGCTACAAAATTACAGAATCCTTTTTCGCGGACAGGCTTGGCACTTACCATCCGCGCGGCTTGAGCATTCGCCCCTAGACAAACCGATGTTTAGGGATGTATGCTCGGGCTGATGGGTGGTTGGTGCCAGACTTGACCTTACTGCTGACACTTGATGCTACCGTTGATATTTGATGCTACCGTTGCACTGATTAGTGTGCGTGTGTGTCTATGTGTATGCATGTACGTGAGCGGCAGCAGGCACGAGTAAATGCTTGGCACTTACCATCCGCACGGCTTGAGCATTCGCCCCTAGACAAACCGATGTTTAGGGATGTATGCTCGGGCTGATGGGTGGTTGGTGCCAGACTTGACCTTGCATTGACGTGAATGTATGTAGACGTAAGTTTTGTGCTACTTGTTTTTGTGCGTGTGTATTTGCATCATTATGTATCTTCTGTTCTCTCTCTCTCTTTCTTTTTTTTTTTTTTTTTTACGTCATTCTAAATTTTCTCTATATAGGATGACGTCTTTTCTTTCTATCATGTCTTCTTTTCTGTTCTACGTTGTTTCCATGTCACCGTGAAGAAGTATCTTTGATCTGAAACGTGTTTCATGTTTCTAACTTAAAGGGTTTTGAACCTCTATTTTCTGTTTTCCTTTTATAATGTTGTTTTGTTTTTTGCCTAGGGAACTGTACCTAATTACTCAACCTGATTCTAGTAGTAATTACTCAGCTTGATTCTAGTAGTGATTACTCAGCTTGATTCTTGCAGTAATTACTCGGCTTGATTCTAGTAGTAATTACTTGGCTTGATTCTAAACAATATTGCACCAGCCAGTGCATTCTAAGGTAGCGGTTTTTGTCACGATGATTCCGACAGGAATCATTGGGACAAAAACTGCTACCAACACGCAAAGGGTTAACTCCCGCACCATTCCGACAACACAGCAGTGTCAAGACTGTTCAGTAGTCATTCTTTCTGTCATAGTGCCTTTTTTGGTTTCCAGGCATATGAGCCCCACATGAAGGAGAAATTTGACAAGGTTACTGCTGCTGCACGTGGCTTCCTCACACGCCGCCTTCTCAACTCTGACAAAGTGCAGGGATTAGTCAAAACCATTACGGTACAGAAAAACACTGACTGATCGCTATAACTTCTACTAGTACTTGATATATTCACCCTTCGCTGGTCAATTGTTACTATCAAACATATTACAATTTTAAGACACCGCTGGAAAAGATGGATTGGCTATGATAACATAACCCCAAGGCCGCGTTTACAAACTTTTGGAGGTGTTGTCTAATGACTGTGTACTAGTTGTAGGAGATGGATTGATCATGATAATTCAAGGGTAGTGCCAGATGAGCTTGGCGCCTTCAGGCGCCAAGCTCATCTGGCACTTTCCTTGAATTACATGTATCATGATCAATCCATCTCCTGCTGCAGGGTCCCTGGGCTAAATGGGTTAAGGGTGGCATCAGATCAGTTCGGAAGGTGCCGAGCTGATCTCATGCCACCCTTGAACCATCACGGCCGATCGTAGTTCATAGCCGCCACCCAGCCATTATAGCCACCTCCTAAAGGTTGGAAATCATTCTTAATGCGGCTAAACCTCAATATTACATGCTCCGGTGTACCACAGCATCACATATAATGCGCAAAGTTCTCTGGCTCCTATGGGGACGCTTAGTGAGCAAAATGTCCTCGTGCTTGAGTTAGTCGTGGCTGGCCTGCATGGGCACAGCTGGGTGGAGGCCAGCCAAGACTGCTGATGTCAGCCCAAAGACGGTTTGCTTACCAAGTGTTTTTTTCTTCAAGAGTTTCTATAAAGTCAGCTTTTATTCAACGAACAAAACCCTCACTTTCTCACAGCATGTAAACCAGAGACGCCGCCAATAATTTGAGCATTCGCAATGATGAGTTTTGTCCCGTAGGAAAAAAATGGAGGGTTGGGGGTCATTTGGAGGTCAGTGTTTAATTTATAGTATGTTCGGCGTGCTATAAACCTTAATAACTAACTAACTGGTTTATAAGTTCAGCTTTTATTTGATAATGTGGTTTGTCTCTGTGGCTCCCTGGTACCGTGATACACTGAGGTTGATCTGTATTAGGTTTGAAAGTGTTAACCCATTTAACCCCGCGGCCACATTTCAAAAGTTTGGAGGTGTCACCTAAAGACTGTTTACCAGTCGCAGGAGATGGAATGACCATGATAATTCAAGGGCAGTGCCAGAGGAGCTTGGCGCCTTTAGGCGCCAAGCTCATCTGGCACTGCCCTTGAATTATCATGGTCAATCCTTCTCATGCTATAAATGGGTTAAAATTACTTGTGAACTTGTAGAATAACTTGTAAATGTTTCTCAGTAGCAGCATGCAAAGAATGTACACATATCACTTTTACTTGCTTACTTACGCCTGTCACCCCTATCAGGGTATAGGCCGTCGGCGAGAGACCTCCAGCGACTCCTGTCCTGTGCTTTTCCTTCGATTTTACTCCAGGTGGTTCCCAGTCTCTTGATGTCTGCTTGGAGGTCTCGATGCCAGGTGTTTCTCGGCCTGCCTCTTTTCCTCTTTCCCTGGGGGTTCCATGACAATGCCTGCCTAGTGATACTGGAAACTGGCTTTCTCAGACTGTGACCAATCCATCCCCATCTTCTTCGTCCAATTTCATTCTCTGCTGTTATCTGCTCTTTTCTCTCCCAGAGTCTGACATTGCTGATCTTCTCTGGCCAGTGGATTTTCAAGATTCTTCTAAGGCAACTGTTTGTGAAGATCTGTACTCTGTTGACTGTGGTTTTTGTCAACCTCCAAGTCTCTGCTCCATATAAGAGAACTGCTTTTACATTTGAGTTGAAAATCCGGACTTTGGTGTGTTGTGACCGCTCTCTGGAACTCCACACTTTTTTCAACTGGAGAAAGGCTGCTCTGGCTTTACCGATTCGTGCTCTGACATCTGCAGCAGTGCCACCTTTTTTGTCGATGATGCCCCCGAGATAGGTGAAGGACTCCACTTCCTCCAATGGGGTGCCAGCAAGCAAGACTGGTTCTTCCCTGGTTGCGTTCAGCCTCATTGTCTTTGTTTTCTGTTTGTGGATGGTGAGGCCCACTTGAGATGAGATGTCAGCAAGCCCTGTGGTCTTGTCCTGCATTTGTTGATGAGTGTGGGACAGTAAAGCCAAGTCGTCTGCAAAATCGAGGTTGTCAAGCTGTGTCCACAGTGTCCACTGTATTTCACTTCTTCTCTGCTCTGTGGTCCTCTTCATGACCCAGTCTATGGCCAGTAGGAAGAGGAACAGAGACAGCAAACATCCCTGCCTGACGCCGGTTCTGACCTGGAGCTCCCTGTTAACTGCCTTTCGTGGATCACGCGAATTGTCATGCCATCGTAGCTGCTCTTGATCAGGCAGACGAGTTTTGTGGGTACACCGTAGTGTCGTAGGAGTTTCCACAAAGTCTCTCGGTCCACGCTGTCAAATGCTTTCTCGTAATCCACAAAGTTGATGTACAGTGGGGAGCTCCACTCCAGAGACTGCTCCACGATGATGCGGAGAGTGGCAATCTGGTCTGTACATGATCGGTTTTTCCTGAATCCTGATTGCTGGTCTCTCAGCTGGGGGTCGACGGAGCTCTTCATTCTCTCCAGGATGATCCTGTTGAAGACCTTTCCTGGTACTGACAGCAAGGTGATTCCTCTGTAGTTGGAACACTTGCTGAGGTCGCCTTTCTTGGGAAGCTTGATTAGGTACCCCTCCTTCCAGTCAGCCGGCATCACCTCCTCTTCCCAGATCTTTCCAAACAGTGGGTACAGCATCTCTACTGTTGTTTCTAGGTCTGCTTTCAGAGCATCTCCTGGGATGCCATCTGGCCCTGCTGCTTTGCCGTTTTTCAAAAATGCCACTGCGCTTCTGATCTCTTCTCGGCTGATGGGTAGGTCAGTCTCTGCTGGCTGGATGTCTGGGCGGTCGGGTGGGGTGGGTCTGTTCAGTAGCTCTTCAAAATACTCGGCCCAATCTGTCGAGTTGGTCTGCTCTGTCTGCAATAGGCTTGCCTTCTTTGTCTTTTACTGGTCTTTCTGTATGGCCATACTTGCCAGACAATCTTCTGGTAATGTCATAGAGCTGTTTCATGTTGCCACTGCCTGCTGCCTTTTCTGCCTCTGCTGCTAGGCCGTCTGTGTAGGCTCTCTTGTCTGCCCTGATACTCCTCTTCACCTCGCGGTTGGCTTCCGAGTATTCCTCATGTGCCCTTGCTTTGGCTGCTCTCGTGCGACTGTTGTTGACAACTGCTTTCTTCTGCTTCCTCACTTCTATTTTCTTCAAGGTCTGTGCCGACAGCCAGTCCTTGTGATGGTGTTTCTTGAACCCTACAGTGTCTTTGCAGGTTGAGTTCAGTGCCTCTCTAACTGCCTTCCACTGCTGCTATGTGGTGACCACCTCCTCTTCATCTACTAGCTCCTGTAGCGCTTGAAATCGGTTGGACAGCACCAGTTTGAACTCTTCTTTCACTCCAGTCTCTCTCAGGAGCCCTACATTATAGTGCTGTCTTCTTGTTGTCCATGTGCTGCTTTTCTTTAACTTGAGCTTTATTCTTAAGATAAGCAGATGATGGTCTGAGGCGACATCTGCTCCCTTCCTCACTCGAACATCTTGAAGGGATCTTCTAAATTTCTTGCCAATGCAGATATGGTCTATTTGGTTCTCTGTAGTATGTTCAGGTGAGACCCACGTTGCTTTGTGTATTCTTCTGTGTGGGAAGATGCTGCCTCCAATGACAAGTCTGTTTAGAGCACAAAAGTCTACGAACCTCTCCCCGTTCTCACTCATCTCCCCTAGTCCCTGTCTCCCCATCACCTCTTCGTATTCAGTGTTGTCCTCCCTTATTTTGGCATTAAAATCGCCCATGATGATGGTGATGTCTCGCTCCGCACATTTGTCCACCTCACTCTGGAGTCGGTCGTAGAACTCTTGTTTCTCTTCCTCGTCACTGTCATTAGTGGGCGCATAAGACTGGATGACGTTCAGCTTGATCTTTTTCCTGGTTCTAAAGGCTGCTGTGATAATTCTTGGCCCAAGAGGTTCCCAGCCCATCAGCGCTCTCTGTGCCACTGATGACAGCATGAATGCTACACCTTCTGTATGGGGGTCATTCTCCTCTTCATGACCTGAATACAGAATCATCTCCCCACTTAACAGCCTTTTCTGGCCAGACTGCGTCCATCTGGCTTCACTGATACCTAGCAGGGAAAGGTTGTACTTTTGCATTTCCGCTGCTATCTGGGCGGACTTCCCGCTCTGGTACATGGTCTTAACATTCCATGTGCCCATGATTGTGTCCCTGGATAGAGAGAGGCGGCTCGGTCCTGTGGCTTCCGAAGACTTCCGGCTTTCACCACATGACGTCATAAATCTTCTGGTAGAAGAACCTTCCTCCTCTAGGAAAGGAATTGCTGTTTGTCTATTCGTCGGCGTTTTTGCAGCTATTTCTTTATTTGTAGGGTGGAGAAGCTACCCCCACGCCCAACCCCCTTACTAGGAGGACCAGGGGTTTTCTGTCAGGGTCTCCTTCCCTTAGACCATGTTGGTTCACAGCACCTTATTTCATTCGGTGCACCCCTCTCGCGAGGGAGCCCCTATCCACCACCCAGGGGACGTGCCTCAACGCCATATGGTCCCAGTGCGAGGCATATCACTTTTGATTCAAGTAAAATGTTGCAATGCACACACAGGATTTTACAGACATTTTATTAACCAGGACAGCAGCTCCGAGGGACAAGAATTTGATGGCCAGCACAGATTGCATAACCACAGGCATAGTGAGTAGTGTTTTGTTGTGTGCAGTGCATATTTTCTCCCACAAATAATAACATGCATGCGATGCGATTCATTTCTCTTTTCATTTTCAGGATACCAGGGAGTTTGCATTTAGTTTCCAGGCTGAAACACCCATTAAAAAGGGGAACTTTTCCTCTCAGGACAGAAATCTTCTGGAACGGATTGTGGCTCAGGTATACATTTTTTGGGCCCTTCTTGACCCTTGAACTTGATGTAGTTTTAGTGATGGATGTTTTGCTAATTAAATTTCTAAAATAAATTCATTTTCCATGACCTTTTTCACCTTTTTTTTTTTGAAGCAACAAACATGCATGTTTTTTGTGTGTGTGTTAACCCTTTTACCCCCAAGGTCCCATTTCTCAAATTTTGGAGGTGTTGCCTAATGACTGTGTACCAGTTGCAGGAGATGGCTTGACCATGATAATTTAAGGGTAGTGCTAGATTCGCTTGGCACCTTCAGGCACCAAGCTAATCTGGCACTACCCTTGAATTGTCATGGTCATCCATCTCCTGCTGTAGGGACTCAGGGCTAAATGGGTTAAACATTGAATTTTTTTTTTTTTTTCAGCTCCAGGCAGCATTGCTTGATGTGCATGAGATATTTTTCGACACACCCATTCCAGATCAGATGGCTCTTATTGAGGTGACACGACTGAACAGCAGGGAAAGAAGCTTCAAAGCAGTAAGTTGTGGACGAAGTGAAACGGACATTTCTATGCTTTTCAAGTCCTTTCAGTACGAAATAGGAGTCCGGTCAAAATCGGAATCTGGTCTAATAAAACAACACTATGTGTTTCCCATGATTGTTCAGTGTAGTACCAGATCAGGTTGTGTGTTTGAAGGTGTCGGGCTATTCAGGCACTGCCCTTGCACTATCGTGGCTGGTCTGTCTCCTTTAGCTGGCTGAGACACAGGCTTTATTACTGTCTCAGAAAATTGGAAAATCCGTGACCCTTTGGCTGTCGCTAGCGTTTTTCGTCGTGATGATTCCTGCAGGAATCATCGTGACAAAAAGCTCTTACTGACAGCCAAAAAGTTGATTAGTTGGAAATAGTAAACCCTTCTGCTGTTGGTAACACACGCTTCTTGGGACGATTCAGGAATCATCATGACAGAAAGCGCCACCAACAGCCAACGGGTTAAATATGCTCAAGAGCGTTGTTGAGGGGTGAATGAATCAGTTGAATGCTTCGCAGACTGTTGTACCAGAAGAATGTTAGCCAATTTGTATGTGTGGTGCATGAGCAAATGACATAATGGCGTGTTTGTTTCAGTCGACAGATGAAAGTCTGAGAGGTTCAGGCCCTCGTATCAGCGCTGCGACCCTGAAAGCTCTGGAGAGGAAGAAAAAAGCCCAGTATCCTTGAGTTAGCTTAGTTTAAGTTGACTGGTCTGACGCACGCTGCTCTTCTTACTTACTTACTTACGCCTGTCACCCCTACCCGGGTATAGGCCGTCGACGAGAGACCTCCAGCAACTCCTGTCCTGTGCTTCTCCTTCGATTCTACTCCAGGTGGTTCCCAGTCTCTTGATGTCTGCTTGGAGGTCTCGACGCCAGGAGTTTCTCGGCCTACCTCTTTTCCTCTTTCCCTGGGGGTTCCATGACAATGCCTGCCTAGTGATACTGGAAGCTGGCTTTCTCAGACTGTGACCGATCCATCCCCATCTTCTTCGCCCAATTTCATTCTCTGCTGTTATCTGCTCTGTTCTCTCACAGAGTCTGACGTTGCTGATCTTCTCTGGCCAGTGGATTTTCAAAATTCTTCTAAGGCAACTGTTCATGAAGGTCTGTACTCTGTTGACTGTGGTTTTTGTCAATCTCCAAGTCTCTGCTCCATATAGGAGAACTGCTTTTACATTGGAGTTGAAAATCCGGACTTTGGTGTATTGTGACAGCTCTCTGGAACTCCACACTTTTTTCAACTGGAGAAAGGCTGCTCTGGCTTTACCGATTCGTGCTCTGACATCTGCATCAGTGCCGCCTTTTTTGTCTATGATGCTCCCGAGATAGGTGAAGGACTCCACCTCCTCCAACGGGGTGCCAGCAAGCAAGACTGGTTCCTCCCTGGTTGCGTTCAGCCTCATTGTCTTTGTTTTCTGTTTGTGAATGGAGAGGCCCACTTGGGACGAGATGTCAGCAAGCCTCGAGGTCTTGTCCTGCATTTGTTGATGAGTGTTGGACAGTAATGCCAAGTCGTCTGCAAAATCGAGGTCGTCAATCTGTGTCCACAGTGTCCACTGTATTCCACTTCGTCTGTGCTCTGTGGTCATCTTCATGACCCAGTCTATGGCCAGTAGGAAGAGGAACGGAGACAGCAGACACCCCTGCCTGACACCAGTTCTGACCTGGAGCTCCCTGGTGAACTGCCCTTCGTGGATCACGCGACATGTCATGCCATCGTAGCTGCTCTTGATCAGGCGGACGAGCTTTGTGGGTACACCGTAGTGTCGTAGGAGTTTCCACAGAGTCTCTCGGTCCACACTGTCAAATGCTTTCTCATAATCCACAAAGTTGACTACAGCGGGGAGCTCCACTCCAGAGACTGTTCCACGATGATGCGGAGAGTGGCGATCTGGTCTGTACATGATCGGTTCTTCCTGAATCCTGCTTGCTGGTCTCTCAGCTGGGGGTCAACGGAGCTCTTCATTCTCTCCAGGATGATCCTGTTGAAGACCTTTCCTGGTACTGACAGCAAGGTGATTCCTCTGTAGTTTGAACACTTGCTGAGGTCGCCTTTCTTGGGAAGCTTGATTAGGTACCCCTCCTTCCAGTCAGCCGGCATCACCTCCTCTTCCCAGATCTTTCCAAACAGTGGGTACAGCATCTCCACTGTTGTCTCTAGGTCTGCTTTCAGAGACTCCGCTGGGATGCCATCTGGGCCTGCTGCTTTGCCATTCTTCAAAAATGCCACTGCTCTTCTGATCTCTTCCCGGCTGGGTCTGTCACAGCTGATGGGTAGGTCGGTCTCTGCCAGCTGGATGTCTGGGGGGTCGGGTGGGCTAGGTCTGTTCAGTAACTCTTCAAAATACTCGGCCCATCTGTTGAGTTGGTCTGCTCTGTCTGCAATAGGCTTGCCTTCTTTGTCTTTTACTGGTCTTTCTGTATGGCCATACTTGCCTGACAATCTTCTGGTAATGTCGTAGAGCTGTTTCATATTGCCGCTGCCTGCTGCCTTTTCTGCCTCTGCTGCCAGGCTGTCTGTGTAGGCCCTCTTGTCTGCCCTGATACTCCTCTTCACCTCGCGGTTGGCTTCTGAACCCTGTGCCCTTACTTTGGCTGCTCTCGTGGGACTGTTGTTGACAACTGCTTTCTTCTGCTTCCTCACTTCTATCTTCTTCAAGGTCTGTGCCGACAGCCACGCTGCTCTTCAGTTCACGTTAATGATCCATTTCACGTGGTTGGTTTGGGCAGTCCCTCCCTCCCCAGCCCCACCCTTGCTGTTCACCACTTAATATAGCAAACATGATCAGTCCCACTGAAATCATTTATTGGGTTAACCCATTTAACCCCACGGCCACATTTTCTAAATTCTAGATCTGTTACCTAAAGACTATGTGCCAACTGCAGTAGATGGACTTACTGTGATAATTCAAGGGTAGTGTCAGATTGGCTTGGCGCCTTCAGGCGCCAAGCTAATCTGCCACTACCCTTGAATTATCATGCACAATCCATCCCCTGCTGCAGGGCGTTGGGGCTAAATGGGTTAAGAAATTGAGAAAGAGCACTCAAAGTTGACCTTAACCACTACCAGAGCAGCAGAGGCGTCGGTGTTTGGAGAGGCATCCAGTGTTGCTCGACCACGGACGGCGCCTTCCACCAGCAGCCCTCGCTCTCACATAGCTATAGATCTCAGGTGACGACCTCTGCCTGTATTACACTTACTTATTTACTGACCTAACATGACATGTATCAGTGTCGGTGACCTCGCTTAACCCATTTCATCCTGAGACTGAATTTTCACATTTTTCTCATTGTCCTATGAAGTCTGTATTGCAGATTAGGAGATAGATCTGCCATTTTAGTTCAAGGGGGGTGCCAGAATAGCTTGGCACCTGAGGTGCCAGGCTGTTCTGGCACAACCCTTGAACTATCATGGTCACATTTATTTCAAGCATTGGGTGTATAAGAATGAAAAGAGTTCAGAGGTAAAGGTCGCTGAGGGTCCATATGTGGCTAGAGCAAAAATCCCTGGCCCTGGCCTATCATGGTTTAGGATAGGATAAAGTGCGACCGTTTTGAAACTCACACGATGCCTTACAAGAGCTCATTTTAACCCTTAAAACCCTGACACACTACAACAGGATCTGGATCATCCATGATAGTTCAGGGGTGGTGGCAGAATAGCTTGGCGCCGACAGGCGCCAAGCTATTCTGACACCACCCTTGAACTATCATGGTCTATTGGTTCCAGAACTGTGACACATACCTCAAATGATATTATTAAAACAAAGTTAATAATTTCATCCTCAGGACGTAACAAGATAAAAATAATATCTGTGCAATGAATTTTGAATAGGAAAAAAGTCCAGGAGACCCGGACTTTTCGTCGTTACATCCAAAGTTTGTCATGCCAGATAGAAAAATAGAAACAAAATGTGTTTGGAACCACTGCAGTCGCGTTGTTTTGTGCAGCCGACCGTTCTTACGTCTGACCTTGTCATAAGAGAGCTTGACTGTGTTTTGTTTTCAGCGGCCCGCTGAAGCGACACTACCAGTCACTGCTGGCCAAAGCCATGAAGCCGGCAGCCATGCAGGCTCATCATTCCCAGCTGCAACTGTCTCCTGTCCGACCCGACAACTTCACAGCCAGGTGGGTCTTTTTTTATGAGCCTTCACACCCTCAGTGCATGCTCTAAATTTAAGGTCTCTCCATTGTTCTCTTGTATGCGAAGTACCGACTTCTGCATGATGCATGATAACAGCTTACAGTGTTATAAGCGTGCGATGATGTGCTCTGTGTGGGCCGATCATAGAGTTTCATTGCCGAGGACTGATGTTTGCTTGAATGACTGAGTGAGTGTGCGTATGTGTTTGGAATTGTGTGGCCGGCCTACAGAGCACCTCGCCCATCCCTTGTGCTATCCCTTTGGCTGTTGGTGGTGCTTTTGGTCGAGTTGACTCCATGAGTCTCCTTCCCCGGCAGGCCGCGCCCCCGACGGTTGAGAGAATAGTGTATATCAGTATTAGCCTAGTCTTATGATATATAGTAACAGTTTTACATCCGACTGTGATCACTAGATTAGTGACATATTTACTCATGATATTCTGTTTTCATTTTAAACGATATATCTTTAATTAATTTAGACTTCTTAGATTAATAGGTGTGTGTGTTGTGTGTGTGTGTGGGAGATGAGCGTGGGTGTGTGAATGGGTACGTATTGGTTTGTGAGATTAGTTGTTTAGTTTTAAAGTTTTGACAGTGTGTGTAGATCATTGGATTTGTGTGATAGAGTATTACTTATTTTTATTGTTGACTGTGATGTTTGTAATTGTAACGACACCAACACACATTCCTATGCTTTATGTTCTTAAGGCAAATGGCAATAAACAGTATCATATTTTATGCAGTCACCAGTACTGTTTACACACAATAGAATGTTGGATTGGCCTTGATAATTCAAGGGTGGTGCCAGAACAGCTTGGTGCCTGTGGGCACCAAGCTGTTCTGGCACCGCTCTTGAAATGTCACAGTCAGTTTGTCCCCAGAACCATAATGATGTCTTCAGAGGAAAACTCTCAGATCTTGAAATTTTGACACTTTGAGCTCATAGCAGGGAGTACCACATGTTTTAGGCCACTAGCAGCCACTCTGACTACCCCAGTACCATCCAAGTTAACGGCCACATTTCGCAAACTTTGGAGGTGTTACCTAATGACTAGGTACCAGTTGTAGGAAATGGATCGATAATGATAATTATCCTAATTGAATTATCATGATCGAGCCATCTCCTGCTGCAGGGTCCCTGGGCTAATTGCATTAAAGCTGGCAGTTTTGTGTGTGTATGCATTGTGACATTTCAGTCATTTGCATTTGCCATTTGGACTCCCAGAAAAATGCATGACTTGGCCTCGCCTGACAGGAAATCTAATCGCATTTGGCTAGGGGCGAGTAGATTTGGTCCTCCCTGTCATAAGGTTAAGTTATTAAATCATGTCGGATGCATTACAAAGTGAAACTGACTTAGCAAGGTCAGATACAATGAAAGTCAGATATTCAGCGCAACACTTTCTGAGAGGTCCCTTCACCACATTTTCTCTCTGTAAATTACTTTATCTACATCTAAAAAGCTTTGGATATAATAACATGATGTTGGTCCCCTTACATTTTTTTGTGTCTGAAGTTCCCTGTATGAAGCATTATATGGGGCACGTTCTGATTTGACAGGTCAGATAAAAATCGCCCGCAGACAGCACCAGAAAAAACGGCTTTTCTTCGCCCAAAGAAACCCGTCACCACCTCTGTCTCCACAGGTAAGGGCAATTCCATAGACCTTCTTTTTACCCTGATTGCCTCTTCTGCTGCTGATAAGGAGCATTGTGGAGATGCACACGTACATTATGCATGTGAAGAAGTTGCCAGACGGAAAGCGGGAAATCTGTCAATGTAAACCGTCCACTGCCACTAGTTGCCGTTTGTGTTTCTGAAATCGTTGTTATTTATGCCATTTCGTCCTGATACACTATCGCTTGAAATAAATTTGACTGTGATAGTTCAAGGGTGATGCCAGAATAGCTTGGCGCCAGAGACACCAAGCTATTCTGGCACCACCCTTGAACTAAAATGGTTGATCTATCTCCTAATCTGTAATGTAGCCTTCATAGGACAATAAGCAAATTTTGTAAAATCATCTTCAGGATGTAATGGGTTATACACCAGTGAGCCACGGTCATCAGAGCAACACAGCTGCAGAGTGGTGTCAGCATGAGGCATAGATCCTTGTGGGCCCCCGCATTCGGAGGGCCATCAAATTTCCAATATAAATGATTTGAATTTCCAAAACTTCAGTAGCTCGCTTGAGCTGGCCCGTAGCACCTCGTGAATGTTCTGTGTTTAAAAAAAGTAATAATACATGGTATTTATATGGCGCATTTCTCATATTTATAATATAATTCAATGTGCAGGCAAAAAACGACATACACACACACACACACACACGCACGCACGCACACACACACACAGAGTCGGTGGGGGGGGGGGGGGGGGGGGGAGGGGGTACAGAAAACCGTAGAGATTACACGAAAGTCTGCGAGAAAAAGTAAGTTTTTAACTTTGCTTTGAACTGCATAAGGGGGGAGGCATTTCTCAACTCAGTCGGTAAGGAATTCCAAATTAAAGGAGCAGTACATCTGAAAGAGCGTTCACCGGCAGATTTGAGATGGTACTTTGGAACTTTGAGAAGTTTTTCTCCTGATGAATGGAGTGAGCGAGAGGGCTGGTAAGTAGACTGGAGGAAAGGTATGACGAAAGACTGCCATCAAAGTGGTGGTATGCAAGGGTCGCTATCTTAAACTGTATGCGGGATTGGATTGGAAGCCAGTGAAGGTCTTTCAGTATAGAGGTTACGTGGTCTCGTTTTCGCCTGCGCTTCACAAGCCTGACGTGTTTATGTACAGTGTGTGAGTGAATGCGTGTTATTCACGTGAGTGTGCTTGTTGGGTTCAGTTCGCGGCGGCGCTTTGAGCCGATTTTCAATTGGGATAAAGCACCTATTTAAATGCGCTGATTTATTTATTATTATTTTATTCTGTGGATCTATGTCTCTTGCAGTTGGATTGCGTTCAGTTTTCCTGGCACTGTGGTGGTTAACCCATTTAACCCCATGGCTGCATTTCCCAAATTTTGGAGGTGTTACTTAACGACTATGTACCAGTTGCAGGAGATGGATTGACCATGATAATTCAAGGATAGTAACAGATTAGCTTGGCGCCAATAGGCGCCAAGCTAATCTGTTACTATCCTTGAATTATCATGGTCAATCCATCCCCTGCTGGAGGGCGTCGGGGCTAAATTGTTCTCAAATCATCTCTTTTTTCGCTCTGATATCAAGAATAAAAATGTATGTGTAGATTGAAGGAGAATGCTTGGAAAATGCTACAGTCATTTTCGGCCTCACACTTGCACCTACCACAGTAGGTAGCTCCTGGACCCCAGCCTATCTTTGAAATTTCACATTTGCCAACTTTCCCCTCTGGCGTCTGCATTGAAAAACAGGTTTTTTTGTGTGCAGTGAAAAGCAGGGATTGGTTGTATACTGATGAGCAAAAGAAATGGGACATTTTTTTGAATCATCGAAAACACTAAATTCGTCAGTATAGCTGCAAGTTTTCTGTCTGTCTGCGCTGATTGTTAAAATTGCTTTGCATTCCATGCCATGCCGACGTTTACTATGTACTTGTTTACAGATCAGTCCAGGCAGGCTATGCGGCCTAAACTTCAACTACAACAACAGCAACAGCCTCAACTCGCCCACACCAAAAGCAGCAAATCATCAAAATCCACCAAATCATGGCGATGATGACAGATCAGTTTGCATCTGTGCACTCGCAGATCTTGCATCGCCAGCCATGTTACTGTGTATGTGTGCTGGTCTGTGGTTTTGGACCTCACAGCATACTTGCATTGCCAGCCTTATTAACTCATTCAGCCTGACCGCCATATTTCCCAAATTTTAGAGGTGTCATCTAATGACTATGCACCAGTTGCAGGCGATGGTCGACCCATCTCCTATGGTAGTGCGTCAGGGCTGTGGTTTTGTACCTCACAGCTTGCTTGCATTGCTTGCATTAAAGGTGTGCTGGTCTGTGATTTTGGACCTTACGGCTTGTAGCCGTAAGGTCCAAAATCACAGACCAGCACACATGTGGTCACTTACCTCGGTCTTTCTCCAAGCCATTGATGATGTCGGTGAAGGAATTTGTACTCGTAATCTGAGACAAGCCAACTTTTTGATGCCCAAAGTGTTGTGAAGGAATGAACACTCAGAATTTAAAGTCCGCTTTTAGATTTCCAGTACAGATTTCTTTTTGACATGATTCTGAGTCAGACGTTCAGTTGTTGTTTTTTTTTAGCCCATTGACTCTGTCAGTACAGTGATTTGTGCTTGAAATCAAAATGTCAGCTTTTAGATCTCGAGTACCAATTCCTTTATTGAGACGGTCCTGAATTACGTAAAATATTTCACAGAGCCATTGTTTGTGTCATTGCGTATGGAGAGCAGTATCACTGCTGCAGAACAACTGTGAAGGAGCAGTTGCCTTCCCTTTCACTTCCAGAGCCAAATGCCTCATATTTTAGATTCATCCGCAAAGCACTTTGTATAAGGTTTGGGAGATTGATCATCTGTGATAGCTATGGGCGGTGCTTGATAAACATAGAACTTCTGACATTTTTTTCTAAGGAAAGATAGCCAGATGGCAAGAAGCTAGTGTGGCTGTTATCTTCATACTTGGAGAAAAAAAAAGTTGCTGTCAAGTTCATTGCGCAGATGTAATTTAGCACTGCCTGCAGACTATCACACTTGATCTGTCTCTGGTAGTTGGCACTGGAAGTATAGAAACATGTCAGTGCAGCAGAGGGTTCTGGTTTGTGAGAAAGGTATAACATGCATTTACTGTGTCCGTTTATGTTGGTTATTCACTGATTGTTTTTTCCTGTTAACACACTGAAATCCCCACATTTTGAAGTTGCCCTCTGAAGGGCTGTATGACAATTCTAGAGACAGATCGAGCATGCTAGTTCAAGGGTGGTGCCAGAATAGCTTGGCGCCTATGGGCGCCAAGCTATTCTGGCACCACCCTTGAACTATCATGCTCGGTCCATGTCTTGCTGTGGTGTGTCGGGGCTGAATGAGTTACAAATGTGTACATGCGCTTAACTCCTTCAGTGCCAGCTGACGCAGACTCTGTTTCTGCAATTTTTGTTAACTCAAGACCCCCCAAAAACCCTACATGTCCCACGGACACGGGATTCAAAGTGGTGTCAGCAAGAGGCATAGGTCCTCATGAGCCCCCGCAACTGGGGGGAGGGGGGGGGGGGGGTTCAGGAGGATCTATACCTCTTGCGGTTGGGTGGTGTTCACAATTTTCTGGGCACTGAACGGGTGAAGCATTTCCCGCTGTAAAGAAAATTATGTTTCACACATTTGAGATGGATGCCACTGAGACGGATGCAGCACGGCAGGAATGGGTTAACCCCATAGTGTTCCAGTATCGAGCCATGGCAAATATCACCCATGAACTGCAAGTAGCTGAGATCATCATGATGCAGATGCAGGGGCTCATGAGAACCAGGGCCTTTGGCAGATGGGTGGCATTTCCTCCACAAGTGTCACTTGAAATTGGAAGAATAGAAACCGACGTGTGATATAATTATATATTTTGGTGACAACATTTTGAATGCCGAATCTATGCACCCTCGACCCTTCAGCTGTCGGTAGAGCTTTTTGTCGCGATGATTCCTGCAGGAATCATCGTGACAAAAAGCTCTGCCAACAGCCAAAGGGTTAACATTCCAACAGTTTTTAAGTCCATTCTATTTATAGAAGGGACTTTTTAGGATGGATCGCGGTGGGGTCGAATTTAATAGCATGTCCATGATGTCAAAGGGCGGGCAGGCCTAAACCTCACAATTGAAGTAACAAGATAAAAATTACATCATGTCTAGTTACGCTAACCTCGCTGCTGAACGCACATTTGGCACGAAGCGCCGTGTGTGCGTATGTATGTATGTGTGTGTGTGTGTGCGTATGTATGTAAACAAGAGAATCTCCAATATTTCTGTACACACAAGCTTGAAACTTGGCGAAATACTTTCTCAAAGGGGTGGCTAAGAGAGCCTTCGAGCATATTGTAACTGTCTCATTTAAGACATAAACAACCGTTTATAGGAAATCGTTTGACTCAGATTAGAGTCCGTAATTTTTGTCATATTTACATGAACTTTTGGATATAGCTTAGATATTTTCAGAAAATAATTAAAACAGTAAAAAACCTTGACTTTTAGAGAAAGTCAGACAAGGGCGGTGATGTAAAAGAGGCAACTCTGTCACCACGCAGACATTGAAATAATACTCTAAATATGACGTAATTCTCTCTAGTGCGCCGCACTCTCTCTCTCTCTCTCACAGACATGCGCGCATCTCCAAGAGGCATAGATCCTCATGCGCCCAGAGAGCGCATGAGGAACTACATCGTCGCACTTTAAGAAGAGCATTCAGGTGATCCGATATAGCCAGTTTGGAGAAAGACATTGGATGAGTTCGTTAGCCAGCTTTGTGCCCTTTCAACTTCTTCAGTAAATATTAATTCTGTTCAGAAAAAAATTAAAAAGGTAAAAAATCTTGACATCTAGAGAAAGTCAGACAGTGACGGTGAGGTAAAAGAAGCAACTCCATCACCACGCAGACTTACTCGAAATATGACATTATCTCGTTCGCTCTCTCTCTCTCACATATGCTTAATCTCCAAGAGGCATAGATCCTCATGTGCCCAGAAGGCGGATGAACATCTATGCCTCTTGAGGATTTTTGGAGCGTGCGCATGCACACACGTATACACACACATCGACGTGCTTTCAGAAGAGCATGCAGGTGTACTTAGTATAGCATGTAGCTAGGTAAAGTCAACCTGATTTTACACAAATTATAGCAAGACCGGAATTGTACCATGAAATTCTAGTTTTGTCACCATTTTACCAAGTCTTGAAGTGAAACTCACATCACGTTAAATATAAAATTACATAAAAACAAAAAAAGTACGCAATGACAAATGACTTTTGACAAAGCAATGACGCGTATGCAATGCGCGCGCCCCTTATAGAGTTCACTATGACGCATTGGCACATCTGTGAGGCTTTTTCTAAAGGAGATATTTCAACATCAGAATCAAGTCAAAGACAAAAGGTAGAGACCCATAACGGCGAAGACAGCTCTCATGTAGAAGGGACTTTGTGGGTTATGATTCATCCCATCTGGTTTTTATATACAGAAAACAACACCCATAGCTTGTTTTCTTACAAATATTTTTTTAAAAATTTTTATTTTGCTAAAATGAGCGCAGGTTAGAAATGCACGTATACTGCACCAGTTTGTGAATCTACTTTTGTGTTTGTACCCATAGCCAGATTTTCCTCCATGCATTTTCTGTTTCCATATGTACTGTAGGTTGTTAGCTCACGGTTAGTGCCATTGGTCTTGTTGCAAGCCAGATCTCTATTCACCTCCAACAGTTGTCAGGTGATAAAGATTACTCCTAGAAAACAAAGTACCTGCATACACATCCCCCCACCCGGGTCTGCCCTCGGGGACTTGGGTGGGGTTAACTACTTTTTAGTTCCCAGGGTCACCCTGGTCAGCCCCACAGGGTGGGCTTCCCTCTCTATTCTGGGGCATGTGTTTCTGTCTGACACTGGTCCATTCACCTGTATTTTCTGTTTTTAAACTCTCCCTACTGTCTGCGCTGCCTGTAGCTCTTGATATTGGATGTATGTTGCTAAATGGTCTTTATTCAGCATATTTGACCGACTGGTGACATACATTCAATATTCTGTTTAGTTTTTTTTTTCACAAGCATTGCAGGCACGTCCTGAGAAAGTCTTGTTGCTGTCGGGACGTTAAGCAATGTACAGCCAATGTACAACCTGCATGCACGTTTTCAATTCAAACTTCACGTTGAAACCACTCAGCCCTAACATTCTAGAAAAAGATACAGATCGGCCTTTATAGTTCAAGGGTGGTTCCAGAATAGCTTGGCGCCTGGAAGCGCCAAGCTTTTCTGGCACCACCCTTGAACCATCATGGCAGACTTGTATCGGGTTGTGCCAGAGCTGGATGACTGGATTGTCTGTATGGTACACTGTGATATGCAAGAGCCTGTACATACAGACTTGCACTGGCCATCTTGCTGTGATACTCTGTATCAGTATTACAGCAGAATCTGGTTTAAGCAGCGACCTGTCAACCAAGACCATCATTCAGGTGACTGTAGCCGCCTAAATGATGGTCTTTTAAATCATTCGAGATGTGCCGCCTCCGCTTATGCTGCGTATCCGGAGGCAGCACGTCTCGAATGAGTTAACGACAGGCGACACTTTTTGCCTTTCAAGACTTCTCTCGAGTGGTCACCTGTCTTTTAAGACCACTTTTTCCTTGCAAAATATACTGACAAGCAAAACAAATGCAACATTTTTTTGAATCATTGGAAACACAAAGTGTTTCCGATCATTCCGGAAATGTCGCATTTCTTTTACTCGTCAGTATAGGTGATTGCTGAAAACAAAGAGTCCGCTGTACATGTATTACTATTCCATGTTGACGAACAAACCTGAACTGTTAAACAGTGACATTTCAGCTGCTGAGTGAGAAAAGATAAGATAGATGTTGTTTGGGTATAGTTTATGGTTTTCTGTTGTATTCACACCGTCCAAAATATCTGGGGACAAGGAAGTATTAACCCTTTGGCTGTCAGTAGCGTTTTCTGTTGCTACAGGAATCATCGCGACAAAAAGAGCCACCAACAGCCAAAGGGTTAACAAGAATTATACTTGTCAATGTGTTGAAGTTTCCTTTGAAGCCGAACGTGCAGCTCTGTGGATGGAACAACTGTTGTGAAAGAGTTTGTGTTCAGTATGAATCTTGTGTTCTGCCAAAGTATTGTTACAATGTCATGATGTCTCTTACGTGTGTGAATGTGTTGGTTTTGACATTTATGTGCTGGTCTGTGATTTTGGATCTTACGGCCTAGGGCCGTGATGGCCACAATCATAGCCCAGTGCACATTCCATTTTTCCATTGATGTTTTCAACTTTGATAAGTTTGTGTTCAAATACGACCATTCAAATACAAGAGCAAAGAGGGTCATTTTTGTGTGTTTTTATTTGTGAAAACACTGTTAACCCAATCAGCCCTGACGCACTACAGCAGGAGATGAGTCGACCATGATAATTCAAGGGTAGTGCCAGATTAGCTTGGCGCCGACAGGCGCCAAGCTAATCTGGCACTACCCTTGAATTATCATGGTCGATCCATCTCCTGCAACAGGTGCATAGTCGTTAGATGACGCCTCCAAAATTTGGGAAATACGTGCGTCGGGCTGAATGAGTTAAAGAGATGCAAACACCATTTGGAAAGCACACTCACAAGACTTTGCATATTTTATAAAAATACACATACTGTATACTTGTGTGAACTAGAAACCCAGTTCTGGAAATCGCTGTACGTACAGTTAACCCATTAACTCCCAGAACTGAAAGACTTCTATTCTGTCGAATGGAAGTCAATCAGTTCTGGGAGTTAAGGAGTTATACAATAGCATGATTGGAAGCGACACTGATGCACAAACGTGTCTACAATAAATTAAGTTAACTGATACAGGGATGTCAGGGAACCATTACAGGGATGTCAGGGAACCATTACAGGGATGTCAGGGAACCATTACAGGGATGTCAGGGAACCAAGGTCCTAAATCCTGAAATCTAGACTGATGGAATTAGCTGAAAGCAAGGAAAGGCAAGGACTTTCCAACGCTAGCTGAAAAATGAAGAGGAGGTGAAGGACACTCGCAACTAACTATGAAATTGCAAATGTTATCAATTATTTCAAAGGTTAGTTTTTTTTTTTCAAGAGCAATAGTTTTGCAAATTCACTTTCTGCCAAAGGTCTTCAAATAAAATCAAACCAAACTCTTGTCGAGCCAGAAATTTTACAAATAAAATTAATTCTACTCGATCTTACTAAAGAAAATTTCAACCCAGCTAGATTTCTTGAATAATCCGGAAGACTTCCACCCTTACTGAAGCACACTGGTCACAATGAACTGTACTTGAGAGAGATGGATCTAAGTCATGATAGGTCATGTGTAGTGCCAGACCAGCCTGACACCTTCAAAGATGCCAAGCTCATCTGGTGCTACCTTTGAACTATCATGGCCAATCCATCATCTGTCGGGGTCTTACGGTGAATATATTAACCCATATCATACTGAGGCTAAAAGCTTCAAATTTGTACACTGCCATATGCAAGCTACATTATAGTACTTACAGATAAGGATATGGACCAATGGCTTTAGTTCAAGGGTAGTGCCAGAATAGCTTGTCACCTAGAGGCACCAAGCTATTCTGGCACTACCCTTGAACTATTTTAGTCAAAATTATCGCACACACTGGTGTATTCCGAATGATATGGGTTAATATGAAAACATCAAACAGTTTCTCTAACACACTGATCATGCGAGAAAACAACAACACATAAATTAGATTAAAAAAACGCTTTGGGTGCATGTACTAATATCATGCAGGGAAAACTTATCAAAACATAAAAACACCCAGCAGTTTCTCTTACACACTGGCCATACGAACAGAAAAGAAATAAATTATATTAAAAAAACCACAATGGCAACAAGCAACAAATGGAGGTCGTTTGGAAATCAGAAGTGGCTCAGAACTGCACAAGTTTTGACCAAAACATTGGATTAACCCAATCAGTGCAGAGAAAAATTGAACACCATGCATCTGCTGCAAGAGGCATAGATCCTCATGAGCCCCCGCAATTGCAGGGGCTCATGAGGATCTATGCCTTTTGCTGGCATCACCTTGAATCCATGTCCTTGGGACATCTAGAGATTTTGGTCTTGAATTAACAAAGACTGCAGAAACAGACTGCGTCATCTGGCACTGTACAGGCTAAAAGCACAGACAAAACATGCAATATTGCATGTTTGTCTAGGCTTTTGATCCACTGTTTTTGTAAAAAAAACGTGCAATTCTGAGCTAATTCCAATTTCCGCAAATTAAAAAAAAGTCTATAAAAAAATGAACAATCCAGACCAAAAAGGTGACCGCGAAGCGTGTAAAATGCAAAGAAGTACCCAACGGAGAAAGAAACACGCTTAGAAAAGACGGGTACAACACAATTTATTAAGAATAGCCACATTACTTCTGCGAATGAAGATAAGTAGCGGCTAATCTCTCTGTTTGTTTGTTTGTCTATTTTGACAAAGGGCATTGACCCGAAATATTAATAAATTGTGTTGTACCCATCTTTTCTAAGTGTGTTTCTTTCTCCGTTGGGTACTTCTTTATAAAAAAATGTGCGTATCAAACAAGCACACAACTGTACTTAAAGCACCATCATGCAAAACTACTGAGGTTGGTTACATTTATATTTTAACATCACATTAGAAGGTCAATGCAATAATTGTTCAAACTCTGTACAAACTATAGCAATATGCCACTATCTTCAAAAACCCAGTGTCTTTCATCATTGTTTCAACATTCGTAACACACGCAATGTCAATATTTTGCTATCAGATTCACATATCCCTTGTAGCCCCAAGGTCCCATTTCTCAGATTCTGGAGGTGTTGCCTAATGACTGCACCAGTTGCAGGAGATGGATTGACCATGATAATTCAAAGGTAGTGCCAGATCAGCCTTGCTCCTTTAGGCGCCAAGCTAATCTGGCACTACCCTTGAATTATCATGGTCAATCAAGCTCCTGCTGTAGGGACTCGGGACTAAATGGGTGAAACAACCTTAACATTTCAGCACATACCTTTCATTACCTGTACATCCTTCCATAACAATTACATTGTACAGAAATGTTCACACGTATGTCAACATGCAATCACAAATCAATATCACAAAAGGTCAACATACAGTTTTAAACCCCTTGTGTATGCAGCCACCAGTATTGCTTACAGCACTGGGGCCTGCATGGACAAGGCAGCTAAGATCTGCAAGCACAAAGCCTTACCCCGTTGGCTGTCGGTAGTGTTTTTTGTTGCAATGATTCTTGCAGGGATTATCACAACAAAAAGCACTACTGACTGCCAAAGGGTTAACTGGAACGATGCATTACAACAGTTTTATTACTGTTTACTGATGTGGAGATTTCCTTCAAACATAAAAAGGGTTAAAACACATTTGAAGCCTGCAAAGAAAAATATGCACATAATTATAATGCCACAAAATATATTTGGAGTGAAGAAGTTGTTTCTTAAAAATTGTAAACAGTACAAAAATCTAGAAAAAAAAAAAAAAAGCACATGCATGCTACATGTTTTGTTTTTGAGACAATTTTACCGTAACTTGCAACCAAAATATGAATTTCATGCTATGTTATAACCCATACCATACTGAAGCTAAAAGCTTCAAATTTGTACACTGCCATATGCAAGCTACACTATAGTACTTGCAGATTAGGATATAGACCAATGGCTTTAGTTCAAGGGTGGTGCCAGAATAGCTTGGCGCCTAGAGGTGCCAAGCTATTCGGGCACTACCCTTGAACTATTTTGGTCAAACTTATTTCACACACTGGTGTATTCCGAATGATAAGGGTTAAATAAAGAGATCACAGCTAACAGAAAATGTCTGTTACAAAAATGACACATTTGTAATGCCCAAAACAAAAATAATTTAAAAAGTAATCCAAACTAAAACTTGTGCATAGAAGTCAGTCACATTACTCAATGCTACACAAAAATGTGTAATGTCCTAAATCTGGATGCATGTGTACCTCCCTGAATCCACTCAGCGTAAACATTCGAAGCACATCAAGGGAAATAAACAGTGTGATCGGGGCGCAGTAGCCTTCACTGCGAGTGGACGCAAATGCTGTTTCTGAAGCCTATGCTAATTCTACATCAAAGTGGGCCAGCCGCCTAAGGGAAATAGATACAAAGTGACACAATGAGGCATAGACCCTCAAGAGCCCCCACAACTGCAGGAGCTCATGAGGATCGATGCCTCTCACAGTGGGGTGGTGTTCATTTTTTCTCAATAAAGGGGTCAATCCATTTGCCCTAAACAAATAAATAAATAAAATAAATAAATAAAAATTGACCATGAAAGTTCATGGGCGGTGCCAGAATAGCTTGTCTTGGCGCCAAGTAATTCTGGCACCGCCCTTGACTCACAACCATCACTGTTCCATATCTTGAACTCTAATGAAGTCTTCAGAGGAAAACACAGGTGCGCTAAGAGAGTTTAAGTGTACATGTACTTAAGACCTGCAGTTGCACCACAGTGCACACCACAATGCTTAACTCTTTTAGCCCCATGGGTGCATTTCTCAAATTTTGGAAGTGTTACTTAATGACTATGTACCAGTTGCAGGAGATGAATTATCATGGTCAATCCACCTCCTGCTGTAGGGTGTTGGGGCTAAAAGGGTTAACCATCACTGCCAAGAGAGGATGAACCCGATCCAAATACAAGAGACATAGTTTCTCAGGGGCCCCCATAAAGGCAGGGGCTCATGAGGATCTATGCCTCTTGCTGACAACACTTTGCATCCACGTTCCTTTGACAGCTGGAGATCTCTGGGGTTGTTTTTATGATTCCTAAAACACACACCGGGTCCACTGGCAGGGATTCACCAGAAATCAAACAATGAATAAACACAGGAATAGAGATTTATCACCGTTCTAGCAAGAGCCAGGAGGTAAACTAATTGGAGCCTTTTTTTTTTTTTTGGGGGTGGGGGGGGGGGTGGGGGTTGTTCTGAATACTTCTGCTTGATCATGCAGCAACCTGTACTGCAAACATTAGCTGCAGGCATAAGGGTTTAATGATGTCCACAGAATCTAACACTGGGCAAAAAGTGTTCGTCCCTTCATTTATAAAACATTTGTTGGTTTGTGTCCTGCAGTGTGCACACCAAGAACCGAACAGTCACTCATTTTTTTTATCTGTTCCTTATCAATGGACATGCTTGGATACAAAGTAATTTGGCATGAGAGACAGATCCTCATGAGTACCCGCAACTGCGGGGGCTCATGAAGATCTATGCCACTCGCAAGCGGTTTGTGTCCTGCAGTGTGCACTCTGCGAACTGTCGTGTCACTGTTTAAATCCCTTCACTGCCAAAGGACATGCATTTCTCGCAGACTAATCAGCAACTCGACTGCCCTGCCGTGGGACAGGATCAGCAGCAGGCAAACATTCTCACAAGCCTCCCCTTGTAGCAAAAGGTCTGTGGGCCCATGACGGCTGCAGTGGGCCTGCGCACAGTCGTGCATAGGCCCACTGCGGACGTTGTGGGCCCGAGGTCCTTTGGCTACTGGGTCTGCGTCTGCGGAGGCTCACGGAAAACTGCGCCTCTTGGAGTTGAGTGTTGTTTGGCAATAAAGCGGATAAGATACTTGTGGCATAGACATATATGTACAAAAAATGTAACTAGTCGACAGCATCTAACTCTGGGTCCCGTGGTGTGAGCAGGACGCTGATGACTGTTATCTCCAGAAGCTGGTTGTGGATGTCGTCTGTCAGAGGATTCTCCTGCAGGTTCACCTCCGCCAGGGACGATATGGCCTTCAGACGACTCACGTTCACGTCTGTACACAGAAATAAGTATTACAGTTGACTTCATAATAACATGGTCCGATATAACACAAGTCAGGTGTCTTTGCTTTTTCAGACATCACAACCACACAGCATAAAAGAAACCTAAGACCTTTTGCTTGATGGGTATCTAGGCTAGTAGCACTAATTGTGTCAATATAATGTATGCTTAACAAATGCTGAATTATTTTTTTTCCTGCACTAACTATGGCCTAGTGACCTGCTTGCGGCCTGTGACATGTACATGTATATTTAACCCATATCATACTGAGGCTAAAAGCTTCAAATTTGTACACTGCCATATGCAAGCTACATTATAGGTGAGGCTAGCACTGGTAGAACTGTAGGGGAATTACTCAGCGCTGGACAGACAAACAGTTAGATGCCCTGCCTCCACCTATCAGGCACCCAATCGCCAGCCCACAGAAAAATATGCAGGTATAGAACAAGGCCATCATCTACATCCCTAAAAGGATGCATCAGGTCAAGCCTATAACCTATGTCTGTGGGAAATCAGGGTATTTACCCGACCACATTTAGTAGTGCACCTTCTTGTTTGTGTATGTGTTTTTCTCCTGCCTACTTCCTAAGTTCCAGAAAAAGACATGGGTTATAGGCTTGACCTGCTAGGCGGGGGCAGGGGATCTAACTGTTTGTCTGTCCAGTGCTGAGTAATTCCCCTTGGTATGTGTACAAGCTACATTATAGTACTTACAGATAAGGATATAGACTAATGGCTTTAGTTCAAGGGCGGTGCCAGAATAGCTTGGCGCCTAGAGGCGCCAAGCCATTCTGGCACTACCCTTGAACTATTTTAGTCAAACTTATTTTACACACTGGTGTATTCTGAATGAAAAGCGTTAAAACAGCATGGGGAAAGCATTCTGGCCAACTGTTGGGTGGGAGGTATGATGCAATTGGTCATGTGATTTTCAAGTTTCACAGACTCGATTGGGTCTGGTTAGGAGATTACATGGGCACCTTCCTGGTCCTTCTTAGCTACTGTGTTAACCCCTTGACTGCCAGGGGATACTACTACTACTAATAATAATTACGGTATTTATAATGCGCTTATCTTATAATAATTATAACTCTAAGCGCGCACTCACAACTCGCACACGCATGCGCATGCTTTAGACAAAGACTCACGTAACACAAATAGTGAAGATACCTTACGACGGTCAGCTTGGGGTGGGGAGTGTGGTGATATAGTGCTAGAACTGTTGAAAGAGGTGAGTTTTGAGGGCGGACTGGAAGGAGGAGAGTGAGTGTTTCTGACGGAGAGAGAGTGGGAGAGTGTTCCAGGTAGATGGACCGTATACTGAGAAGGAGCGGGGGCCGAAAGTGCTGAGTTTGGTGCGGGGGATGAGGAGGCGGAGAGGGTCAGAGGCGGAGCGGAGGGAGCAGGGAGGAGTGTAGGGGTGAAGTAAGTTGGAGAGATAGGCAGGAGCGTAGTTGTTCAGGGATTTGTAGCAGAGAGACAGAATCTTGTATTGGATGCGTTGGGGGATGGGGAGCCAGTGAAGGAGCTTGAGCAGGGGAGTGATGTGGTCGGATTTTTTCTTTCTGAGGACGAGGCGGGCAGCATTGTTCTGGACGCGCTGGAGAGTGAGAGTGGTGGAGTGAGGAAGGCCGGAAAGGAGAGAGTTGCAGTAGTCGATGCGAGATAAGATGAGAGAGACAGCAAGTTTGGTGGAAGCTTCGGTAGTGAGGTATTTTCTGATCTGACTGATGCGGCGGAGGTGGAAATAACATGCCTGGGCCGTGGCGGAGACGAAGCTGGTCATGGAAAGCGAGGAATCGAGGATAACGCCAAGGTTCTTGACCGAGTCAGAGAGGGAGATGGGGGTGCTGTCGAGTTGAAGGTGGAGAGAGGGAGGGAGCTGGGAAAGTTTCTGGCGAGTGCCTACCAGCATGGCTTCCGTTTTGTCGTCATTCAGTTTGAGCTTGTTTGCTGTCATCCAGTTTTTCACGTCTTCATAGCAGTCAGCCGTGCGAGTCAGTAGTGTCTGAGTGTTGTCGAGTTTGTCTTTGTCTAGTAGTTGTGAGTCGTCAGCGTAGAGGTGGTGGTGTATGTGGTGAGACTGGATGATGTTGGACAGGGGGGAGGTGTAGAGTGTGAAAAGGACCGGGCCCAGGACGGACCCCTGTGGAACGCCGCAGGAGAGCGGAGAGCCTGACTGGGTTGGAGGAGACACCGTCGATGGTGACGGACTGCTGTCTGTCGGAGAGGTAGGAGAGAAACCAGGAGTGAGCAGAGTCAGTGATGCCAAAGTTGTGGTGAAGGCGGTGGAGGGGGATAGAGTGGTCTATTGTGTTGAAGGCGGCAGAGAGATCGAGTAGCGTAAGAAGGGAGATGTTGCCTGAGTCAGTGGAGAGAAGCAGGTCGTTAAGGATATGTAGAAGGGCTGTTTTAGTGCTGTGATGTTTGCGATAGGCAGACTGGAAGGGACTGAGGAGGTTGTTGTCGGCGAGGTGGATTTTGAGTTGGTTGAGGACAACCTTCTCAAGAAGCTTGGACAGGAAAGAGAGATTGGAGACTGGGCGGTAGTTCTTGAGTTCGTTTGGGTTGAGGTTGTGGGACGGAGAGGACGGACAATGGCGGACTTGAAGATATCGGGGACGGAGCCATTCTCTAGACATGTGTTGATGATGTCGGTAATGAAGGGCAGAAGTATTGGGAGGCCGTCCCGGTAGAGGGAAGCTGGGAGGGGGTCTAGTTCGCAGGTTTTGAAAGGCATGGACTTTATGGTTTTGAGGACTTCATCCTGAGAGACGGGGCGGAAGGACGAGAGGGGAGTGCCGGAAAAGGGGGGGTCAAAAAGGCAAGGCGGAGAAGGCAGAGTGTCGAGTGTGTTGCGCAGAGTTTGGATTTTGTCGGAGAAATAGGAGGAAAAAGCGGACGGAAGTTCTTCTTTGCTGTGTGTGTTGGGAAGAGGAGAGTCGTTAGAAGTGCCTAGGAGTGTGTTCATGGTAGCGTAGAGGGTTTTGGAAGAAGTGGATTCCAGGATTTTGTTTTGAAGGTGTTTGCGTTTGGAGTCGGAAATCATTCTGCAGACTTTGGATCTGGTGGTTTGGAAGATCTCTCTGTGAACGGTGAGGTCAGATGAGCGCCAGCGGCGTTCCGCTTGTCGACGCTCGCGCTTGGCCTCATCTATGTCGTCAGTGAGCCAGGGGGAGGGGAGTCGGTTGGGTATGGAACAGGTGGTGACAGGGGCATGGGTGTCTAGAAGTTTTTGAAGGGAGGAATCAAAATGGGATGCAAGATCGGGAGAGGAGGCGGGGTCCAAGAGAAGGTCGACAGCTTCGTCGAAGAAGTTCTCTCGGTTGACAGATTTTAGTTTGCGACGAGAGACAAAGAGCTTGGGTTTTTTCGGGGGAGGTAGGTTGAGGGCGACGAGAATAGCGAGGTGGTCGGAGGGAAGCACAGAAGAGGTGTCAGAGTTGAGGAAGAGTTGATCGGAGGTGCGGGTGATGATCCAGTCGAGGGTGTGGCCGAGTCGGTGGGTGGGTTTAGTGATGTGTTGTGTAAGATTGTGGTTTGAAAGTGACGTGCAAAGGCGTTTTGTGTCGGGATGGTCGGGTTTGTCGAAGTGGAAGTTAAAGTCACCAAGAAGGATGTGTTTTCCGGGTTGTGTGCTGTAGTGGTCGAGGAGGAGATCGAACTCGGTGAGGAACATGGAGTTTGTGAGTTTGTTTTGAGAGCTTGGAGGGGGGCGATAGATACATGAGAAGATGAGGGACTGGCCAGGGAGTGTTGCTATGGCCTCGACAGATTCAAAGGAGGGATGAGCAAAAGGGAGAGACTGAGAGAAGGAGAGATGAGCAGAAAGACAGTCCCTGTAGATGATGGCAATGCCACCCCCTCTGGAAGCACGCGGGAAGGAGGCCAGGCGGTAGCCACTCGGAGTGACGCTGGCGATGATGGGTTCATCGCCAGCTGAACGGAGCCACTTTTCGGTGATCACGACAACATCTATAGGTCATTGTCTAGGATGAAATCTGAAATCACGTCGGCTTTGCCATCTTTGCAGACAGACTGTGCATTGAACAGAAACAGTTTTAGGTTGGATGAGCCAGAAGAGGAAAAGGGAGAAGAAATGGACGAAGAAGAGGACAAAGGAAGAGGAGGGTGGGGAGGGGGGAAAGAGGATGGAGGGGGGAAGGAGGGGGGAGGGGGAGAGGGGAGAGGAGGAAACGACGGGGAAGGAGAACTGGGCAAGAAAGAGGATGCGAGAGGAGGGTGAGGGGGGGAGGGGGGAGGAGGAGGAAGGGGAGTAGGAAAAGCTGAGGTAGAGGGAGGGGGAGGGCGAAGGGGAGGAGAAAGGGGGGAGAGGGGACGAGGAGGAAAAAGCAGGTGAAGGAGGAGGGGGTGAGGGGAGGAAGGGGGAGGAGGGTGGGGGAGGGGGCGGCCGAGGAAAGCAGGGAGCAGTAGATGAGCAAGAGAGGAAAGGAAAAGGGAGAAGAAAGAAGGGAGGTGGAGAAATCGAGGAGGCGGGGGGAGGCGGAAGGGCATAGGAAAAGGGGAAGAAGTGAGTGGTTGTGTTTGTGGTGGTGAGTCCCGCCTTTTGCTAATTCCGCCCCTGTGGCCTCTCTTTCGCGATCGGGTGCCGCGTAAGGCATCTGCAACACTGTCAGCGGCACCGGCTGCGCAGTAGGTGGCGTGGCGACGTAGAGATAGCAGTTGTTGGCGTGTGTATTTGATGAGCATGATTGTGAGGACAAGAAAGAGGAAGACGAGAAGAGGGTTCAGTAGGGTGTGTGTGTGTGTGAGTAAGTGTGTGTGTGTGTGTGTACACGTGTGTGTGTGTGTGTGTGTGTGTGTATGTGTATGTGTGTGAGCGGTGTGGTAGGGGAGCGACCTGATATCATATTATAACCTCAACATCAAAGATCCCAAGCTGTCGAAAGAACATGGATACAAAGTGGTTCCAGCAGGAGGCATGCATGAATCCGCACAAGCACCCGCTCCTGGGGGGGCACGTGAGGATCTAAGGCTCTTGTATTTGGGTGGCGTTTTCAAGTTTTCTCAGCAGTGAACAGGTTAAACAGCACAGAACCAATGATGAACTTGCTGTCAGTGTTTCATTTTCAAGCTGTGACCTGTGGCAGGGCATTAACTCATTCAGTCCCGACACACCCCAGCAAGATATGGATCGACCGTGATAGTTCAAGGGTGGTGCCAGAATAGCTTGGCACCTACGTAGAGGTGCCAAGCTTTTCTGGCACCACCCTTGAACTATCGCAGTCGGTCTTTTTCCTGCATTGTACTGCAGTCCTCAGAAAACAACTCCAAAACGTGGGTATTTCATACCTGGGACAAAATGGGTTAATGAAGCAGAATAAATTACTCTGCACACTACCTTTGATCCCATTCTGTTCAGCATTCAGTTTGCGCAGTGCTTCAAGGCGGTAAATGACCTGGGGAAGCGCATCGAAACGGTTGTTGGAAATGTCCAGGGTGGTGAGCCCCGACACATGGCGCAGCTCCTCAGGAAGACTAGTCAGGTGATTGCTGTTCAGGTGCAGTTCTGAAGGAAAGAAATGACAGTATGTATATTTGTGATTTTAGAGCTTACAGGTCTTTGCACACAAGTGCTAATAAGCAGGGAGGTAAAAGCTATGACCTTCCTGGAATGTTGTTGTACTTTGAAAGAATTTATGCATATTATGCAAAAGATCTAAAACTCAAAGGAGACGTTGCCTGTGTAAGCTTCTGGGACTCTAGATGGCAAGGCCCACGTGCTGCACATCACAACTTAACATAAGCCAGCAAATGCTTGACTTGGAATAACACTTTCAATTACTTGAGGCAGAGGTAGTATGCGAACTCATCTTGGTGGGATGGGCACCTAACAGATCCTCATGAGCCCCTGCTATTGCAGGGATTCATGTGAATCTATTACTCTTGCAGATGGAATGTACTTTATTGTGAGACCACATGGATTATAAGTGTGTGTGTGTGATTAGAAAATGTGACTTTGACTGAGATTTCTGAGTGTACTTATGGAAGTACCTGTGAGATTAGGGAACTTGATGGCCAATTTGGCCGGGATGCGGCGAAGAACATTCGCCGACAAATTGCAGATTTCCAGGGTTGTGTTCCTCATCAGCATATACAGTGCATCGGGCACATGAACCAGCTCACATTCTGACAAATCTGTGACAAGCAATTAATGCATAATCATGCAATGAGTACTTGCATTAACCAGTCTCTATTATCAAATATTACCATGGGAACACAGAATATTACCATGGGAACACAGAATATGAACAGACAAGGCCTAGGACTGGTGGGCTGGAAAGCAGACAAACAATTAACACACGTTTCACACTAATCCCCCCCAAAAAATCTTCAGTATGTTTCATAAAGTTGGTCAGTGAATGAGGAAAACATATCCGCCCTTATGACAGCACAGTGCTAAATAAGCTAAATATAATCTGGCATTACCTTGAAACATCATGACGCCATTTAATATTTCACAGGTAGTGCACAGCTTTATTTTATAGATGCCTCCTTAAGTTGGTGAAGTCATTGTTAGTTGTGAATGAGAAATAATAAATAGAAAGGACATAAATCCCAACGTGCAGTGGCGTGAAGCCTTGACCCCTTAACTGCCAAGAAAAAGTGAACGCCATCTAACTGCAACAGGCGTAGATCCTCATCAGGCCATGTGACTGCGGGGGCTCATGAAGATCTGTGCATCTGGATGAGACACATGTATACATGGTGCAACACAAGTTTCAACCCGAACAACGTATGTGTCATAATAACAATTTAGAAATCCTCACTTTTCTTTGTGAAAGGTAAACTTAATGTCGATACGAAAACAAAGAAATGCGATATGTTACTAAATTTAGGTAATGGTTCACCTTCGAGGCATGCGAACGACAAGCACGGAACCAAGCAGTATTTATGCACGGACATATTAGCTTACCTAACTTGCCATTCTCCTTAGCGTCTTCACAACGTTTGACCACTCGAGTCACACCAACACCAGCCATGATGTTCAGAAACTTTCTTCGAATTTACTGCGTTTTCAAAGAAGCACTTGGCATGCTGTCATGTTTTGTTTACGAAATTATTCGTGAGAAGGGGAGGTTACCCTATGTCTGAACTCGGGTCATTTGTTTTACCCGAAAAAACCCAAATAAACAAAGCTGTTTTTGCTTGTGGTGATTCCATTTCGTGCATCGTGTTAGATTACGTGTGTTTGAATGATTTTGATTTCTGGAAGACTTTTTTTTTTTGGCAAGGCACCCCTCCCCCCTCTCGCTTCTACATGTACATTGACCGTGTCTTTCACCCAAATGAAACATTAAATGATATCCACAACCCAAATTTTAATGATAGCGTGGTGAGCATAAGCATTAATGACGTATGTATAGTATGTGACGTTTGTGTGTTCTACAGTGAGTGTGTATGTTTGTGAGATGGTGTGTGTGTATATGTTTGTGAGACAATGTGTGTGTTGGGGTCACTGAGTCAAGCAAGATAATTAGACCACATCATAATTTGGACTTGAATTCATTTGTGTATCATTTGGGTTCATTTGAGCAAAGGATGGACCCGTTTGCAACAAACATACTTTCTCTCTAAAAAAATAACACACACTTATTCAAACCTGTAACAACTTTGACTTTATAATAGCATACACCCTTTGATGCATACATATTACACTTTTCTGTTTATACAGTATAATTTATAGTCACAGCATAACAATATTCATTATGATTGTAACCGGACTGACTAGCTAGCTAGTAGCCTGGCTGACTTGTTATCAGATGGTCAGACCTCAGTGGACTGCCCATCTAACGTAGTGCCAGTCTTTAGCTATTAATTTTTAGTCCGTATCCCTTTTTTAGGTTTAGGGAAGGGCTGGAGATTGCTGTGGAGTGTGATTCAATTACTTAGTCTATCTTGTCTTTTACACTGGTCTCGCATGCGCGCTCACAAATGTGTGTCTGCCTCGCGTTGTGTTCAAAATACTAATAGCGCAATGGACCTACCACAGTATCCAGAGAAACCCTAGTTGATATGATCGTAGTGACTGTACTGTGCGTTGCCATGTGTGACACTTAAACAGCTAAGTACGTCAACAAAACTCTCAGCATGTTCTCCGTCTCACACACACACACTCTTGCGCTGCCGTTTCACACAAACGTGTACAAACATTACTGACGCGCATTCTCGCATTCATCAATCTCTGACTCTCAGTGATGAGATTTCTATAAGTGCTTTAGGTTTTATTTACAGTACATACATTCCATTATCAGTCATGATGTCAGACATGTCAAAAACCACTCATTGTAGCACATTTAAACAAAACACAATAATACAGACGCTCATAAGACACCTGAAATCGTAACTATGCTTACCTACTCATTAGACCCTATGAACCCAAAGCTATGCTAGCCTACACTCTAGAAAGAACAATCAACACAAGTGAAAACCAAATTCTGATAAGTTCTATAACTCCAAAAACTCACTTAACTAAGTACTTAAGTTATCTACTTAGATAATTACATGCTTGTAAATTAAATGTCCTTTGCGGGACAAAGGCGAATCCGTTTCGGGATTGTTCTGTAGTCCTTTGCGGGACTAGAGAAGACTAACACTCGTCCGTTTCTGGACGAAGCGCTACCACTACACTTAAACCGAGTCCTTTACAGGACTATCTAAACCATGCGGTCTCTCCATTGGTGGACAGTATTCCTTCACAGGAATTGCATATGTCCGTTGCTGGACAGTACTCCTTCACAGGAATTCTAATTAACTAAACATGCCTTAATCTATCGTTGCTGCCCATGCAATCCGATGCCCCTGTATACTGAGGAACTCTTAACTAAGTACTAATTAATCATGCAGTAGTGTCCGCTGCTGGACGGTATTCCTTCACAGGAATTCTAATAAACTACGCGTCCATTGCTGGACAGTATTCCTTTACAGGAAATCTAACTTACTAATGTTCTTTACAGGACAGAGTCTTCTCTTGCGGGAAGCCTGCTCCTATTTAATGTTCTTTGCAGAACACCGTCTTCCCTTGCGGGAAAGCCTACTCGCTTTGGTTGGTTGGTTAGTTCGGGTTTAACGTCCACAGCACCGAGGTGATAATAGATGGCCCTGACGGGCGGGTTATGGGGGACAGGGAAATCTATTGCCTATGGAGTACGACCTGAACACTGATCAACTCAGGCGCACTCCAACTGTGCCACTTTGATTTACCAGGACCTTTCAACGGACATGCTATTGAACAAATCCGTTTTTTCCCCCTGGATTGTGAGTTCAGCTACTGGGGCCGAGACGGGATTCGAACCCACAACCCGGCGATTCCCTTCGCTCTCCTGCTCCGACGTTTAACCGCCTGAGCTATTTCGGACTCTCCTACTCGCTTTTGCAAGGCACCGTTATTTATACTCTCACCCCTAAGGGTGTGTTCGGCGTGCCTCTTGCCGATTGGCTTGGTACTTACTCGCTCTGACACTGGCAGCATTGCTGACCACTGAGCCTGAGGGCGTGCTGGGGGAAATTGGTACTACTGTACTAAAACACTGAGCCAAATTATCTCCCCTGCTACATGATAAATCACATGCAAGTAATATATATAATGATAAAGACAATGTACATCATGTGTAAATTGATCTTGATTGGTCCAATTAAAGTTGCAGTCTGTAGCTGTAACCCTTATAATTCAGAATACACCAGTGTGTGACTGAAATAAGTTTGACTAAAGTAATTCAAGGGTAGTGCCTCTAGGCGCCAAGCTATTCTGGCACCACCCTTAAACTAAAGCCATTGGTCTATATCCTTATCTGTAAGTACCATAATGTAGCTTGCATATGGCAGTGTACGAATTTGAAGCTTTTAGCCTCAGCAAGATATGGGTTAAGCACCAGAATAAAGGCTGTTCAAAAACTGCTTACAACACATGATGGTGGTATTGTTCACCAATGAATTATAACCCTTTAGCTGCAAGTAGACGCAGATTGTGTTTTTGAAATCGTAAAGTTAATGTCAAAGATCCTAAGCCGTCACAGAACATTTCCATTCAAAGTGATTTCAGCAAGAGGCATAGATCCTACACAGCACCTGCACCTGCAATGGCTCATGAGGATCTTTACCTCTTGTAGTTGGTGTTCAGTTTTCCTCAGCAGTGAAGGGGATAAACAAAAGTGAATTTAATTTTTGCCATCACAAACTCTCTGACTTCAAAAACAGCATATTTCTCAAACCTTATTGTTTACCCTGGATCCAATAAAAGCTTCAGCTGTAACTGGTAAAAACTGTGTAAAAACAGCTTTGAACTATTCTGATAATTTCACCTCCCCCCTTCCCCCCTGCGCCCTCCCCCCCCCCCCCCCCCCCCAGCCTATAAATTGAACAAACCCACTGTGTGCCTATGTTCAACGAAATATAGTTAATTTTTGTGTGTGATAGTGGTGGCGAGGGGGGGGGGGGGGGGGGGGGAAGGAGGGAAAAACAAAACTGATTAACACTAAGAACACTAAGAAACAATAGTAGTTTCAGAAGACTGTTGCTTTTTTTCTTTCTTCTTTTTTTTTTTTTTTTTTTTTTTTGGGGTGGGGGGTGGGGGGGGGGGGGGGGGCAGTCAAAGTGGAAATTTGTCACCATGATGCTTTAATAACTGGTAAAATTATTCAACTTTGTTACACTAACAGCACTACCCTTGCATTATCATGGTCAATCCATCTCCTACAACTAGTACATAGTCCAAATACCTCAAAAATTTGAGAAATGGGACCTTGGGACTAAAAGGGTTAAATGTTTCGCATCTGCCTGATGTTTAGTTTAAGCACATGCTGAGGCTGGTTCATTATAACCCTCGTTCACGTTCCGACACTAGCCCTGTTTACACTACAATCTACTGGTGGCTACATGCACAAAGGGGTAATCTCTTCACTGCCAGCGATCACAGTTGTGTTTTTGAGCTCTCTGTTGACCCCTTCAGTGCCAATGGATGCAGAATGTGTTTTAAAATCCTTGTTAATTCAACATCAAGTGACTATGCCCTCTAAATAACATGGAAACAAAGTGGTTTCAGCAAGAGGCATAGATACTCATGAGCCCCCGCATCTGCAGGGGCTCATGAGGATCTAGGTCTCTTGCAGTAGATTGTGTTCACTTTCTCTGCAGTGAAGGGGTTAATTTAACATCAAACAAAACCAGCTGTTCAAGCAACATGGATATAAAGTGTTGTCAAGAGGCATAGATCCTCATAAGCCCCTGCAACTGCAGGGTCTCATGAGGATCTATGACTCTTGCAACTGGATCATGCTCATTTTTCTTGGCAGTGAAGGGGTTACTGGTAACCATATTGCAGGCAGAGACATCAAGTTGATCCGTGTCTCTAGATCAGGGAAGAAAACTGGCTCCTTCCAAGGCACACACAATAATTAGGCAGCGCCCGTCGGTATCATGGATAGTTCATACACCGACAATTGCAAAAGAATGTGACATAATTCAAATTATTGGAAACACTTCAGAGCTTCTGATGAGTCAAATGATGTGACGTTTCTTTGGCACACCATATCTGCCAGTTGCACAGTGTGCTATGCGTACTGTATCTGTCAGGACTGCGATGCGGAAATAAAAAACAGTACTCTGCTATTAGATTCTTCTGAATCCTTCTGTTCTTGGTCAGTGACACCGACAGGTCAACTGCACTGTATAGAGGTGTAAATCTACCCATGCGGAACGGAACTACCCCAGCAAAAACTCTCCCCAACCCCAGTAGCAAAAAGTCCACAACAGCCGCAGTGGGCCTGAGGAAGCAAGTTCTGTAAAGCAATTTCAACCTTTAGCCTGGCACAAAGCACTCCCCCAGAACCATAATCTGCTTCAGCTCTGGTACACAGGTTTTGTACAATGGGAAATTTGTTGTTAGGTACAAAGCCTCACAATCTGCTTTTAGTGTTCCGCTCAGCCTCCTCGAGTTCTTTTGCTGTAGCCAGGTATCTGCGGGGTGCCGCTAGCACAACCCCCTCCAACTTGTGTATACACTGGAATAGTGCCTTCTCCAGGGCTGGCCACTTGGCATTGCCTGTTAGCATGATGGTTGGGTCCAGGTAGTTTGTGGTATAGGCCCAGCCGGTCTTGTACTGAGTGTCTGCAGCTGCAAACTGGCCGCCGAAACCTCCATGGCCCATGTTGTAGATCACCTGGAATTGGGAAATCATGTCAGATTAACCTTCGCTACACATCGCCTCTTACTACCTCCATTGTACATCATAGGTAGAAATCGAACCATACAACTGAAGTGGACTAGTCTATGTAAACTGTATGGTGCAATTTCTGCCCATGATGTACGAATGTGAACATCAATGCCATACCACCTTAACCCTTTTCATCCTGATACACTACAGCTTGAAATAAATGTGACTATGATAGTTCAGGGCTGGTGCCAGAATAATTTAGCTCCACAAGGCACAAAGTTATTCTGTCACCACCCTTGAAACTGTCATGGTCGATCAATTTCTTGATACATCATGCCAGGGAAAAGGATGAATGGGTCAAACAGCGGACATTATATATAACAAGATGCCAGAGGACCAATTTTGTTGGTATCACAGTACTTAACCCTTTTCATCCTGATACACCCATTGCTTGAAATGAATTTGACTGACAGTTCAAGGGTGGTGCCAGAATAGCTTGGTACCCCTTGAACTAAAACAGTTTATCTATCTCCTAATCTGTAATGTCGACTTCATAGGACAATAAGCAAATTTTACAAATTCAGCCTCAGGATGTAATGGGTTAATAATGATATAGCATATCATGTAAGCGCTTTATCCCAACTGCAAATCAGCTCAACGCAGCGCCTGAACCCATATCATACTGAGGCTTGTGATGAAACTCTATGCTCACGCATAGGGTTCACACAGTAGGTTAAATACGGTACAGTAGTTGTCAGCGGTTTGTTTGTGCCGATAGTCCGTGAGGCTCGTGGCCCACGTGGAATCTTTAAAGAACGTTCGACACGGGGAGTTTTAGTGAGTTGTAGGCGAGAGCTCAGTCTGGCAGAGCTGTAGAAACGTTAGTACGGGGCTTTACTGTCAGTGGGTACAGACGTGTGTGAGATACCTTAGCCCGTATTTCAAGACTCTGAAACATAGAATTCATGTATGTTTTTGATATGTATTATTGATGGTTACTGTGTTAAAGATAGTATGCGTTGATGGGAGTTAATTTAGTTGTGTAGTGTTGACTGCTTTGGTTCAGTTATGTTGGTTTGGAAGTTATTGAGGTAATCGGTGGTTCGTATATATTATCTACCGAGATGAATAACTAAGGAATGTGAGGGGTGTTTGCCTATGTCGTTATGAAGGTAGTACGTGGTTAAGTATAGTCTTTTCCAGCGTATGGGATAATGTATAGCGAGAGTGTTAGGTAATAGTCTGGTTCTTGGTACTGACAGAGATATGGGGGTGTTACGAAAGTAGTTGGATTATGAAGCACGTGTGTGTGTGAATGAACGTGTGAGTTATTTTATCAGCCAGGTTACGTAATGTATCTCATATTATCCAATATGTGTGTGTGTTTAGCAAGTGTTACGATTTAGGACTTATTATTGTTCAGCGAGTGCTTGTTGGAGTTGGAGCGACGGACGCCGAGACGTCAGTCACCAGGGACCTAATGTGAGGTCATCTCTCCACTCGGGGGGTGAGCGACTGGTGCTGAGACACTTGGGTCACAGCGAAGATATGGTACGAGTAACAAGGACGTCCACAGTACGAGAGACAGGACGACTCGGGAGCGTACATCAGAGGACTTGCACGCCTAGACGTGAAAAGGACTGAACATAACCGGGCGAGAACACCAAACAGGTGGGAGTGTGAGATACTACTACCTAGCCTGGCATTGATAGTGTGTATGTGGATGTCATGTTGAGATGCTGTTAGTTGGGAAGGTGTGGTGTAAATAGTTTGATAATCATTTAAGCGTTTTCCTTGTTTATATTGTATAAAAGTTTTGTTAGAAAGAAAGCCCATGAGTTGTGTTTTACCGCGTGAATGCGCCCGTCTGAGTCAGTGGCGGTGTATGCGTCTGTTGTGCGAGACTCTGTGCGTATGACTGGGGGCAAGTCTGTGTGCGTTACAAGGCTAAAAGCGTCAAATTTGTGCAAGCTACATTATAGTACTTACAGACAAGATATAGACCAATGGCTTTAGTTCAAGGGTGGTTCCAGAATAGCTTGGCGCCTAGCCAAGGTATTCTGGCACTACCCTTGAACTATTTTAGTCAAACTTATTTCACACACTGGTGTATTCCGATTGATAAGGGTTAAGCTAAACCCAAAAAGTACACTAGCGTAAAACATGCTCATTCACTCACACACTGGGCACAAACAAGGTCTGTTTACATGGTGTTCAGGGCACGCTCAAGCGAGCTACTGAGGTTTTGGACATATGGATTGTCTGTACTAAAAGTTTTTATATAATGGGCTGAAACTGGTACCAAAGAAGAAGAGGGGGAGAACAAGCTGGAGTACCTGGGGAAAAAAACTTCCCATGGTCTGCCTGAAATAATGGTGACATTGAACCTTGCATCTCTTACTTACGTGGCAGGTGCTTGTTAAAAGTAATCTATACTGATCAACAAAAGAAACACAAATTTTTCACCACGCTTTTGTTCGTAAATATGCTTAAATCTTTTTAATTTTTTAAAAAAATTTACCTCACTTATAAGAAAATGTTATGAAGAGTGTTATGTCGTGTGCAAATAGCATGTTTAGTCTTAAAAATCACACATCGATGACTTATGACGTCATCAGTGACACTAACATCACATGATATTAAAAGTGAAATGGAGACCATCTGCAGAGGACACAGCTGAAAGTCAACCAATGTGCTGTGTCACTAGAGTTCGTGTGCATGAAAATCCGGCCTGTTTGGTCTTGACCTACTTTTCGTTTGTCAAAGGCACCTAAATAATCAACATGACCTGCAAACATGAAAATCAAAAAGTTTTTTATGTTTAGATTAGCGGCCATATTTACCTAATAAATGGATATGGGTGTGTTTTTTTTTTTTATCTGTGTCAGTCACTGGAGCATAAAAATTGGTTTGAAAATAATTCACATTAAATCAAATAAGATTTATTAAGAAAATGATGTGCACCGGAAGTTCTGGTTCTCTAATAAATTTTTTGAGTCAAATTTCGTTCGAGGCAGTTAATAACATCATAAGCAATCCACACAACTTGTGTGTTAAAACATATCACAGGAAACTTGCTTCACAGAATGTGTCCAGTTTTGCTTATTTTCACCACTAATGAAACCCTGTGTCCTCCAAGGTAGTCATGGGCGATAACTCATCCAATTTTTGTGTGAAGGTAGCTCAAGTAGGCTGAACATCTGAAGTAAGCAACAAATAACATTTTCTTGTTTTGCTTACAGACACTTTTCGCGTTTTAAATGAAATTCAGTATATATTGAAAAAGCATATTATGGGCCTCTGAAAAAGTCATATAAATTATGGTGTTTGTCATAACTGACCATAATTTGTATAAGTGAACTCACGGTATAACACTAACATAATTATACATTGGACAGCGAACTTTCTATTGCCATTTTCTTATTTCAGTTGAAAGAAAAAGAGTACTGACCCTGTTGCCTTCTAGCACAGGTATGAGTTCCATGCCATAACTGTAGAAGAGATCGATTCCAAAAAGTTTCTCAGGGCCCACAGATAGCGGGGTCTGCAGAAGTCGGACTGTGTCCTCAGACAGCAGGCGCTGGCCGCCCAGTGAGCCACCGTTGGCAAGAATGCCATGGAGTTTTGCCAGCCCAGCAGCACTACCAAAACCATGGGAAGCCCCGCATGGCAGCTCTAACATGTCAGGGTTGTTGATGTAGGCACCCTATCACAAACAATAAACACACATAGCTCAGTCACGCACATGGGCTGTATACCGCTTTTAGCCACATATATGTACGAGTTAACCCATAAAGCCCTGACATGCTATGACAAGATGTGCATCGACCATGACAGTTCAAGGGTGATGTCAGAATAACTTGGCACCACCAGGCGCCAAGCTATTCTGACACCACACTTGAACTATCATGTTGATCTACATTCAAGACACTGAGGGAGACCGCAGAGGATATCTCCAAAATTGGATGTCATCCTCAGGGCTTATATGGTAATGTGTTAAGGGCTTAACCCTTTTAGCCCCAGGACACTGCAGCAGGAGATGGATTGATGATGATAATTCAAGGGAAGTGCCAGATTTATGGGTAGTGCCTTCAGGCGCCAAGCTCATCTGGCACTACCCTTGATATATCACCATCAATCCATCACTTACAACTCCAGGGGCATAGTCGTTAGGCAACACCTCCAAAATTCGAGAAATGGGACCTTGGGGCTAAAAGGGTTAACAATCACGGTTTAGCTGCAATAGTTCCAGGGCAGTACCAGAATAGCTTTTAGGCACCAAGCTAATCTTGAACTATCAAAGCCAGTCCATCTTCTACTGTGTAACCATCCTCACACCTAGCGCTGTAAGTTCAACCCTTTGCTGCCAGTGCACACGGACTGCATTGCTGAAATCTGTGTTCAATGCCAAAGAGATAGCCATCTATGGAACATGGATACAAAGTTGTGTCAGCAAGAGGCATAGATCCTCACACGCCTCTGCAACTGCGGGGGCTCATAACAATCTATGTCTCTTTGCAGTTGGATTGTGTTCAGCTTGTCCTGGTAGTGCAGGGGTTAATCATAGATCACTGACCCGTGTCCAGTCTGTTGGCTGAGTCTGCGAGAGCATCAGCAGTTCCATGTCAATGTTGGGGTTAGCTGCAAGTTTCATGGAGTACTTCTTGTACTCTTCGCCTCTCACTGTCACGCTCAACCGCGGCACCCGCCACTGCTCGCACTTGGGCATTCCGATGAAGAAGTCGATACCTGCAAGTAAGACATGACAGTTTCTTATAACCAATACAGCAGAAGATGGATAGACCATGATAATTCAAGAGTAGTACCAGATTAGCTTGGCGCTTGATGGTGCCAAGCTAATCTGGCACTACCCTTGAAACGTTAGCCGACACCTCCAAAATTTGGGAAATCTGGCCTTGGGGTTAAATGGGTTAATACAATCATTTATGCATGCTGACCTCTCTTTTTATTTACCGTAATCACATCTGACAAATAGGGTAGTTGCCAAATGATTAGCATGAATGCGCACTAGATTAAGTGACTTTCATCTGACACTCGCCATTAACCCCTTTAATAATAATAATAATAATGTACATTTTTATAGCGCTTAACCTCCAAAATGAATGGTGCTCTAAGCACTTTACAAGATAAAAAATCACAGAACAAAAAGTACAAGAAAGAAAGCGCTACAATAAATGTTACAAAAACTAAAGTGACATGTATCAAAAGCTCACACTCACACATACACACACCGTGCAAGAACCGTTACTGCCAAAGATTGCTAAAGCACTGAAAATGCATCTAACTATATGCATAAGAAAAGAGAGAGGTCTTGAGCAGTGATTTAAAAGCAGACAGAGTTGGGGCATATCTGACATGACCTGGAAGGTCGTTCCAGGTGACTGGACCGCAATAAAAAAGGCACGCTGGCCCTGGCTAGATTTCTTTAATGTGGCACTGCCTTTCAACTACCTAGATATCATACTCCATCCCTTGTGCGCACAATATCATTGGGCTGAAATTTGCCGCAGTTGGTCAGCGCACAGGCCTGCACAGGCCAACTGAAGCTGACATTGACCCAATGGCCTCACTGGGTCCGACTTTTGCAACTGGTACATATAGGTTTGAAGATGTTTTCACCCTGTGCATGCTTACCAAATGGTTTTGCAATCTCCTGTTGAAAGTATTCACTGAGGCTGCGTCTCTGTGGGTCGACTCGGTGCACTATCTGATCCAAGTACAGTGCGATTACAATTGGGCTGTAAGCATGGGCACCACCTGAAAGAACACACACACTGATCACATTTCAGAATGGTCTTCCAGGGATTACACACAGGATGCAGGTCTACGCATTGACAGCTTACAGACAGTCCTTGATTCTCTTGGTGCCTCGATCTCTAAGCTCAAAGATATCTCATACGAACTTGAGCAGTAATAATCAAGTTATCACACTTAACCATATTAGGATGCTGGCAAAATATCAACTCTACCTGTATTCCATGGAGTCTGCTGAGCAAGTCGTCGAGCAAGATCCTCCACATCATCTCGCAGTATTGACAGCGGGAATGGGTCTGTCAACAGAGGCAAGCCTGCCTGCAACAATGGCAACATAAGCGCATAAATAATGGCTACTGAATCTAGGAGGAGAAGTCTGTGGGAGAAGTCCTTTGCCCCTTCACCACCGAGAAAAAGTCAGCACGATCCATCTACAAGGGGCACAGATCCTCATGAGCCCCCGCGACTGTGGGGGCTCATGAGGATGTATGCCTCTTGCTGAAAGTAATTTGTATCCATATCCCTTGGATGGTTGTGGTTTTCTGTTGATGAATGAATACAATTTCAGAAACAAAATATGAGGCCAGTGATAGGTGTGGTGAAGGGATTATCAGTATAAAAAAGTTAAGAGAAACAAACTGAAGTGCTCACCGTGGTCATCTGTTCATGCTTTGATACCACAATGGCATGTGTGTTTTTCTTTCACAAGTAAAATGCAACAAAGATGGCATCTGGAACTGCAAACTACTCCCTCCCAACCTCCAGCCCCCCCACCCCCCTCCAGCCCCCCCACCCCCTCCATCCTGTAGAAGTGGGTATAAAAAGCTGTATGACCTGTCAATATATAAACATATAAAGGGCATTCAAATACGCATCAATAAACGCACGTTCTGATACACTAAAATTTTGATGTGTCATGCATGAATTCTGTGAGATTATAAAATGGTTTTACAATGCATTTGTGCATTTGTAAGAAGATGCAATGGTATAGCTGCGTGGGCAAACCTTGAGGGACACAATCTCTTTCAGTGTTATCTTCTCCTTTCCATTTTGTCCAAACTCGGGCCAGAATGAGCTGACTGGCTGCTCATAGCTCACCAGACCCCTGGAATTAAATAATACTGCTGGTCAGATTTTCTGAAAGACATGTGAAAGATACTTCCCTAGGCAAAAACAATACCACACACTGTATGATCCTCAGGAGTCTACCTTATGCCAATTAACCACATGGCTGCATTTCCCAAAGTTTGGAGGTGTCACCACACGAGTATGTACCAGATGCAGGATCATCAACCATGATAATTCAAGGGCAGTGCCAGATAAGCTTTGCGCCAAGAGGCGCCAAGCTAATCTGACACTACCCTTGAATTATCATGGTCGATTCATTGTCTGCTGTAGGGTGTCAGGGCTAAATGGCTTAACCCCTTCACTGCCAGTTCACTCAGTTATTAAGCTGGTTACTTGAAATTCCCTTTCCAGCAACATAAAACCCTCTTCACAAAACATTTTATTCAATCGTAATGATCATACGTACCTGTCAACAAGATGTGCTATGACCACAGCTGATGGAGACTTAGTGGTGGAATAAAACATGCCAGCTGTGTTGTGTTTCCACGGACGCCCTGCTTCCTCATCAGCATATCCTCCCCACAGGCTGACCACTAGTTCTCCACGGTAATAGGCAGCAAAATTACCACCTCGCTCTATGCCGTTTTCAATACTCTGCCTGCAACCAGTTTACCAAACTGCATTCTTTCACCCATTACCCCCTGAGGCTAATTTTTAAAAAAAGGCTTATTTTCCTATGACCAGCTACATTACAGATTAGGAGATAGATCAACCATGATAGTTCAAGGGTGGTGCCATAATAGCTTGGCACCTCAGGCGCCAAGCTATTATGGCACCACTCTTGAAATATAATAGTCAAAAATAATTTCAAGCAGTAGTGTATCAGAATGAAAAAGGTTAATGGCTTCAATGCCAGTTGGTGCAGGTTGTGTTTCTGAAATCTCTGTAAATTGCAAGCTTAACCCTTTTAGCCCTAAGGTCCCATTTCTCAAAATTTTGGAGGTGTTGCCTGTTGCAGGAGATGGCTTGACCAATTCAAGGGTAGTGCTAGATTAGCTTGGCACCTGAAGGTAAAGCCATCTCCTGCTGTATGGATCCGGGGCTAAAAGGGTTAAGAGCCCCAGACATTACAGGAACATGGATTCAAAGTGATGTCAGTAAGAGGCATAGATCTTCATGAGCCCCTGACATTGTGGGGGCTCATGAGGATCTAAGTGTCGTGCAGTTGGATTGCGCTGACTTTTTCTCAGCAGTCCAGAGGTTAAACGCATTAATGTAGGGAACATGTCATGTTGATGAAAATGAAAAAATGAAATGAGAATGAAAAATAATGAAAAAATAAAGGAAATATGCACATTGATGATACATTTCAATATCTGAAAAATGGTAATAAATCTAATTTGAATAATTACTTACTTACTTACGCCTATCACCCCTTCCAGGGTATAGGCCGTCGACGAGAGACCTCCAGCGACTCCTGTCCTGTGCTTCTCCTTCGATTTTACTCCAGGTGGTTCCCAGTCTCTTGATGTCTGCTTGTAGGTCTCGACGCCAGGTATTTCTCGGCCTGCCTCTTTTCTTCTTTCCCTGGGGGTTCCATGACAATGCCTGCCTAGTGATACTGGAAGCTGGCTTTCTCAGACTGTGACCAATCCATCCCCATCTTCTTCGCCCAATTTCATTCTCTGCTGTTATCTGCTCTGTTCAATCCCAGAGTCTGAGGTTGCTGATCTTCTCTGGCCAGTGGATTTTCAAAATTCTTCTATGGCAACTGTTTATGAAGATCTGTACTCTGGTGACTGTGGTTTTTGTCAATCTCCAAGTCTATGCTCCATATAGGAGAACTGCTTTTACGTTGGAGTTGAAAATCCGGACTTTAGTGTTTTGTGACAGCTCTCTGGAACTCCACACTTTTTTCAGCTGGAGAAAGGCTGCTCTGGCTTTACCGATTCATGCTCTGACATCTGCATCAGTGCCGCCTTTTTTTGTCTATGATGCTCCCAAGATAGGTGAAGGACTCCACCTCCTCCAACGGGGTGCCAGCAAGCAAGACTGGTTCTTCCCTGGTTGCGTTCAGCCTCATTGTCTTTGTTTTCTGTTTGTGTATGGTGAGGCCCACATGGGACGAGATGTCAGCAAGCCTCGTGGTCTTGTCCTGCATTTGTTGATGAGTGTGGGACAGTAAAGCCAATTCATCTGCAAAATCGAGGTCGTCAAGCTGTGTCCACAGTGTCCACTGTATTCCACTTCGTCTGTGCTCTGTGGTCCTCTTCATGACCCAGTCTATGGCCAGAAGGAAGAGGAACGGAGACAGCAAACACCCCTGCCTGACACCGGTTCTGACCTGGAGCTCCCTGGTGAACTGCCCTTCGTGGATCACGCGACATGTCATGCCATCGTAGCTGCTCTTGATTAGGCGGACGAGCTCTGTGGGTACACTGTAGTGTCGTAGGAGTTTCCACAGAGTCTCTCGGTCCATGCCGTCAAATGCTTTCTCGTAATCCACAAAGTTGACATACAGCGGGGAGCTCCACTCCAGAGACTGTTCCACGATGATGCGGAGAGTGGCGATCTGGTCTGTACATGATCGGGTTTTCCTGAATCCTGCTTGCTGGTCTCTTAGCTGGGGGTCAACGGAGCTCTTCATTCTCTCCAGGATGATCCTGTTGAAGACCTTTCCTGGTACTGACAGCAAGGTGATTCCTATGTAGTTGGAACACTTGCTGAGGTCGCCTTTCTTGGGAAGCTTGATTAGGTACCCCTCCTTCCAGTCAGCCGGCATCACCTCCTCTTCCCAGATCTTTCCAAACAGTGGGTACAGCATCTCTACTGTTGTCTCTAGGTCTGCTTTCAGAGACTCCGCTGGGATGCCATCTCTTTGCCGTTCTTCAAAAATGCCACTGCTCTACTGATCTCTTCTCGGCTGGGTCTGTCACAGCTGATGGGAAGGTCGGTCTCTGCTGGCTGGATGTCTGGGGGGTCGGGTGGGCTGGGTCTGTCAGTAACTCTTCAAAATACTCGGCCCATCTGTCGAGTTGGTCTGCTCTGTCTGCAATAGGCTTGCCTTCTTTGTCTTTTACTGGTCTTTCTGTATGGCCATACTTGCCCGACAATCTTTAGGTAATGTCGTAGAGCTGTTTCATGTTGCCGCTGCCTGCTGCCTTTTCTGCCTCTGCTGCCAGGCTGTCTGTGTAGGCCCTCTTGTCTGCCCTAATACTCCTTTTCACCTCGCGGTTGGCTTCCGAGTATTCCTCCTGTGCCCTTGCTTTGGCTGCTCTCGTGTGACTGTTGTTGACAACTGCTTTCTTCTGCTTCCTCACTTCTATCTTCTTCAAGGTCTGTGCCGACAGCCAGTCCTTGTGATGGTGTTTCCTGAACCCTACAGTGTCTTTGCAGGTTGAGTTCAGCGCCTCTCTAACTGCCTTCCACTGCTGCTCTGTGGTGACCGCCTCCTCATCATTTACTAGCTCCTGTAGTGCTTGAAATCGGTTGGACAGCACCCGTTTGAACTCTTCTCTCACTCCAGTCTCTCTCTCAGGAGGCCTACATTATAGCGCTGTCTTCTTGTTGTCTCTGTGCGGCTTTTCTTTAACTTGAGCTTTATTCTTAAGGTAAGCAGATAGTGGTCTGAGGCGACATCTGCTCCCCTCCTCACTCGAACATCTTGAAGGGATCTTCTAAATTTCTTGCTAATGCAGATATGGTCTATTTGGTTCTCTGTAGTATGGTCAGGTGAGACCCAAGTTGCTTTGTGTATTTTTCTGTGTGGGAAGATGCTGCCTCCAATGACAAATTTGAATAATTACTTTGAAGAATAGACGTGTGGAATGCAGCAGTAGGTCAAATTTTCATTTGTTTTAATGAAAATGGTAGATTAACAGCCTGGACAAACATGCAACATCGCCTCATATGTTTTTCCACGCTTTTAAATGCACTGTTTGCATTTTTTTAAAACACAGTTATTTTTTTTTACCTACTCTTCAAATGGAATGGTAGAACATAAACCCCTTAACTGCTGAGGAAAAAGTGAACATGGTCCAACTGCAAGACATAGATCCTCATGAGCCCCCTTGACTGTGGAGGCTCATGAGGATCTGCGCCTCTTGCTGAGACCAATTTGTATCCATATTTGGGCCTTGGATGGCTTTGGCTTGCGGTCGTTGAATGAACCAAGATTTCAGAAACAAAAATGTATGTAGGTTACAAAGTAAAGTAGGTAATAGCACTGTCAGGGGAGAGAGCAGTCTCCCCTTTTCTTTTCAAAAATGTATGTATATTGGCAGGGAAGTGGTTAAGGTGGATGTCTGAGATACTGACACATTGTATACATTACCTGAAGACATCCTGAACATGCTCGAACTCTGGCTTAACAAATCCATCAGCAGGGGGCACCTTGCTGGATTTTTGTGACATGTTCTGTAGAAACACCCTCAGGGCTGATCTGGCCTTCTGAAACCAGCATGATCAAATCCATTGTACATGTACATGACAAAAGAAGTATGATGTTAACCCCTTCACTGCCAGTAGATGCTGCCAGTAGATGCTGATTGTAATTGAAATCACTGTAAATTCAATATCAAAGATCCTAAGTCATCAAAGGAACATGGATCTATACAAAGTAGTTTCAGCCACATGTATAGATCCTAATGAGAACCTGCAATTTGGGGGGCTCATGAGGATCTATGCCATTTGCAGTTCAGTGGTTTTCAGTTTTTCAGTGAATGGGCTAGGATACAATTACAAATGAAATTTGAGTTTTTGAAAATCCAATATTAACCCTTTGCGTGTTGCCACTGTTGGTAGCGGTTTTTGTCATGATGATTCCTGTAAAGGAATCATTGCAACAAAAACCGCTACTGACATGCAAAGGGTTAGTTTGCAACTGCCTGTGTTTATCAGTTTGTTGAAATTAACCCATATCATACTGAGGCTAAAAGCTACAAATTTGTGCACTGCCATATGCAAGCTACATTATAGTACTTACAGATAAGGATATAGACCAATGGCTTTAGTTCAAGGGTGGTGCCAGAATAGCTTGGCGCCTAGAGGCACCAAGCTATTCTGGCACTACCCTTGAACTATTTTAGTCAAACTTATTTCACACACTGGTGTATTCCGAATGATAAGGGTTAAGTAACCTTCTTCAGGCAGTAGTAAAGGGTTAACAGATCGCAATACCTCCTCCATAAATGTTCTTAGTATGGCTTACAATAATTATCTATTTAAATTGTGAAGAATGAATGTCATAAAAAGAAAGACTTCTGCTCTTCTTCTACTTTTTATGCGAGAGAGTTCCTTTCTCTGTAAGGCTGTGTAAAACATTTTCACGTGTGCCTTCTCACAAAGATTGTGAAAAGACAGGTAGAAAAGTCTTAGAGAGTCAAAACAACACAACACCTGTGGTATCATCAAAGTATAGCAATCAAAGCCTGCCATGGAGCAGTTCACTTTAACCCATAAATTTAGCCCTGCACCCTGCAGCTGGAGATGGATTGATCATGATAATTCAAGGGTAGTGCCAGATGAGCTTGGCATCTTCAGGCGCCAAGCTTATCTGGCACTACCCTCGAATTATCATGATCAATCCATCTCCTACAAATGGTATATAGTCGTTAAGCAACACCTCCAAAAATTGACAAATATAGTGGGACCTTGGGGCTAAACCCACGTTGGACAGACTTGAAAGAAACAGTTAAACTAGCTATGTGCAATACATACAGTATCACATGAAAGCATCCATGTTTAGGCCTACTTTCACGCCCACTTCCAAGTACATGTAGTTATTTTAAAAAAAGCTCCTGAATTATGCTGACCTATGGTTACTTATATATATATACCTGTTTGCAATTAAAGTATGCACGTTATATAATGAGAAGCGCACACATCCTCCCAATGACTGTGCACAAACATGTACATACTCACCAGCATATCATCTGAAGTGTCAAATTGTGTGTGTGCAGACGCAAGCACCTTTCTAGTCCATGCGCACGGTTGGCGGCCTGTGTTTCTCCATCAGGTACGAGTCAGGTGCATGCTATGGGCACTCCAAGTCCAAAGTCCCTACGTTTGAATCAGCGGACAGCCAAATGGTATTTTTATATTCCGCTAGTCGCAGCAACTACCGCTGAGACAGTCGTATCAAACAGCACGAACAAGTCGATGCACACACAACAGATCGTTTTTATGAGACCTTAGCAAGTCGGCGCAGGACCTTTGTGTTTCAAAAACACTAACATTAGCAGACGACGTGCACCGAGAGTCATTCCCCCTGGCCGGTCCTCGTCCTCGATGGCTCTGCTTCTATGTAGTAGACATGTTATAATGTACTCGGCACTTCAACTCAACTATAGTTGATGTTGATGCAGTGGCGTAGGGCCCAATGGGACCAGCCCCTGGACCCCCACCCCCTTTTGGAGAAAACATATTATTTGTTTGTTTGTTTTTTTCCGTAGTGAGTCGGGTTCAAGTGGCTGGGGAGGAACTGAAACAAGACTGACTCAACAACAACATAAGTCGGGCCGATTGAGAGAGAGTCTAAAAAGATTATAGTGGTTGCATTTATTTTCTGGAGAAAAGAAATTTCTTTAATAAAAAAAAATGTAAAGATTTTGACTTTCTTGATGCTCTTCAGTTTTGAGGTCAAGTTAGACTCAGTGTTGCGCCGCCCCCCCCCCCCCCCCTTATCCCGGCCCTCCCCCATTCACCCACCCCCTTTTTGGGGGATTTTTGTGAGGTTTTACTGTCGCTTACGTCAGTACCCGCGAAACTGAGCAGGATGTGTTTTCCCCACTCCCCTTATATCCTGCCGCCATGTCTGATTTTTTAGGAGCCTGAGCGGCCTGCTGCCCGGAATGTACTGACAACTGAGTCAGACACGCTTCCCCGCCCCCCCCCCCCCCCCACCTCCTTCCGGCCCCCAACGATTGTGGTGTTGTATCTGTCGTTATTATGTGTTATGAGTATGTACTGATTTAGCAACACTGACACATCTACTTGTGATAGTTAGGACTGAAGCAAAAAAGTACCTACAAACCGCCTGAGAAACAATCGGGCAAACAACCGTACTACAAAGAAAGAATGACGGAGCGTTCAATACTTTACTATGTGATGGGGCTAATGTATCATGAGTACTGATTCCGCCATGACAATATTACATGCACATTTTGTTTATGTGTCAATTTATTTAATCTTTTATAACCCTTTGGATGTCGGTAGTGTGTTTTTATCGCGATGATTCCTGTTGGTGCCGCTCAGTACCGACAGCCAAAAGGTTAACCAACGACATACCTCACCATCAGTCACAATAAAAGTATAACGGAAAAGAAAAAAAAACAAACAAACACCAAGACATACAAAAAACAAACAAACGAAAAACACTTCAGTTTTGTCCGAGTCAGTATTAGCTGCTAAAGATAAGAGTGGGTTTTTGGAGTTGCAACTAGACCGAACTATGCTCAACCCTGCTAACAGTTGTCCAACCAAACCAAATCATTAACTCATTCTACCCCATCACCGAAATCCCCAAATTTTGCCATTGTCCTCTGAAGACTGCATTGCAGTGCAGGACACAGATCGACCATGATAGTTCAAGGGTGATGCCAGAATAGCTTGGCGCCCGCATACTATGAGGCGCCAAGCTATTCTGGCATCACCCTTGAACTATCATGGTCGATCCTTATCTTGCTGTGGTGTGTCTGGGGTAGAATGGGTTAAAGTAATCTGTTCAGCGCAACCCCCAGTTTGACCCAGTCAAACAAAACTGGACTATATCGGTAAGCCAAACCCCATTAGGCCTAAGTCAAATCCACGCCATCCTATTCAAAGCCAAAACAGAGGGCGACCAGCGGTTCTCGACCACTGAGCCACCCATGCGCAAAAACAAAAGAGACAAATATTGAGTATCTTGTTCGCATTTGCGCATTATTATTATTATTATTATTATTATTATTATTGTTGTTGTTGTTCTGTCGTGCATAAGACACATTGTACAATTTCCTTAACAGTCTCATGCATTCCTCCATTAACAAACATTGTGCAAGTTATAAAGTTGAACAAAATTGTGTCGTTAATGCCTTCACTGTCGAGAAATATTTAACACCACCCAACTGCAAGAGGTATAGATCCGGCCCCATGATCCCCCCGCAATTGCAGGGGCTCATGCCTCTTGCTGAAACCACTTTGTATCTATGTGCCTTAGTTGATGCTTCGGCGTTGAATGAATTTACAATTATTTTAAAAGCACAGGTTGTGTCCACTGGCAGTGAACGGGTTAACTCTTTCGAGACGTGCCGCATCCGGATTCGCGGCGTAAAGCCGCGAATCCGGATGCAGCACGTCTCGAAAGGTGTTAACCCTTGCCGCGGTGTCGGTAGCGGGTTTAGAAGTAGGAATCATCGCGACTAATGAAACCACTACCGACTCGCAAAGGGTTAAAGTACCATTAAGCATAAATCTGAAGACACATTTCAGCACCATTTGTGTTAGTTATGCCTTGTCGACACACCTAATGCACTTCAGTGACAGCGGCAGTTTGGACACGCAGCACAAGGACAAGCGCGTACCTGCACTGACCAATTTATTCTTTGTAACCGTTAGCGTTTCAATGTATTTTTAGCTGTTTCTCGTGCCGATAGCGTTGTATTTATAGAACTGACGGAGTGGAGTCGAGTCATTCTGAGATTACTTGATATAAGGACGACGTGTGCTGAACTGGATTCTCCTGTGTCCAAATCATGAACCATAGGAACGACCTGTGTGTAGCCATTCTGAGTTTCGTAACCATCTATTACACTGAGGAGTGTATCTTTGAACAGGTACAGCGGTATTGGGCCTTCAAGTTAATTGAACACCATGTATTTTAGTGAACACACATCAACTGAACACACACACACACACACACACACACACACACACACACACACACACACACACACACACACACACACACATACTGACACACACACACACACAAACCGCCACAAACTTTTAATTAAACAATATTTGACTTTACACTGTTTCCTTCTGCAATGTTCAACGGACCAGACAAGAAAATGTTCTGATAGTTTTTAGAAATCAGTGGACGCGGCGTGTACTGTTTGTGCTGAAATGTCCGCCATCCCTGCTTGTCGCTGCGCCGGAAGGGTACACGTAGCACAGCGAGTAACTTCCGCAGGTATCTGTTTTGTTTGACGTACACCAACAGTTTGGATCGTCTCTCAATTTCCTGACACACTTTGAAGTGCATGAGAGCGACTAGGAGTACCACGCACACAGTGATGGCCATGAACACGCCAGCACTCTGTGTGGGCGATGATACCGCTTCTGTTAATGACGGATACCGAGATTCAGACTCTTCGTCTGCAAAATCAGTCCGCGGCTCCATGTCAGAATTTCTCAGGTCATCGGCTGTGGATAATGGCTGGCTGTAAGGTGGCCAGGCTGGTGTACTGAAGTCCATCAGTTTTGAACTTGTTATCAGTCCGTAAGTGTAGAAGTGTGTAAGTTTAGAAGTTTTTTTCCCCCCAGACTGTGCCGACTCGCAGAACTTGCAGGCAGGCCTGTAAATAATTAAGTTAGTGTATGATTAATGCAAAGACAACCTTTTAGGAACGAACGGAATGTCAAACCGCGACTGGAGGAGAGGGAGGGGGGAGGGAGGGGGGGGGGACGGGGGCGGCCGAAATCATTTAATAAATCTCAAGTGGGAGGAGGTGAGGTTTGTTCGACACTCTCAATGAACTGTATCCAAGCTCTCCAACTAAATGAAAGTTGCCGCATTGCCATTCCGGCGTCATTACAACTTGAATATCAGTACTGACAAGCAAAGGAAATGCGAAGTTTTTGGAATCACTTTAGTGTTTCCGATGATTCCAAAAATGTCGCATTTGTTTTGATCTTCAGTATTTTTTGTGAGAGGTGGAAGCCGCGCCCCTCGACCAAACCGCCCCGACAATGGACGGCAACATTTTCCCGGCCATTGTTCTCAACACAGAGGTCCGTGCCACTGTTTATATTTCATCACTGGAGCCCGCAGTAAACGCAAAATATCAATTATTTTTTGTTGTTGTTAAAAAACGTGATGAAGTCTGTTCAAGAGCAGCGGCCAACTCTCAACCTCCGGAACCCCTTGTTTTCTCTTAACCCTTTCCGTGTCGTCAGTTAACCGGGTTTTAGTCGCGATGATTCCTACAGGAATCCTACAGGATTCCTCGCGACTAAAACCTGGCTACCGACACGCAAAGGGTTAAGAATTTCAGTGACCACAAATCCATCAACGGCAGAGGAGTAAAACAATAGTTTTATTTCTCACCCATCATACGGGCAGTCCTTGCCTTCACCAATGCGACTGTTGGTTGATATCTTAACTCATTCTACCCCAAGACCGAAATCCCTAAATTTTGAAGTCGTCCTCTGAAGACTGCGTTGCAGTGCAGGACTCAGATCGACCATGATAGTTCAAGGGTGATGCCAGAATAGCTTGGCGCCCATAGGCGCCAAGCTATTCTGACATCACCCTTGAACTATCATGGTCGATCTTTATCTTGCTGTGGTGTGTCTGGGGTAGAATGAGTTAACTCAAAGAGTGGGTGGGAGGACTGAGGTTTTCAGTCACCAAAGACCTCGCAAAAGCTGTACATTCACAACTCCTCCAATTACCCTCATCAGGAATATCATATTGTGTATCACCATTTCTTACACACCTCAGTCAGTCCTTTGCTGCCTTTGAGCGGAAAACGCGGCCGGCTGTATAGTCACACACGTGTGATACAGCCCTGTTGCGTGAACGGACACGTGTGCACACATGTCTTGTAACAAACTGGTCAACAAAAAGGTATGGGCATAGACGATATTGAAACATGACCTACTTTCAGCTCATGCGCAGCGACGCCATTAATCATAGTGACGGCTAGCATGACTCTGGCGTCATGTCAGTATTGCGCTATTACGTCGTCAAGTAGACATTTGTCTGACTGATATCCACGTCACATTATGAAGTGAAGGACGTAATGTTCTTTGCCAAAGATGACTAAATGGCGGCTGTGTTGTAGTTAGGCGTGTGCAGAAAACCAACTCACATCGGATTAAGTCAAACCAAGAAAAACTGGTGAGTAAGAAATATGAGATTCTTACATTGGTGTTTAGGTGATACTCTTCGCTCGTAGAATAAGGTTTCAAAACCACTCGAGTGAGATTCTCAGTATCTCCTAAACACCGATGTAAGAATCTATATGTAGGTACACGTCAGTGTTTGCAGCTGTCTCTTCTCCGTTCATATTATGTGTGAGAGAAAGGAATTTCGAGCGTACGCACACACTAAGAAGTATTTTATTACTTTTGCGCATAAGGAGTCTGCTCAAATTACTGTGGCAGTACTGACGATCGTATTTCGCGTTTTCGTCGTCACCGTGTTTTGCCGGCCTGCAAGGGATTTTGGGAAGGAAGCAAAGTATATCAAGCACATTCATGAATATTAATTTGCTTGTTAAGCAATACATCATAAGGACATGTGTCAATGAAGGGGAAACTTTATGGAGTGGGTACATAGTACAAGACTTTCTCCGAAAGAACGACATGATGGCCTACGCAACGAGCCAAAGTCCATCGGGCCGACATCGGCCGCCGTTGACCCGCGCACGACCGTGCGCGGGCCAAAGTTGGCCGACATCAGCCCGATGTACTTTGCGCACTGGGGCGGCTTGAATGAATGGGCAACCGCTTCTTCGACAAACATGACAAAGCTCTGACCACTGCTTTCTCGCGCATACTGTTTCTTTGAGTGACGAGAAGGACTTTTGGGTATGGTCTACAGTGTACTGTGAAACATTATCAGCGAAATTTTGTTGGCGGGACCAAAATTGAAGCGATTGTCATGACCGCCTGGCCGGCCGACCAGACAGCCGCAAGCAGAAATACCAAATTCGTAAAGTGTAGTCAGACTTGGAGAAAACACATGCAAAACAACTTCAAAGTTCAATACTTAAAAGATGTATTTTACAAATAAATTTACCTGGAAGCGTAGATCCAAAGCCCCGAGCAACTCAAGTGTCTTGGCCTTACTGTATTGCCAGCTTATCTGTCTCCGTGTTGTTGAAAAGTTTAGGGCAGGTTTGTTTTCGTACCGGCCCGCTACGGAGTTTGACAGAGTCGTGGGCGTAACCCAAAAACACCCTATCCTCCGTCTGAGAAAGGCAGATGTAAAATGAACAGGTCAGCGAGAAGCGTAAGACCCTTAAGACGCTGGTCACTTTGTGCAGTTTCAAAGCGTTTTTCTGTATCTATGCATGCCTTACGGCGAAACTCCGTGACCTTAAGAAATGTGCCAGTCTCTCAACCAACAGCTTTCATCTGCAAGAGGCATAGATTCACATGAACCCCTGCATTCGCAGGGGCTCATGTGAATCTATACCTCTTGCAGACGGACTGAGATAGCGCTTCGCTGTGTACATGATGTTGATGGTGTCAGACCTGTTGCGGATCTTATAGGGACTTTTACCGCGTTGACAACTGATTACAGATGTCCCATCTATCAAGGTCAGAAAGACATGGGGTACGAATGCCCTGAGGCAAAAGGTGTGTGTGTTTGTGTGTGTGTTTGTGTGTGTGTGTGTGTGTGTGTGTGTGTGTGTGTGTGTGTGTGTGTGTGTGTGTGTGCAGCGGCGGATCTGAATAATGGGTGGGGGGGGGGATCCAGAAATTCCGACTCCCCCCCCCCAAAAAAAAAAAAAAAAAAAAAAAAAAAAGAGAAAGAAAAAAGTCTTTAAAATGCTTCAACGAAGTCCCTTTGTTTGCCCCCCCCCCCCAACCTCCCCTCTTCCTCGTTTGATACTTTGACGAGTTTAGACACACACACGCCTTATATGTCACCCCCCCCCCCCCCCTTTTGTTCCATATTTGGCAAGTGGTGTGAGGGGCTTGACAGACACGCGCCTTCTCTCTCTGTCTCTATATTCCCCCCCTCCCCCCCCCCCCTCCGTTGTTAGATATTTCGACCACTGGAAGCAAGGTCTACAGTCCCAAACAAATAATAGTTGGACCCACCCTCCCTCGAGAAAACTGATCCGCCCCTGGTGTGTGTGTGTGTGTGTGTGTGTGTGTGTGTGTGTGTGTGTGTGTGTGTGTGTGTGTGTGTGTGTGAGGGGACTGGTGGATGAAAAGGGGGGTGGGTGGGAGGAGTAAAGGGGGAAGTAACTTATTGTTCACGTACTAGTGTCACTAAATTAATTCAAGAGTGGAAGAAACTAGGTTGAAGGGCACGCTTGCCTCCTTTTATCGTTGTACAACCATCAACCCCATTAAGAAGTGCATAAAGGTACTTGACCCTTTTCATCCTATTACACCCATTGTTTGAAATAAAATTGACTATGATAGCTCAAGGGTGCTAGTGCTAGAAGCTTGGCGCCTTAGGATATTCTGGCACTATCCTTGAACTAAAAGGGTTGATTTATCTCCTATTCTGTAAAGTAGCCTTCATAGGACACTAAACATTAAAAAAAAAAAATCATCATCAGGATGTAATGGGTTAATGCGATCTGCTCCAGGACGGTCGGGTATTGGTCGCTCATTTTTGCCGATACCACGGGTTCTCAATTTTATCATTGCCTCAAGTGACTTTTTCTGTCCTTCTTTTCACAATCCATGAGCAGTCACACGTAACAAATGTTTTCTACTCAGTGCTCCTTCAGCATAGGGGAACTGTAGAACTCCTACAGTGGAACTCGAGCCTACGGTACACTGAATGAGAATCAGTAGGGCTCGGGAAGTTCCCCGCGTTGCCTAGCAGCGTCGGCGCGTCAGCCGCCATCTTAAGAGGATACCATATCAGATAGTAGCAAATAGTGCTTCAGCACATTTTTCTTCATTTTTCTTCCTCTTTGGAAACAACCAAAAACAGATCCTGGTGAGCGGTTTCCTACAGTCATGGCAAAACGTGCTGTTATTGCTTATAGTACGTCAGGACTTTCCTGACATTACAAAAACAGCGATTTCCCTATGAGCACTTAGTTCCCGTATCCTCACAAGATGGCCGCCACAACTGGCGTCATGACGTCAGCTTCCCGAGCCCTATAACAACAGAAAAGTCTTTCATTTTACGACACCGTATTCAGATCTGACAAGTTAAAACGACCTACTCCTGGCAGTAAAGGGTTAATATATCGCACTATCTTCTGTATAAATGTTCCTGGTATGTCTTACAATAGTGTTGGACAAAATGGCTTCTCAGACTAAGAAGTTAGAATGCCGTACGGATCTTTCCGTTTTTTTTCTCCTTTAAACGCAAGAGCGTTTCTTCCGTTGCTCAGTCAGACGCTCAAAAGCCGCGGACAGCGGGAAACCTCCTCTACGCCGGTAGTGCCTGCTCACATGGCCGGATTGCGAAACGAATTCAGTTTAGCCGTTGAAGTCCGCCATGGAGCAGAACGCTTTAACCGATTTAGCCCCAACGCCCATCTGCAGCAGGGGATGACCATGATAATTCAAGGGTTGTGCCGCGATCATTCTGGCACTACCCTTGAATTATCATGGTCGATCCATCCCCTGCAACAGGTACATAGTCCTTACTAAGTAGCACCTCCAAAACTGATTTGTGAAAAGCGGCCGAAGGCCGCGGGTTAAATGGGTCTAGTCAGCCCTTTCCCGCAGCATTACTGTAAAACTAAAAACATTTATGAGAAGCCGTCAACTATATTTTAACCCATTCAGCCCTGACGCACTACAGCAGGAGATGGGTCGACCATAATAATTCAAGGGTAGTGCCAGATTAGCTTGGCGCCTGTCGGCGCCAAGCTAATCTGGCACTGCCCTTGAATTATTATGGTCGATCCATCCCCTTCAACAGGTGCATAGTCTTTCAGTAGGAGTGACGCCTCCAAAATTTGGGCAATACGTGCGTCGGGCTGAATGAGTGATCACTTCTATTGCATGAGGCAAGCTTATCGTGCCAGCAGATCGAGATTTAGTGACAGCGTACGGAATAATTGCAAGTCGCTGATTGACAGTCTGTGACCCGAGAGCAAAAAAAAAAAAAATGAAAAAAAAAAAAATGACTACGTTAGCTGTTTAACCTATTTGATCCCTCGGCCGCATTTCCCACACTTTGGAGGTGTTACCTAACGATCATGTGCCACTCGCGAGACTGAGATGGATTGACTATGATATTTTAAGGGTAGAATGTGGAAGAGGTTCTCAACCACGCTACACCCCCTAAACCCCCCCCCCCTCCCTTTCTGCTTTTATAAATTTTCGGCCTCTGGGAAGCAAGGTCTTGCGTCGGAAGGCCCTTTGTGTCCGGGTGAAGGTCCCAAACAAAAAGTTTGACCCCGTGAAGTAACTGATCCACACTGTAACCACTGGAGTTTTGTTAGAGTAAGACGGCCAACCCGACAGAAACAAAACTAGACAAAACAAATAACACGTCTTGAATTAAAACACAATTTTACTTAGATGATGAGAATTATTTTCAACCGCCGTAGTAAATATTATTTCAACTGCCATACGTATCAAGTAAAATGAATGTATATGTCACAGTGTTACTCAGTTTTCATACGCATTTTATTCCAGAGTTATGCAGGCACACATATTCACGGTACATCTGTAACATAATTTAAAATGGTAGCTAATAATCAAAATTAAACGACACAAAGATATCAGTTGATGCGCTTTCGGAAACCGCGCTGTAAGGATGAGCTTTGTCATGACTGATTACCCACACTGGCTGTCCCCACTCCATAGCTGTGCTGTTCAGCGGCGGGGCGAATCAAGGGAGACAACCATTGCGGTAATTACCGTAACAGGAAATCCGGAAATCATAAATAGGTCAAAATCGCACGTGTTTTGACGAAAACAGTGGATTAAAAAGCCCGGACAAACATGCGATCGCATGTTTGTCCGGGCTTTTTATTCCACTGTTGTGGATTTAAAGCCCGGACAAACATGCGTGCAATGTTGTCACGCTTTTACTCCTCTGATTTTCGCCGAAACACGTGCATTTCGCATCTGAAGCATCAGGCAGTAAGGCAATTAATCGTCATTAGCGCATGTGTTGATTTCACCTTAAGTGTTGCCCTGTGAAAGCAAAAGGCAGTAAGGCAATTAATCTTCATTAGCATGTGTTGATTTCACCTTAAGTGTTGCCCTGTGAAAGCAAAAGGCAGTAAGGCAATTTTTGTGAAAGGATAGTTTGTCATTGTATTACAGTAAAATCTCGCCGGCTTTTCATTAAAAATAAAATAAAATGGACTTACCGCCGTTTTTTCGCCTCCACACAGGGTAGAGTGTATCACTGCGATCACACATAGTTGGCGTCGCTTATAACAAGGACAAGGGCAGATAACACTTTTTCTGAGCTCCCAACCTCACGTTTTCTGTGTTGCACATTATCATCGTGCTTTGCTTACAACATCACAAAAAAAAGGTTGCCTGGCATTTTGTCAAGTATCTGGTAATGCTAATAAACTGGCAGTTACATACTGATATTGTCCTGGAATGTTCGAGACTATGACTCCATGAGCCTAATTTAACCCCTTCACTGCCGAGAAACTTAAACACGACCTAACTGCAAGAGGAATAGATCCTTATGAGCCCTCACATTCGAGAGGGCTCATGAGGATCTTTTGCCTCTTGCTGAGGCCAATTTGTATGCATGTCACCGCGGAAAAAGGTGCAAATTTTGACGGTCGAATGAAGAAAGCTTTCAGAAACAAAAGATACGTCTACTAGCAGGGAAGGGGTTAAGTGAAAAAACTGAATGAGTCTCAGGAATGTGTGCATTAAACAAAAATGTATAAAAAAGATTAAAAAAAGAACTCTGTGCCGGGCCAATACAGCCTATATATATATATTAAGTTTTGTTTATGTCGTTCTTCTTATTTTAATAACTGTATTTTGTTAAAGGGGCGCTAGCGGTTGTAGTTATCAGCGGATGACGGCCCGAGAACCGTTTGCTTGAAGGGTATGTATACTGAATGTCTGCACTGACGACTAATACTGCTGACAGTTTTCATTGAAGGGGCATAACACAAAATGTAGTCCGAAAAGCTGGTGAGAAATCCGGGATTGTTCCCCTTTGTACGTCCCCGGCTGTAGACTAGCCTATCGCGGAATGGGTCGCAGAATTCAAACATTATCCAAACCGTTCTTTTTCTTGAACAGTCTTTGTTTTTTAAACGGCTTCATGAATTCTATCTATGAGTACCCAAAGAGGTAAACTAAAAGCTTGCTTACCCCACAGGCGCCTGACGAATGCATGGCACGCTGATTATAAAGTATAATACACTGTTATTATGATAAATACGGTTCAGTTTTCCGAGCGGTGAGCCCTTGGCGCGCACGGTAAACCGTGCGCGCCGAGGGCTCACTCGAAGAAACCGTATTTATTGCATGTCGTATGAGTAAACGCGCACTCGACAAGCGCGTATTATTCTTTAACAAACGTATCGTTTTTCAAATAAAAGCGGTCATACTGGCAAGTTTTTTTGCATTGAACGCGGCAATGAGTCATGGAGTGTATACAAACGTTTGAGCTGAATCAGAGATAGAGTGAGAGAGGAAAAACCAATACAGTGATACAGAAAGCTCTTAGTCTTTGATAATATGATTATAAAACGAGTACTGAATTCTTTAGGAATGTACACGCGATACTCAGTATTCCCATTTGCCTACTAAACTGGTTTTGTGCCGGTGTGTGTGTGTGTGTGTGTGTGTGTGTGTGTGTGTGTGTGTGTGTGTGTGTGTGTGTGTGTGTGTGTGTGTGTGTGTGTTTAGCGGCAAATTTAGCAGCCGGAAGAGAGGATTAATGAATCAATGATACTTACGTTATCACTGACATTCTCAAGGACAATTTGAAACTTGCCGTTGTGAGAGAGAAGTGTAAGACAATCTCTAGAATGTACAAATTTCGACTCAGCGGGGATTCAAACCCGACACTGCTCAGTTCCAAGGCAGGATCTCACTGAGACCGTTCTGCTGGGGTAAGACTCTGCCGAATGAAAGCCGTGAGCCTGGTAGTCTGTGATTTTAGACCCTACAGCTTCAGTCAGTTTGACCAAAATCACAGACCCACACGCATAACTATATGGAACGACTCAAGGCTCGACACTAACCCTTTGGCCTTTATAGCGGTTTTTGTCGCGATGATTCCTGAACAGCCGCGTATCTGTATGCGTCACGTCTCCAAAGAGTTAAAATATGGTCGGTGGGCAGGGAAAGTCACGTTTCCCGTTGCGCCTTCTGCCTGTGAAGGCAAAAGACCATATGAGTATGTCTATTTTTGTGCAAAGCACGCTTTTCAATGTATCACAATGAAAATCCCGCTTTTCACAACCATGGACTTATGTCTTTTTTTCTTCACAGGCCAGCCCTCCGCTAACTAGGGGAAAGTACAGCCGCGCGCATTATCAGCGAATAGGCCTAGTCTTTTCGGCCACGTCTCATGCAAATAGAGATTATGGTATCCAGTCTTGAACGATGCGGTCAGGCACGGTGACACTGCTTGTCTCCTGACAGACAACCAGTTTTGTACACACTCAGCAAAGTAAATACAATAAAGTGTCACTGAATAAAGTTCCTTCAACACAGCTCTCTCGTTCATGAGTTTCAAAAGCAAAGTCTGCCTCTAATATACAAATTTTTAAAAAAGATCTAAAGTCGAAAAAGAATAATAACAATGTATAATAATAAATGCATGTACGTGTATAATTAAACATACCTCCCCCCAAAAAAAAAAAAAAGAAAAAAAAAAAAGAAAGAAAGATGAGCCTCTTCTACACACAATACCAACATTGAAATGAGTAGTAAGATCGAGGTGAAACAAGTTTTCGAGGAACTCACTCAAAGACCAACACGAGTGCTGGTCTGTGATTTTGGACATTAAGGCCTCGAGGCCGTAAGGTCCACAAAATCACAGACCGGCACGCAAATATAACAATATCACGATGGATATAAATACAAACATGTTATAAATGCCATTCTTTGGTTAGAAAAGCCATTCCTGTCTCGTCGTTAACCCATTTAGCCCCGAGGCACTACAGCAAGGAGATGGCTCGACCATTATAATTCAAGGGTAGTGCCAGATTAGCTTGGCGCCTACTGGCGCCAAGCTAATCTGGCACTACCCTTGAATTATCATGGTCGAGCCATCTCCTGCAAATGGTACACAGTCGTTAGGCGACACCTATAAACTGTGGGAAATGCGGCCTTGGGGTTTAATGGGTTAAAAAACAACACACACACACACACAAAACACATTCACACCTCCGCTAATGGCTCTATGTCGCATTCTGAACAAACGAAACGCGTAACAACGAGTGTTGAAGATTAACATTAACGCGACAGATTTAACTGTATATAAGCTATCTGCTCCTAAGCTTGCATTTCGGAGTGAGGTGTTATTTGCACAGTAATATGCCCAAAGACTGTATAAACTGAATACCGTCTTTAGTATGCCATCAGCAGTTGGAATGTGAGAACCCCAAAGGCACACAATGTCCTGATCTACTACAGTCAGTAATATCGTCATATTTAGAGGTGTTCTGATATACAAATATCGTCATAACAAATACGCAAATTCATATAGGGAGTATATTCGAACTAGCTAAAACAAAGGGCGAAATTTGAATCACGAAACTTAAATAGATAGGTTCAACAACACGAAACGCATTTTACTGCACACATTTTGCAGTCAAGTATCAACGAACGGTCTTTTATGTGATGTTATGTGACTCTGGACGTTACGGCCCAGACCACAGACATTAAGTTTTCGAAAAGAAAGTTTTCCTTTCGCTGTTACTGCACTCGGCGTTCTGGGTAGCTGCTATACTAGTGAGGTTACGTCTGCGCCAGACGACTTCCAACAACAAACGAGAGTCACTGAAGTAACGGCGAATAACCAACTTGTACCGTAAGCATAGACAACACTCCCAACATCTCCAAAAGGCATAGATCCTCATGAGCCCTCGGAGCTCATGAGGATCTATGCATCTAGGAGATATCTGGGATGTTAACCGTGCTTTCGCTCTCGTTCGTTGGAAAAGAAATCTTACTACTATTTTTTTTTCTTCTCCAAAACCACGTGAAAGACTATTCTGATTCAGATTATTTCTCTTGTCAATAGTACAGGCAAGTATGTCGAAATCACATAAAGCACACTTTTTTTCCTAACGGTCCAAGCCAACTGATCACAAAGAAATTAGCTGGTTTAACTTAATTTCTCAAACATTTATAATTAAAATCATTGACATTTCTTCTTTTGTTTGCTTGAAGGTCGTTTCTTGTTAAACATCATATCCTCAGTTTGGACGATTCACACTTTTCAAATTAAATTAGTTTCAATTCTGAAATTATATTAGAGTCCTACGAAACATTTTAAGTACCCGAGTCAGCCTCATTAGAACAAAACAGATGGCCTGAGTCCGCTGTCACACTTTGAATTCGAGTCTTGGTGACATTGTCAAAATCGGCACATTATCGGCTCTCAATTCTACGGACCGAAGCCTCGTTTCTATCATGATTCGTAAGCACGGTTGGCTACAGTCAATATCTCCTTCAAACTGGTTGCCTCACTCGATTCGTTACCGCTGCACAGCGGTAGCAAATCGAGGGAGACAACCAGTGTGTGATTCTCTTTAAAATAACTTAAATGGCCAAAGTCATACTCTCAAACAAGTATGCTTGGGCCACTCATCCAAATTCTAAACGAAAACTAATACCCTCAATTTGAGGAACAGCTGGAGTCGATCCTGGCTCCAGCAAAAAGCATAGACCTGCCCTGTGAAAGCAAAGACAAGAAGTCCACTTTTGAGAAAAGCTAAAAATAAAAAAAATTGATTTCTCACTTTTCATGAAAATAGAGTTACCGCAGTACGCTAAAAGCTATCTGGGCCAAAATCGGCTGATTTTGGCCCAATGGCCATTGCTTACTGGCACTGTCTTTTGCCTTCCCGGGGCAAAGATTCTCACGAGCCTCTGCGGCTGATGGGTTCATGAGAACATACGCCTCTTGCAGATGGAACTGGATTTGATACACCGCTGTCATTGCTGTCATGGCCTTTCATTCGCTGCTGGCTTGATGACGTAACGGAGCTGCCGTGCTGCGATTGGCTGGCAGTGGTGATGACTACGCGCCATTACTTGAACCCGCGGAACTTGCGCTCCACCTGGTTGTCGTACACGCAGACCAGCTGGCGCGTGCCGTCCCCGCAGTTACACGCCGAACACGCCATGGACGTTACCATCGTCTGCATCATCTGCACCACACAGTCATCGTCGTCGTCATCATTAACCCGTTTAGTGCCGAGAAAATCTGAACACTACCCAACTGCAAGAGGCATAGATCCTCGTAAGCCCCTGCAGTTGCTGGGGCTCATGAGGATCTATTCCTCTTGCTGACGACACTTTCAACTTTTAGTGTTGAATTTACGAAGATTGCATAAAACAATATGCGCCAGCTGGCACTGAACAGGTTAATATCGTCATCATCATAAATAATCATTGTTGTCTTCATCAATATCACCCTACTCCTCATCAACATCACCGTCGCGTCATCAGTCACAAAATAATAATCGTCGAGTCATCATTAACGTCGCTTTCGTCATCACCATCACTAGCATCATCGTCATTATCATCATCATCACTACCACTGTGACTATAGTAGCTATAGAACAAGTTTTACGCCATCTCGAATCTCTCCTACAACATAATAAAGAAGAAAAGAAACACTGTTTGTACACACACACACACACACACCCACACACACACACACACACACACACACGCACGCACGCACGCACGCACGCACGCACGCGCACACACACACACACACACACACACACACACACACACACACACACACACACACACACACACACACACACACACACACACACACACGCGCGTGCGCGATAACGATAGACACCGGCACAAGTCAACCTTGCGCGGCGTGACGGTAGCGATTTGGTCGAGGTGATTCTTGCAGGAATCGCCTCAACTAAAATCGCTACCGTCACCCAAAGGGTTAACTGACTCACGTTAGTGAAGTGGTTGCATTGTGCGCGATCGTAGGGCGTGCGGCAGCCCTTCTCCAGCTGTAGATTGGTGTCACGCTGCTCCCTACTCCACTCCCGCACTACCTCGTACACAGGCATGTGCTGAAACCACGCGTAACGAAAATACATAATTAGCTCGTTTAGCCCCAACGCCTTACAGCAGGAAATGGGATCAACCATGATAATTCAAGGGTAGTGCCAGATTAGCTTGGCGCCTATCATGCAGGGCCGGATCCAGGGGGAGGGAAAGGGGGGTGCTTTGGTACTACAGCACCCCCCCCCCCTCGGCTGGCATCAAACTATAAATAAGTGTGTTTAAAATTGAGTTGTAACGCTTGTGTTTCAGTGCCGTACGTAACACCAGTTAGAAACTTTCAAAAACGTCAGAACAGTTTCGGTTGTGATGTTTTGATATCTGGCCGAGAAAAAAATAAAAGTTGAGCACCCCCCCCCCCCCTTGAAAACTGATTGATCCGGCGCTGTCATGGTTGATTCATCTCATGCAAATGGTAATAGTCGTTACTTGAGACCTTCAAAATGTATGTAATGCGGCGGTGGAGTTAAATGGGTTAGTTATGATGCTTTGCTGTTAGATATAAACCCTTTTTGTTCGGTCTCGGGTGTCAAGTTACTGACCTCGTAATTTTTATCTCCCAAAGAGCAGCTGAAGGTGATCGAAATGGCATCGAGACACACGAGACCTTAATAAAAAAAATCGTAATTTTAAACAATACAAAATTTGACGAATTTGTTTTCACTCGTTTGTGAATTTTCCGCCGTAGCGGATCGAGATCGCGTCACAGGAAGTCAGTCAACGCAGACTCAATCAAGGGAGAAAAATGCAAGGCAGTGTTATGATTGTCTCCCTTGAGTAACAGCAGACGTCGACGCCGAACCTGTATATAAATATAATTTACATAATCATAATAGAAGGATTACTGCGACCGCAGTTTGGAAAGTTCTACAATGGCTGGGAAAGTTACCAGAAACAGCGTGATTTTGGTATGTACTCGAGTTTCTTTACAGTCGTACCAAATAGTCTAATAAGTGAACTTGAGCAGACGACACTTACGTCATAGCCTCAGTGTCCGGGCGGGTACACACGTGCCTTTTGCTGATCTGGCGTCGGGGTTAGCCATTCTTACACCACTACCATCGCGAACAACCAGGTGAGGACAAAACCAACCCATTGGCTGTCCATAGCGCTTTTTGTCGAAGTGATTCCTGCAGGAATCACCTCGACAAAAAGCGCTATGGACATCGAAAGGGTTACATTACCCTGTGTACCCGATGAAGACAAAACTAAACTTACATCTGCACACCTCTCGAAGTTGGTATAGGTGTGTGGCGGCCCGGGGTAGTCAGCCCTGCATGTCACTATCCAGTCAGTCCACTTCTGTAGCGTTGGGTCCCAGTTCTGAAGCAAATATGGCGCAGAAAGACAAATGACGATTTTCAATGTGAATGCGCGTGCTGCACGCATTTATGACAATTATATTATCCCGTTCAAAGCCGAGAAAAACTGAACAGCACGCAACGTAAGAGGTATAGACCCTCATGAGCCCCCGCAGTTGCGGGGGCTCATGAGGATCTATGCCTCTTGTAGAAGTCACTTTGTGTCCATCTACCTTTGATGGCTTGGTTTTTTTTTTTAAAATGTTGAATTTACAATTTTAAAAACACAGTCTGCTGTCCACTGGCGATAAATGGTTATAACATAAAAGTGACCTATAGGCTATATAGTATGAATCAGTTTGCGAATGCAATCGGGCTGTCTAGAAAAGTATGCGAACACTCCACTTTCATTATAGAAACCATTATGGGGTGAAGGTGAGGGGAGGTAGTTCATAATGTGTATGTACCCTCAAGTCACACCAGTACAATCGTGTGCTAAACTCCGCCATAATATGTTTGTAGTAACCCCTTCACTTCCGAGAAAAATGTAAAGTACCATCCAACTCCATGAGGATCTGTGCCTCTTGCTGAGACCAATTTACATCCATATTTCTTGGACGGGTTTGGCTTTTCGTTTGTAGGATGAACAAAGATTTCAGAAACAAAAATGTACGTACAGCGGCAGGGAAGGGGTTAATGATTTCATGTAATATATCGAGTATCAAACATTTACTAAACTCACCAAGGCGGGACAGTTTTCCTTCGTGCGAAAGTCGTTGATGATTGATGTGAGGTAGTGCTTCTCAGAGTCCGTCAGAGCATCTGCAACGTTTGAATTTTGACAGACCGTTTGGCTCGAGAGACATTCTGTCCACCAGCCCTTGAGCTTACAGCGCGCCGAACATTCAATGAATTTTACCCGAGAAAACTGACCTCTAAATCACCCTCCGCCGTGAGATGGCATTAGTCGCCTGCTCGGCGTTAAACTCAAATAACTAACTAACTAACTAACTAAATCTAAATTACCTTAACCTTCCATTTTTCCCAGGGGACAAAACTTGTCATTGCTAATGTCCAAATTATTTAGTTGCTGTGTCAGCTGTTGTGTTTATATGAGGCAGGAATGGGATGGCTGGATTCAATGAGTCATTTCAGGTAAATTCACAGTACAGTGAGCTCGCTTTAACCTCTTCAATGCGGGAAATAATGCGAACACCACACAACTGCAAGGGGCAAAGAACTTCATGAGCCCGCGCAGATGCGGGGGCTCATGAAGTTCTTTGCCCCTTGCTGATCCGGCCTATTCATATCCGGGTTCCTTGGACAGATGGAGTTATTCGTTGTTGAATTCGCTCTGTTTTCAAAGACTTCAAGTCGCGTCCACTGGCAAAGGGTTTAAAGCAAGGACGCTCGTAAATAGTGTGCAGAGGTGATAAACGTAGGCCCTAATACTACACAGAATGATGTAGTCAGGTATAACAGGATTCCTGAGAAATCTTTGCACATTTTACATTTTACCATTAAAACACCAGAGCGGGAGAATGATTGGTTATGATAGTTTAAGGGTAGTGCCAGATTAGCTTGGCGCCTTCCCAGACGCCAAGCTAACCTGGCACTACCCTTGAACTATCATGGCCGATCATTCTCCCGCAGCCGGTACACAATCTTCGTAGAAAATTGCTCCCCCCTCCTCCCCCTCTCCCCCACAAAGAAAACCCAACAAAACAAAAACAACAAACAACAACAAAAATAACAACCACAAAACAAACAAAAACATGTATAAAAGAAAATAATAAATAAATAAATAAATAAATAAATAAATAAATAAATAAATAAAAGAAAACAAACACGCATGCACGCACACATCCACGCGCACACACAACACACAGTGGACAAATGAGTCATTGAGTGACTGAGTTAAACGTGCTGTTTGAGCTGACACATGAGTTCTGACCTGTGGACATGACATGCGGCACTACAGGCACAGTGGGTGAAGGTTGGGTCTCTGTGAACCTCTGCGGCTCTGGCGGGGCGCCACCGCCTGCACACAGACATGGAAACATGACGATGGAATCAATTTTCTAATACTGAGTTAAACATCCTAACACTGTTACAGAAACAAAACGCTGTGCAAGACGTAATGACGTAATGTAAAAATTTGTGCGAATTTCCTGTGACCTATCTTGCAGCTGTGCAAAAAGAAGAACCAAAAACTGTAAAATTGTGTACTTGTAGAAAGCATACGCGCTATCTAAATAGCAGAGGGGGTCTGAGGTGACCCTCATAATATTGAAAATGGTTTTATGGGTCACTCTTCAAATGTGTTACTGACCACAGAGTGTCATACTCTCAGATGAGTGTTTTGGTAAACCTTTCTTACCGATCATCTGTGTTGCTGATACTGATCCGTAGGGAACCGAAAAGAGGCTATGAATTGAAATAAAATTCACTTCAAAATAAGACGTCTTTGTTTGTGTTGTTACGCCTGAAATGTCAAAAAGTTTTCCCAAATGGCGGATGAAAATGCGACATGCATCGAAACCCTTTCTCTTTTCATATACCAAATCTGATTGAGTTTCAATAAAAAGTCTAAACCCGCTGTTTTCTGTTGTTACGCGTCTTTTCCGCCGAACGGTATCGTCAGTAGAAGTTAGGGGGTTAAATGAAAGTCAGACGAAAACGCAGTTCAACCACTGCTGTGCCCCATATATTATTACACATATACATGGAAGGCACTGAGATGAAACCCAAAGTAAGCTTGAAATCCAGACAAGAAAGGCGACTACCAAGCGTGTAAATGCATAGAATAGCCCAGCGAAGAAAGACTAAACACGCTTAGAAAAGACAGTTACAACACAATTTGTTAAACTGGACAATGTATTTACCCATTTAACACCACGGACGCATTTCCAATTTTTGGGGAGGCGTCACCTAAAGACCATGTGCCAGAAAAAGGGGAGATGGATTGACCATGATAATTGAAGGGTAGTGCCGGATGAGCTTGGCACCTGCGCGAAGCTCATCCGGCACTACCCTTGAATTATCATGGTCAATCTATCTCCTACTGTGCGCCGTTGGGGTTAATAGGTTAAAGTGTGTTGTAACTGTGTGGTAAAGTGGCAGTTTTATATGTACAGTGCAAGGGAAGCAACTGTAGCCATCTGAGGACCAAGGAAGATGATAATACAATACAAAATCGGTGCCCGATCATCTTGAACCACGTGGGTTGCATTCGCACGTTTGAGCAGAGTGTCCGAGATGAAAGATAGAACAAACTGTCAATTCTTAGCGCATTTATTTTCATCGTTGGGTTACTCATTCTCTCCACAGTACGCTCGGTTTCAGCCACTGCTGTGTCGTCATTTGGGTGTGAGTACGGCAACTCACCTTCCACGCAGAGGTCTTCAGCACACTGAGTTCCGGACGGGCACTCCATGCACGCGCCGCCCGACCGGTAGGGGAAGGTGCCGATCAGCTTGCTCCTGCAACGTGTAACTTGTCATTAACCCTTGTAGCCCCAAGGTCCCATTTCTCAAATTTTGGAGGTGTTGCCTAATGACTATGTACCAGTTGCAGGAGATGGCTTGACCGTGATAATTCAAGGGTAGTGCCAGATTAGCTTGGCGACTCATTCAGGCGCCAAGCTAATCTGGCACTACCCTTGAATTATTATGGTCAATCCATCTCCTGCTGTAGGGACTCGGGGCTAAAAGGGATAATACGAATTTTTACACATAAGATGGCGATTTTTAGACAAAACCGTGACTGCTAAGAAATAATTAAAAAAAAAAATCCCAAACAAAGAAAGAAGCACTCAAGATAGGTCAGTTACACCACAATTTGCTAAGTAACATTGCGCGTAAATCTGAAGGCAAATTTCAGCACCACTTGTGTTTGTTACGCCTTGTCGAGACACCTACGGCAGTTTATGGACACAGCAAACGCACACTACGCGAAATCCTCACCCTTTCTTTGTACTTATTAGTTCTAACACTAAATTTAAAATAAAAGAAGTTGTATTTGTCCTCTCTAAGCGTGTTTCTTTCTTTGTCAGGATTTTCTTCGAGAAGACGATTGTATCTATCTGATGGAGTATAGCAACCTGTTAAAGTTCGGGTCTAATCCATATAGTGTAGTGTTTCATGTCTTTAAGGCCATTTTAGATCTAATAGCATTAACCCCTTCGCTGTCAGTGATCCCCAACTGCGCGTCAGAAACCACTGCACACTGACCCCCATCTGCGTGAACAACACAACGTAGCTGGGACCAAAAAATAGGCATAATGAACACCGCACAACCAACAAGAGTCAGAAACCACGGCACACGGACCCCCATCTGCGTGAACAACACAACGTAGCTGGGACCTAAAATAGGCATAATGAACACCGCACAACCAACAAGAGTCAGAAACCACGACACACTGACCCCCATCTGCGTGAACAACACAACGTAGCTGGGACCAAAAATAGGCATAATGAACACCGCACAACCAACAAGAGACAGAAACCACGGCACACTGACCCCCATCTGCGTGAACAACACAACGTAGCTGGGACCTAAAATAGGCATAATGAACACCGCACAACCAACAAGAGTCAGAAACCACGGCACACGGACCCCCATCTGCGTGAACAACACAACGTAGCTGGGACCTAAAATAGGCATAATGAACACCGCACAACCAACAAGTCAGAAACCACGGCACACTGACCCCCATCTGCGTGAACAACACAACGTAGCTGGGACCAAAAATAGGCATAATGAACACCGCACAACCAACAAGAGACAGAAACCACGGCACACTGACCCCCATCTGCGTGAACAACACAACGTAGCTGGGACCAAAAATAGGCATAATGAACACCGCACAACCAACAAGAGACAGAAACCACGGCACACGGACCCCCATCTGCGTGAACAACACAACGTAGCTGGGACCTAAAATAGGCATAATGAACACCGCACAACCAACAAGAGACAGAAACCACGGCACACTGACCCCCATCTGCGTGAACAACACAACGTAGCTGGGACCTAAAATAGGCATAATGAACACCGCACAACCAACAAGAGTCAGAAACCACGACACACTGACCCCTATCTGCGTGAACAACACAACATAGCTGGGACCAAAAATAGGCATAATGAACACCGCACAACCAACAAGAGTCAGAAACCACGGCACACTGACCCCCATCTGCGTGAACAACACAACGTAGCTGGGACCTAAAATAGGCATAATGAACACCGCACAACCAACAAGAGTCAGAAACCACGACACACTGACCCCTATCTGCGTGAACAACACAACGTAGCTGGGACCAAAAATAGGCATAATGAACACCGCACAACCAACAAGAGTCAGAAACCACGGCACACTGACCCCCATCTGCGTGAACAACACAACGTAGCTGGGACCTAAAATAGGCATAATGAACACCGCACAACCAACAAGAGTCAGAAACCACGGCACACTGACCCCCATCTGCGTGAACAACACAACGTAGCTGGGACCAAAAATAGGCATAATGAACACCGCACAACCAACAAGAGTCAGAAACCACGGCACACTGACCCCCATCTGCGTGAACAACACAACGTAGCTGGGACCTAAAATAGGCATAATGAACACCGCACAACCAACAAGAGTCAGAAACCACGGCACACTGACCCCCATCTGCGTGAACAACACAACGTAGCTGGGACCTAAAATAGGCATAATGAACACCGCACAACCAACAAGAGACAGAAATCATCATGAGCCCCCGCGACAGCGGGGGCTCATGATGATTTATGTCACTTGCAGATGTCTTCTTGCAGTAAAGGGGTTAATACGATTTTATCGACTGTTCAGTACTTTGGCAGGTAGAAGCAGACGAACAGCGTGGAGTGCCTCTCGGAGCTGCCGCCCACCATCAGCTGGGAACACTTGTTCATGGCACAGCCCACACGGTACGCGGCCGAGTAGATCATCTGAAAACAGAACACGGGATTTCAGCACTACGTGAAAATTACACGCTTGGCAGATCCTGGCAGTCGTTTTTTTAGTATGAATTATGATTACAATGATTAAAAAAAAAAAAAAAGTGTATCATGTCGCTCAGGCTGGATTGAAGAAGGTCGTCGGTTGTAAACGGTTTACATTAACCCCTTCACTGCCGAGAAAAAGTGAGCGCGATCCAACTGCAAGAGACATAGATCCTCATGAGCCCCAGCGACTGCGGGGGCTCAAGAGGATCTATGCCTCTTGCTGAGACCAGTTTGTATCCATGTTTCGTGGACGGTTTTGGCTTTTGGTCGATAAATAAACAAAGATTTCAGAAAGAAAAATGTACGTACAGTGACAGGGAAGGGGTTAAATCAATGAATATTAAGAGTGGTAGGGGGAGACACCTATCCATTGCCATGTCTCCAGCAGAGCACACTATCTGTCACGAAGCACTAACATACAAGCTTTTTTTTTTTTTAAACCACAGAAATAGGATCACACAACAGTGATAGAAACTGAACCTACCTTCGGCTTCAAAGAAATTGCCAAGAAAGAAAGAAACCCGCTTTGAAAGTATGACAGGGGCGGATCAGTTACCTCGAGGGAGGGGGGATCCAACTTTTTGTTTGGGACCTTCAACCTGATACAAAAGGCCTCCCCGGCTAGACCTTGCTTCCAGGGTCCGTAAAATCGAAAAGCGGAGGGGGTGGGGGTGGGGTGGGGGGTGGGGGGGGGGAGAGAAGGCGCATGCGTGTGTTAAGACTCTCACCATTCGCCCAAATATCAAACAAAGGGGGTGGGGGGGGGGGGGGCTTCCAAAAGGGACTTCGTTATAGCATTTTAAATAATTTTGGGTCTGGAAGGGGAGGGGGGCGGGGGGGGGGGGGGTCCGTTCCGGAACCCTTAGGATTCCCCCCCTCCGATCCGCCCCTGAGGTGTGTTGTAACTGCCCTTTCAATCCGTGTTTTTTTTCTTTGTTAGAAATTTTTTCTTGCACTTTACACGCGTGGCAGTCATATGCGTGGACTGGATTCTGTACCTTGGGTTACTTCCTTGGGAAACATATGGAAAACACTAAAGACTTTACAGATCACTGCTCTCGTTCCCTGCCTGCGTTATTTAACATTTACATTTACGTGCAATGTCAGTTAAATCATCTGAGCCAAAAGGCGCTTCATTAATATTTCACAGTGTCACGCAGAGTCGCTGTATACGCTAACAATTACGCACCATGGGTTGACCCCTTGACTGGCAAGAGAAAGAAAGCACAGCCCAAATGCAAGAGGTATAGATCCTCATGAGCCCCCGCAGTCGCGGGGGCTCATGAGGATCTATACCTCTTGCTCAAATTGTTTTGGTATCCATCTGCCTTAATCTGTGACGTTGAATTTACAATAATTTCAAAAACATAATCTGCGTCTACTGGCAGTAAAGGTATTGATAGACGCGTCTAGGAACGTACGTGATCCACAGTTGTAGGCTAGTTAACCCTTTTAGCCCCAAGGTCCCATTTCTCAAATTTGCACTGAGGTGTGGCCTACAACTATGCACCAGTTGCAGGAGATGGCTTGACCATGATAATTCAAGGGTAGTGCCAGATTAGCTTGGCGCCTGAAGGCGCCAAGCTAATCTGGCACTACCCTTGAATCATCATGGTCAATCAATCTCCCACTGTAGGGACTCGGAGCTAAATGGGTTAATGATATCAATAGCTAAACTCTACGCTGAAACGTAGCTGGCGGATGTGGCTGGTGTGGGTTCCTTCAAAATTATTTTAGAACTCATTAGCCAGGTATCTCAGTTTGAGGATTTCCTTTCAAGAGCGGTTGGCCATTCAAAGCCTAGACCCAGTGTACTCACATACAGACGATTTATCACTAAAATGCCCAATACCTACACTCTTGCGCAGCTAACATAAATATCAGCAATAATGTGCAGATCACCACGCGCCCCCTCGTTGCGCTTTTGCTCCTGTGTTGTTTGTGTCTGCTGAGTGTCTCTGGTCTTATTTAGTTTGCGTTCTTTACGCGAATGTAGATCAGTGTGCAGTGCGGTTTTGTTAGTTCTGACGCGAAATCGGTGATCACTCGCCGCGTTAGGGTTATGGAGGGCAGGTTCATCTATCCACAGGCTGGTGTAGAAGTGTTTCAGTGCACAGTTCTTTATTTCTTCTGTTCACGAAGTCTTGACAACAGTAAGGTTTGCTTTCCTACAAAAGACTCCCAGCAACGAACGAGAGCAAAATCACTCAGGGTCAACCAGCCTGTACCACAAGCGTAGAGGAGGGCTCATGAGCATCTATGCATCTTGGAGATGTTTGGAGTGTTGTCTGTACTCTAGTGACAAGCTGGTTATCCAACGTGACTTCGCTCTTGTTAGTTTTTGGGAGTCATTCGATATAAACGACACTTCACTAATGTAAAGAAATTCAATGTGCATTGATATACTTCATGAAAATGCATGTTTCTACCGCAGCCTGTGGTTCTGTCTACTTTCTACAGTGCCCAAATATACTAGTGACACTCTGCAGTGAAAGGTTGATCAGATTATGGCTGGATGAGGGGTCGACACGCAAGTGGCTGTCGTGGTCTCGATCGTTTCACCAACAAAAGGCAAACGAGCAGACGATAGCCCGATAGGAGAGCTAGCTCAGTGTTAGCGAGTGAACTTGTCTGAAACGTGATTGTTCTTCAATGTATGTGCCAACTCAGCGGAATGCATAATTATGCTGTCATATCATTTTCAGACATTCTTTCAACACACGCAAACTTTGTGTGGTATAATTTTTAGAACGCAAATTGCGTATCTTTTTATATATATATATATTAAAAAAAAAAAGAATTTCAGTTCACATACATGAACGGAGACACCTAAACCATGTCACATCCACCCTCATCAGTAACAACATCCGTCCGTTTTCGCCGAACGACTCCCAACAACGAACGAGAGCGACGTCACGACGGTTAACCAGCTTGGACCATAAGTGTAGACAACACTCCAAACATCTCCAAGAGGCATTGATCCTCATGAGCCCGCTAGGGCTCATGAGGATCTATGCCTCTTGGAGTGTTGTCTATGCCTATGTTACAAGGTGATCGTGCACCGTGATTTTGCTCTCGTTCGCCGTACGCAGTCGTTTGCTGCAAACGATACCTCACAACACAGTCTTCACTGCGGCAACATGACATTATTCGTTGGTGAATGACTTGAGAGTGACCCAACACTGTCAGTGCATGGGCCATCAATGGCCGATGCCAACACTTTTTATTTTGACCACCAGCACCACCACCGACTGCTCCCCAGTGAGCAACAGGCTGTCGGGCCGAAAGTCGGCCGCAGTGGGCCCGCGCACTGTCGTGCGCGGGCCCACTGCGGCCGACTTCGGCCAGACAGCCTTTTGCACTGATACTGGGTCAGCCTTACCTGCACATAGGAGCACGCACTGCCACAGTCAGTGCCGTACTGGAAGTATTCCCGCTCCCTGGCCCAGTTGTTGAGCCCGTGGCGGATGTTGGCGCGTATGGAGTGCCAGGAGTGCACCCACCTCCTCTGGTAGTGCAGGTTGGAGCCGAGGTCGTAGATGTGCTCGGGGGGCCGCTGGTACCGGCAGTACTCGGCCCACTTCTCCGCGTCCCGAGCCAATCCCTCGTCCCACATCTGGGAGAGGAAAACACGGAATGAATACGTACAAAATCCAGACAAAAAAGGTGACTGCCCGGGCATAGCGTGTAAAACGCAGATAATAACCCAGTGAAGAAATACGCATAAAAAAGACAATTACAACAGAATTTATTAGTATTTCGGGTTAAAAAAGTTTTTTTCCCCCTAAATAGACATACATACACAAACAAGTACACAATTACTACACAGTTACACAGTTAAAACAGATTATTAATATTCCGGAATAAAAACCGAGTAATTAATAAAGTGTGTTGTAATTGTATTTTCACAGCGTGTTTCTTGCTTCGCTGGGATTTCAGTCCAGACAAAGTGAAGGCTTAGGTTTCTTGAACCCTTCCTTCTACATAAGCAAAAGCTCCTAGGGTCCTCGTCGGCCGCGGCTAGCCCGCGCACGACGGCCGATCAATACATGAAACAAAGCTGCTGTTAAATGGTAAAGATCAGTGTGCCAACGTGTTACACTGAGTGAAAATCTCGCATTCCTCAAAAATTGACATATTGACTTTTACCAAATATCGGCAGAAAGTTGTCCTACTGATGACGCTATGGACTGTAGATTAACCCTTTTAGCCCCAAGGTCCCATTTCTCAACTATTGGAGGTGTTGCCTAATGACTATGTACCAATTGAAAGATTGGTTGTACATTGCTTAACGTCCCGACAAACAACATTTATATGGGTCTCCCAGCACAGTTGATCATCAACATGTATTCCTAAGAATTTACGCTCAGTGACTTGTTCAACAGGTTCAGCGTTTAATTGTAATTTTAATGGCTGTAGTCGGCGTTGATGTTTTTGCCGCGTGGCGATTAAGATACTCTTTGTTTTTGCTGGGTGAAGAACCATATGGTTCTGTCTACACCAGTCAGATACCTCATTGAGACTGCATTGTAAACTATGGCTAATGTCCGTCGTTTTTTTGCCAGAAACATGAAGACTCGTATCGTCAGCAAATAGATTACAATTAACGTCAGAATTAGTGATATGCAACGGTAGATCATTAATAAATAGTATGAACAGAAGAGGGCCCAAAATAGATCCCTGGGGGACGCCGTATTTTACATTTCCTTGCTTAGAGTATCTTCCATGGGCGTACACCATTTGTTTTCTGTCTTCGAGATATGATCGGAAGAATAAGAAGTACCCAACGGAGAAAGAAACACGCTTAGAAAAAACGGTACAACACAATTTATTAATATTTCGGGTAAATACCCTTTGTCAAAATAGACAAACAAACAGAGACATTAGCCGCTACTTATCTTCATATGCAGAAGGAATATGGCAACATTTCACACGCTTGGCAGTCACCTTTTTGGTCTGAATTGATCGGAAGAATGCTATAGCGGTTGCGTCCAAGTGATAAACTGTTAGCTTATTTAGGAGAATGTCATGGTCCACAAGGTCAAACACCTTTTTAAGGTCTAAGAAAACTGCTCCTGACATCAGGCTTTTATTGATTGATTCCAGCCAGCTGTCTACAATATGTGTCAGTGCTGACTGACAAGAATGTTTCGGTCTAAAACCAGACTGGTGAATATTAAGTAATTTACCTTTTTCCAGAAAATCAAGGAGATGTTTTTGAATGTGCTTTTCAAGGGGCTTTGACAAAGCTGACAGAAGGGAGATTGGACGATAGTTATTAATATCTTCAAGATCTTTTGATTTAGGGATTGGGATTACCTTTGCTTCCTTAAGAATGATTGGAAATGTGCTTTGCTTTATGCAGAGGTTGAAAATATATGTTAGTGATTCTACTGTATACGGTAATGATATTTTTAGGGTTTCATTATCAATACCATCAATGCCAGCAGACTTTTTGTTGGGCATGCTAGAAATATATCTGCCGACTTCCGCAACTGTAATATCAGGGATGGTGAAAGTATTTGATATAGTTGTTTTTTTAAAGTGTTCTCTGAGAGAACTCGGCACTTCAAACGGTTTACTGTTATTTGCAGCCGACAATGCCAATATTTCGGCTGTCGTTAAGAAATGGTTATTTAATATATCAGCTGACATATGAGATGGGATTTCGGGTGCTGATTTACCCTTCGTTATGACGTTCAGAGCTTTCCAAACAGATGCCGTGTCCTTTTTGTCTCGAATCATTTGTTGGAAAAAAGACTTCTTAGACGCTCTAACTAAATATTTGACACGATTGCGTTGTTTTTTTGTATTCTTCGTACTTTTGCTCTTTTTTTCAGTTTGTCTCTAAATGACATGGCCTGCTTGATATCCGCTGTTAACCACGGTGGTATGGTGGAATGTTTAACTCGTTTTTCACGTATTGGCGCATGTTTATTGAGTACACTGAGAAACAGATCCATCCAGCACGACAAGGCACTGTCAGGAGATTGGTGATCATAAACCTCAGTAAACGAAGCATTGTGCAGGTCCCACAGAAATTCGTCTTTATTAAAGTGTTTAAAGGAGCGATATTTTATAGTTTTATGTCTTTTAGTTTTTTGCTTGTCTAGTTTCATGGAGACGTTACAACATACTGGGTTATGATCGCTGACAGCTAAGGAGGGAACCTGCACATTTGATATTTTATCGTCATTTGTCACGTAAATGTGATCAATTAAGGTTGAGGATGTAGATGTGGTTCTAGTGGGTTTTTTTAACTAATTGTTTTAAACCGAATAAGGCTGTTGTTGATGCCCATGCAGCATGGTGCCCTTTGGGCTTAAGTAGGTCAATGTTAAAGTCGCCCAGAAGAACAATGTTATCTTTACTTTGATTAACTTTATCCATCATTTCTACGAAGTCATCATACCAGTCCCAGTTGGCTGCTGGATTTCTATAGCTAAAGCCAACCAGGACTGTGGGGGATTTAGATGTTTTCACCTCGACCCATAAACTTTCAACTTCGGCTGACTCTAAGTCCTGTCGTCGTTTAACGTTACTAATTATCGAATCATGTATATATACTGTTAGTCCAGTGTGCTGGGGACTTGAGGCATCTCTGCGGAGTACTGAGAAGTTTGGAAATGAGATGGAGTTATCCCTGACAGTGCTTTTGAGCCTCGACTCGGATACACCAAAAACATGAAAATGTGTTGGCGTGTCTAAGAACACAGACAAATCTGGCACCTTATTAACTAAATGGTAAATGTTGAGGTGACCAATTCTCAACTCATCAGGTCGTTGTGGGGCAGTTTTTACATTATATTTTGGCATGTTGGTAACAGAACAAACGTAGCAATAATATTAAAAAAAAATAATGTCAATGTGTATAAATGAATAAGAAAGCGACAAGAAAACGTAGGAAAAACAACAGCAACAACAATAAAGCAAAATTAAAATGTTTTTGACTCTCGTGGTCAGAGTCCGCTGCGAGTTCGAATTGCTTGGTAATGTCAGATACAAAATAAAAGGCTCGACAGCTATGTAGAAAGAATCAGAAAATAAAGAAACACTTCCAAGCGCACCTAGGCACGCTCACCCGATGCTGCAGTTCCTAACTACTATTATAGTAATAATCGCACATCAAAATAAAATGGACTTCTATAATTTAAAACAAAACAACCACAACAACAACAAAAAAAAAGTCACTGCGACTTTGAAATCAAGCACAGCTAACTACGGACAGAACAAAACCGCAGTCATTAAAGTCGAAAATGTAATTCTAGATAAAAAAAAGCTCAGTTCAACTCGACTCGAGGATTAATGTCACAAAAAGATCCACGAAACACGCACAATAGAACTTTGGCAAGGCTGCGAGAAAACTACTAAAAAAAGATTTTACAAGCGCTCCTTTCATTGCGGGACACGCTTTCTGGCGTCATAAAAATGTACACAGCATAGCAAAAACGGTATACATATTATAAGCTATTGGTCGAAGGGGTTTGCTACATAGACCCTTGTAGGCCAGAGGAAGGTCAAAAGGACCATTGTTTTCCGAAGGTCGAAGGCTTGAGGGTACAATGGTTCTTTTGACCTTCCTAAAGCCTATAAGGGTCCGTGCATCAAGCCCCTGCCGGGGCTACCAATATCGTATTTGTTTTCATTCCTCCACTATTTTCGTAAAAGAAATCAAGAAGAAATCTTCCGACCTGGAGTCACGCCTGACATGACTGACGTCAAAGGAATATATATTTATACATAAAAGACTTATTACGTATTTAAAAATCTTTCATGGCATTGCCGTCTCCAGTAATGTGCCTTTTGTTTCGAACAACACTAAGTAACTTTGTACTTTAGAACGTTTGGCGGTCTTTTATAGAACAAAACTGGCATCCAAAACGCGTCAGAAAGAGGGCTACAAAAAAGTCCGCCATTTGTCGCTACAACTGAGGGTTTTTGTAGCTCGGTCATGTGGCACAGTTTGCGCTAAAGAGATTGGTTGTGTGACGCATGGATGAAACAATCGTTATTCATGCACTGTTTTTGCAGTCACCATAATTCCATAAAGCACTAACGTGCTACGACAGGATGCAGATGGAACATGATAGTTCAAGGGTGGTGTCAGAATAGCTTGGCGCCTACAGGCGCCAAGCTATTCTGACACCACCCTTGAACTACGCGGGGTCTCGTATCATGGTCCATGTGTTTCCAGAACTGTGATACAGACCTCAAATGGCATCTACAAAAATGAATGATTTGATCCTCTGGATGTAATGAGCTATGGGAGATCACCAGTCATCAAAGTCTGTCTTTCAGGTGGCTATCTATACCTGAATGACGGTCTTTAGATGCATGTGGACACTTTTTGCACTTCAAAACGTGCCTAGAAAGACCACTATTTCTTGCAAAAAGATTCTAAATATCCATTGGCCAGAGACCATCAGCAACAACGAACTCTGGAATAGAACCAATCAGCTGCCAGCAGAAGACGAAATTAAACAACGACGTTGGAGATGGATAGGGCACACTTTACGTAAGCCTGCGGACAACATCACTAGGCAAGCTCTAACATGGAATCCACAGGGCACGCGGAAAAGAGGCAGACCAAGAAACACATGGCGCCGAGAACTGGATGCAGACCTTAAGACCATGAAGATGACCTGGAACCAACTGGAAAGGAGAGCCCGAGACAGAGACTCTTGGAGATCCTTTGTAGGCGGCCTATGCCCCAGTAGGGGTGCAAGGCATAAGTAAGTAATTTCTTGCAAAAACGGCGGTATGTCAAAACAAGTTCTACCGCAGTAAGAAAAAACAAACAAACAAACAAACAAAAAACGCAAATAAGAGTTATTTACTGGTGACAGGATGCGGTCCTCTAGCCTACCCAAGGAAGGCAAAATACAGCAAATCCAATTGTGTAAAAATCGAGATTTTCATTGTATTACAATGAAAATCTCGCTATTCACAAATATAGACTAACTGTCTTTTGCCTTCCGATGGCAGTTCTTGTACACCTGCAAGTTCCAAATGGTGCACGAGGAGACCAAATAGTCTAATATGTAAAAATACTTTACTTTGCGTCGCAATATGGGTACGTCCTCATAGGTGATGACCTACAAGATAATTTATGTTGGCCCAGTTCCATCGCTTTGAATAACAAAACGGTTGTCTTTTTCACGCCCGTCTAGTATATGGTATCTTACGATTGTCGACTTGAGCCTTGTAACACGTGATTCTTTTTACTTTTTAAATCCTTCGGGGAAAACGAACACCACCCAGCCGCACGAGGCAAAGAACCCTACGAACCTTCGCAGACGCGGGGTCTCATGAGGTATTTTTTGCCTCCCGCTATACTCAGTTTTGTTAGTCTTCCTTGGAACTCTTCAGTGCCGAGAAAAAATAAACATGACCCAACTGTAAGAGGCATAGATCCTCATGAGCCCCCGCGAATGCGGAGGCTCATGAGGATCTATGCCTCTTGCTGGCAGTACTTTGTACCCATGTTTCTTGGATTGTCTAGACTCTTTGGCGTTGAATTAACTTGAAAGATTTCAGATACACATTGTGCCTCCGCTGGCAGCTAGTGTGGATCAAAGCGGTTTATGCGGGAACTGAACAAACAGTCACACTTAATTATCTCAAGAATAGTGTCTGTCCCTAACTGTCAAACGCTCTTCTCCTTTAAATCACTTCTCAAAACCCACCTCTTCAACGCTGCCTTTCACTAGTTCATTTCCCCAGCCATGCACAATTCATCACCACTATCACGTGTGTGTGTGTGTGTGTGTGTGTGTGTGTGTGTGTGTGTGTGTGTATGTGTGTGTGTGTGTGTGTGTGTGTTGTGCGTGTGTGTGTGTTGTGCGTGTGTGTGTGCGTGTTGGCTGTTAGCCTTTTTATTGTATGAGCGCTTAGAGCTACTTGTAGAATAAGCGCTTAACAAATCTCCTTTATTATTATTATTGTTATTATTATTATTATTATTATTATTATTATTATTATTAGCTTCGGGGATGCATTTTTGATAATCAAAGGATGACACAAGTCCGACTGCCTTGTACACTAGTGCTTAATTGACATTGTTACCACGTCAGCCTTTTGCTCTGAAAACTGTCTATACTCATCATCATCATCATCATCAGTCCCTTGCCCGAACTGGGCGTTGGGGGGACTGAAAGGCAGCAGCAACAGACAGTGCTCTCCACTGAGTTCTATTTTGGGCGGTTGCAAGCAAGTCTGGCATCTCGAGTTCGGTCCATTCTTTTATGTTTGCGACCCAACTCTTTCTCTGACGACCTCGCCGACGACTTCCTTCGAGAGTGCCTTGGAGGATAGTCTTGGACAAGGTGTTGTGTCGGGTCACGTGGCCAAACCAAGCAAGCTTGCGCCGTTTCACGGTTGCCAGAAGGGGTTCATGTGGGCCCACCAGGGAAGTGACGATGCTCCGTACATATTCGTTGGTTTTGTGCTCGCGGTACGAGATGCGGAGCAACTTCCTCAGGCACTTGTTCTCAAAGGCCTGGATTTTCTTTTCTGAGTCTGCAAGCAGTGTCCAAGTCTCACAGCCGTAGAGTAGAATAGACACTACGAGGGACTTGTAAAGCCTGTACTTGATGGTGAAGCTGATGGAGTTACTTCGCCATATCCTGTCCAGCCTGGCCATTGCGGATGTTGCTGTACCTATCCTGATACGGATCTCTGCTACGCAACTACCGTCTTTGGACAGGGTGGCTCCCAAGTACTTGAAGCTATTGACCTCTTCTAGCTTCTGGCCGTTCATGTGAATGTTGCTGCTGCTGTCGCTTGTGGTGTTGATCATCACTTTGCTTTTATCCGTACTGATCTCCATGCCATAAGACCCTGCGCTACTTGAAAGTTTGTCTGTCAGGATTTGGAGCTCACTATTGCTGCCTGCCATGAGGTCAATATCGTCTGCGAATCGAAGATTGCACAGGGATCTGCCACCAATAGAGATTGAAGTATGGTGGTCGTGGAGGGTTTCCTGCATGATCTTCTCCAGGAATATGTTGAAAAGGACAGGAGAGAGCAGGCATCCTTGACGGACACCGATCGTCGTCCTGAAGAACTCGCCTGACTGATTGTTAAGTAGAACCGCGCTGCAGGCGTTCTTGTAAAGCGCTTCTATCATTTGGATCAGTCCCTCCTCTATATTGAACGATCTCATGACTTGCCAGAGTCCGTCGTGCCAGACGCGATCAAATGCTTTCCTGAAATCAATGAAGTTGTGGTAGAGTTCGCGCTGATGCTGCAGATGTTTCTCGATCAGGACGCGGCAGTTGAAAATCTGCTCTACAGTGCTTCTTCCAACTCTGAAGCCAGCCTGTTCTTCTGCCAGCAGTTCCTCGGCGAAAGTTTTGAGGCGGTTGAGAATGATTCTAAGCATTACTTTGCTAGGGTGACTTATCAGACTGATAGTTCTGTAGTTCTGGCACTGTTTCATGTTTCCTTTCTTGGGGAGCGGGATCACTAGAGACTGTGTCCATTCTACTGGCCATTTCTTTTGCTCCCAGATCTTTTGACAGAGTGTAGTGAGGACCTTCGTTGTTACTTCTCCTCCATGTTTCAACAGTTCAGCAGGTATGTTGTCTACACCTGGAGACTTTCCTCCCTTCAGGCCGCGTACGGCTGCTTCCACCTCTTCAGCTAACACTGGCAGGTCTTCAGCCTTCCTGGCCCCAGCCTGGTTGTTTTGGAGGATGCTGGTGTCTGGCTCAGCCTTGTAGTTATACAAGTCTCGGCAGTACTCAGTCCATCTGTTTAGTACAGCAGTGTTTTCCGTAAGGAGTTGGCCGCTGCTGTCTTCGATGACTGTGGCTGTTCGCTGTTGAGTCTTGGTGAGGGTCCTTAGCGTTTCATAAGCCTTCTTGCTGTTGCCGTTTGCCATGCCCTCTTCCACGCTACAACACTGGTCTTCAATCCATTCTTCTTTGGCTTCTTTCATCCTCTTCCTGATCTTCTTGTTGACAAGTCTGTACTTGTTTGCTGATGTGAGGTCTTGGCCTCTCTTTTTCTTCCAGGCTCTCCTCTCATCACAGAGATCGAGGATGTCATCGGTGACCCAGGGCTGTTTGCGCTTCCTCTGCTTCCCCAGCACTTCTTCTGCTGTAGAAAGTAACACCTCTTTTATATTTCCAGCAAGGGTGTAGAGTGTTCATGGAGAAGTAGTACCTTTGACTTTTCAGCCAGCAGCGCCTCTTGGGGCAGGCGGGAGCACTGGTCTTCACATGGCACTCAACTCTCACAGCTGGCTCCAGGTCCTTTACCTAGCCACACCCCGGTAACCGCTTCTGCTGGCGGGCGAAACGTTGTGAGGGGCTGACGCGTCTCTCAGTCAGTTGAAATACTTGGAGAGGAGACGGGCGCCGCCAAGTTCGCCTAAGCCCATTGAAAGGACTGATGGAAAAGCAACAGAATAAGAATAACATGCCGGATCGGTCGGGGCCCGGATCACCAACGACCGCGCACCCCATTGGAGGTCTCCAGGGTGGGGGCGACAAGTGTGTTACTGGAACTAAACCCACCATCAAGCTGCCCACGCAAGGAATAACTATCGGAACTTGGAACGTTCGCACACTCTACCAGTGCGGCAAAGTGAAGGAACTCACCCACGAGTTGAAGCGCTATCGCTGGGACATTGTAGGACTTGCAGAAGTTCGATGGACAGGCTTCGGAGAAACAACAACAGATGAAGGCCATAAAATCTGGTTCAGCGGAAAAGAAACCAAGCACGAACATGGCGTAGCTTTTATCGTAAGGAAAGAGGCGGCTGGAACTGTCATCAGCTGCACCCCCGTGTCAAGCAGACTAATCTCCATCCGCATCTCCGCCCGACCGCACAACATCACTATCATTCAAGTATACGCTCCAACAGCAGATCATGATGATGAAGAATTAGAAGAATTTTACGAACAACTGGACAACATCATCAAGAAAACACCTAAGAAAGACATTCTGACTGTCCTCGGTGACTGGAATGCAAAGATCGGCCCTGACGCCTACCAACAATGGGCAGGAACAGCTGGCAAGTTTGGCCTTGGAGAAACAAACGACAGAGGCCTGCGACTTTTAGAGTTCGCACAGAGTCACCGTCTCACCGTTGCTAATACCCTCCATCCACACAAGAAGTCAAGAACAGTGACATGGCAATCGCCAGGAGGCCTGGTCCATAACCAGATTGACTTCATCTTGCTGCCTCGACGATTCAAATCCAGCGTTAACAAAGCACAAACGAGGTCCTTTCCTGGTGCTGATATTGGCAGCGACCACAACCTCGTCCTTACTAGCCTCAGGTTGAAGCTGGCATTGAAACGAGATAGCAAGAGCCCTCGCATCAGATTCGACCTCCAGAAGCTAAAAGACCCGGAAGTAGAAGAGCTCTTCCAAGCCCAGGTGGGAGGCAGATTTGCAGCCTTGGCTACTTTGGACTGCGACGTAGACACCCTTGCTGTCTATACTATTTGAAGCAAAAGCCGAATTGCTGATAGATTTTCGAATAAGCGAAAGAAAAGTTAAAATCTGTTTAAAATAAATAAAAAACAACAAAAACAAACCCATATTCAGAGAGTTTAAAAACCACAAAACGAGTCAAGACTGCTTTTTTCATCTCTGAATGGGATTTTATCAACAAACTGCAACTTGCAAATTGCAACTTTTGTTTTCATGCCCACACATTTATGTGAGCCGTTTAGCCGTGGAAGTGTAAGGGCACTCGGCTTGTCTAATCGGCCCATTAAATCAGCACCGTGACCCCCCTAAAGCGCGGGATTACCTTTAATTCACTGCCACTCTAACCAGCACAGCGAGGTAAGATTAAACGGCCGAAAAAAGACATCACGTTGATGAATGGCACCAGTTCTGAAGCTTTTTCACTCATGGCGCTGACTGGCTGATCCGGGGCCCGAGGTTACGTTTATGCCGAACGACTCCGGCTAATCTGCCACCACCCATGAATTATCATGGTTGATCCATTCTCTGCTGTAGGGCATCGGGGCTAATTTGGTTAAAGGTCGTGCCTTATTAGCTTGGAGCCTCTCCAAGATCAAAGCTAACACTAAAACACCACTGCTGTGCTGTTACAGTAGTGAGATTTCGTTTGCAAAGAACGACTGCCAACAACAAAACGACAGCGAAGTCACGGGCGGATAACCAGTGTGCACCAGAAGTACAGACAACGCTCTAAACATCTCCAAGAGGCATAGATCCTCATGAGCCCGGAGGGCTCATGAGGATCTACGCCTCTTGGAGATGTTTGGAGTGTTGTCTATGCTTATGGTGGAAGCAGGTTATCCGCCCGTGACTTCGCTGTCGTTGGTTGTTGGCAGTCGTTCGGCATAAACGCAACCTCACTACTGTAACAGCACAAAGTTAGTGACTGTTAGCTTTGCTCTTGGACTAACAAGCCCCGACCTTTAACCAAATTAGCCCGATGCCCTACAGCAGAGAATGGATCAACCATGATAATTCCAAGCTAATCTGGCACTCCCCTTGAATTATCATGGTCGATCTATCTACTCAGCAAGTCCGCGGACACACGACGGTCGCAGTAGGCCCGCGCACGGCTGTGCGCGGGCCAACTGCGGCCGTCGTATGCCCCAAGACGTTTTGCTACTGGGGTACTTACTAGTTAAGCCGGCGACAGGCGCCAAGCTAATCTGGCACTACCCTTCAATCATCATGGTCGATCCATCTCCTGGAACTGGTACATAGTTGTTAAGTGGGACCTCCACAATTTGAGGCCGTGGGGTTAAATGGGTTAAAGTGAAAAGAAAAGCTGCTGAGCTTCCAAGGCACGACCGATGGTCCATCTGTCTCCCGGGAGTTGTGTTGTACTACATTGCAGGCTATCTTTAGAGGGAAGCATTTAACCGTGAAAGTGGACATGGTTAATGGAATGAGTTTAAAACGAGGGACGACCTGGAGTAGAAGCTATATGTAGAGGCCATAGCATACTGAAGAGCAAAAGAAATGCGACATCATTCGAATGATCGGAAACGCTGAAGCGTTTCCGATCTTTCGAATGATGTTGCATTTCTTGCGCTTGCCAGTAATCAACTAATCACGAAGCCGATAGCAGATACACTGAAATATCAAGTACTTTTGTAATAATCAAAATCAGCGACAAACCACGGCAACAAAAACAGACAAACTGAACGGATATTCATACAGACAAAAGAAACTACTAACCAACCAACCAATCATCCAGCCATCCAACCATTCAACCACCAACCCAACCAACCAACCAAGAACAAGTGGCTGAATACTGCGCGAGCTACGAGTTATTTGACCAAAGCCAATATGTCAAGTTTTTTAGAGTTGAAAGCGAGATTTTTTGGGTTATACAATGACTCTCTGGCTTTTATCAAAAGTGGACATGCGGGCTTTTGCCATAATTAACGACAGCACTCCGGCCTATGCTCGTACAAATGTTCGTACATCTTATCACACTGCAGAAAAGTGGCAGATTGTATCACCAACACCTTCAGCTTCCGCTTTGGTAGTACGTGTAACTGTAAGGATAGCACTCCGGTCGTTCAGATTCCCTATACGCCGAGCTTTTCTGCAACGTAACGACAACAATTAGCAACTTGAGTCACCAAATGTTGCACTTAGAGTACAAGTTGTTGAACAACTTCTGGCACCTCCTGACCTCAAACTCCCTAAGCTTACCCCTCAGCTGAATACTTGGACGAACATTTGTGACAAGCAAGAGGCATAGATCCTCATGAGCCCCCGCAGAATCCCGGGGCTCATGAGGATCTATGTCTCTTGCAGCTGGATGTGTTGACTGATTTACTTAAGCGAAAAGTGCAAAACTTTCAGAACGTACATTTACGTGTTGACTGACACACTACTGCTTTCCTGTCTACTTTCTCTGGAGTATCACAAGTAGTAAAGGACACTACGGAAGACAGCCGTGATTTCGTGGCTCGGCCGATGTCACGTACCATAAACAACACAGAAAAACAAAATTGTGGAAAAACAAAATTCCCTTTTACTACACTGGTCGTCTTCCTCGATTCGGTAGCGAATCAAGGAAGACAACCAGTGTTCATGATGAAATACAATGTAGTCCTACTAAGCAGAAAAGTGCCGCCGCGCGGTGTAGCGTCTGTGACTTTCATAATACCAGTGATGTTTCACAGTTCTTATTTGTACACTCGTTCACGACGGCGCGCGCTGCTGCAAGTGGCTTTTAATGGCATCCTTCCTTCTCGCATATCAAGTTCCGAGTGTGTGTGTGCGTATGTGTGTGTGTGTGTGTGTGTGTGTGTGTGTGTGTGTGTGTAAATGTGTGTCAGTGTGTGTGATTGTGTACACGACTGCATGTGCGCAGTCACTGAACTGAAACTAAGAGAGAGAGAGAGAGAGAGAGAGAGAGAGAGAGAGAGAGAGAGAGAGAGAGAGAGAGAGAGAGAGAGAGAGAGAGAGAGAGAGGGAGGGGTCCGTCCTGGGCCCGGTCCTTTTCACACTCTACACCTCTCCCCTGACCAACATCATCCAGTCTCACCACATACACCACCACCTCTACGCTGACGACTCTCAACTACTAGACAAAGACAAACTCAACAACACTCAGTCACTACTGACTCGCACGGCTGACTGCTACGAAGACGTGAAAAACTGGATGACAGCAAACAAGCTTAAACTGAATGACGACAAAACGGAAGACAGGCACTCGCCAGAAACTTTCCCAGCTCCCTTCCTCCCTCCACCTTCAACTCGACAGCACCCCAATCTCCCTCTCTGACTCTGCCAAAAAACCTCGGCGTTATCCTCGATTTCTCTCTTTCCATGACCAGCTTCGTCTCCGCCACGGCCCAGGCATGCTACTTCCACCTCCGCCGCATCGTTCGGCATCCTGTCTCGGAAGACAATGGAGTATGCGCTTGCTGGGTCAGTCACTGGAGTGACCTCTCCAGTGCGCAAGCCTGGGCGAAGTGTATGGAGATCCTGGGATGCCCAGTCGTCAAGATCCCCCTCTCGGCCTCGCTGATGTATCCAAAGGAATGCAAAGCAGTACGTTTGGCATCAGTTTGGCTGCAGGAGCTGCCAGAACAGTGCGTGAATACAGGCAGCTGTCTGCCTTCGGGGCTCCACTCCTGATTTGAAGGGTTTACTCCCCCACATTTGGCCATTGGATCCAACCTGATCTCCTCCGTCCTCTAGCCGTTGGCTGTCAGAAACAGCTCATCCGCCTAGTGGTGCAATGTGAACACCACCCCCTCACGTGGTTTAGCCCACCAGCTGAGGTGGTTTGCCAGGGTGTGGCGCTTGGAGCCAGCACGTGAGAGATTAAGGAGATGGATGAGGACCAGTGATGCCCGTCCGTCCTATGTAGGACGCAGCTGCCGAACAGCAAAGGTACTACCTCTATCCAGAGCCCCCTACACCCCAACATCCGCCGCATCAGTCAGATCAGAAAATACCTCACTACCGAAGCTGCCACCAAACTTGCTGTCTCTCTCATCCTATCTCGCATCGACTACTGGAACTCTCTCCTTTCCGGTCTCCCTCACTTCACCACTTTCACTCTCTAGCGCGTCCAGAACAATGCTGACCGCCTCGTCCTCAGAAAGAAAAAATCCGACCACATCACTCCCCTGCTCAAACTCCTTCACTGGCTTCCCATCCCCCGACGCATCCAATACAAGATTCTGTCTCTCTGCTACAAATCCCTGAACAACTGCGCTCCCGCCTATCTCTCAAACTTACTTCACCCCTACACTCCTTCCCGCTCCCTCCGCTCCGCCTCCGACCCTCTCCGTCTCCTCATCCCCCGCACCAAACTCAGCACTTTCGGCCCCCGCTCCTTCTCAGTATACGGTCCATCCACCTGGAACACTCTCCCACTCTCTCTCCGTCAGAAACACTCTCTCTCCTCCTTCGAGTCCGCTCTCAAAACTCACCTCTTTCAACCGTTCTAGCACTATACCACCACACTCCCCACCCCAAGCAGACTGTCGTAATGTATTTCACTATTTGTGGTACGTGAGTGCGCATGCGTGCGCGAGTTGTGAGTGCGCGCTTAGAGTTATACTTATTATAAGATAAGCGCATTATAAATACGGTAATTATTATTATTATTATTATTATTATTATTATTATTATTATTATTATTATTAGAGAGAGAGAGAGAGAGAGAAATGAAACTTTATTTTTCAAGGATAAATGATTAGGTACCTTCAATGACCTTTTTTTCAATCATGTCCTTCAAGCAAGAGGCCGATATATATATATATATATATATATATATATATATATATATATATATATATATATATATATATATATATATATATATATATATATATATATATATATATATAGAGAGAGAGAGAGAGAGAGAGAGAGTAATCTGAAAGATAAATGTCACAGTGTTGCCCGCCTTCCTCATCTCGTAAATTCCCATGTCATAACGCCATTACGAGGTATTCTGAAGACGATGCACATTCCTCTTCTCACTTCACCCTTTTCATCCTGATACACTGTATAGGCACCAAGCTATTCTGCCACCATCCTTGAACTATCATGGTCGATCTGACTCCTGAATTGCAATGTAGTCCTCAAAGGACAACTCCAAAATGTGGGTATTGCGTACCTCGGGCGCAATGAGTGATAGAAACACACATATATAATGTAGTTCGACAAAGTCATCAGGATCTGCCCCCGCTACGTTTGATTTATGTATAAGGTGTGCTGGTATGTAATTTGAACTTTATGAAATCCACACCAGAAGTGTGATTGTCGAGCGTGCAAAACAGGAAGAAATAACCAACAACGGGCGACAAAAACACTTGTGTAAGAACACAGGTTAAAAACAGTTTAAACAATTCCTGTTGGAACCCTTTTCTCACAGTACGCGAATGCATACATATTTTGAAAAAAAAAGGGCTTCTGACCCAAACACTATCGCATTTAAGGCGCCCCGCATCAACAGCTGCGAACGTGTCGCATAGCCTTGCCGGCGGCAACGCTATACGACACATCCGCAGATATTGAATGCGTTAACCCTTTTAGCCCCGGGACCCTGCAGCAGGAGATGGATTGATCATGATAATTCAAGGGTAATGCCAGATGAGCTTGGCGCCTTCAGGCGCCAAGCTCATCTGGCACTACTCTTGAATTATCATGATCAATCCATCTCCTACAACTGGTACATAGTCGTTAGGCAACACCTCCAAAATTGAGAAATGGGACCTTGGGGCTAAAAGGGTTAAGTACGCTGTTTTATCCCTGTTCTGCCTCAGCTGTTTGTTTTTCTTGTTATTTGTTTCGGCGTCATGGCTACAGAACAGCACACATAATTCTGTTTTTCCAACAGAGGAGCCGAGTGGTTTTTACCGTATGACTTTTACAAATCAACATAAATAAATCACTGAATGAAAGAAAGACCATACAAATAAAAAATAAATAAATAAATACACAAATAAATAAATCAACAACTAATGAACAAAAAAATTAATTAATAAATGAAATAAAGAAATCAACGGAAATAATTAATTACATAAATAAGGGACAAAGATGTACATTTAATTGTACACGTAGACGAAAGGGGAAGTAATCAAGGAATAAATAATTATAGTTTGACCTTGCGGGGACCACTTACAGAGGTCAATTGGTTCCATGTACACTAGCTGTGCAGCTAATGACGTAATGACACAACATTTACAGCACATAATGATAAATCAACACTAAAACAAAGACTTATGTGGTAATTGTTTGCAAACATCATCACCATAGACTCCTAAAGACAGGCGAAAAAACTTTAGCAATTGTTTGCAAACATGGCGTTTTAGAAACTGACCGGAAGAGGAAGCGAAAGCATTAGCAGCGCAAGCAAAGTGGTGACCGCAAAACATATGTGTCAAGAGGGAGGACAATATAGAAACAGCAAATTCTAATGCGCATGAACTGCTTTACTTTGCGTTAACTGTAGTTTCATTTCACTCATTCACCCCCCCTGCCGCCATATTTCCCAAATTTTGGAGGCGTCATCTGGTGACTATGCACCAGTTGCACTGGAGATGGATCCGACGATAATTCAAGGGCAGTGCCAGATTAGCTTGGCGCCGACAGGCGCCAAGCTAATCTGGCACTACCCTTGAATTATCATGTCCGACCCATCTTCTGCTGTAGCGGTGCGTCAGGGCTGATTAGGTTAAGCAATGATATCACGGGTTGCTATTTTACACAGCTTGATTTTCCCACGAAAGTTGACAGACATTGTGTACATAATTTTAGTTTATCTACACAGCAGGAAAGGGCAATGGCTTAACTCATGCGTTATAAAAATCCTCCGCGGTGACACCATGATACTGCCTGGATGTCTTCCTCAATCTGGAGACATAAATGGGGCCGATCTCAAGCCGCAAGAAGCATTGATTCTCGTGAGCCCTGGCAGCTGCAGGGGCTCATGAGCATCTATGCCTCTTGCAGCAGACGGAAGTACTTTGCCGGAATACTCTACAAGCAAATTTTATTCGCCATAATAGTCAAAGTGACTTCAGGATTAAGTCGCTTTGACTGGGAACATGACAAGCACACGTGTTAAAAGTCCCTCTATGCCGCGAGAGAAAAAAAAAAAATGAACACAAGTCATAGATATAGATCCTCATGAGCCCCCGCAGTCGCGGGGGCTCATGAGGATCTATGTCTCTTGCTGAGACCAATTTGTACTCATGTTCCTTGGACAGTCGTGGCTTTTGGTCTTTGAAGGAACACAGATTTCAGAAATACAATACACGCACAGTTGCAGGGAGGGCGGATTAAAAGTCCCTCAAAGTCCAAGCTTGTCTCACGTGGTGTAATAAAATTACCATAATTGTGTCAAGCGTTTCAGACCTGTTACCGGCCAGTGAATTGTTTTGCGTGGCCACAGAACCGCTAAGTGACTCAGACAGATTCACTTAAAACCACGCCCAAACTGAGACAGGACCATTTCAACGAGGCAACCCCTTTAACGAGGCATAAAATTGTACTCGGGGCGGTACCGTAAATTAACCCCTTCACTGCTAGTGAACGCAGATTGTGTTTCTGAAATTTCTGTTAGTTCAGCGTCAAATGAGCCCCAGCCCCAGCCGTCCCAAGGAACATTGATGTAAATTGGTGCCCGGAAGAAGCATAGATCCTCATGAGCCCCTGCAACTGCGGCGGCTCATGAAGATCTATACCTCTTGCGGTTGGGTGGTGTTAGTTGTTTTTTTCTCAGCAATGAACGGGTTAACCCCTTCAAATGAGAGCACACACTAGTACTTTTCGCTCTGATTACTATTCTTGAGCTGTCCATACACCTTTAACACATTCTACTCCAGGACCGAAATCCCCAGATTCTGAAGTTGCCCTCGTAAGGTATGTATTTACAATTTTAGAGACATATCGAGCATGATAGTTCAAGGGTGGTGCTAAAATAGCTTGGCGCCTATGGGCGCCAAGCTATTCTGGCACCACCCTTGAACTATCATGCTCGATCCCTGTCTTGCTGTCGTGTCGGGGCTGAATGAGTTTAAAAAGCTGGAACAGTTACAACCGCCTTTATACTCCTGACACATATTATGTACGTCAGTATGCTTGCTTCCTAAAGCTGTGCTAGTGTCTGGATCTCAAACGCCAGCCAAATTCCTTCCAGTTAGATGTCAAGCCAGAAGTTGCGAATTCCGTCAAGTAGTCTAGATTACTGGCGTGTTTGACAGGCGTTCAAGACACTTTGGACATTGTACAGTCACGTGAGGGTGTGAAGTTTGGCACGGTCTCTGGCAGTCTATATTAACCCCTTCATTGCCGGAACACAGCAAACGACAACCAAACACGAGAGACACGTGAGGTCTGAAATCACAGACAAGGATACGCGCGGTGTTCATATTATGCAAATCCCTTTTTATCTGACGGTGTTATAGAATGTCACTGTGGCAGTCACCGCTATTCAAGAAGCATAAATCCACATGAGCCTTAGCGCGCGGAAAAAATGTAATGAAGGTCTATGCTTATTGCTGAACATAGCTACATGAACGTCTGTGTTCCCTTGCCAATGTGGCTCCCAAGCGTTTAACCCCTTCACTGCCAGTGGACGCAGAATGTGCGTTTGAAATTTTTGGTCCGTGGCGCAGTGGTTAAGGCGCATGCCACCAATGCGAAAGGTGCGAGGTTCGATACCGGGTTCCGGCGTCGGAATTTTCTCCTCAGTTATGTATGTGTCACCGTTAATTCGGGTGGACCGTCTGGGGTTCTTTCTCCGGGTACTCCGACTCTTCCTCCCTGTCCACTGTGGTGCCGGTTTGAGGCCACTTTATACAATTTCAGATACAAGCGATCTGAGCTGACCCTTCGCACCACGTGAATGTCCTGTGTTTGTCTTTAGAGTGAATGTATGTGTGTCACGTGGAAGTGGCGCAGTGATTAAGGCGTCTGCCTCCAATGCCAAAGGTGCGAGGTTCGATACCGGGTTCCGGCGTTGGATTTTTCTCCTCTGGTAAGTGTTACCGTCTGGGCAGTGGGCAGATGTTCACATCTGCACTGGACATAGACGACCCCGGCCCCCACGAGTCCCCTGCTGCCTTGCAGGCCTGGCCGCTTGGCTGCGGAAAGGCTAAGGGAGGAAACCCCTGACATCAAAAGCCCCCGTGTCTCCGGGGAAGGCGGCTTTTGAGCCAGAGACTAAGACAAGGACAGTCTGATATAACACCTACGACCTGAGGACCTCGATGCCACCGTCCCAGCTTGCTAGGCCATGGCAAACGAACCAAGGGTTTAAAGGGTGGGGCCAGTACTGCGCACACTGCACTCCACCAAAAAGCTCTACCGCGCAGGTTTTAGGAAACGCCCACGGATGTGTGTCACGTGAGCGTGCGTGTTGGGTTCAGTTCGCGGCGCTTTGAGCCGATTCGCAGATTTGGGAAAAGCGCCTATATAATAACCGGTATTATTATTATTATTATTATTATTAGTATTATTATTATTATTATTAATTTCAACGTTTACGGATCACCAGCGTCAAAAGGGCATGGATACAAAGTGGTTTCAGCAAGCGGCATAGATGCTCATGAGCCCCCGCAACTGCGGGGGCTCATGACGATCTATACCTTTTGTAGCTGGGTGGTGTTCAGTTTTTTTTCTCGGCCGTTAATACCACGATGTACAATGCCAGACTTAAATTCGACTAGTTTCTTCCGTCTGTATAGGTGAATGAACCCGACTCCTGCAAGCGAGACTGACTCACAGACTAATACAAGTTTCCGTTGGTGCTGTTTCCCACCAGCAAGAGACACTCAAGATTCAAGATATTTATTGTCCCAAAAGGGATATTCTTCAACAGCTCACAGCTCATAAAACAGAGGTAAAAGGATTAGTATGGGGCGGTCCGTGGTGCTGTGGTTAAGGCGCCTGCCACTAATGCTAAAGGTGCGAGGTTCGATACCGGGTTCCAAAATCGGACTTTTCTCCTCTAGTAAGAGTCACCGTAATTCGGGCGAACCGTCGGAGGTTTTTTTCTCCGGGTACTCCGGCTCTTTCTCCCCCTCCACTTTGGTTTCAGGCCACTTTATAAATTTCAAATAGAAGCGATCAAAATTTCCGAAATCTCAGTAGCTGAGCTGACCCTTCGCACCACGTGAATGTCCTGCGTTTGTATTGTACTGTGTTTGTCTTCAGAGTAAATGCCTGTGTGTCACGTGAGCGTGCGTGTTGGGTGAAATTCGCGGCGCTTTGAGCCGATTCGCAGAATTGGGACTGAAAAGCGCCTATATAATAACAGGTATTATTATTATAGTAAGAATCATAATCTAAAATGAGACATATAAAGAATCCAACCACTATACACATCACTTTCTAACGATACATCACATAAACATGTAAGCTAATTATTTCAGTAAACATAGCATTAAATTTCACATAAATATCACCTAATTTACGGATGCAGGGGATCATGAGAATCCACGTCACTTGCAGATAGTTTTTGAGGGAACAAAATTAGAGATAAAAGAGTGAGATGTACTGGATAAGCACTGAATGTCCGAACCGGAGGGATCCGGCAAGAACAGGACTAAACAGGACAGTCTTTTTTTCAGCCCCGTCTCAGTGTGTGGTGCGTACGGCTGGCGGCAAAGCAGATCTTACAGATCACCCTCCCTCCTGTCTGGTCGCTAATCCGTTCAGTGCCGAGAAAATTGGAACACAAACCCATCTGCAAGAGGTATAGATCCTCGTCAGCCCCCGCAGTATCAGCACTTCGAGGCTGCAGGGACGCATGCAATTCTGTGCCAGTGTTGAGAAGAAGAGGGCTTGGCGACGGACGGTGCGGTCAAAGCCTGAGTGCGGCTGTTGCCCCCTGTTGTACCATACTTATTTATAAAGTAATGACTTCCGACGACCCCTGGGTTACTGAACACGTGACGCCGGTTTGTAGGAATCAGTGGGCGACGTGAGACGTGAGAGGCGTTCTTATGAACACTACATCACTGCTCTTATTTGGCAAAGAGCAGTGTGTCCATTTTTGAGAAAAAAGAGATTTTCATTGTTCTATTGTGAAAATCTCGCTTTTCTGAAAAATGTACATAACGTTATTTGGCAAAAGACAGCGTGTGCGGTTTTGAGAAAAGCAATAATTTCATTGATAGACAATGAAAATCCCGATTTTCTCAAAAATGGACTTGCTGTCTTTTGCCAAATAACAGCAGAACCTTCAGTACATGTACTCTCTTCCCTCTAACCCAGTGAGCCCTGACACACTCTAGTAAAAAAAAATTCATTCGTCGCGTATCTGTATACGGTACGTCTCAAATGAGTTAAACTACACTGAGCGGCAAAAGATCCTCAGGTCGATGTCGGCCACAGACCCACCGTTTCCTTGCTACAGGAACCCGGCGCGCTGTGTGACCCGAACTACGCTGAAGAGGGCGAGCTAATCTCACACACGTGTACACTGACGTATTTGACAATTACGCTGGCGAAGAACTTAATAACTTAACGCCTAATTAATATGTATCTCGGCTGCCATCGCCTCCCGGTATCCGCCTGTCCCGCTGTTTTGTTGAAATGCGGTCAAGAGGAAAAGTTACTGACGGGGTGGGAATAATAATAATATTGAGGTTTCGTTTGAAACGTACGACAGCGATTGTTACTAGCTTGTATCATAAGCATAGACAACACTCTAAACATCTCCAAGAGGCATAGATCCTCATGCGCCCGGAGGGCGCATGAGGATCTATGCCTCTTGGAGATGTTTGGAGTGCTGGCTATGCTTATGATACAAGCCGGTTATTTACTGCAGTCGTTTGTTGCAAACAAAACCTCACTAATGTCATCAGAAACCGCAGCCAGGCTGGCAAACTTCACACCTGTTCTGTGACCGTAGAATGAGATTTGGTTGGCTCAAGATTTCAAATTAGAGATATGCATGGTGTTATGTGTGTCAGCAAGAGGCGTAAATTCTCATGAGACCCTGCGACTGCAGGGGCCCATGAGAATCTAAGCTTCTCGCAGATGGAAGGTCCTGGTTGAATCGCTGACGTAGCGAGATGACGGCTCCATTGGCTGCACGTCAGTGCGGGGGAGCACAACACCGGAAGACAAGGTATCGTTTTCCAGCAGGTGTGCCCGTGTATGACAGCCTCGAAGTCGGTCTTACTACAGTTGAGACAGGCATAGAAGCTTATCAGTCCCTGCAGCCGCAGGAGGGGTAATACGATTATGTGACTTTTGCTATTAGAATCGATCTCATTTATACACGTTTCTTGTGTCAGTAACTTCTTAGACGGAAGATGCCATCGTGGTCACTGCCCGAAACATGTCGAAGTCCAAAAGAGCAACATCTGGGTGGATGTCGCAGGTGATGTCTTGTTTTTGTACACGTCGTGGTCAATAGTGATTTTATTTTTGTGCATTCAGACAGGAATTGTTGTTGTATCAATCCTCTTTCTTGTGTCACAAGTGCTGACTCTGCCAAAAACAGCTGGACCGTTATCGTTTCTGCCTAGACGATTAAAGAACTCACTCCCCCCCCACCCCACCCCCTATTTCCCCCTAGCAGATGAAACGACGTACAACGAACAGTTTTGATGATACAATATGAGAGCTTACTAGAACAACCTAGTGTCACTCCAACAAAGGAAATTTTACGACTCTCAGAGTTTAACCCCTTCACTTCCGGAAGAATGCGAACACACCAACTGCAAGAGGCAAAGAACCTCATGAGCCCCCGCAGATGCGGGGGCTCATGTGGTTCTTTGCCCCTTGCTGAGCCTATTCACATCCATGTTCCTTGGATGAATGGGATTATTCAGTGTTGAGTTTGAATTTGCCCTGCTTTGCAAGACGTAGCTTTACGTCCCGGGCAGTGACGGGTTTGCGGCTGACACGCTTGAGGAAAACATCAACTAGTATAGAGTCTCACTCTGTCAGCTGCAATGGAAATGTTTTTCTGGGACAACTGTCTGTCAGACTGCGGAACGGCGCAAAAAAAAAAAAAAAAAAGAGAGAAGAATATTCACAGCGCACATGTCATAACGTCACTGTCTTATGGCACTGGAGTTAGTTATTTGGGTTTAACGCCGAGCAGGCGATTAAGGCCATCTCACGCCGGTTTATGACACTGGAGAGAGACTGATTGATTGATCGATTAATCGTTGGTTGGTGGATGGATGAACGAAGAATAAAGAGTGATTGACTGAGTGATTACTTACTTACGCCTGTCACCCCTACCCGGGTATAGGCCGTCGACGAGAGACCTCCAGCAACTCCTGTCCTGTGCTTCTCCTTCGATTCTACTCCAGGTGGTTCCCAGTCTCTTGATGTCTGCTTGGAGGTCTCGACGCCAGGAGTTTCTCGGCCTACCTCTTTTCCTCTTTCCCTGGGGGTTCCATGACAATGCCTGCCTAGTGATACTGGAAGCTGGCTTTCTCAGACTGTGACCGATAAATCCCCATCTTCTTCGCCCAATTTCATTCTCTGCTGTTATCTGCTCTGTTCTCTCCCAGAGTCTGACGTTGCTTGACTGAGTGATTAATAGGTTCTATTTCCTTGGTTGTTGAATGGATGGATGGATGGATGAATGGACGGATGGATGGCTGGGTGGATGGATGGATTGATTGATTGATTTGATTGATTGATAACAAAAGACAGTAAATAGCGAAACGGTAAAAGATGCCGATTCCCAACCACACCTATCAGTATAATATAGCACAATTTTACGAAACGTTTTCTGTCGTAGTCCTTCACTCCGCTTATAATATTTATGACGTTATGATCCTTGTAATGAAGAAGTCACGTCGCGCTGGTGCGAAACGCTAGGATGTCACAACAACAAACCGCCTTTCTTTAAAAAAAAAGAAAAAAGAAATAATAATAATAATAATAATAATAATAATAATAATAATAATAATGATGTATGATAGGAAGGTTACAAAGTAAAGTAGGTAAAAACACTGTCAGGGGAGAGAAGTGTGCATGATCGACCAGTGATCATAGATCTACTGTGGCCGAAGCACAAAAAAAAAAAAAAAAAAAAAAAAAAAAAAAAAAAAAAAAAAAAAAAAGATAGGAAAGAGGGGGTGCGCTAAGAAAGTGACTGGAAGCAATACATATGGAAGCCCCCCCCCCCCCCGAAGGGGGGCATATCACATATCCCACCGTTCCAGCCACTCAGTGCATGGAAATTTAAATCTAGGTCCCCCAAGGGGGGTCCAGATATTTAGCCTGTGTGGACAGCTGTTTAGGTCTTGACGACCTCTTCAGCACACCATCTAATAATGTATATATTTTAAGGCGCCTATACTTTCGATACAAAAGCTCTGTGGCTGGCTTGGCTTGACTTCGCGAACGAAGATTTTATAGGAGTTGCCCACGACGTCTGCAGGCTTGTTCGTGGCTGCGGAGGCCAATCCGAGACAGGCAGGTTCGACCGCAGTGGCTGCAGGGGAAGGTCTGGCCAGGGTTCTGAGCTGCGGCATCTCTGTTTTTTCTCCTGAGCCGCTTGTCCTTAAGGCTAGCTCTGTAAGAGTCCTCAAAGGAGACAGCTGCCTTGTAAATGGTGGAGCGCCAGGTGTCACGGTCCGCAGCAAGCGAAGACCACTGGTGGTGGTCGATTTGGCAGGCACTAAGTGACTTCTTGAGACAGTCTTTGTATCTCTTTTTTGGTGCCCCTCTGTCACGGTGTCCAGTAGCAAGCTCGCCGAACAGGGTGATCTTTGGTAGGCGATGATCCTCCATCCTGGAGACATGCCCCGCCCAGCGGAGCTGTGTCCGCAGCAGCAAAGCCTCGATGCTCACAGTTTCAGCCTGTTCAAGGACCTCGACGTTGGTGACATAGTCAACGCCAAGCTGGACAAGGAGCTTGACAGCAAGCTCTAGGCGCCGTACAAATGGCATACTAACATGCATACACCTTGCATCCTACAACACACAGTTATATATAGTCCCTAACATACACATTCACGCAACAAGATATAAAAGTAAAATAAGAATAAGAAAAAGAACACACCAACAAAGAATGCTCACACACAAAAAGACACACGCGTACCATAAAACCAACAACGGATACACCAGGCAACCCTCACCGACAACGAAATGTTGACATAAAGAAGAATTATAAAAAGAAAAAAAGAAAAAGGAGTGGGGGTGGGGTGGGGGAACAGAGGTAACGGGGAAGGCGTTGTGGTGTATGTTCACACTGGGTGTCTCCCTAGATTCGCTACCGCCAATCGGCGGAATCGAGGGAGACAACCAGTGTGGTGTGGGTTGTTACCGGTGCGGTCCGTCAAATATTCCCTCCTCATCCTTCCTTAGTATGTGATGCCCCTGCAGCCAGTAAGTCATTAGCTCACGATAGTTCAAGGGTGGTGTCGGAATAGCTTGGCGCCTATAGGCGCCAAGCTATTTCGACACCACCCTTGAACTGTCACGGTCGATCTGTCCGCAAAGCTGTGATGTAGACCTCACGAGTTAGATGCTCACCGTCCCTGTGTTACAAAAAGTGATCGGGGACGAATGAACCATGACCATCTATGCGTTCGTCCAGATGGTGGAGGTTCGCCTCATGTCCGAGGACAAACACGGCTTCTTGCGGCACTGTCCGAGGACAAACACGGCTTCTTGCGGCACTGACAAGCTACGCGAGTATGTTGCCGTACTGGGCGTAGGTATAGGTAGACCCCATGAGCTCACTTCAGGGGTGTTAATGGGAATATATATTTCTGCCAGCAAGAGATATAGATTCTCATAGTCCCTGCGGACGCAGGAACTCGTGAGGATCTATGCCTCTTGCTGGTGAAACAGACTAGCTTTTGAGGTCTGTTTGACGGACACAACGTCATGCCTTGATGTCCTTTGCTGGACAGGTCAGTCCCGTTTGCTGTGGCTGGCACAAAATACAAGGTGGTTTAGCAGATGGTTTAAAGGTCAGTTGTTGGCATAAAATACAAGACGCTTATTGTAGATGATTTAACTCATTCTACCCCAACACCGAGATCCTTAAATTTTGCCGTTGTCCTCTGAAGACTGCATTGCAGTGCAGGACACAGATCGACCATGATAGCTCAATGGTGATGCCAGAATAGCTTGGCGCCTATGGGCGCCAAGCTATTCTGGCATCACCCTTGAACTATCATGGTCGATCCTTATCTTCCTGTGGCGTGTCTGGGGTAGAATGAGTTAAAGGTCCAGCACACTGTCGCCAGCACAAAATAAGAGAAGGCTGAGGTAGACTACTCAGTAAAGGGATAATTACCTGGTGACATACGTCGCAGGTCTAGGTCGTTTATGACTAAGATATAGTACCACTCTAGCCATTAAATGCGAGAAAAACAGACACAGCTTTATCTCTTGATGTCCTGTGATGGACAGGTCAGTCTGGCTTGCTGTGGCCGGCACAAAATACAAGGTGGTTTAGCACATGATTTAAAGGTCAGCTGTTGGCACAAAATACAAGACGGCTGAAGGCAGACACTTTAATGGTCAGTTGTTGGCACACATTACAAGGCGCTTATTGTAGATGATTTAAAGGTTCAGTACAATGTCGCCAGCACAAAATAAGAGAAGGCTGAGGTATACTCTTGGCTTGACTTCGCGAACGAAGATTCTATAGGGCTTGCTCACGTCGTCTGCAGGTCCTAAAGCCTGCGCGGTGGAGCTTTTTGGTGGAGTGCAGTGTGCGCAGTACTGGCCCCACCCTTTAAACCATTTGCCTTTAAATCGTTTGCCATGGCCTAGCAAGCTGGGACGGTGGCATCGAGGTCCTCGGGTCGTAGGTTTTTATATCATACTGTCCTTGTCTTAGTCTCTGGCTCAAAAGCCTTCCCCGGAGACACGGGGGCTTTGATGTCAGGGGTTTCCTCCCTTAGCCTTTCCGCAGCCAAGCGGCCAGGCCTGCAAGGCAGCAGGGGACTCGTGGGGGCCGGGGTCGTCTAAGTCCCGTGCCCATTGCCCACTGCCCAGACGGTGACACTTACCAGAGGAGAAAAATCCAACGCCGGAACCCGGTATCGAACCTCGCACCTTTGGCATTGGAGGCACACGCCTTAACCACTACCCCACTTCCCCGTCGAGGTATACTACTAACGAGATAATTACCTGTTACATACGTCTCATGTCTACATCGTTTATGACTAAGATATAGTACGACTTTTGCCATTAAATGCGAGAAAATTCAGGTAAAGAGTTGTAGTCTGACTATGTCCTGGCACCAATATGCGAAGCTACCACGAAATAAACTCATCTATAAAAATAAATACTTGTTTAGAACGGTTATTTACTGCTTTGCATTAGGTTTAGGCATGAATTTTCTTCACTCTATTTTTTGGGGTAAGTTGTTTACAAATGTGTTTGTTATGTTTATGTAGGCCTAAATGGACAATTTCTTATATTAATCTGGATATATTTTTTACTGTTTTAAACACAACCTTCTTTAACCACTTCCCTGCCACTGGACGCATATTTTTGTTTATAAAATCTTGGTTTATTCAATGACCAAAAGCTGCAACCGTCCAAGGTCATGGCTGCAAATTGTTCTGAACAAGAGGCATAGATCCTCATGAGCCCCCGCAATCGCGGGGGCTCATGAGGATCTATGCCTCTTGCAGTTGGATCGTTTTCACTTTTTTTCTTGGCAGTGAAGTCGTTAAATACAGTCAGTTTGTATAGTGGGATATTAATTACTATTATTATAATGTGAACAAAGATGTTGTCTTAGATACGTCGTGGCCTACATGCATCAAAGGATATTTGACCAAAACAACAACAAACAAACAAAAACACGAAGAAACAAAAACAAAAAAGAGGAAAGAACGAACCAACCAACCCTGTAATTTGTTAATTTTACAGGCCCATTGTGAGATGGCCTTAGTCGCATGCTCGGCGTTAAACCCAACTAACTAACTAACTAATAACTAACTAACTAGATTTACAGTCTACGGTCTGACTATGAGCTACTGAACTTTTTGTCAACACGAAGAAAACAAAATGTCATTCTTTACATTCATTATCACAGTTTTACAATCTGCAGCTTTAAAGTCTTAATTATCTGTCTACTAGTAAGTGCAGCATTCCCCGGCGTTGTAGTGTACACCAGTGTATGAATGAACCATTTATCAGTACTTAAGTCACTGATAACGCAACTCAGCTGACCGAATTATGCAAGGTTAACTCCATCACTAGCACCAAATGCAAGAGGCATAGATCATCATGAGCCCCCGCAGTTGCGGGAGCTCATGAAGATCTATGCCGCCTCTGGCTGGCCTCATTCATATCCGTGTGCCTCAGACAGACGATGTTGTCAGGCCGTGAGTTTGCGAAGGTTTTACCCATAGACGCACAAGTCTGTTACTATTATAGTAACAAACTTATGACAGACATTTCGAGCCGCTGACAGTGCGGAGATCGCATCAGTATGTATCTTAAAATGACAGCCGACGTATGGCCTGTCGACGTGATTTCTTACACGCGATGACGGCAAACCCAGTAAACAAAGGTCCTCGGGCCGACATTACGCGGGCCCACTGCGGCCGACGTCGGCCCGAGGGTTCTTTACTTGATGGGAAGTGATGATAGGTACAAGAATCATGTAGATGCGAGACGTGTATAGTGAAGTACAAGTATAATTTATGTACCAGATAATCTTGTTGACCGTAGCTGGCCTGAATCCAAAGTTAGAGCTAGGTAGGCTGTAATCACGTCTATCTATTGCGTTGCGTACAGCCGGTAATTAACATGTTGCGTTGCGTACAGCCGGTAATTAACATGGCACGTCGCACAATGGACACGTAATAGGAAACCTACATTGCGGTGACCTTACAGATGTACGTGCAGGTTTAATTAGTTCACCCCATTAGAACCGGGCCATCCCTCCGTGGTCGTGAGCCATGAGTCTTTTATACTGTTTGAAGAGGACCATCCATCCCTCCTTGTGAGCCACGAAGTTCGGTTTATGCTGTTAGAGTAGGGCCATCACTCGTTGTGAGCCACGAAGCTTAGTTTATCCCGCAGTTAGAACAAGGCCATCCGTCCCCCCAACGCAAGCCACGGGACCATCACTCCCTCGTTGTAAGAGATCTAATCTGTAACTTTATTTTCTAATGATGGAGACAGTAAACATGCGTGCCTTCAGTCTTCACATCTGTCCTTGAAGCGGGCCGGAGAGGCAGGTCTGAATCTGTTTTATTTCTTTAAGATGTGCATCCAGACAAGAAAAGCTTCCATGCATTTCGCAATGATAAAGGACTCGCGAGAGAAAAAACGCAACTAATTACTTAGCAAAACTCGAATCCACCAAAAATATATTTCAAATAAATAAATAAATAAACAAATAAATAAATAAATAAATAAATAATAAGAAAGAAGAAAAAAAAGAGGATATCTCCCGCAATTACACTTAATTTATTACGTTTCACACCCGCATTTTAGTACATTGTCTTTGTCTTTTTACAAGCCGGCCGTAGTATTTTTTAGCTGCTTGTTGAGTTCTCAGTGCGCATGTCCGGAAACGTGGGGGCCGATCTGTCAGTGTCAGAGAGAGGACTTAGGGTCTTATGCCTTATTATTTTCGCGAGTGTATAGTCTGTCGCAGTTTCTTTTTATGGTTCGTATGATGCCTCTCACAAACACGGGTCTGTTTGTAGGACGGCACGCGCTTGAGCGATCATCCATTTTGTGTGCTCTTGAAGAATTGTACCTATCAGAACAATCATAAAAATCTACAGTGTGAAAATTCAGCTCATCTGCAAGAGACATAGATCCTCATGAGCCCCCGCAATGCGGGGGCTCATGAGGATCTATGCCTCTTGCTGGAGTCATGTGAATATATGTCTCCAGTCGGAGAAGACCATGAGCAGACCAGTTTTCGAGATAATTACGCCAGGTTTTGGTCAGAGAGACAGCAAAGGGAATCTTCAAAGGCTTATAACAAATTGTTTCTGTCAAAATAGCTTTGTGATATAATAAGTTGGTGACAAAGTATTTCCTTTAACCCTTTAACTGCCGAGAAAACATGAACATGTTTACACACAATCACAAGAGACATAGAACTTTATGCGCCCACGCATGTGATAGGGTGCATTAGCATTTATGCCTCTTGATAACCGTATATTGTATCCATGTTTCTTGGAAGGATGGGGCTCTTTGACGTTGAGTGGAGGAATATTTCAGAAACACAGCCTCCGACCAACTTTGGTGAAGGTGTTACAAGTTTACGGCAACCATGCGTTCTTGTCAAATTAGTATCCTTAATCTTAGAGTCCGAAATAGCTCAGGCGGTTAAGCGTCGGAGCAGGCGAGCGAAGGGAATCGCCGGGTCGTGGGTTCGAATCCCCGTCCTGGCCCCGGTAGCTGGACTCGCAATCCAGGGGGGAAAGACGGGCTTGTTCAATAGCATGTCCGTTGGAAGGTCCTGGTAAATCACAGTGGCACAGTTGGAGTGCGCCTGAGTTGATCAGTGTTCAGGTCGTACTCCATAGGCAATAGATTTCCCTGAAACCCATAACCCGCCCGTCAGGGCCGTCCATGATCACCTCGGTGCCCGTCGGATCTCAACTTCCAGACACTTTTTGGGCCCTTTCCCACCGGACCCGCAATTAGGACAGGCTGCTTTTGTGAATGTGTTACTGGGCTGTGAATCTGGGCCTTACGTCTTGTAGGCGTAAGGCAGAAAATCCCAGATCAGTGCACATAGATTCTGCCGAGTAAAAAGTAAGGGTTTTTTTTCACGTTGTGTAAACTCTGGCATCTTAGCATGCTGACCCCTAATACAGAAATCCACACATTTCCAGCTGTTATCAGACGATTTAAAAAAACAAACAGTTTCACACATTCTACCCGAGGACCGAAATCCCCAAATTTTGAAGGTGCCCTCTGAAGGACTGCATTACAGTTTTCTAGAGGCAGATCGAGCATGATAGTTCAAGGGTGTTGCCAGAATATCTTGGCGCCTATGGTCGCCAAGCTATTCTGGCACCACCCTTGAACTATCATGCTCGATCCATGTCTTGGTGTGGTGTGTCCGGGCTGAATGAGTTAAGAGACAGATCACCCACAATAGTTCAAGGGTTGTGCCAGAATAGCTTGGCGCCGGAACGATGCAGCGGCGGAACGGCATCTTTAGCCGATGAGTTTAGTCCTTACTGTAAAGGGGTGTAAAAAACCCACTGACTTCCTTACTGTATAAAGGGGCTTAGCACATTTGGGACGTGCGGTATACGGATACGCGGCGAATAGCCGCGTATCCGTATACGGCACTTCTCCAATGAGTTAACATACTCTCATTGACTGACCAGATTCTGACTTGACAATAACTGGTATTGGTTAGAGACCAAGCATGCTGTAGGTCATGTTACATATTCAAATGAGGTAGTAGAGGACCGGTGTTTAAAAAAATAATTTTTGCCTTGTTTGAAAATTTGTAGTAGGGCTGAATGTTAGAATTTGCTGGAAATTTCTGGTTAGATAAGAGGAGACATGTTTGGTGCTTTGATTCATACCATCCTGAGCTTATCCAGTGGACAATTGTGGGCCTATGTTGAGTTGCCGTTGCCATGGTTTTTTGAGGGGCACGCTGATTTAAGCTGTGCTTGGGTGTGGGGTTGGTAAGGAATCAGGTTCTTAGACAAGAAATGAGACTGTCAATGTGCTGGTTTTTTATATTTTTATTTTGTGCATGAGAAATGTGCAGCTGATAGGCGGTAGTGTTTTTTAGGGGATTGAAAAATGAGGGGATGACTGGGACTGACTAAGGCTAAGAGACGGAAACGGCACTGTGTTCCTTGGCCTGTAGGTGCACATTTCAGTCCTATTAATCCAGGGGCGAGTCGCACGTAATTTGCAGTAGTCAGTACCTGCCTGTCCTAGTCCTAGTGGCTTTGTTTCGAGCTATATTTAGCCCATCGCAAAAATTTCGCTTCAGCTCAGAGGGGCAGTTGGCGGTCTTGGATATGCTTTTTGCAAATGGCGGCAGATAGCCTGTCCAGCAGTCAGTCAACCGGAAGCGGAACTGGTGAACTCGACAGGACTAAACAAGGAGCGAACCGCTACCGACTATCTGCTAGGTATGTACACTGTGTTTGTGTACATGACTAATCCGAGCTAGCTAATCGAGATCTTCACAACTGCAAAAGTCATAGATTCACATAGGTCTCTGCTGTGGCCGCAAGGCTCATGGGAATGTATGCTAGTTGCTGATCCAGATCGAATCCAACCGATCCGGCCTTAAAATTGATGATGTATTTGAGGTCACGCGCGCGTAGGCCATTGGCTATGAGCGTACGCCTCTAATGATGTTATTTGCCCGTTTTATCGTCATGCTATCCGCTTTATTTGACGACCTGAACAAGGCAGAAGTCTGGGGAGTCAAGGGGAAGTGTTCTGACCTAGGGACTTCAAACGGCTACTCAACATCATGATGTTTGACGTGTACACCAACTCATTTACAAATAAGCTAGTGATAAACTACTTCAGTGTAACCATTCAACCCCTTCATTTGCCGGAAGACGTGAACGCCCCCCCCCCCTGCTAGAGGTATAGATCCTCATGAGCCCCCGCAGTTGCGGGGGCTCATGAGAATCTATACCTCTTGCTGAAACCACTTTACATCAATGCTCCTTTGACTGCAGAGACCTTTGACGCTGAATTTACAATGATTTCAAAACCACAAACGGCGTCGCTAGAATCATGAAACAAGTGTATCATAAAAATGCTGCTTACAAGTCGCAGGAGATGGATCGACAGCTCATGGGTATTGCTTGATAGCTCGGCTCCCGTTTCGCCTGCCCATGGGGGAAGTAAAGTTACATTTAAATGTTATTTGCAAGCATCGTTGGCGTTTTTTGGGTGTATACTCGCAGCGACAGAATGCTCTATAGAGTACTTTGAAGAAGTGTGCCAGTCTGAATGAAACTAATTCCAGTCTCACGTCGGCACCGACCGATTTCTTGCGTAATTCCGCAGAAAGATAAGGCGTCTCCATCGGACCGGCCTCCTTTCGTAACTTACTTGCTTGACTTAACCCCTTGGCTGCTAGCGACTATACCGTTCGGCGAAAAAGACGCGTAGTTCGCGACTATTTTCCGCCGAGCGTATCGTCGGAAACAACCGAAGGGTTAAACCATCGCACTCCTGATGGAGAACTGGGGTCAGCTGCATGAGCGTGCTTAAATCCTGCGCCAGCCACTAAGCAAGGTGCTCCGCTACAGCGTTTTGGTTGGCGCAGGATTTAGCGGAGCACCTTGCCTAGTGGCTGGCGCAGGATTTAACTCATTCTACCCCAGACACACCACAGCAGAATAAGGATCCACCTTAATAGTTCAAAGGTGATGCCAGAATAGCTTGGCGCCTACGGGCGCCAAGCTATTCTGGCATCACCCTTGAACTATCATGGTCGATCTGTGTCCTGCGCTGCAATGCAGTCTTGAGAGGACAGGGGCAAAATTTACGGATTTTGGTGTTGGGGTAGAATGAGTTAAGCACACTCATGCAGTCGAGGCAAGGTCATCTACAAGTCTTTCTGTAACCACAGTGTATTTGCCGGCGTTATACTGAGTTGATTAGTCCTAATGGAGAGTAAGTTAACCACCGTGGGGTCATGGCAGCCACAAGATCTGTGAACAGTACCGGTGGTTGCATCAGTGCAGAGAAGGGTTAATATAACGCCAGAACAGGCTGAAAATATGCGGCAGGCTAAGCCCCCTTTCTCTACGCGTTAAAAAATGTATGAGTAAACCTGACGCTAGTAGGCCTACTACTCTTAATAGATGATGCATTCATTACACGTTGTCCCTTTCACGGATCGCCAAGAGCTTTTGTCTGCGGCCATAAAAGACCCCTCCCGGCACACGGTCGATGTCCCTTGAGACACATTGATGGGGAAATGATATCAACAGATTTGCTTTCGGTGTGGGGGGCAGGGGGGGGGGGGAGGGAAGGAGGGAAGGCCGAGGGGCGTCGTGGGGTCGAGTACAAGCAATTGCGGCAGTGCACAAGCTAAGCAAGCGCTACCATTGAACCATCATAGTCGTGCTGCTGTTGAGATAAGCAAGGTACAACGAGCTAACCAACAAATTAGCCGACATGGCCATCCTGCAGTCTCTCACAGCTGGTACACGCAGTCTTGAGAGTCACATTCCAAAGTTAGGAAAATTATTAACCCCTTCACTGCCCTGGGGCAAGGCCGCAGAACGCTAGACATCTGCAAGAGACATAAATCCTCATGAGCCCCCGCAGTCGCGGGGGCTCATGAGGATTTATGTCTCTTTTTAGTCTTACGTTCATTATGCCTATTTTTGTCCCACTTACTGCTTAATAATGATAATAATAATAATAATAATAATAATAATAATAATAATAATAATAATAATACAGCGCTCTTCTATAGCGACCTTCCCCCCTTACGAAGGCTCGGAACACTTTACAAATGATAAACACACACACACACACACACACACACACACACACACACACACACACACACACACACACACACACACACACACACACACACACACACACACACACACACACACACACACAAACCCTATAAATCACAACAACAAAATAGTTCAGGCATACTAACTAGTCTTTCACACAACGAATACAGTCTATTTACAGTAACACCATCCAAAATCACATGATGGGAGGCAAAGGACATTAACGCTGATATGCCAAATTAAAAAGATACGTTTCCATTTGCTTTTAAAGATTGAGAGTGTCAGGGCCAGACGGACATGGGGAGGTAGAGAGTTCCACGTTTTTCACATTAATGTCGGTCAATGTGATTGAGAGTGTCAGGGCCAGACGGACATGGGGAGGTAGAGAGTTCCACGTTTTTCACACTAATGTCGGTCAATGTGATTGAGAGTGTCAGGGCCAGACGGACATGGGGAGGTAGAGAGTTCCACGTTTTTCACACTAATGTCGGTCAATGTGATTGAGAGTGTCAGGGCCAGACGGACATGGGGAGTTAGAGAGTTCCACGTTTTTCACACTAATGTCGGTCAATGTGATTGAGAGTGTCAGGGCCAGACGGACATGGGGAGGTAGAGAGTTCCACGTTTTTCACACTAATGTCGGTCAATGTGATTGAGAGTGTCAGGGCCAGACGGACATGGGGAGGTAGAGAGTTCCACGTTTTTCACACTAATGTCGGTCAATGTGATTGAGAGTGTCAGGGCCAGACGGATATGGGGAGGTAGAGAGTTCCACGTTTTTCACACTAATGTCGGTCAATGTGATTGAGAGTGTCAGGGCCAGACGGACATGGGGAGGTAGAGAGTTCCACGTTTTTCACACTAATGTCGGTCAATGTGATTGAGAGTGTCAGGGCCAGACGGACATGGGGAGTTAGAGAGTTCCACGTTTTTCACACTAATGTCGGTCAATGTGATTGAGAGTGTCAGGGCCAGACGGACATGGGGAGGTAGAGAGTTCCACGTTTTTCACACTAATGTCGGTCAATGTGATTGAGAGTGTCAGGGACAGACGGACATGGGGAGGTAGAGAGTTCCACGTTTTTCACACTAATGTCGGTCAATGTGATTGAGAGTGTCAGGGCCAGACGGACATGGGGAGGTAGAGAGTTCCACGTTTTTCACACTAATGTCGGTCAATGTGATTGAGAGTGTCAGGGCCAGACGGACATGGGGAGGTAGAGAGTTCCACGTTTTTCACACTAATGTCGGTCAATGTGATTGAGAGTGTCAGGGCCAGACGGACATGGGGAGGTAGAGAGTCACCACGTTTTTCACACTAATCATTGTCGGTCAATGTGCAAGTGGTTTCAGACGCGCAATGCACGATTACTGGCAGCGAAGGGGTTGATGGATGTAAATGAGTTTACACATTCGAGACATGCCGCATACGGATACGTGGCTTTTCGCCGCGTATTCGTACGCGGCACGTCTCGAGTGAGTTAACGCCAAGCTGACTGCAGCTGCGACTTTTAACTCTGAAACCAAAACTACACAAACAGGAAGCAGGTATCAGCGCATGCTATCTAAGCAGAACTGTCGACTGCTTTCGCAAGAGACGGTAACCGGAACTGCACAGACGGGCGCCTTCCTGTCAAGACTGTTGATGACTAGACAAGAGTCGTGTAATGTGAGGAGAAACGACCTTTTTACGTCATATTAAACACGCGTCTAGCTAACCCCCAGCTTGCAATATATCTCTTATTAATCCTGCAAAGTGATTATTGTGAAATATGATCGGACTTTTGGATCTTTCAGAAATTTCACGAGAAAGACGTGCCGCAAAACGTGATACGACTAAAGACTATACTTTGCTCCGTACAAAGGTCCACTAAAGTAGAAGTCGTTGGGTCCCAAAACACAGCACCTTCGTCCCACCCTCGGCCAGAGTGAGATATAAAGCTCGCAAATAGTATGGACATTACAACCTGTAGGTGGTACAGGGTTTTTAGCTATTGGAGGTCACGCAAAACTGACCATGACAGTGTTGTTTCCGGCTGTTCTTTAAAACCACCTACTCCGAACAGCAAAGGATTGACCCTTTTAGCCCCAAGGTCCCATTTCTCAAATTGTGGAGATGTTGCCTAACGACTATGTACCAGTTGTAGGAGATGGATTGATCATGATAATTGAAGGCGCCAAGCTCATCTGGCACTACCCTTGAATTATCATGATCAATACATCTCCTGCTGCGGGGTCCCGGGGCTAAAAGTGTTAATAGATCGCACGGTTTCCTTCATAAGTGTACTTAGTATACAATAATGCTGAATAAAAGGGTTAACTTCAGTTATGAAGTTTGATTGTCGTAAAACGAAGGACTTTTCTGCCCTTTTTCTCCTTTGTACGCAGGAGAGTCAAGTTACTTCCCTTACGCTCAGGTATACGTGCGTCTACTCACGTAGATTGTGAATCAGGCGACTTTTAGCTGTCAAAGACTGCCGGATCAGATCGCTTTATCTCGTTCGAACCTAACACAGTTTATGTACAGCCGGAGACTGAACGACAGTGACAGTTTAAGGGCGGTGCCGGAATAGCTTGGCGCCTGTAGGCGCCAAGCTATTCCGCCACCTCCCTTGAGTTTTCATAGTCGATTTCATTCCGGATCTGGCACTTTGTCCTTGAAGACAACTACTCCCCGTGGCTGTCTCCTTGAATTCTCTACCAATATACAGCCGCGTTAGAGAATCAACGGAGATAGCCAGTCTGCTCCCAGATAGGGAATTTCTATACACTGCGCTAAACTCATTCTGCCCGCGCCACACCATAGCAAAATATGGCTCGACCATGATAGTTCAAGGGTGCCCCCCTTGAACTATCATGGTCGATCTGTCTCTTAAATTGTAATGCAGTCCTCAGAGGATAACTCCAAAATGTGGGTATTTCGTACCTCGGGACAACGAGTTAAGACGTTAATGCGAAGACAACAGCAAGGAACCGTCCATCGTTTGACATCAAAGCGAACTTGACTATCCAGACACACACATACCATGGCATTTGTGGTTTTTTTTTTTAATGGGGGGGGGGGGGGGGGGGCGCTAATCGCTTGTGGGTCAAACCATAGAGCGTATACAAACCTATGTATACGCTCTATGGGTCAAACCTACGCTGGAACGTAATGTGAGCTGGCTGACACATTTATGGGAACACGAAGACATAACACGGATAAGACAAGCTCTATTGTGCACATTGCTACGCTGCTAAAAGTATTGCGGGACGAGCAACGACAGTTTGATTGATTTGGCATCGACCATGATAGTCGATTATCGAGATTCGAGCAATATAGTTGAAGCGCAGTGCTTGATAAGTTTGGCGCCTGACCGGCGCCAAACTTACCAAGCACTGCGCTTCAACTATAGTTTTAGGGCTTAACGAATTTTGTCCACCACAAAGGTGCTTTCAAAGACGGGGCACCGAATATGGTCAGAACAAATTTTGATCCAAGCTGGATTTGAATCCGGGACTTTCGGACGAGAGTCGAAAGCACTACCGCCGAGCCCCCCAGCTCCCCAAGAAAGAAAGAAAGAAAGACAGAAAGAACGAGAAAACTACATGTATTAACAAAGAAACGAACAAATAAACGAAAGAATGAGGGGAAAAAACACACACACAACCCCCCCCCCCCCCACCAAAAACAAAAAACCACAATAAAGTCCGAAACAAACAAAAACAACAACAATATCACACAAACACACACAGAAACCCAACAACAACAACAACAACAACACACACACACACTCACACACACGCACACACACACACACACACACACACATACACACACACACACACACACACACACACACACATACACACACACACACACACACACATCAAAACAAAACAAAACAAACCAACAAAACAAACCAACAAAACAAACCAACAAAACAAACCAACAAAACAAACCAACAAAACAAACCAGCAAAAAACAGAAAAAAAAGAAAGAAAACAAAAGTGTCCGTGTACTGACCATTTCGCGCATGTCGGATGCCTGTGGCGACACGTTGCGGCGGAGGTCGTTGTGTTTCTCCAGGATGAGGCTGTAGTAGGGCTTGATGTCCACCAGCTCGCACTGCACCAGGCCGCACACCACCAGCAGCAACAAGGGGAAGCGCTCCAGCCACATCTTCAAACACGCCATCGTCTTGAGCTTGGTCTGAGAGTCTTTTCTAGTTTCTGAGACTATATATGCTTTTACAGTTTTTTTTGTTGTTGTTGCGATTTGGCCCCTCGGGGTTTATGTGCAAACTGTCTGTTCTTTGAGAGCTGCCAATGAATCCAAACGCCTGAGCATAAAATGCGAGTTGTATGTTGGTCTGATACTGCTGTCTTAACTCATTCGAGACGAACGGCATCCGGATACGCGGCTGAAGCCGCGTTTCCGGATGCCGTTCGTCTCGAATGAGTTAATGTCAGATCTGTAATTGTAAATAGTGCAACGGTCCCATTTTCTGAAAATCGAACACAAAGACCACGTTTCAGCAGATTCTAAGGAAGGAATGAAAACTACGGAAAACCCTTCAGAGAGGAGATTAACACAGATCACTTTGACAAAAGTTCGTTGTATTGTTCCGTCCACCGGGAAAACCGTTAACTCTTGGTCCTCAACTTTTTCCAGGAACGGACAATTTTCCCTTGCAACACTACTCTGACTGTGACAACCAAGTTGTGTCACTAAAACAGAGGCCAGTCAACTATCGTTATCTTCAGTCTGCCTTCAGGAAATCTGGTCGCAGTAGTGTCTTCGAGGTATTCTAAATTGGTACTGCCTGCAGTGTCCGGTGTAACCGTCACTGTCTGCTGACGCCAAATATCGACACTGCTTGGAGAATCAGAAAACGGCGCTATTAGGAAACTGTTCCGACTTCGTGAAGTCTGCACCGTACACTGCTGAAGCTTACACTTTGTATGGACTCCAAATGCTTGTACAGACTACAGCTCCGACTTCAGACTGCAGAAACTTGCGTTTTCTGTCGGACTTCGCCTGTGGTTTTTACACTGCACAAGTTCCTACTGGTTGTAATCTACACACGGCGGGCAGTTGGTTAGTCAGTGTGTCCGCAGACATGTAGATGTACCAGTCCACAAGCCATGTGAGCGTTCCACGGGCCGCGCGCCGATGGTGTCTAGCGTGTCCCTCTCCACAGGTGACAGACAGTACCTGCCTGACTGGTGCAGGGTGGCGGCTCGACTTATAACCGGCGGCACTGCTAATCTCCGCTACCATCTACCCTCGCCCGGACTCGCATCTCGCTGTCGCCGGTTTAACCCCTTCACTGCAGAGGAAAAAGGCGAACACGAGAATCCAACTGCAAGAGACATAGATTCTCATGAGCCCCCGCGACCGCGGGGGCTCATGAGGATCTATGCCTCTTGCTGAGCCCAGTTTGTATCTATGTTTCTTGGACGGTGTTGGTTTTCGGTCGCTGAACGAACCACGATTTCAGAAGTAAAAATGTACGTACAGCGGCAGGGAAGGGGGTGAAATCGAGAGTATCTCCTTTAATGAGTTTCGACGTCCCCTCGAGAGGCGCATTATTATCGTGGGCCCTTGTGGCTGCAGGGGCGCATCAAAATCTGTGTCTCTTGCCCACAGAAGATCATAGACCGATTGACTCACATTTCCAAAGTCTTACACGTAAAGTCTCATAATCTGCTGAATCTAAGGATTATAGATGTACGACATCACATGCTGGCAAAAGGCAGGCATAGTCTGCCGGCAGCAGGCATAAATTGTCATGTGCCCCTATCTATGCCTGTTGCAGAGGGGAAGATGTTTGCTGGTGAAAGACCTCGTGTCTTCTGCTCTTCTTCATCTCTGTCAGTATTACGTAGGACCGTCGCAACTACAAACACGCAAAAACTATATCGCTTTCACAACGCAAAACTTTCAAGACGGGAGAAAAACTGCTCGGGAAGAACACCGCTCTGGTTAACTCGTTCAACTCCGACACGCCACGGCAAGACATGGATCGAGCGTGACAGTTCAAGGGTTGTGCCAGAATAGCTTGGCGCCCCATAGGCGCCAAGCTATTCTGGCACAACCCTTGAACTATCACGCTCGATCTGTTTCCAGAAGTGGTATACAGTCTTCAGGGGGCAACTTCAAAATTTGCGGATTTCGGTCCTGGAGCAGAATGTCTTGAAGGCCCACTACCGCCGTAACTGTTCAAAGACTGTGACACACTTCTGTAACAGATGGTTACGAAACGCTACACACAGGTTTAGTTGTGGCTCATTTAGACACAAAGCAATCCAGTTCAGCACAGGTCGTCTTAATATCAAGTAATTTGACAATGACTCTACTCCGTTCTATAAATACAACGCTTTCAGTACGAGAAACAGCTAAAAATAGATTGACGCGCTAGCGGCTGAGACTATGAAGAATAAATAAGGGCGATTACGCGTGTGCTTTTGCTGCGTGTTCCAACTTCTGTTAAAGTTCATTAGGCGTGTCGACAAGGTATAATAAACACAAATGGTGCTGACGTGTGTCTTCAGATGTACGCGTAATGGTACTTTAAACAAAAATACTCCTCACATTAATGTGTAGGAATCACGCTACACGATGTAGTACGCTGACGAGGAAGGTTAGAAGTCGCCAGTCGCGTGGTTAATAATTGTCACAGTGGGTCAACACAAAACGTGGCGCAAAAGTGGCTTAAGTCCTGCCTCTGCAGTAAGAACATCCGTCCTGCTTGTGAGGGCTATGGTCGAACTGAAGGGGCAGGGCGATGTAAGGAGCCAGAGAGAGAGAGAGAGAGAGAGAGGAGGGTGGGGTCGGGGGTGGGGAGGGAGGAAGCAAAATGCAGAATGGGGGAGGGGAGAGATGCTGACTGTTCTAGACACCACTGAAGCAGCATTTCGGAAGTGACTGTTGACTAACTGTTTCAGTAGACGCAGACTGTGTGTTTTCGGCACATGACCAGCAGCAAAACAGAAATGTATCGTAACACGCTGTATGCCTGTTTGTCATCGGTTGTTAATTGACCTCTGCCCTGACGTCAGTTGACGCGTACTCGTGTTGCTTTAAACATAGCTCCGCTGAGTCATTCTCACCCTTCTTCAGTCAGATCTGCACCTTATAGTCTTTTGGGGCGTCTACAAATTAATTGATTACCACGTAGTAAATATTGATTCAGTGAAGTCGCTGAAAAAAGAGAAGGCAGCAGGAGCAGACAACATCCCTGCAGAGCTAGTCCAAGAAGGGGGAGAAGACATGATAAGCGCCTTACTAACAATCAGCAATAAGATCTGGCAGACAGGGGATTGGCCCACACCATGGACCCAATCACTTATAATAACTCTCCCCAAAAAACGCAACTTACATCAATGCCAGAATTATCGCACGATCAGTCTTATATGCCACCCAAGCAAAGTCATGTTAAAGATCCTACTGAACAGGCTGAAGCCACAGGCAGAGGAAATCATTGCTGAGGAACAGGCAGGCTTCAGACCAGGGCGCAGCACAACTGAGCAGATCTTCAATCTGAGAGTTCTATGTGAGAGGTACCTCCAGCACCAGCAAGACCTCTATCATGTCTTTGTGGATTTTAAGAAAGCGTTTGACAGAGTGTGGCATGCAGCCCACTGGTCCACCATGAAGCTATACAACATCAATGCCAACCTGATCAAAGTCATAGCAAACCTCTACAACAAGGCCACTAGCGCAGTCTGCTTTAACGGCAAAATAGGAAACTGGTTTAGGACTACAGTTGGAGTCAGACAACGCTGCTTGCTCTCACCTACTCTTTTCAACATCTTCCTGGAAAGAATCATGACAGACGCTCTGAAAGATCATGAAGGAACTGTCAGTATTGGAGGCAGAACAATCACGAACTTGCGCTTTGCGGACGACATTGATGGCCTTGCAGGAACAGTGAAGGAGCTAGCTCAGCTGGTGGAAAAGCTGGATAGTACAGCCATTGCGTATGGGATGGAAATCAGTGCAGAGAAGACCAAACTGGTGACCAATAACGCCAGTGGCATTGGCACTGAAATCATGGTTGGAGGCCAAAAACTGGAAACAGTTAAGAAATTTAAATACTTAGGAGCCATTGTGACAGATGAGGGATCAAAACCAGAAATACTGTCCAGGATTGCGCAGACAACAACAGCACTGGCAAGATTGAAGACCATATGGAAGGACAGAAACATCACACTCTGCTCCAAGATCAGACTGATGTGCTCCTTAGTCATCTCAGTGTTCTTGTATGCCTGCGAGTCATGGACCCTCACAGCAGACCTTGAAAGGAGGATACAAGCCACTGAAATGAGATGTTTTCGAAGGCTGCTTGGCATTTGATACAGAGATCACACCACAAACGAGGAAGTGGGAAGCAGAATCAGGCAAGCCATCGGGCCATTATGAAAAAACGCAAACTGAAGTGGTATGGGCATGCCGCGTGTTCAGCAGGGCTTGCCAAAACAATCCTGCAAGGCACTGTGCAAGGAGGACGAAGGAGAGGAAGACAGAGGAAAAGATGGGAGGACAATATCTCAGAGTGGACAGGACTGAAGCTGGGCGATACGCTGAGAATGGCAGAGAACAAATAGGAATGGAGGGAGATTGTTGCCAAGTCATCAGTGGTGCCCCAACGGTCGTCAAGACTACGGGATATAGATAGATTGATAGAAATATTGATTTTGAACTTACCCCTTGAATTCAACACACAAGAACCCTAGCTATCCCAGGAACACAGATTCAAAATGCTATCAGCAAGAGACATAGATCCTCATGAGCCCCCCTTCGGGGTAGAAGAGAAGAGGGAAGGAGGCTGGGGGATAGGGGGTGGGGTGGGGGTGGGGGTGGGTGGGAAGGTGAGGCAAGGGTGTGTTTTATAAGAGGAAATGGTGGGGAAGGGGGGGGGGTGGTTGAAACCCCCCCCCAAAAAAAAAAAAAAAACAAAAAAAAAAAACAAAAAACAAGAAGGCATGGGAAAAGAGACGTGTATGTAGCGGCCGTAAAGTCACCAATGAAAAACCGACGTACAAATGTCTCAATGCGTTGTGGTTTTCTGGAGGTCACCAATGCTATCGGTGCAGTCAGGTCAGGCTTGTGTGCTATCAGTGACCTCAACAGTTCTTATCAACTGTTATAGTATCTTCCGTAGGCCGCAAAGTCCAGATAAAAGAAACGAAAAAACCACACGCAAGCTGGTGCTAATGTTTCTGCGTAAAGCATTAATTTAACCAATTTAACCCCTTTACCTCCGGTTGACGCAGATTTTTTGGTTGTTGCGATCTTCGCCTGTTGAACGTTAAAGAGAATCGTGGATTCCAAGTAAGTGTGAGCAAGAGGCATAGATCCTCATGGGCCCCCGCAGTTGCGGGGGCTCATGAGGATCTATGCCTCTTGCAGTTGTGGTCATTTTTTTTCTCGGCCGTCAAGGAGTTGACAGTCGTAGACTGTATCCCCGATTATCCCCTGTATCACCGTTTGAATCTGTCAATGGGAAAGATTTCTGTCAGAACACTTCTTAACCCTTTCAGCGCCGAGAAAATTTGAACACCACCCAACGACAAGAGGCATAGATCCTCATGAGCCCCCGCAGTCGCGGGGGCTCATGAGGCATCTATTAATCTTGCTGACACCATTTTGAATCCATGCTCCTTGGGACATGTAGAGATTTTGGGTCTTGAACTGATATTGCAGAAACACAGTCTGGCACTGAACGGGTTCAAATGGAACTGGCTCGTGACTGCAAGTGCTGAGGGCATTGACTATATCTCATGCAGACGGTAGACCTGAAAACCTCCTACCATACCTGTCAGATCCGCAAGCGTGCTTGTGAGAGACGGGTGTGTTACCTATACACAACAGGGCTTATGATGACAGCTAATTTAAAACACATGATACTTCCTGACTGCTGGTACATAGTCCGTATTGGGACTCTGACTGACTTGTATGTATATTCAGTGCACCATGGATGGAAACAAGCTGCAACGTTGCATACAAAAATGAATCTAATGAAGCATAGTGCACGCAAGAGCATACATGCAAAATTGCGCTTTGTGACGGCTGACTCTAATTGCCTCATTTTCACCTCCAGTGCCATTAAAAAAAAATCCCCTCAAGAAATCTGCCCTGTTAAGTTGAAAAGCAGTTAAGTCCATTTTTTGGAAAAGCGAGCTTTTCATTGTGATACAATGAAAATCTCGCTTTTCAGAGTAAGGTACTTACTGCCATCACATGAGATTTTAATATAGACATGTTAAGGTCTCATCATGCATGGGACTCTACGATGACGTTGCTGGGTCTTAAACAGTTAGTCACTTCGCCGACACGAATAACACCAACAACATCTACACTCATAGACCACATCTATGCCACAAAGCCGGAGTCTGTTCACAATGTGTCTGTCGGTAACCTTGGCATCAGTGATCACTTTCCCATCAGCTGTACGTGGTCCACCAAGTTCCCAAAAGCAAAGAAAGGATGTCATACGTATATCACCTATCGTTCTTTTAAAAAATTTAGTGAGAGCGACTTTTTATCTGACCTTAATAACGCACCTTTTGAGGAAGTGCTTAGTGAAACTGACCCTGACAGCGCTCTGTCTGTCTGGTATAGCATTTTTCTTACTATTTTAAATAAACACGCGCCTGTGCGGCGAAGGCGAGTCAAACACGCTTCACTCCCGCCGTGGCTGACTCAAGACATCATTCAGGCCATGAGGGTGAGAGATGATCTGAGAAAACAGAAGTGTTTTGTTGAATTTAAACGTGAGCGCAATCGTGTCAAATGTTTAGTGCGGCAGGCTAAAAAATCTTTTATTGATCGTTTGATTAAACAAGACAAAGATATGTCCATGCTCTGGCGCGCTATGGCCGTAGTGACTGGAGGCAAGAGTAGGAAATCCCCTGTAATCCCGACTACTCTGACTGCCGATAATTTTAACGATCATTTCCTTTCAATTGCCGAGTCCCTGGTCCCCTCTAAAACAAATTCTCGGCCTTATACCTGTCCTGACACCCTGATTGATTTCTGTAGAACGCGAACTGCGAGATTTCATCCATTTGCTATTCCACCTCTGGCAGTTCACGAGGTTGGTAAGACAATAAGTTCCATGAAGAATAAAAAATCTTCCGGGCCAGATGAAATAAGCCCCAAAATACTGAAACTATCACTTCCCTATGTTGTAGAAACAATAACTTATGTCTACAATTTATGCATACAGAAAAATGTTTTCCCAAAAGAACTAAAAAAAGCTAAAGTTATTCCCCTACCTAAAACAAAAGATATGTCCGATGTTAACAATTATCGCCCCATTTCACTTTTGTCTGTCTTAAGTAAACCCCTTGAACGACACATTCATAAGCATCTGTTAGAATACCTGGAAAAACGCAAATTAATCCACCCCCTCCAGTCAGGTTTTCGCCCGAAGCATAGTTGTCATACAGCCTTATCGCGACTTACTGACACGTGGCTAAGTTCAATGAACAAAGGCGAATTCACAGGTGCTGTTTTCATAGACCTTCGGAAAGCTTTCGACATGGTAGATCATGAAATTCTCCTTTCCAAGCTCAGTATATATCTGGATGGTTCATTTTCAAGTAACTGTTTTCATACATCAGACGGCAGTTCTCAGGCATCTATTCATTCCTTTAAAACAACCTCGTTTTTCGCTTCTTATCTTACAGACAGACAGCAGCGCGTGATAGCCAATGGATCTTACTCTTCAAGTGGTTTAGTAACAAGAGGAGTGCCCCAGGGCTCTGTCCTGGGACCTCTTCTCTTTTGCATATTTATCAATGATCTGCCACTACACTTCACGAATGACAGAATTGAATGTGACTTGTTTGCCGATGACGCAACAATCCACACCCCCGATAAGTGTCTGGAGTCTTTAAATGATCGTTTGCAACAGGGACTGAGTGAAATTTCCAAATGGTGTGAAAATAATGCAATGATCCTTAATCCCACCAAAACCGAATGTATGACGATAGCAACCCGTCAGAAGCATCAGCTCAAGCCACTTTCGCTTAGCCTGGAAATCCAAGACCACACCATTACACAAGTAACTGAACATCGCCTACTTGGAGTTATTGTTGATAACCAGATGAAATGGAAATCTCACATCAATGTTGTTTGTAAAACTGTGTCCAGAAATGTGTTTATGCTGTCTAAGCTAAAATATCTTATTGATGTCGACACTTGCAAACTATTTTACAATGCCCATGTCAAATCCCACATCGATTATGCCTCCACGACATGGGACGGCAGTAGTGACATACACATCAAGAGGCTTAACTCCTTGCATCGCAGGGCAGTGAAGCAGATCCTGCCTGATCCAGCTCTTTCTACTGACCAAAAATTTGAAAAACTAAAAATGCTTCCTCTTGACAAGCACCATCTCTTTAACAAAGGGGTAGTCATGTATCAAATCTGGAATGAAATCCACCCAGAATACTTGTGTAATCTCTTCACCAAGGTAGCTTCAGGCTATTCAACATCAAGGCGAAACTTCATCACACCACGCCCGAGGATAGATTTATTTAAAACCGCCCTTGCTTTCTCGGGCGCCTCGTTTTGGAATAAACTGCCAGCGCACATAACACACACTGGTTCACTCCCCTCTTTCAAGGAAAGCCTCTTCAAGTACCTGCTATCTAACAGCTCATTCACTGGTTCGGGTATCTCCATCGCCTAAAGCCTTGATATTAACCTCCGCGCGCACGTGCGTGTATATGGGTGTGTGCGCGCGCGCGCGTGCGTGTGTGTGTGTGTGTGTGTGTATGTGTGTGAGAGCATGCGGCGCGAGCGTGCGCGCGTGTTTGATTTCAGTGAAAGAAGGAATTTTAAAGACTATCTCTTTTTTTTTCTTTTTTTTTTTTTTTTTTTTTTTTTTTTTTTTTTTTTCCCCGTTCACATTGTTAGTAACCATAATTGGTGCCCTCCTTTTTGCCTTATCCATCTCTTTTTGCACGACTTATTATATTATGTGCACTTTCATGTTATCTTAGTAGCTTTGTACCTTTAGCAGATTTGTACCTTTGTAGTTTAGCAACGGCAAGCGTGAAAAATGGCACATGTGCTAACTGCTTCTTCCGTTCAGAAATAAAGTTTCATTTCATTTCAAAGTTTCATTTCATTTCATTTCATTTCACATGGCAGCAGGTAAAAAAAAAAAAAAAAAAAAAACCATTTCAAAAACCCCACAGTAAACAGCAGGGGTAAAATGATGTTAATTTCATCTGCACGACAGTGGGATTTGTGAGCAATTTATTGTCCAGCCTTTTCTCACCTCTTTACCCATATCATACTGAGACTAAAAGCTTCAAAATTGCACACTGCCATATGCAAGCTACATTATGGTACTTGCAGATAAGGATATAGACCAATGATTTAGTTCAAGGGTGGTGCCAGAATAGCTTGGCGCCTATCATACTGAGGCTAAAAGCTTCAAATTTGTACACTGCCATATGCAAGCTACATTATGGTACTTGCAGATAAGGATATAGACCAATGATTTAGTTCAAGGGTGGTGCCAGAATAGCTTGGCGCCTAGAGGAGCCAAACTATTCTGGCACCACCCTTTGAAATATTTTAGTCAGACTTATTTCACACACTGGTGTTTCCCGAATGATAAGGGTTAAACAATATTATAAACCTTTTTAGGCGTAGCCTGCAGATTACTGAAAAGTGTCCTGCTTTCAGGGTCTAACCCCTTCTCTGCCATTGCACCTACATTTTTTGTTTCTTTAATCTTTGTTCCTTCAACGACCAAAAGCCATAACTGTCCGAGAAACATGGATACAAATTAGTTTCAGCAAGAGGCATAGATCCTCATGAGCCCCCTCAGTCGCTACGCGGGGGCTCATGAGGATCTATGCCTCTTGCAAGTTGGGTCGTGTTCAGTTTTTTTCCCCGTCAGTGAAGGGGTTACGTCAAAATGTCAATGGTTTGGTTTTTTGTCCTGTGAAAGCAAAATCCAGTAAATTCATTTTTGTGAACAGGAAAGACTGTCATTGTACATATAAAAATGAAATCTCGCTATTCACATAAACGAACTGTCTTCTACCGTCACAGAGCAGTTTTGTGGCGTTATGTTGGATCTGTGCCATGACGAAAGCTCTACTGTCGATAACTCACGCTGTACTGAAGCGAAACCAGAGAAGAAGACGTGCCCACAACAGACAGAACAATGCAGCCCTAAGAGGACGTTTTGACGGTACAACCATGAGATCTCTATATAAAAAGACGTTTTGGCGATGGACCACGTCTTTAAAAGACGACTTTTGGCGGTGTGACTTCTTGATGGTACGAACACGATTTCAAGGTTTCAGTGTTAACTCATTCTGCCCGCGACACACCACAGCAAGATATGGCTCGACCATGATAGTTCAAGGGTGGTGGCAGAATAGCTTGGCGCCTATAGGCGCCAAGCTATTATGCCACCACCCTTGAACTATCATGGTCGACCTGTCTCCTGAATTGTAATGCAGTCCTCACAGGATAACTCCAAAATGTGGGTATTTCGTACCTCAGGCACAATGAGTTAAATCTTGAAATTCTTGAAATCTTGACATCTCTAAAGGAAAAAGAAGACTTTTTGTCGGTACAGGCATGAAATCTTAAGATTTTAGTATTTAAAATCTTGAAATCTAGACACTCTAAAGGCAGAAGACTCCCCACACTTTGGTACCGGTTTCAGGCCACTTTTTACAAATTTCAAATATAAGCGATCAAAAATCTCTGTAACTTCAGTAGCTCAACTGGCCCTTCGTCTGTCTTGTACTGTGTTTGTCTTAAATGGAGTAAATCCGTGTCTGTTACGTGAGTGTGCGTGTTGGGTTTCAGTTCGCGGCGCTTTGAGTCGATTTGCCCCCCCCCAAAAAAAAAAATTGAGAAAAAGCGCCTATATAATAAGGGTATTATTATTATTATTATTATTATTATATTATTATTATTATTATTATTAGACCTTTTCACGGTAGGACCATGACATCTGTAAACGACGACGTTTTGCCGGCATGACCATGTCAGCTCTAAAAGAAGACGTTTTGACTTTAAGACCATGCAGCTCAAGGGATGTGCCCGATTAGCATGGAGCCTGAAGGCGCCAAGCAAATTGGGCACTTCTCTTGAGCAGTCTCCAGCATTTGCTGTTCAGGCGCCAGGCAATCAGGCACTTCTTCTTGAGCTGTCTTCAGCATCCGGCTTCATGCGCCAAGCAAGTGGTCACTTCCTTTGAGCTGTCAACGGCACAGCATTCTCCAGCGGTCTTGCGTTGTAACCCAGAAAGAATTACCGTCATGCGGACAGGTGCTAGCAAAGCAAAGTTTGTAGGCCTACCTCGCAAACGCCGGGGGGAACTTTAACCCCTTCACTGCCCAGAAAAAGTGAACAATTGCAAGAGACACAGATCCTCATGAGCCCACTCAGCTCATGAGGATATATGCCTCTTGCTGAGACCAATTTGTATCTATGTTTTTGTGTGGCGGTTTTGGCTTTTGATCGCTGAATGGACAAAAATGTGCTTAGACACGCCGGGGGCGGAGGGAGGGGTGGGGGGGGGGGGGGGCTTAAAGGGCAAAGTCAGCAGGTCACAGCAGTAATTAAAACGTTGCCTAGCGGAAGGAAGACATGACATAAAAAAAGGGGGCGAGGCTGAAGCCTGAGGAGTCTTGAGCAAAAGGGCGTATTTTTATGACTTGTAGACAACCTTTGCGTATTTTATAATCACAGGTAAACTGTACATTTTTTTTAAATTTAAATTTTTATTATTGTTATTATTATGTTTACAGATATAGTGTTCATATTTTATTAAATGTAAACTGTGCGTTTTTTTTTGGTGTTTATTTGTTATTACAGATGAACTGTATGTTGTCTGTTTTTATCACAAGTAAACTGTACAATATTTTCCTACAGATAAACTGTACGCATTTTATTTTACAGGTAGACTGTGCGTATTTGGTTTCTCCTAGGCAAGTTGTTTTCATTCTTTTGATACTGGTGAACTGTGCGCGCTTTTTTTTTTGCAGGTAAACTGTACGTATTTGTTTTATTACAGGTAAACTGTACGTACTTTTAATACCGGTAAACTGTTGGCACACTCTATTACAGGTAAAATGTAGTATTTTAATTAGATTAAACTTTTTTGTTAATTACATGCAAACGTATTTTAGGTGCGTATGTTTTAAAACAGGGCAAGTGTTCATACCAAAAAAATTCTTCTTGTATGTTATAGGTAAGCTGTTCGTATTTTTCCTTACACTAGTTCAGAAAAACAGTCGAGGGAACATAGACTTCAAGATTTTTTGAATTTATTTTTTTACAGAATTTTTATTAGGGGGAAAGTCGGCCCGAGTGGCTTGACTATTTTGTAAGATTAATAAATGTGTCAGCAGTTTCTTCTTGGGCAAAAAAAAAAAAAAAAAAAAAAAAAACCCAGCCCATAACAACACCCGTGCGAGCTGCGGAAGTACAACTTTAGACGACGTTGAAAAGAACTCCCTTTCACCCCGTTCACTGCTGAGAACTGAAAAGGTTAACCCAATCCAAATGCAAGAGCCATAGATCCTCATGAGCCCCCGCGACTGCTGGGGCTCATGAGGATCTATGCCTCTTGCTGACACAACTTTGCATGCATGTTCCTTTGACGGTAGGGGCTTTTCGGCGCTAAATTAACAAAGCTTTCAGAAGCACTGGCGGCCGTCGTGATGCGTGTCTTAATGTTTGGCAACGTAAGACATATGTTTAGCGCCTGCTCTGAGTTAATTTTTTTTTAACGTATTCCATCTTGACAGCCGGACCAGCTGCTTGAAGAATAGAAGAAAACGTTAAACGTTTAGGGCTTAACTCATTATGCCCGCGACACGCCACAGCAACACATGGCTCGACCATGATAGTTCAAGGGTGGTGGCAGAATAGCTTGGCGCCTATAGGCGCCAAGCTATTCTGCCACTACCCTTGAACTATCATGGTCGATCTGTCTCCTGAATCGTAATGCAGTCCTCAGAGGATAACTCCAAAATGTGGGTATTTCGTACAGGCCTCAGTCGGGCGCAACGAGTTAACGTCTTAGTTTGTCCACCACGAAGGTGATTGCAAAGACGGGGCACCGAATAGGCGCTCATGAGGATCTACGTCTCTTGCGCTTGGTTGTATTTCTATCGTGAAGGGGTTAACAGGCAAATATTGATTGAAAGTCTGATTTGTTCACTTCACACTCTTTCACACTTTTTTGGGGGGTCCACATTCTGCCAACAGATAACATGAAATAAATATATTGCGCAGGTCTCTCCCCGTTCCCTATGTTTTATCCTAGCTATTCATAAAGCCAGTTTGTACAATCTTTTCAAAGTTAGGATGCGGTTCAGTATTGTGTAATTCACAGTCCGATAATCAGTCTACAGCGAATTGACGACAAAGTTTGTTCCGTAGATGCCACGTTGCGCCCTATCTTAAGTTTCCCAAAATTCATCATCAAGATAAATATCTTTCATTAACGCATTCGAGACTTGCCGGTTTAATCGGAAGCGGGACGTCTCGAATGAGCTAATGATCCTTAACCTCTTTGGCTGTCGGTAGCGCCGATTTTTGCCAAGGTGATTTTGAGTCATTTCCTGCAGAAATCATCTCGACTAGAATCGCTAACGACAGCCAAATGGTTAATTATGTCAGCAACTGATTCCACTGTAACTGAGACCTGAATCACCGACCCGAATGCAACAGCCGGCAATGAAAATGCCGCGTGAATGCGTGGGAGGGTAAACAATGGTTGACAAGCTGGAGTGTTCTGACCTCGAGTTGGCCTTGTTCACTCTATCCAAGAACAATGCTAATACTTCCGGAACTTTGGCTGACTGTGTAACTCGCATTCCAGAAGCCCGATGTTGCAGCTCTTTGCCTACGGCTTGCAGCTCCAGCCGCCTAGAGACAACTTCAATTGGGCGTAGCACACTGTGTCCACCCAAGGTTCGACGGCGTTGAGTGTGCTTGGCTATATTTGGTGCTGAACGTGCCGTCAGAAGCCGTTACTTGACATACATGCGCAGTACATGTCCACCGGATCCAGAAATGAACTCTTAACAGAATTCACGTAGTGGCAGAGTACATAAACCGTAAAGTGACTTAGTTGAGCTAACCCTCTTAACCCCAAGGTCCCATTTCTCACATTTTGGAGGCGTTGCCTAACGACTACGTACCAGTTGCAGGAGATGGCCTGACCATGATAATTCAAGGGTAGTGCCAGATTACCTTGGCGCCTTTAGGCGCCAAGCTAATCTGGCACTACCCTTGAATTATCACAGTCAGGCCATCTCCTGCTGTTGGGATCCGGGGCAAAAAGGGTTAAACAGAGGTTGTCACGAGTTATACAGAGCCCTCAGTGGGTGAATTCAGAAGTAGGAGGCATCCATCCCGGTTTATCTGCGAGGGCTCATGGGGACCTTTGCCTTCGCAGTTATGTAGAGTGCGTATTTCTTTTTGCCAAGGCAGTGAAAGGGTTAATATACAATCACAAACACAGCATTGCAACTACTACTTAACCCCTTAACTGCCAGCAGACGTAGATTATCTTTTTTGAAACCATTGTCAGCTCAACTGACGTCAAAGATGCCGGCCGTCCAAGAAACACGGGCGCAAAGCAGCATCAACAAGAGATATAGATCCTTATGAGCCCCCGCAACTGCGGGGGGGGGGGGGGGGGGGTGGGCTCAGGAGGATCTATACCTCTTGCTTTTGGGTGGGGTTCAGTCGGCAGTCAAGGGGTCAAACAACTGAATACCACGTACTGTTTTACGCAGGAAGATCGGTGCATCTGTAGCGAATCGGCGTACACGCTCACTTGCGTTTGGGATCCACGACGTCTGAACAATGTATCTCCCTGTGATCACACGTATACCCTACACTAAAATGATATTCTGTAAAATCGAAGACGTGCATTGCCACTTGTTGGCCATCCGCACTGAAAGCTACAGTACTTTTGTTTTGTTTCTAAATCACGAACAATAAGCAGCAGTTTACACGTTTACCACACACCGGCTGCAGTTGTTATACAATAAACAGTAGTTTACGCTTTCAACACACACTAAACCCATTGTGCCCGAGTTAAAAATTGCCCACATTTTGGAGTTATCCTCTGAGGACTGCATTACAATTCAGGAGACAGATCGACCATGATAGTTCAAGGGTGATGGCAGAATAGCTTGGCGCCTGTAGGCGCCAAGCTATTCTGCCACCACTCTTGAACTATCATGGTCGAGCCGTGTCTTGCTGTGGTGTGTCGCGGGCCGAATGAGTTAAGCTTTTTAAAAGAACATTCACTGGTGTACAGACACTTAAGTCCGTGCACGCTTTCGATTCGACATGTAATGAACCTGCAGGTGCTGTGTAGAGGTGGTTGTGCCTGGTCATACAATTACATTAGACTCTTAGTCCGAGGAACAGGTGGGCCCAAACTCAATCAACAAGGGGCCTAGATTCACATGAACCCCTGGGTTGCAGGGGCTCATGTGAATCTAGGTCCCTTGCAAATGAGGGGTGTTGTGTGGGGGAGTGGGCACTCAGGTGATTTAGAGTGCTGAAAATCTAATCGGTCGACAGTAGTCCTGGCGCGGCCAACATTGCTTACAAGTGTGATAATTGCCGGCCACGTGATAAATTACAATCACGTCTCTCTCTCTCTCTCTCTCTCTCTCTCTCTCTCTCTCTCTCTCTCTCTCTCTCTCTCTCTCTCTCTCTCTCTCTCTCTCTCTCTCTCTCTCTCTCACACACACACACTTGACTTAAAAGATTTAGACGTAGATCACTATCTTTCGGTACACACCTTTTGGGCATAGTTTGTGTGACGAAAACAACCAACCACTACCAGCCAACAAGCCAACCAAACGAAAGAACGAACGAACGAAAAAACGAACAAATAAACCAACAACCAACCAGCTAGCCAGCCAACTAGCCAACCAACCGACCGACAAACGAACGAACGAAAGAAAGAATGAATGAACGGCGGTGGGCAGGTGGGCGGGCGAGCGAAATAAACAAGTGAAATAAACGAATGAACGGACACGCACCAACAGAATGTAAATGTTTACTCTTCAACATAAGTAACTCTTAAAAGGGCACGACACAGCAACCTGCAGGTGTTTCGGGTGCAGATTATAAGCTATTAACACAGAAAATTATACATCCAACCAAAAGCTGTCAACTGCATTGTTTTCTCATAAAGTGCTAGAACCCACATCCATCTTTTACAATAAACATACCAAGGGGAATTACTCAGCGCTGGACAGACAAAGAGTTAGATCCCCTGTCCCCGCCTATCAGGCACCCAATCGCCAGCCCACAGAAAAAATACGCAGGTATAGAACTAGACGATCATCTACATCCCTAAAAGGTTGGTTGGTTAGTTCGGGGTTTAACGTCCACGGCACCGAAGTGATAATGGACGGCTCTGACGGGCGGATTATGGGGGACAGGGAAATCTATTGCCTATGGAGTACAACCTGAACACTGATCAACTCAAGCCCACTCCAACTGTGCCACTTTGATTTACCAGGACCTTTCAACGGACATGCTATTAAACAAGCCCGTCTTTCCCACTGGATTGCATCAGGTCTAGCCTATAACCCGTGTCTTTTTCTGGAACTTAGGAAGTAGGCAGGAGAAACACACATACACAAACAAGAAGATGCACTACTAAATGTGGTCGGGTAAATACCCTGATTTCCCACAGTAGATGCACAAGACAGTACACAACAATGTAACGATACAAGTTTTGCCTCGAGTTATAGAATACTGACAAACCAGATGGGTGAGGCTAGCGCTGGTAGAATTCAGTGTACACATACCAAGGGGAATTACTCAGCGCTGGACAGACAAACATTTAGATTCCCTGCCCCCCGCCTATCAGGCACCCAATCGCCAGCCCACAGAAAAATACGCATCTTTTGCCGGTCCAGAAGTGCGTATAAAATTATGAAGTGTTAACTCATTCGAGACGGACTGCATCCGGATGCCCCCCACCCAGGTCTGACCTGGGGGACGGCTTGGGTGGGGTTAACTACTTTTTTGTTCCCTGGGTCACCCTGGTCTTCCCCACAGGGTGGATTTTCCGCTCTATTCAGGGGCATGTGTTTCTGTCTACCCTTGGTCCGTTCACCTGTATTTTCCTTTTTTAAACTCTCTCTACTGTCTGCGCTGCTTGTAGCTCTTGATATTGGATGTGTGTTGCTAAATGGTCTTAGGTTTATTTAGCGCATTAGACCGGCTGGCGACATACATTCAATATTTTTTTTTTTTTTTTTTTTTTTTTTTTTAACAAGCAGTGCGGGCACGTCCTGAGAAAGTCTTGTTGCTTTGCTGTGGGACGTTAAGCAATGTACAACCAACCAACCAGCATCCGGATGCAGTCCGTCTTGAATGAGTTAAACTAGACCCCAAAACACTTGCAGTGTTCTAGAAAGAAAAGCACTGCGTCCGGGGCGTGTTTCGTGGCTGATGTAAAGCGCGAGTCAGTAACAAAATACTGTGAGGTATCCACTAAGGATTAGCGAACGCGATTATTTTGTAAGTGCTGGTAATAAACACAGCAAGCAATTGATGTTCCTACACGCCACTTTTGCACCGGAGCCACAGCCTCAACACATCTAGTCCTGTAGTTGGGATCCCCAAATTTGGGAGTTCTCCCGATAAGGCTACGTATGAGTTCAGACGCTAGGTCGACCATGATAGTCCAAGGGTGGTTGTCAGGCTGTTCTCAGTGGTGCCTATAGGCGCCAGGCTGTTCTGGCACCACAGTTGAATTATCATGGTCGATCCGTGTGACGTAGCACACATAGTGAGGCAGGTCTAAATGGGCCGAATGCCTGGCACCACCCTTGAACTATCACGGTCGACATGTCTGATATCGTAACAATATACCAGTTCAGGTGCAAGGTTGACCATGATAGTTCAAGGTTGGTGCCAGAATAGCAACAAAATGCTGTGAGCTATTCTGGCACCACCCTTAAACTATCATGGTCGAAGCATCTGATGTCGCAGCGTATCAGATCACAGCTGAATGGAGTGTTTCCACTGTAGACAAGACACCAGTTCAGGCATAGTTCAAGGGTGGTGCCAGAATAGCCTGGCGCCTACAGGCGCCAGGCTATTCTGGCACCACCCATGAACTATCATGGTCGATCCATTGTGACGTAGAATAAATGGTGTGTTAGGTCTAAAATAGGCCGAATGCCTGGCATGCAGACAATTTGTAGGCCTACGTGTGTATCATCTTACAGCAGTGTGACATGGTGTCACTGTAATGAAAGCACTATCTGTCAAGCGTAAGGCTGAGATAGCCCTCTGCTAATGCGCCGTCTATGAAGCTTGCAAGGTGGACATTTCGGAAGTTGCGAGTTCGTCATCTGACGACCGTATGGCGGTTCAGGAGGCAGATCGACTTTGATAGCTTTGATAGCTGTTAAGTATCATGGTGACTGAATCGATCATGTAGCCTCGACTCGTTTGACCCACTACATCCTGAGGTGATTTCTTTTAAAACTTTGCTTATTGTCTTATGAAGGCTACATTGCAGATAAGGAGAGAGATCAATCATTTTAGTACAAGGGTGGTGCCAGAATAGCTTGGCGCCTCAGGCGCCAAGCTATTCTGGCACCATCCTTGACTATCATAGTCAAATTTGTTTCAAGTAATAATAAATAATAATAATACCGTTATTATATAGGCGCTTTTTCTCAATTTTGGGGAAATCGACTCAAAGCGCCGCGCCTGAAACCCAACACACACACTGACTCACGAAACAGACACGGATTTACGCCATTTAAGACAAACACAGTACAAGACAAACGAAGGGCCAGTCAGCTACTGAAGTTACAGAGATTTTTGATCGCTTGTATTTGAAATTTGTAAAGTGGCCTGAGACCGGTACCAAAGTGTGGGGGGTGGGGGGGGGGGGGGGTGGGGGGGGTGGAAGAACCGGAGTACCCGGAGAAAGAACCCCCGACGGTCCGCCCGAATTAACGGTGACACTTACCAGAGGAGAAAAGTCCAACGCCGGAACCCGGTATCGAACCTCGCACCTTTGGCATTGGTGGCAGGCGCCTTAACCACTGCGCCACGGACCGCCCCTGACAGACTGTCATAATGAAAAGGGTTAAAGTACCGTTACACATACATCTGAAGACACGTTTCAGCACCATTTGTGTTTGTTATGCCTTGTCGACACACCTCATGAACTTTAATAGCAGTTTGGACACGCAGCAAAAGTACACGCGTAATCTCACTTATTTATTCTGCGCTGCTGTAAGCGTGTCAATCTATTTTTGGCTGTTTCTCGTACTGAAAGCGTTGTATTTCTAGAACGGAGCGGAGTCATTGTCAGATTACTTGATATACAGACGACGTGTGCTAAACTGGATTGTCCTGTGTCTAAATGAACCGCCATAACTGGACCTGTGTGTAGCATTTCGTAACCATCCGTTACAGAAGTGTATCTTTGAACAGTTATGGCGGTAGTGGGCCTTCAAAGCGATCTTCTTTATGGCGGGTTTTCATTGCTAGCATTCACCTGTACAACGGGTTATCAATGTTGTCTTGACTCCACTAAGACTGTTCTACCCTTCTCTTCACAATCCAAGTGAGGAGGCAAACGTAGGAGAGGTTTACCACTGCTTTTTGAGCGTAACGGAAGTCAGTAACTCTTCTGCGTACAAAAGAGAAGAAGAGAAAAGGTTTTCATTTTAAGACATTCAGACTTCATAATTTAAGTTAGCCATTTTGTCCAGCATTATTGTAAGACATACTACTACAAACATGTATAAAGTAGATATTGCAATCTATAAACCCTTTCAGCATGGAGGAGTTTTAACACACCTGAACGTTCATTTAAAGATGGGAACGCTACTTTACCAGAAATAAACTTTCATAAAACGCAGTTACGCTCCTCATTAATGCGGCGCTCCTTTAATACTAATCAGCATACACATAAAGCCTTATTTAATACTAATCAGCATACACATAACACTTTGAAGCCTTATTTAATACTAATCAGCATACACATAACACATTGAAGCCTTATTTACTACGAATTAGCATACACATAACACATGGAAGCGTTCCTTTAATACGCGTACTAATTAGCATACACAGAAACGCTGATGCATTCCTTTAAAACAAATAAACAATCTCCGGTGGGCTTCCTCCTTTAACAATAATTAGTATTCACAAAAAGGGCCATAACCGCTCATCAGACGTCGCCCCGATGCTCTTTTGCGCATTGCGAGGGGGTGCTCATAAGCCAATTTTTTTTTCTTCAGTTGATGAGGCAACATTCTTTTAAGTTAATGGGGCAAAATTCCTTAAGTTGAGCAATGAATTAATTTACCCGCTTTTTACCTGTTAATCTCTGTAATCCTCCAGACGGGCAGGATTCACGGTATGCTGCTCAGGACCTGAGCCAGTGGGCGTGTGTTGTGTGCAACTTTTACTGGTGGATCGTCACTTAACCTTTTCTCTGCCGCTGGTCGCATGGTTTGTTTTCTGAAATGTGCGTTCATTCGACGACGACCAAAAAGCCACAGCAGTCCGCAAAAAGTAACACGGACACAAATTGATCCCAGCAAGAGGCATAAATCCTCATGAGCCCCCGCGATTGCGGGGGCTCATGAGGATCTATGTCTCTTGCATATGGATTGTGCTGATTTTTTTTTTTTTTTTTTTTTTTTTTTACAATACTGACTTTTTAAAAGCTTTTTCTCAGAAGTCAAGGCGTTAACCCCGGATGATTGCCTCGCCCTCAAGATCTAAAACAACCTGATCTTTGCTCAGCAAGAAGCGTAAATTCTCATCAGCCCCTGCAGCTTATGAGGATCTGTGCTTCTTGAAGATGGATGAAACCGGTTAAGGGGCTGATTAGCTTGTGTAACTCCCAAATGTCAGGCCGCGGCAGTAAGTAAATGAAGGCTGACTTTTTCGCACGTTTCTCTCCCTACAACGTTCCTCTTCCTTTGGCCACAGTAATGCTTGTATGTAATTTAGCCACACAGGCTGGTAAGTGTTCCATACCGTATCGGTTCGTACGCAGTCACGTTCCAGCTCGTCATCATCTGGTCCGAGCAAGAGGCATAGATCCTCATGAGCCCCCGCGACTGCGGGGGCTCATGAGGATCTATGTCTCTTGCATCTGGATTTTGCTGACTTTTTAATTTTTTTTATTTTATTTTTAAAACAATACTGACCTTTTAAAAGATTTTTCTCAGCAGTCAAGGGGTTAAACAGTCTTTTCTTTTTTCTAAGCAATTTCTTTTAAAAAATAAATTTTTGGCAGTTGTAGCAAAGGCAGGTGCGAAAAATGGCTGCTAATATGCTAATAATACCTTCACCGTTGAAAAATAAAATTTCATTGATTCATTGAATGTCTCACTTGCTTCATGACGACGGAAAGGGAGGACTGCCGGACGGTGTGGTTTAGCAATTTCTGGTGCTACAAGTCACAGAATGGTCCAGCTGTCTTGTCAGTTGTCGGAAAGGCACCAGGTAGCCTGCCTTTTCCAAAATGTTGGCCAAAATGTGACGAAAACGCCGTACTAAGAACATAACCAGCCGCACACAACTTTACTAGGTGTTTACGCATGGACCTTGAGAGTACATCTTGAAGGAAAATGTGTCAGAAGCATTTTAAGATAACCTATTAAATTGATTTTTCGTAAAAGGCGTTGTTCCAGCTCGCATACCTACGTTCCATCTCGTAGCAAATAAGACGTTCAAGCTCCGCCGTAGGATTTGCTTCCCAGCTAGTACATAATGAGCAAAACTGCGAAAATCTGGCTTCTGTAGCCTTCAGTTTTGCTTGCCGCTACTCTAGGAGAACCAAGCCCAGAACATTCATGTATAGAAATGTTTAAAACCTTTAACTCATACTGCCCGCGACACACCACAGCAAGATGTAGCTCGACCATGACAGTTCAAGGGTGGTGGCAGAATAGCTTGGCGCCTATAGGCGCCAAGCTATTCTGTCACCACCCTTGAACTATCATGGTCGATCTGTCTCCTGAATTGTAATGCAGTCCCCAGAGGACTCTAGGGCTCAGAGACCTGGAGAGTCACCAACACCATAACCAAAAAGCTCCAAGTATTCGTCAACGGCTGCCTTCGCAACATACTGAAGATCAGGTGGACAGACAAAATAAAGATAAAGATAAAGAATACCGATTTGTGGCAGCGGACAAACCAAGATCCCATCGACCAACAGATTGCCAGGCGGAAATGGCGATGGATAGGACACACCCTGCGAAAACCCCCACAGGACATCACCCGGCAAGCTTTGCAGTGGAACCCCCAAGGAAAGAGACGGGTCGGTCGCCCTAAGACCACCTGGAGACGATCCTGTGAAGAGGAAATGAAGAGCTGCAACCTGTCGTGGGGTGAACAGTAAAAGGCTGCCCAGAATCGAGTGCGCTGGAGGAGTGTTGCAGAGGCCCTTTGTTCCACGAGGAATCCAATGAATTAAGCAAAAAGTAAGCAAGGCTCAGAGGATAACTCCAAAATGTTGGTATTTCGTACCTCAGGCACAATGAGTTAAGAATTATGATCAACATTACCTGTTATATTAGATCGTATTTTGGTTCCAGCTCGTACTATATATTTCAAATGTTCAAGCTCGTATTAACATCTATGAATGGTTCCAGCTTGGATAAATTATCTCATATACTACAGATTCATTACACGCGCACTAGTGTTTGTAAAACTTGAATGAGTTAAAACATTTATGAAGGACACATTGCCAACTGTTAACCCTTCATTGCCTGGGGAAGCCCGCTTAATGGTCTTAATTTCTAAGACCACCACACGGATTCTCAACTTCTGAGTCCAGACTGAGCCACAGCTGCAGAATGTGGCCATGCCCTCTAAATGAGTGTTAAACATCAACAGACGAGACAACAATGAACGATTCTCGTGAGCACAAAGAAACCTTGCCAGCCAAAACACAATGCGCGGGTTGTTGGGCGCTTTTTATTCATCTTTTTAACCCCGCCTTAACTCATTCTACCCCAGACACACCACAGCAAGATAAGGATCGACCATGATAGTTTAAGGGTGACGCCAGAATGGCTTGGCGCCTATGGGCGCCAAGCTATTCTGGCATCACCCTTGAACTATCATGGTCGATGGGCGCCAAGCTATTCTGGCATCACCCTTGAACTATCATGGTCGATGGGCGCCAAGCTATTCTGGCATCACCCTTGAACTATCATGGTCGATCTGTGTCCTGCACTACAGTGCAGTCTTCAGAGGACATCGGCAACATTTGGGGATTTCGGTGTTGGGGTAGAATGCGTTAACTCCCGGGGAAAGTCGCAGGATATACCCATCTGCAAGAGACATAAACCCTCATGAGCCCCCGCAGTCGCGGGGGCTCATGAGGATTTATGTCTCTTGCTAGTCCTGTGCTGTTTGTGCCTGTTTTTGGTCCCCGTATTACGGTGTTTTTCACGCGAATGTCTGTCAACGTGCAGTGGGTTCAGACGCGCCTTTCGCGTCCGTGGGCAGGGGAGGAGGTTAAAGAACATCACCGAAACACACAAAGCTGCTGCCGACACGGAATTTAAACCGTTTAGCCCCGACGCACTGCGGCGGGAGATGGATCGACCGTGATACTTCAAAGGAGGTGCTTGGCGCCCGATGGAATTCAGTATTTGCTGAAGTACAAGACGCGAGACAAGCTATGACAGCGGAAGTAAATTTTAGTTCAGATAGCAAGCTAATCAGGCACTACCGGTATCTTGGCCCTGTGGGCTGTCGCTAGCGCTTTTTGTCGCGTTGACTCCTGCAGGAATCATCGCGACAGAAAGCGCTACCCACAGCCAAAGAGTTAAGCTATAATGGCCAAAGTGAACAGTCTCTCTTTTGTTAAAGGACAAGCTCAGTGGAAGACAAGTCATGAAGTATTGAGAGCATACCAAGGGGAATTAACGCATTCTACCCCAGACACACCACAGCCAGATAAGTATCGCCCATGATAGTTCAAGGGTGATGCCAGAATAGCTTGGCGCCTATGGGCGCCAAGCTATTCTGGCATCACCCTTGAACTATCATGGGCGATCTGTGTCCTGCACTAGAGTGCAGTCTTCAGAGGACAACGGCAACATTTGGGGATTTCGGTCTTGGGGTACAATGAGTTAATCAGCGCTGGACCAGACAAACGGTCAGATCCCCTGCCCCTTCCTATCAAGCACCCAATCCGCGCCAGCCCACATTAAAAAAAAAATTGCAGGTAAATAACAAGACGATCTTATTATTTTCCTTAGGGATGTCAGTATATGATCGTCTCGTTAATTACCGTAGGGATTTATGTGATCATCTGTTTATATGCCTGCGTATTTTGCTGTGGGCCGGAGATTAAGTGCCTGTTAGGAGGGGGCAGGGGATCTAACCGTTTGTCCTTTCAGCCCTGAGTAATTCTCCTTGGTATGTGTAGTATTCCATCAGCGCCAGCCTCACCTATCTGGTTTGTGATGAATTATTAAAGTTTAATCCTTGAAAAATAACAAGTTTCAAAGTTTCCCACGGTGCGGTCTCACAGTGAGAGGCTTCTCTTCCTCTATCTGTTTCTCTCTTTGCCAGAACTTGGTGCGCACGTGCAGAAATGCACACACAACCACCGGCGCGCGTGTCCGCGTTCTTACGTGTCCTCATTTGTGAATTATCTCCTGATCAAAGACCTAGTGAACGATATATTGATCGCGTGACTGTTACAAGTTAGCAGCAGTCTGCCAGCAAATTATATCGCATAATCTCAGTGTGCATAAACCAGACACACAAAAAATGATCAGACAGCTTTAAAAAAAAAAAGAACTTAGCCACACACGGACATTTTATATCGCGGGAACAATAGACGATAACTCCCCCTGGTAGGAACTTGGCTGAAATTGAATCAGAAAGAAGCCATGGTCATCATGAACTCTCGCATTATCCGGGGGTTTAAGAGGATCTATATCTCGTGCAGGTTGGAGACACTCTTTTGCTGCGGTAGACAATCGTTCATAAGATCTCACATTTATGCGGTTTTGTTCCAGAACTCACGAAGAACGACCCAAACATCTGCAAGAGGCATAGATGCTCATGAGCCCCGGCAATTGCGGGGGCTCATGAAGATCTTTTACCTCTTGCAAGCCACATTACATCTGCGTCGCAGCCGTCATCCACGCTGTGTCCCGCACGTGAGGTAACTTGTGTTTCAAGCTGCACTGCTCGGTGTTGAAATTTTGTAATTTTTTGGACGCCGACAATGTAGTATACCGATGTAACCGCGATAGACACAAGGAACGATAACCCTTGTTTCGGATCGGTCAACAAAGCTATCTCTTTCCCCACACACCACGCAGGGCCGTCTCGCGTATATTGCTGAGGAAGCAGAATAGTAAAAGAATTAATACCTTGTAATAAAACAGAAGATTACTTTAGTGACTGTAAAGTTGCCGAAAATGACGAATTAACTCAATCAACCCCACGCACGTATTTCCCAAATTTTGGAGGCGTCATCTAACGACTATGTACCCGGTGCAGGTGATGGATCGACCATGATAATTCAAGGGTAGTGCCAAATTAGCTTGGCGCCGACAGGCGCCAAGCTAATCTGGCACTATTCTTGAAGTATCATGGTCGATCCATCTCCTGCTGTAGTGCGTCAGGGCTGGATGGGTTAAACAAAGGAGACGAAATTACAAGCATCTGATAAAATACTGGTAAATCTAGCGTTTTGGTGAGGTCATCATGACGTATTGAAGGAGAGAACATGACACGATATCTGGGCTATGTTTGGTTGTCTGTTGTGATATATTTCCAACGACAGCAACAACAACACACAAGAAAGAACCACGCTTAGAAGGGACAATTGCAACAAATAAATCGTGTTGTAATTGGCCTTTCAAAGCGTGTTTCTTTATTTGTTGGGATTTTCCTTGCATTAACCCTTATCATTCGGAATACACCAGTGTGTGAAATAAGTTTGACTAAAATAGTTAAAGTGTAGTGCCAGAATAGCTTGGCGCCTCTAGGCGCCAAGCTATTCTGGCACCACCCTTGAACTAAAGCCATTGGTCTATATCCTTATCTGTCACGGCTTGTGACGTCAGGGAAACTTGGAGCCATAGATTCTGCAGTTTTCCAAGCCGACGTGAAAGTGTTTGCCGTTGATGTTAGTAGCCGGCCCTCTGATCTTCTGCTGGACAATCTGGTGGACCTGTACAATGACGGCCTTCGACAAGTGTTGGACCGTCATGCTCCTCTGACAACGAGGCGTGTCAGGGATCGTCCGTCTGCCCCCTGGCTGTCTGATGATGTGAGAGATGCACGGCGTGAGAAGAGGCGTGCCGAGCGTCAGTGGAGAAAGCACAAACTGACCGTGTACAGACAGATATACTCGTGTAAAAGAAATGCGGCCTCTCAGCGCCTAAATGCTGCCAGACGACATTTCTTCATGGACAAGCTCGACTCGGCTGCCTCTTCCAGCAAGTTGTCCCTCTAAGTGTCAGCTGAACTGCTGGGAAAACCCAAGTCTACTGCTCTTCCTGCTGATGTCCCCTCTTCTGAACTGCCGCAGACATTTTGTGATTTTTTCACTGACAAAATCAAACTGCTGCGTGAGAACTTAGATGCTAAGCAGTGTGATCCACCCGTTTTTGCTGTTTATGATGGTCCATGTTTTGCAAACCAAGGGGATACAATTCTGCCAGCGCTAGCCTCACCTATCTGGTTTGTGAGCATGTTTTGCAAAGTTCAAATCTGTTACAGAAAGCGACATTACTGCCATAATTGCAAAGTCTCCAACAAAAAGTTGCATGTTGGATCCTGTTCCGACTTGTTTCCAAAAGCAGTGCATCAGCGATCTTGCACCGTTGATTGCTGCTATTGTAAACAAGTCTATGTCAACCGGAACTGTTCCAAAATCTTTCAAACAGGCTGTTGTTACCCTGTTGCTAAAAAAAACCAGGCTTGGACTGAAATACCCTAAAAACTACAGACCTGTATCCAACCTACCATTCATTTCTAAGGTACTGGAGAAAGTTGTCTTACAACAGCTCCTGGAACACTTAGAGATGAATGGTCTGTTGGAAGTGTATCAGTCCGCCTATAGGAAAGGTCACAGCGTGGAGACAGTAGTGCTGAGTGTTCTGAATGACTTGCTTTGTAAAGCAGATGAGAGACTTGTCTCCCTTGTGGCCCTGTTGGATCTCAGCGCTGCTTTCGATACGCTGGACCATTCCATTCTCATGAAGAGGCTTGAAATCACTTTTGGCCTGCGTGAAACGGTTCTCTCTTGGTTTGAATCTTACGTTTCCGATCGGTACCAGTTTGTAGGTAAAAAAGACTGTGTCTCTAGACCTTCCATTCTGGAGTTTGGAGTGCCTCAGGGCTCTGTCTTAGGCCCTGTATTGTTACGTTGTATTCACAACCGCTGTCAGATGTTATTTCCAGCCATCAGTGTTCTTATCATAAGTATGCAGATGACACTGAAATCTCTCAGAGTAGTTCACCTGGGGAATTTCAGTCTCAGTGTTGAAACTGGCATCAAGTCTTGTGTTGACGATGTCACGACATAGATGGACAGTAACAAACTTATGTTAAACCCAGAAAAAACAGAGTTACTACCCGTTGGCTCAGCATCCCGGCTTCAACAGATTCACCCTGAGTCTCTACGCATAGATGACACTGATATTCCATTTCACTCTTCGGTCAAATATCTTGGTGTCAAGCTCGATAAGGCTTTGAGTATGCAGGATCACGTCGGTGAAATCTGTCGTGGTGCTTCATACTTTCTGAGACGCATCGCATCTGTCCGACACAGTCTTTCTGAATTTGCCACTGCAAAATTAGTGAATGCTTTAGTCACGAGCCGTCTTGACTACTGCAATTCTCTGCTTTTTGGTCTTCCATCGGAGCAGATTAGCCGCCTTCTGCGAGTTTAAAATAATGCCGCAAGACTTGTGAAGCGCAGGCCAAAACGAGACCACGTAACCCCTATACTGAAAGACCTTCACTGGCCTCCAATCCAATCCCGCATACAGTTTAAGATTGCCACACTTGCATACCGCCACTTTGATGGCAGCCTTCCGTCATACCTTTCCTCCAGTCTGATCACTTACCAACCCTCTCGCTCACTGCGTTCATCGGGAGAGAAACTTCTCAAAGTTCCAAAGTACCATCTCAAATCTGCCAGTGAACGCTCTTTCAGATGTACTGCTCCTTTAATTTTAAATTCCTTACCGACTGAGCTGAGAAGTGCCTCCCCCCTTACGCAGTTCAAAGCAAAGTTAAAAACTCACATTTTGTCGCAGACTTTCGTGTGATCTCTACGGTTTTCTGAACCCCCCCCCCCCCCCCGCAGACTCTGTGTGTGTGTGTGTGTGTGTGTGTGTGTGTGTGTGTGTGTGTGTGTGTGTGTGTGTGCGTGCGCGTGTGCGTGTGTGCGTCGTTTTCGCCTGCGCATTGAGTTATATTATAAATATGAGAAATGCGCCATATAAATACCATGTATTATTATTATTATTAAGTACCATAATGTAGCTTGCATATGACAGTGTACAAATTTGAAATTTTTAGCCTCAGTATGACTATGGGTTAAGAGGTGAGAAAATGCTGGACAATAAATTGCTCAGAAATCCCACTGTCGTGCAGATGAATTTAACAATCATAATCACGCTCAACAATAATCTCTCTGGTCTGGATTTAGTGATAGAATAGCTTCAGGGATTTATCCCATTTGTTGCCGGAAAAATGTGAACGCTATCAAACTGCAAAAGACATTAGATCCTCGTGAGCGCATACAACTGCGGGGGTAAAGAACCCAACGGAGAAAGAAACACGCTTAGAAAAGAACACTTTTTTAATATTTCGGGTAAATCCCTTTTTTTTGAAAATAGGCAAACAAACAAATATAGAAGACTTATCTTCATTATCGGGGAAGGACTGCGATAACTTTTTTGGTCTTAATTGCGGGGGCGCATGAGGATCTATACCTTTTCCTGACGACCCTTTGTTTCTGTGTTCCTTGGACGGCTGGGGCTCTTTGGCGTGGAATTAACGAAGATTTCTGCAACCATTGACAGGGAAGTGGTTAAACAATATAAGAGACACAACGTCCCGCTTGTTGCAGAGATTTGACGCGCAAACAGTACTTTCGAAAGCGGAAATTAGTTCACATTTCAACTTAAAAGATAGTTTCTGGGTCTTTTTAACATTAAAAGTATACTTTAAAGCACTAGCCTATCAGGCGAACTTGAACTCATTCTACCCCTGACACACCTATAGGCGCCAAGCTATTCTGGCATCACCCTTGAACTATCATGGCGTCGATCTGTGTCCTGCACTGCAATGCAGTCTTCAGAGGACAACGGAAACATTTGGGGATTTTGGCCTTAGGGTACATTGAGTTAAATACATAAATATGCAGAAAATCCCCGAATGCAGGCTGATTGTCTGGACCAACCAAACACACACACACACACACACACACACACACACACACACACACACACACACACACACACACACACACACACACGCACACACACACACACACACACACACACACGTGCACGCACGCACGCACGCACGCACACACACACACACACACACACGCACACACACACACACACACACACACGCACAAAACTCTAGGCTGAGTGGCATCATTTTCCCTCGCTAGTGTTAGTACCTGATCAATATATCTGCCAACAGGTACACACCGCAGTTTAGCTAACCTGACTGGGCTGAACTGATTCGAACTCCACTGACACTCACGCCCGCTTTAGATTATAAGAGTAATGCTGAATGGTTCAACTAGAGACCTGGTAGAGCAGAGAAAACCGTTGATGTCTCTGCACGAAGAATCTATTGATGTCTTTTCAAGTCTGTGATTTTGGGCCTTACGGCTTACATTTGTAAGATCCAAAATCACAGGCTGTTAAACACTATTTTAAAAAGTTAATAATAATAATAATAATAATGATAATAATAATTAATTAAGATGGTGATGACTCACCCAGCCACAAAGATTAAGTGTGTGTTTAATTAGCCACCCGATCCACCCGAGGACCGACCAGTACCGTCGGGTGGATGGTTGCATGCGGGGTGTCCATGAAGTGCGCCGCGAGCAGACGATCAGGCGCGGGGCCAATCTGATAGCTCCGGCGCCGCCACGGTTCAAATCCCAGAAAATGCGCCCTGAGGGGGGGGGGGGGAGGAGTGGGGGGGGGGGGAGGAGAAGTGGGGGGGGGGGAGGAGGAGGAGGGGGGGGGGACGAGATATAGGCTGCGTCAGTCCATCGATGGTCGTGATTCTCACATCTGCAAGAGGCATAGATTCTCACGAGCTCCTGCGTCAGCAGGAGCTCATGAGAATCTTTGCCTCTTGCTGAGTTCAGATTTGATCAACGGAGGTTGTGGCTAAGGGGCTGAGGGAAAGATTTGTTAGGAGGGTTCCACCCCACTAGCCGTACCGCGTCCGCGACCCCACGCAGACAGACAGACGTGGCTCGCCAGATTTTTTGGCCCCTCACGCGGGGTGCAGGCCCTCCGCGCCGCAGGGGTTCTTCTGGAAATTGGGCTAGGGTGGGGTGGGTAGTGGGGAGTTGCGTAGCGTTGGGGGTATAGTCATCATATATTCAGCTCGTATGACAAATTGTGAATCATAAAAATTACGATGTTATATGACGCTATAGGTATGCATCGAGAATCATGTCTTTTTTTTCTTTTTTTCTTTTTTTTTTTTTTTTTTTTTTTGGGGGGGGGGGGGGTCACGAATCATGACGACTTAAAAAAATTGCGCATGCGCGTTATGCAAATGCAAATTTATTATGTAAATTTAGCTGTCAACTGTTCTTCCGTCAAAGCGATCTGGTCCAGGAAAGTTGTGTTAGCTAATATGTAATGCAACGGAATGTGCCCCCAACTAAGATATCTTACCTTTCTTTTGCCTTCTTTCTTTTCATAAGCCATATGAGAAGCCACAGATAACAAAAGTTTTCCACTGCCCCTGATGATAGTCAGTGTCGTACGCGCACGCGCGCCTGTGTGTGTGTATGTGTGTATGTGTGTGTGTGTGTGTGTGTGCGTGTGTGCGTGCTTGCGTGCGTGTATGTGTGCGTGCATGCGTGCGCGCGCGCGCGTGTGTGTGTGTGTGTGTGTGTGTGTGTGTGTGTACCATGACTCTTTTTTTAAAATTTTTTTTTAACAGTACCCTACAATATACCCACCGCTTACCTTATTAGCCGGCACAGCGTTGGACCTAAATAACAAACGTTTACAGTACATGTCGCACCTCAGCATATTCTGGGTCCCGTGTGATCAGCAGTAGGGAAGACAAGCAGCAGTTATCGCCACTCTATCAGCACTAGTCTACACGGCATATCGTTACTCGATACCCTCCCTATACTGCCTGCACTTTACCGCACGTTACCCAGTCGCCAAGACTTCCTACGTGTGAGGAGTAGACGATGGTGTTCTGGTCTGTGATTATGGGCCTGATTTTGGACCTGAGGTCCAAAATCAGGCCCAAAATCACAGACCAGCGGACACTATAAATACTAAGACTGTCCTCAGACCGATCTGCGAGGTCACTCTAATAAACTTAGAAAATCTCTACTTTGAGCAGACAAATAAAAAAAAAAAAAATAATAATAATAAAAAAAAAAAAATAAAAAAAAAAAAAAAAGAAAGAAAGAAAAGAAAAAAGAAAAAAGAACAACACTTGCGTCACCCTTTGGTTGTCGGTAGCGGTTTTTGTCCTGATGATTCATGAAGGAATCATCGCGACAAAAACCGCTACCGACAGCCAAAGGAGATCATGGGAATCTCCGCCGTTGTGGAGACGGAGGGTTGAGTTGGTGACCCTTCCCTCCAAGCCACGGCCAACACATTACTGCTGTTGCCAAAGACTATCCATCAGCGATATAAATACCGTGACGGGCCACAGGCAAGCGAACAAAATGACAAATGTGCTACACGACGACAGAGACAAGAGATAGATTTTCTGATTGCGCGGTACTTCATAAGGTTTCCTGCTTTGATGGCGACTGGCACTACAAACCTTCATTAATCAAAAGCAACGGAGGGTTTTTATTAAACCCATTGACTACCGCCGAGAGAAAATGAGCATATCACCCTACTGCAAAGCGGGGGTATACATCCTCATGAGCCCCCCCCCACCCTCCCCGCAGTTGCGGGGGCCCATGAGGATCTATGCCTGTTGTTAAAACCTCTTAGATGGCTGGAAATCTTAGTACATTGAATCCGCTGAAAAACACACAGAGTCTGAAAAACACAAGAAGATGGGATGAACCATAACTCACAAAGTCCCTTCTATATGAGAGCTTTACTCGCTGTCAATGGTCTCTACCTTTTGTCTGTTACTTGATTCTGATGTTGAATTATCTCATATTGAAAAAGTCTCGCAGATCTGCCAAAGCGTCAGTGAGTTCTATAAGGGGAGCAGGACATACGCGTCATTGATTTGTCAGACGCCATTTGTCATGACGCAAGTTTTAGTTTTTACGTAATTTTATATTTTACGTGATATGCGTTTCACTTTCGCGTCATAGGCTTAACAAAAAAAAAAAAAAAAAAAAAAAAAAAAAAAAAAATGGTGACAAAACTATAACTTCACGGTACAATTTCAGTCTTGCTATAATTTGTGTGAAAGCAGGTTGACTTTACCTAACTATATGTTATACTAAGTACACGGGTCATCTGCATGCTCTTCTGAAAGCGCGTCGATGTGTGTGTGCCGGCGTGCATGCGCGCGCTCCAAACATCTACAAGAGGCGTAGATCCTGATGCGCCACGCGCGCATGTTTGAGAGAGAGAGAGAGAGAGAGAGAGAGAGAGAGAGAGAGAGAGAGAGAGAGAGAGAGAGAGAGAGAGAAAGAGAGCCTCTTTTACGTCACCGCCACTGTATGACTTTCTGTAGAAGTCAAAGTTTTTTACTGTTTTAATTCTTTTCGGAAAAGAAATAATTTTAAATAAAGAAGTTGAAAGGATACAAAGCTGGCTAACAAACTCATCCAATGTCTTTCTCCAAACTAGCTATATGCAAAAGTTCAAGTTAATATGACAAAAATTACGGTCTCTAATCCGGGTCAACCGACTTCCTATAGACGGTTGTTTATGTCTTCAATGAGACATTCAGTTACAATATGCTCGGAGGCTCTCTTAGCCACCCACTTAAGAAAGTTTTTCGCCAAGTTTTAAGCTTGTGTATACAGAAATATCGGAGATTCTCTTGTTTATATATATACGCACTCATATACGCACAAACATCATACGCACATACGGCGCTTCGCGCCAAATGTACGTTCAGCAGCGAGGTTAGCGTAACTAGACATGACGTAATTTGTATCTTGTTACTTCAATTGTTAGAGGTTAGAGGTTTAGCCTGCCCGCCTTTGACATCATGGACATGCTATTATATTCGCCCCACCGCGATCCTTCCTAAAAAGTCGCTTCTATAAATAGAAGGGACTTGAAAATGCGTCCACTAGTTGTAAACAAGCCAGCACCAAACTGTGACCAAAACGTTACCGTTGCTTCTGTGCGAAGGTTAACTCATTCGCGGCCGCATGGCTAGGAAACCATCGCATGTGGCCGCCTAGTTGGTGAGCAGCCATGAACCGTCCAAGGACCGCAAAGACATGCAGACGACCAGCCAGAGGCGAAGCACCTCAGGACCTCAAAAACATCACGAGGCCCCTCGACTCTTGCATAACTCTTCTGTTCTGTTCGCTGTTCTCCGGCAGTGATTGGTTTAACCCGTTCAGTGCCAGATGACGCAGTGTTTCTGCGACCTTCGTTAATTCAAGACACCCCCCCCCCCAAAAAAAAAAAAAAAAAAAAAAAAAAAAAAGGAAGAAAAAAAAAAAAGAAACGTTAGATGTCCCAGGAACGTGAGTTCAAAGTGGTGTCAGCAAGAGGCATAGATCCTCATGAGCCCCCGCAACTGCAGGGGGCTCATGAGGATCTATTATACCTCTTGCAGTTTGGGTGGTGGTCACATTTTCTAGGCACCGAAAGGGATTAAAAGTGCAATGTTGGCGTTTTAACAAACAAGAGGGGTTCATATAGTGTAACCCCTTCACTGCCAGGGCCTTATACTTATGTTCCACTCATTAACAGTCTTCTCAAAGTTGTTTTTTTTTCTCTTCGACATCGTGCCTATATTGGAGAGGCCCACCCTGGATCTCTCACGGCTTTTCATGTCACGTCAAGCAGCTGCCCGCTGATCATTAGAGCCTGGACCTCTTGAAACCGAGTGACTGCTTTGTCCCGACAGTTAGGGGGTTAAACATTATACCTATAGACTGCTTAGTCTACGGCTACTACTATCGTGTGACGAGCAAAAGAAATGCAGCATCATCGTAATCATCGGAAGTTCACACTGAAGTGTTTCCGATGATTTCGATGATGTTGCATTTCTTTTTCCTCGTCAGTGTATGATGTTGAGGGGAGATAATATTTATGATCACGCGGAATACACAAAACTACTATACCTCTGGGACCAGCAGCATGAATGTGCATAGTCCTGCGCCAGCCACTAAGCAAGGTATAGTCCTGGGGCCAGTTGCATGAACTTAGTCCTGCGCCAGCCACTAAGCAAGGCGCACCTTGCTTAGTGGCTGGTGCAGGACTAAGCTCGCTCATGCAACTAGCCCTCCGCCAGCCACTAAGCAAGGGTGCTTCGCTGTAGCAGTGCACCTTGCTTAGCGGCTGGCGCAAGACTAAGCTCACTCACACAGGAGACGTCAGTAAGCACACGCTAAAACAGGCATTAGCAAGGGACAGAACTGTGCCCTCCTTACAGAAAACCATGCCGAATTAGGCACACAGATCAGCAGCTGTCGAGGGTTCTGATTTTACGAGCAGATTTCACGCATATGCATTCTTCGAGGCCGCATAGTTGATTTTATCACAGACGCTTTAAGTTTTCACCCACAATGTAAACGGGGCGCAGGAGGAGCCGCTCTCTTTTGTGGTGAAATTTCTCCACTGTCTCAATTACTGGGTCATGAGACGACCCCCGGTGCAAGTATTCCAAAGACTATAGATGGAGACTGTATCGCTGACTCAGTGACGACATAAGACTTTAGCAATTTCAATAGAGACGACTGGTGCACGAACCTCTTTACGTGTGAATGGTCTGTCTGTGCTTTGGGGCTTGCGGTGGGTTGGTAAAGTCTGGAAATTAGTTATGTGTGCAGGTCTGTGATTTTGGGCCTTACGGATTCGCCGTAAGTTCCAAAAATCACAGACCATCACAATATTTTTCATATAATTATTACGAACACTTGTGCTAACTACTGAAAAAAAGTCGGTGCAACACAGATCTGTAGTAATAAGTCCTTGGGCAGTAGTCAGTTCTGCTGAAAATATAGCGGGTAACTATACTGACGAGCAAGAGAAATGCGACAATTTTGGAATCATCGGAAACACGAAAGTGTTTCCGATGATTCCAAAATAGTCGCATTTCGTTTGCTCGTCAGTATATTATGAATGCATAAGTGAGTTTGTTTATAGAAGAGAAGATCAACAGACGGCATTCAAAGACTAACCAGACGACTCCTGGAGTCAGCCTGAGACGACAATGAAGATCAGATAAAACTGAGCAGCAACTGACGCTTACTTTCACGTGGGTGCGGGTCGTCAGGTACATGGTGACGTTATTTACGTGGGTGGAACCCTCAGTCTCTATACCCAACTTTTAAAAATCACTGATTAAGACACACATTACAAATACTGATGCAGTAATAAGTCGTTGAAATCTTAACCCCTTTCCTGCCACTGTACGGACATGTTTGTTTCGGAAATCTTCGTTCACTCAACGACCACGAGCCAACACCGTCCAAGTAACATGGGTCCAAACTGGTCTCAGCAAGAGGCATAGATCCTCTTGAGCCCCCGCAGTCGCAGGGGCGCATGAGGCTCTATGTCTCTTGCAGTTGGATCGTGTTCACTTTTCTCTCGGCATTGAAGGGGTTAATTTACAAAATCATGTGTTAACCCGTGATTTCCGAGGGAAAAGGGAACACGACCCAGCTGCAAAACACGAGGATCCTCATCAGCCCCAGAAGTTGCGGGAGCTCATGAGGATCTATGGCACCAGTTTGTATCCATGTTGAGGATCTTTGGGGTTGAAATAACGAATACTGACTACACAAACACAACCAGCGTCTCCTGGCAGTGATTAAACACTTCGGCAAATGGAAAGCAGACGATTTCCGGAAATCGGATGCCCAGGTCAAAATCAAACGGCGGATTAAAAACCCGGACCCAAACCGACACGATATCGCGTGTTTGGGTCCGGGCTTTTCATCCGCCGTGTTCGTCGAAACGCGTGCAATTGTGATCTACTTCTGATTTCCGAACAGCGTCTAATTGCGTTTGTATTTTTGAGCCGGCATGGGAAGATGAGCATGGGAAGACCGGCTAATCCCGGGCTTTAGCCCAGAGTCCTTACAGCAGGAGATTGATTGACCATGATAATTCAAGGGTAGTGCCAGATTAGCTTGGCGCCTTCAGGCGCCAAGCTAATCTGGCACTAACCTTGAATTATCATGATCAGTCCACCTCCTGCAACTGGTACATAGTGGTTAAGTAACACTTCCGAACCGGCTTTGGGAAATGGGACCTTGCGACTAAAAGGGTTGAAATGGAAGTGTGTCATTGCGGTTTGCGCGAAATAAAAACAGCAAGAAGGCGTGGGATAGTCGGCAAACACCCTTGAACTATCCTGGTCGATCTGTCTCGAGAAACCGTGATGTCGTCTTCAGAGGGCAACTCCCAACTTTGGGACTGAACTGCGATCTTGGGACGTGTGAAACGATAGTGCAAACAGATGTACAACTTCGCACGGAACAGGCAACGCTGACTACAGGGGGGGGGGGGGGAGGGGGGGGGGAGGGGGGGGGAGGGGGGGAGGTGGCACATCACACGTACTAGCCCAGTCAGCAAAGATCCTCGGCCCCCCGATGGCCGCACTGCCGGAGGTATACTGACCTAGTGTGCAACGGGTCATAGGGCCGACATTGGCCAAATGGCCTTGTTGTGCGAATCGTGTACACTAGTACAGGGACCGGTAAAGCTCATGGAACAGAAAAGCAACAAGAACAAAAAAAAAAGAAAAAAAAAAAAAAAGAAAGAAAGAAAGAAGAAAACAACAACAACGACTAGAATAACAACAACAGCAACAACAATAACAGTGTCATGAAAAAAAATGAAACCCCTCACTTTTTTAAACATAAAGCCCTCGGGTGGAAATCGCCAGCAATCACTTAAGGCCCCGCCACACGAGCCGGTTGTGCCCCGATTTTGAAGCCGATTCCGATCCGATTGCGATCGGATGACGTCAATTATCCGATCCGGTCCCAATCGGCTGGGAATCGGGTGTCTAGAACCTGCTCTATTTTCCCGATCCGAATCGGCCCCGGTTGTAAGCTTCAACCAATCAGAGCGCGTCTCGCAAAGCATGTCGTAGTTTGCAATTGGCGGAACACGCCTGTTGTGATCAGTACCGGCCACCGCCGTTGCTGAAGTTTCGCACGCCTCTTCCCGAATATGATGCAAAACTGCTGATAATGCAAGCACATCATCATCACTGTCAAAACTAGCAGCCATTTTGCAGAACAGGTACGACTTTGATCTTCGATTCAAACCGGTCGGCTAAACAAGTCGGGAAACTGATGTGTGGCAGTGCACACGTTTTTTTTAAGTCCGGCCCGATCACCCCTCGATTCGAAACTGATCGGGAATCGGCCTCAAAACCGGGCATGTGTAGCGGGGCCTTAACAGTGGTGTCTTCAGTGTTGCCTTGTCTTGTTTTGTCGCCTTCTGAGACGCTCATTTTATAACGAGGGTGAGGGGCGGAAGCCGTACAAGCCCTGGGCATGGTAGCTGCGCCATTTAAACGTTGAGCGTCGTAAATGATGGTGGGCATTACTGTTGCCGTAGGATTGGCATTCATGTTTTGTTTAGTTATGCTCGGTTTAACCCCTTCACTGCCCCTGTAGGCCTACGCACACTGCACGTCCGAAATCTGTGTCAATTCGACGCGAAAGAGCTCCAGCCGTCCCCACTGATGAACAGTGGATGGAAACTGGTTTCACAAGAGGCATAGATCCTCATGAGCCCCCGCATTCGCGAGGATCTATGCCTCTTGCAGTTAGATCGTGTTCAAATTTTCTCGGCAATGAAGGGGTTAATTTGTTTTGCTGTTGTTGTTTTGTTTGTTTTGCGTTGGTTTAGATTGTTTGACTACTACTGGTTTCTCTTGCCTTTGTTCTGTTGTTGGTGTCTTGTTTTGATTTGGTCTGGTTGGGTTTGATTGATCTGGTTGGGTTTGTTTGGTGTGTGTGTCTGCGTGTGTGTGTGTGTGTGTGTGTGAGCGTGTGTGTATGTGTGTGTGTGTTAGTGCGCGCGTGCCTAAGCGTGTGTGTTTGCGTGCGCGCACGTGCGTGCTTACGCGTGTGTGCGTGTGCGTGCGTGCATGCGTGCCTGCGTGTGTGCGTGTGCGTGCGTGCGTGTGCGTGCGTGCGTGTGCGTGCGTGCGTGTGCGTGCGTGTGTGTGTGTGTTTGCAACCCCGTTTTGCTTGTTCGTTATTCTTTGCTTTCGGTGTTGTTGTGTGTTTGTGTTTCTGCTGATATCCTTTGACTGCGAGAGACCACGCTAGCTCTGCCTGCATGTCGTTGCCTTTGACGGGCAGAGGGAAAATTGTCCTACACAACTGACTAGGCGGAGGTCGACAGACCCGTTTTCACCATGAAAACCCACCTACGGCACAATATACAAAGAGCCATATATTAGTACATGGACATATACTGACAGTGTTTCCGATGATTCCAAAAATGTCGCATTTCTTTTGCTCGTCAGTGTACACGGTGAAAACGCGTCAGTCTCGACCCCAACTGATCGACTAAGTAGGCAATTACGGAAACTCACCCCACGGTCACTGACCCACCATAGAGTTAACCTTTTGACTTTTATCCCCTTGACTGCTGCTGACGCTTATTAACCCATTCTCTGCCGAGAAAAATCAAACACGATCCAACTGCAAAGAGTCATAGATCCTCGTGAGCCCCCGCATGCTTCTTGCTGACGCCACTTTGTATCTATGTTCCTTGTACAGGCGTTGAGTCAATAAAACTTTGAGAAACCAACCACTGGCAGGGAAGAGGTTAAAATCATGAAAGATTACAACGAGACGAAGTGTTTCGTGGTGGGGTCAGTCGTAGTGGTAGTATGATAAACACACCAGGCGCACGCACGTAAGGTTCTTTTAAATAAACTTCATTCAGCTGCAACCCGTCACACGTGGCTTAAGGATGTAGACAATACTGGAGTAACAGTTCCAACAATATTTTAATTCAGCGATGCGATCTCCACACAATGCAGTTTCAAGTCAAATGCACCAACACTGATAAAAAGTCTCTTCTGCAAATGTCCACACCGCCGACACAAAGTCTCTCTACAACGTACACCACACTGTTACGCTGTTTCTCTCACAATGTACGCCCTATACGGGCCACGTACCTACGATAACTGTGTGTCTCTACAACTGACAAATGCAAGACAATGTACCCACGTGCTTTCCTAGCGCCCTCTTTATATATACTATCAATTTCCAGAATCATCTACGAAAATCATACAACGCAACCAATCAGAACAAAACACTCAACTGAAACTCATAAATAAGAATTTTCTGGAATCACTAAAATAGGCTACAAAAACTCGGCTGCTCATTTCAGCTCTAAATCCTAATATGTAATGAAGTCACATAAAAGTATGGTAGCCCTATCACGACCTTGCATATCCGCTCTAGAAGTTTCTCGACCCTTCACACACAAAAAAAAAAAAAAAAAAAAAAAAAAAAAAAAAAAAAAAAAAAGCATGCTCAATTCACGCGCACAGAAAAACAAAATGTTGCGAAGTGTCGCTAATTTACCGACGTCACACATACGAGGACACTAGACAGTGCGACCTTTCTAGAACGTTCTGGACTAAACTTAGCGTATCATAACGAAGTGAATTCCGCTCTGCGCAACCGAAAGAAAATGTTACTTAAAAAGATACGTGAATCATAACCATGATAGCTCAAATAAATATCGGATCGTTTCCTACGATTAACACATGTATGCTCTCACAGGACAACACAACCACAATCGTAACACGAAGCAACTTCAGAGGCACTTGAACAATGGCTAATCTGGGTGGAAAGGGGTTACAGGGATTCCGGGCACCCACCCCCGGGTTGTTTGATATTTTGGCGAATGGTGAGAGTCTCTAACACGCGCCTTCTCTCTCTCTCTCTCTCTCTCTCTCTCTCTCTCTCTCTCTCTAGTTAATGGATCACACTCTCAAGTGAAGGAGGTTAAGTGTGGAGTACCTCAAGGGTCAGTGTTAGGGCCTCTTCTATTTTGTTTATACATCAACGATCTGCCTCTTCACCTAACCTCCGAATCTGTCGAATGTGACTTGTTTGCTGACGATACTTCAATCCACACGGCAAATAAAAACCTTAATGTGGTTGCAGAAAACCTACAACAGAGCCTTGATGAGGTGTCCGCCTGGTGTGAACGTAACTCAATGAGTATCCATCCAGCAAAAGCTAAATCAATGGTAATTGCGACACGCCAAAAACACCAACTAACCCCCCTTTCACTTCATTTGTCCTTCGAAGGCAATATTGAGCAAGTGTCTGAACACTGCCTCCTTGGAATTATCATAGATGATCAGCTCAAATGGCAGGCACACACACATAAAGTGTGTAAAACTGTTTCAAGAAACATTTTCATGCTGTCCAAACTGAAGCACTTCACTGACTTTGAAACCAGAAAATTATTTTATTATGCACATATTCAGTCCCACATTAATTATGCTTCCACTGTGTGGGATGGCTGCAGAGATGTACATTTAAAAAGACTGAACTCTTTACACAGACGAGCAGCGAAAATAATTTTACCTGATCCTACTTTGACAACGGATGATAAGATTCACAAAGCGGGACTTCTTTCTCTCAAGAATCAGTTTGCATTCAACAAAGGTGTTCTTCTTTTCAAGATTCGGAATGACAACAATCCGGAATATTTAACCCAGCTGCTAGTCCGGTCACAGTCCCGCTATGGCGATACAAACAGCCTGTATGTAGTACCCAAAACCAGAATAGACTTATTTAAAACCAGTCTAGCATTCTCGGGGGCGACTTTGTGGAATTCTTTTCCATCGCAAACGAAGACCACTCCAACGGTATCATGTTTCAAGAAAAGTCTTTTTAAACATTTATCTTCGCTGCCATAACTATCTGCAAGCTTTGCTTTCTATACGTAGATATCATTGTTAGTAATGTACCCATTCTACTGCTGTGTATGTCTAGTGCTGCTGTGTTGTTGCTTTTTTTTCTTCCTTACCATTGCTCCCCCTCCCCCAACACACCCGTAGGCGTTGGTCCTATACATGTATAATGTTATGTAATTGTTGTGTTGTAGATGTAGCAACGGCAGATTTGAAAAATGGCATTGCCTCTAGCATTGTTAATATCTTTACCGTTGTAAAATAAAGATTCATTGATTCATTGATTCTCTCTCTCTCTCTCCCCTCCACCCTCCCCGCTTCGTTCCGATTTTTCGGCCCCTGGAAGCAAGGTCTAGCGTCGGGAGGCCTTTTGTATCAGGTTGAAGGTCCCAAACAAAAAGTTGGACCCCCCCTCCCCCTTACCCTATTTAGGGTGTTTGGAACCCCCTTCCTTCCCCCCCCCCCCGCCCCCTAGTTGTTTGATCTCTAACACGTATGCGCCCTCTCTCTCTCTCTCTCACCCCACCCCCTCCCCGCTGTCCGATTTTTTCGGCCCCTGGAAGCAAGGTGTAGCGTCGGGGGAGGCCTTTTGTATCAGGTTGAAGGTCCCAAACAAAAAGTTGGAACCCCCCCCCCCCTACCCTCGGAGGTAACTGATCCGCCCCTGTTGGGGATCTATGCCTCATGCTAGGGAACGGAGGGTTAAATGCAAAGACGTTCCTGATAATCTATGCCTGTAGGAAACAGAAAGAGTTCGCCGTGGATACAGGATTGCTGAGTGAACAGATGGGTCAGCGACCAGCCTTGAAAGCGATACAATTCGACTGATGGCGGCGCTACATGACAGACGCATGTTGTGCAAAGCATCACCGTGTCTATTTCAGGAATTTGTCCTGTGGACAGAGACACAGACACAGACAAAGCAAGAGACACACCGGTTATCTGCCTCGATTCGCTGATCAGCGGTGACAAATCGAGGGAGACCTGAACTAGTGTGAAACAGAGTAGAGACTCTTTCAAGTTTCACTGACCTGCGGCCAACTTCAAGTTTGAGTAGGCATCCTGGTCTGTGAGTTGCTTTACCTTTACAGTTCGTTAACCCCTTCACTGTCAAGAAAAGGTGAACGCGATTCAACTGCAAGAGACATAGGTCCTCATGACCCCCCTCGACCGCGGGGGCTCGTGAGAATCTACGCCTCTTGATGAGGCCAATTTGTGTCCATGTTTCTTGGACGACCGGTGTCGGCTTTTGTGTCGCTGAATGCGGAAGGGGCTGAAGACAGCAAGCTAATCTGGTACTACTCTTGAACTGTCACTTACCATCCACCTCACGCAGGCACGTAATAATCCATACCATACCGAGGCTAAAAGCTTTAAATTTGTACTCTGCCATATGCAAGCTACATTATAGTACTTACAGATAAGGATATAGACCAATGGCTTTAGTTCAAGGGTAGTGCCAGAATAGCTTGGCGCCTATAGGCGCCAAGCTATTCTGGCACCACCCTTGAGCTATTTTAGTCAAACTTATTTCACACACTGGTGTATTCCGAATGATAAGGGGTAACGCACACACACACACACACACACGAAACTGAACCACTGAGACTGAGAAAATGGACTCCTGAAAATCTCGATTTTCAGATAAAGGCGTCTAGACGATCCCCTCACAATGTTTCATTTTTGCGTGTGGCATGCGTACATAGCTGGCTTGTTAGGGCGAGATTAGACAATTGTGGCGTTGCGCAGGGCTCCGATTTTGCAATGTAAGGCAACACCTGCAACTTTTTTTTTTTGTGGCAACGAACAGGCCCTGGCGCCTTATTTGGGAAGGCGAACGCCGATAAGCCATTAACCCCTTCACTGCCGAACAGAAAGTGAACGCGATCCAACTGCAAGAGACATATATCTTCATGAGCCCCCGCAGTCGCGGGGGCTCAAGAAGATCTATGCCTCTTGCTGAGACCAATTTGTATCAACGTTCCTCTGCCGACGGCTAATGAACTGACAAAGATTTCCGAAACAAAATCCGCGCCCATTAGCATTGAAAGGGTGAACACTCGATTAAAAAAAAAAACCAAACTCATCTGCTAATCGTTCACACTAAAATTAACAAATATAGACAGAAATTATCTGCGGTTTCATCCGCTGAAGACATACACACTTGATACTAGAATTGAGATTTTGCCCACCAGGCCAACCGTTTGATGTTTGCATGCGTAGTCATACGATCTCCTGTATGCTGGTTTCTGGATTTGGGGCCTTACGGTCTAGGCCACTAGGTTCGCGGGCCTCACAGACCCGCACCAGAACATCATGATGCAGGATAGTGCAGTCGACTGCAAGATGAAGAGAAGATACAGCGTAGACACAAAACTCTAGACTTTTCCTCACGACATGTTTTACCCACTTCACTGACAAGAAAAAGCAAATACGATCCAACTGCAAGAGGAATACACCCTCATGGACCCCCGCGACTGGCGGGCTCATGAGGATCTATGCCTCTTGCTGAGACCAGTTTGTATCCATGTTTCTTGTACGTACAGTGGCAGGCAAGGGGTTTTACAAAAAAACATTTGTGAGTCGGTCTGTGATTTTGGACCATGGGCTGTAGATTGTAACATCTAGCGCAAATTTTATTTTTTATAACGGTCCAAAAAATCCCACCATCAACTGTGCATTGAAAGTTAAACTTTTTGAAGTTTGATGACGTAATTTTAAACCACGCGTTCTCTCACGCGATTTCTCGATCAGACATCACATGCAGTTGTAACGATGATATTCTGGAGGAAAACCCCCCCCAAAACCCAAAAAGCCACCTGTCTGTAACTGTTTGCAAGAGGTATAGATCCTCATGAGCTCCCGCATGCGGGGGCTCATGAGGATCTATACCTCTTGCTTGCCTCATTTAGACCTACATCAGTTTGTCATCGATCGATGATCACCGCACACTCAGCGGACAAGACCCATCCGTGTGTGGCGGGGGGAAGTAGCTAGTGTGGCAGCCATAGGTTAATCTTAAACAAATCCTAGCGGCTTAACGGACAAGCCTGTAATCCCAAAGGGACAAAAATGTAACTGTTCTGTAAGTCCAGATACAGTGTCCATCTAATCTCCATGCAGCCGACGAGACTGTACCCCAACTGTCTGTAGCTGTTTCATTCAAAGAGCTAAAACCCCCGAAAACTTACCTCGACGCTGTAGGTTTGATGTAAATGAGACCGATAAAAATCAACAAGAGGCGTAGGGGGCTCATGAGAATCTACGCCTCTTGGAGACACTAACTCTGAATTGCTCTCATACGTTCGACTGCGCAGGGTCTTGCAATTCCGTCTGAAAACAACCCTTGTTCTTTGATGGTGTGTCTTCTTCAGTAACGCGATGCGTAGCCAGGATTACCTAATGAGGATTGTGTTCAGGTGGCATTGTGACGAGGAACAAAACGAGCACCCGTCTATCTGTGACCTGATCAGCGTCCGAATCGCAACTGATAGTACCGTGGATTATGTGCCACTGTGGTCTACCGCACGCCGCTCTGCCATCGTTAGAAAGGTTTCTAGAGATCAACATCCTCTAGATGTGAGTTCGTCGAAGGGTCACACAGGGCAAGTGCTGTTTCTTTGCACCACAATAGCTCAAGAGTGGTGCCAGAATAGCTTGGTGCCCACAGGCACCTATAACTCAAGGGTGGTGCCAGAATCGCTTGGTGCCTAAAGGCACCTGTAACTCAAGGGTGGTGCCAGACTGGCTTGGTGCCTACAGGCACCTATGACTCAAGGGTGGTGCCAGAATAGCTTGGTTCCTATAGGCACCAAGCTATTCTGGCACCACCCTTGAGTTATCGTGGTGAAAAGAAACATTCCGCACGCTTTGCACTGGTTAGAACAGTTTCTAGACAACATCTTCGAAATATGTCTGTAGTCTAAGGGTCCTACAAATTACACCACGGTAGTTCAAGGGTGGTGTTGTTTCTTTTCACCACGATAGCTCAAGGGTGGTGCCAGAATAGCTTGGTGCCTGCAGGCACCAAGCTATTCTGGCACCACCCTTGCATTATCGTGGTGAAAACAAACAGATTAATGCGCCCAGGGGAAAAGGAGGGCTTGCTCTAGATAGCATGTCCGTTAAAAAAATCCTGATAAGTCTATGTGGCACAGCTGAAGTGCGCCTGAATTGATCAGTGTTCAGGTCGTACTCCATTGGCAGTAGCTGTCCCTCACCCCCATAACCTACCCGTCCATTATCACTACAGTGCCGTTGACGTTAAACCCCCAAACCAACCCAGCCAAATGTCTACTGGTTTGTGATTTTTGTCCTTAAAAGTAACGGCTAGCAAATAACAGACCAACACACAACCATAAAGTCAAAAATCAAATAAACAAATTGTATTACAACTTTAACCCATTTAGCCCCAACGTCCTACAGCAGCGCCTGCAGGCGCCAGGCTAATCTGACACTACCCTTGAATTATCATCCATCTCCTGCACCTGTTATGTTGTCGTTTGGTGACACCTCTAAAATTTCGGAAATGCGGCCGCTGGTTTAAATGGCTTAATAGGTACCGAATAATGGATGAGAACATGAATGTGTGTTTTCAACAGAAATCGTAATCGTGAACGGTCCGCCAGATTTGTGTATAGTTATAATTTGGTGGGAATAGTTACGTGAAAAATGAGTGGAATAGACTTTTACTCATGGAAAGTGTATTAAAATTTGCGTAACAATGTCACATTGCTCTCAACTTGAACAAAATCCTGACCATAGGAGATAATTTGGTGCGATATTTCACGATGCTACATAATAGATTCTTACATCTATATTTAGGTGATACTGAGAATCTCACTCGCGTGGTTTTAAAACCTTATTCTACGAGCGAAAGCGAGTGGATAAGGTTTTAAGATCACGAGAGTCAGATTCTCAGTTATCACCTAAACACCGATGTAAGAATCTATTTCTTACCTTTTTCTTAGCATGCATCCGATGCGAGTTGGCTTTTGGCACACGCCAAGTCACAACACAGCCGCCATTCAGTGTGTCTTGGCAAAAATCTGGACGTATTTACTATGTAATGTGACGTCAATATTTTGGATGCCAGAGAAATGTTCGTACATCATGATGTCACTAATAGCACAATTCATGACGCCAGGTCAGTCGCCACTATGAAATGATGTCATTGCACGTGCGCTGAAAGTAGGTCAGGTTTCAGTGTGCCTGTACCTTTTTGTAGACTAGACTTTCTACAAGACAATTTTATGCACACTTGGCCGTTTACGCTGCAAAGCTGTATCACACACGTGTGATACGGCGGCCAAGCTGTAATCACGTGCGCGATACAGCTTTTCCGCTTAAAGGCAGGAAATGAAGGTTTGTAAGAAACTGTTAGTTATTTGGGTTTGTGACGCTGCCTGCAATGTGAGGTAGTCAAAAGTTTATGTTGCAGAAAAAGTCAGTACATACAGACAGGCACGTGCACTCGAGCGCGGGCATGCACGCACGCTCGGTCGTACACACGCCGGCACACACACTCACATGCACACATACGCGCGCACACGAAGACGCACACACTGGTACACGCAAGCGTCACTCAAATGCTCGCACACGCAGCAAGTGCACGCACGTGCATATTGAAGTCTATTTCATGAAATTAAAGTACACGCATACACATGCACGCTCAGACAAACCCATACTGGCATAAGAAAATCCACCAATTAAATGCAGCTGCTGGAAATAAGAACCACAAACAAGACTCAATTTTAAAACTATTTATTTTCAAAGAAAACAGGGCACATTTTAGAGAGACGCAAAGCAGTAATTAAACATACAAACTGTACCGATATGTGCTGGTCTGTGATTTTGAACCTTACGGCTGAAAGCCGTAAGGTTCAAAATCACAGACCAGCACACCATCATACTACATACACACACAAACATGACAGGCAGTGAAGATAAACTAGTTCTGCATACAGCTGGCTGGGGGACTAAAGGCGGTTCTGTCTGCAATCGTCAGTTTCACGTTCCCGTAGAAAATCGTGTTGCTGAAGTGCGCTGCACAATGAAACAAAAACAAACAATGTGTTAGCCCTTTCAGAAAAAAGCGAACATCATTCAAGTGCAAGGGCCATAGATCCTCCTTTTGTTTCCTTCTCGAACGCCGTCGCACTTGGAGTTTGGCTCTCAAAATGAAATCTGTGGTCTTCTGTAGCGCCTCCACAGGCCCGTACAGTTTCTCTTGTAGAGTGTGGGGGGGGGGGGGGGGGGGGGCCTTCGGGCCATATCTCCTCCCTTTGCGGGGCTTATGAGGATTTATGCCTCTTGCTGACACCACTTTGCATCCATCTTCACGGGGCGGATAGGGGTTTACTGGGTCTGAAATAACTAGGCTGACTTTAGAAAGACAGTCAGCGTCCACCGTCAGTGAAGGGGTCAAAGTTGATGGGGTAGAGGGGGGTCACATTAGGTCAGTCGTTAATCACGAAATTAACAGTTGCGTCAAACGAATAAAAATTGGTGTCACGAATCTACCCATGTCCATCCTAACTTATTGTTTGCTCAGCATTTTAGTCCTACAGAAAGATTGCAAAGTAAAGTAGGTAAATGACTGTCAGGGGAGAGAATTGCGCATTATATGATCATTGGTCGATAACGCACAAGTCTCTCCCCTGACAGTGCTTTTACCTACTTTACTTTGTAATCTTCCTAAAATATTAGCACTGGCAGTCTCCCCACTTCTTTTCATTTTTTTTTAGTCTTACAAGTCGCGAGAGCTGAATATTACAAACAGTGCCCGATTAGCCGATCCATGGCATCTCCTGCAGCACTGACTGATTCTCTGCCCTGTTCAGTGCATGCAGCGAATCGAAGGAGAGAACCAGTGTTAATACAGCCGCTGACTGCCGTAACTAGAGAATTAATCCCTCTTGCAGACACGCGAGTGGCAACTGAAATCACTGGTTGGGATAGAGAAAATAATGTATAAACCCTGTTAGCCCCAAGGTCCTGTTTTGGAGATGTTGCTTAATGGCTATGTACCAGTTGCAGGAGATGGATTGACCTTGATAATTCAAGGGTAGTGCCAGATTAGCTTGGCGCCTGAATACGCCAAGCTAATCTTGCACTACACTTGAATTATCAAGGTCAATCAATCTCTTGCTGTAGGGACTCGGGGCTAAATAGGTTAACGACGTACATATCAATGCACCATATTCATTTCTCCTTGTCACCGTAAAACAAGACAACTTCTTGTGACGTTTCTCTACCCGGCACCAACATATGACTGGAATATTACTGACCTCCTCCGTCTGAGCCTGCGACGGTCTCAACCACAGGGACACAGCGCTCGGTGTCGACAGCGAAGCGAACCTGCATTTTACTGCCGTCCTTAGACGGGTACATGAACTCAAAGGTGTTGACCGTCAGACTCTTGGCGCCATACCCGAATTTGCCGGTGCGCACAAAGGTGGCGTTATCTGCAAGCAAAAAGAGTGACGATTGGATGGATGAAATGACAGAGGTGCCCGAATGTGTCAGAATCCACAAAAGCTGCGTTGTCTCGAAAAGAAAAGAAAAGAAAAGAAAAAAAAAAAAAAAAAAAAAGAAAGAACGGTGAATAAACAGATGGATGAAAATGACAGATGCAGGTTGTGTCCCTTGAAACCAAAAGACAGTGCAAGCAGTTTACACTGGCTGTCTCCCTCGATTCGCTGCCGCTATATCAGCGGCAGCGAATCGAGGGAGACAACCAGTGTGGTAACAGTTTGACTATCTTGACAGTTGCCTATCCATTTTCTGGTGACAGTGACCAGATGTACCAGTATTCACTTAACTCATTCTACCCCAGACACACAACAGCAAGCTAAGGATCGACCATGCTAGTTCAAGGGTGATGCCAGAATAGCTTGGCGCCTACGGGCGCCAAGCTATTCTGGCAACACCCTTGAACTATCATGGTCGATCTGTGTCCTGCACTGCAATGCAATCTTCAGAGATCAACGGCAAATTTTGGGGATTTCGGTGTTGGGGTAGAATGAGTTAAGGCAGCTGTTTTAACCAAAAGATTAACTCATTCGGCGCCGACACACCACAGCAATACATAGATCGAGCATGATAGTTCAAGTGTGGTGCCAGAATAGCTTGGCGCCAATCTATTCTGGCACCACACTTGAACTATCATGCTTGATTTGTCTCTAGAACTATGATACAGTCCTTCAAAGGCCAATTTCAACATTTGGGATTGCGGTCCTGGGACAGAATGTGTTAAAAGATCCAAGCTGTGTGTTATCTGCTGTACTGATATATTGTATTGTACTGTATTGTATTGTATTGCACTGCATTGCATTAGACTGCATTGCATTGGATTGCATTGCATTACATTACATTGTATTGTATTGCATTGTATTGTATTGTATTGAACAGATAAACGTTCCCACTAGCGAGATAAAGAAAATAGTCTTTTCATTTTTTGTGGTTATCTTGGGACGCAACAACAGAAGTTGAATCATGATAGTTCAAGAGTAGATTTAGAGTAGCTTCGCGTCTACCAAAGCGGTAAGTTTAATTTGGCACTCCGCCGTAGTTTCACGCTGGAGAAACGGAGTTTAACTCTTTCGAGACGTGCCGCAACCGGATCCGCGGCATCAAGCCGCGTATCCGGATGCGACACGTCTCGATTGTGTTAACTCTGCCTTAATGTCATTCTGACAAAACGAAAATACCTCTGACGCTGTTGTGAAGTGACAACGAAGTTGTTCCGCTTTGGCAAGATACTCAAAACCTGATAAATAACTCCGTCGTCCATTTAAAACAACGAAGAGTTTGTTAAGGAGTTGTCCCGCTTTGCCAGGAGCTGTCCCGCTTTGTCAGAATCTGTTACAGCTTTGCAATGCGACAATGGGTTTGCTGGCAAAAGCACTGCTATGCACGTGTTTCCAGCAGCTCGAGATGTGGTCTGGGCCGGGAATGCCAATGTCAATCAGATCGAATCAAATCAAATCAGATCAGATCAACTCAGTTCAACTCAACTCAACTCAACTCAGGTCACATCAGCTCAGCTTAAATAAAACAGAGAAACTTAAATAAATTCAATCAAAGTATGTCCAGTCCAGCTGAATACTATAACCCTAACCAACCCAAATTAGAACAGACAACCCAACAGAACCAAAAGCATAATGCATAATAATGGGTAGACCATCGAAGCCGATGATGTCGTCATTGTGCATGACTTCTGTTTGTGGGTGCGGGTGTGGTTGGCCAAGCCAATCCTGGAGCGAAGGCAATGGGGGCACTGGAACGTAGCTGTAGGGAGAGTCGACGCGGTCTTTCTGCGAGCTCTGGCACTGGTGATCCGTTCACGCCGATTTTGTTCAAAGAGCGTGCAGGCTTTCCTGGTGGCGGCACGCCAGCCAGATCTGTCTTGTGCTTGTGCTTCAAGTTCCTTTACCGGGAAGACTCAGTACTTGAGGCTGTCTTTTATGCAGTCTTTGAAGCGTTTCTTTGGCCGTCCTTGCTTCCGGTGGCCTTTTGAGAGTGCACCATACAGGAGTTGGCGTGGCACACGAGAATCATCCATGCGTATGACATGACCTGTCCAGCGAAGTTGTGTCTTTAAGATCAAGGCTTCAACACTCACTAAGCCAGCATTGTCCAGGACTTCCAGGTTTGTCACCTTGTCTTGCCATTTGATGCCCATGAGTGAGCGCAGTGATCTCATGTGGAAACGTTCAAGCTGCTTGAGGTGCTTTCTGTACAGCGTCCATGACTCACAGCCGTAGAGGAGGCTGGGGAGGACTACTGCCTTGTAGACTTTGATCTTGGTGGAGAGCTTGACGTTGTTGTTATTCAACACACGAGTGCGCAGACGACCCAGGGCTTGGATGGCTTTGCTGATGCGATTTCCTTGTCGATAGTACCGTCAGAAGAGATGATGCTTCCCAGGTACCTGAACTGGTCGACAGTCTTCAGCTCGGTGCCTTCAATATACACTTTGGTTGGAGGAGGGGGAGGGGGGGGGGGGACTCTTGTGCCTGGGGCTGGTTGGTGCAGGACCTCGGTCTTGTTGAGACTGATGGTGAGGCCAAACCAAAAGCAAAGCAAACGAAACCTATTACCCATACATCAGCCGAGTCAAAGCATTAGCTACCGCCATACGCAACTGTCAACAACAAGCATTATCTACTACCCCCATCACCATCTCCAGCACTACACCAGCGAGCAAAAGGTCATTTAACCGATGTCATCATCGTCAAGAGACGTCAGTCCAGTGAATTTTTCCTTGGGGCCAAATCTCCTACGCCCCAACTAGCAACTTTGATAATAACATGCAGACACGCAAAATACACTACGAGCAACTTTGACAACAACATGCGGCAGATATGAAATATATACCCTCCGGTCAGCAAAAGGTCTTCGGGCCGAAATCGGCAGTCGATGGACCGCGCACGGCCGTGCGCGGGCCATTGACTTCCGACATCGGCCCGAGGACCGTTTGCTTGTTGCGTGGCGGGTTAACATCTCGACAAATGAGGAAACCAACTCGCAAAAATGGGCACTGACCGCGTTGTAAGTCCATGGGAATTTTGCTGAAGGTCCAGTTTCCTGTGGCATCGTCCAGCGTCTTCATTTCGGAGTACACCATCTTGGCATTGTAGTCGTACTTGAAAAAGTTATTTTCCTGAGGAACAGATAGCTGACTCTGGTTGGCTCTTTTTGTCCAGTTGCGGGAGGTGGATTAAAAGTGATGGATTTGAAGAGTAAAATAAAAAGGGGTGACTTCTCACGTGTATCTCACTACGTCCTCACGACTATATTACCAGTTATAAAATAAAATATCCTGTGAGGTCTACGTCAGAGTTTTGGAGACAGATCGATCATGATAATTCAAGGGTGGCGCCAAGCCATTCTGGCACCATCCTTGAACTATCAAGATCGATCTACATCCTGTCATGGCATGCCATGACTTTGTAGGTTATGAAAGGAGAAATTAAAAAATAATCCGTTGAGGTCTACGTCAGAGATCCGGAGAAAGATCGATCATGATAGTTCAAGGGTGGTGCCAGAATAGCTTGGCGCCAACGGGCGCCAACCTATTCTGGCACCACCCTTGAACTATCATGATCTATCCACATCCTGTCTTGGCGTTTCAGGACTTTGTAGGTTAAAATAAGCAACATCGCCAGCTAGGAAAGGAGAGAACTGGGGATTTACCTCTACCCTCCTCCTCCCCACTCCGTTCACTTGCTTTCCGCCATCTATAAACTCGTCAAACTCGATGGTATTGCTGACGCAATAAGGCGGCGCCGGAGTTTGCGGTGTCTGGCCGCTCACGCCGAGGGCAAGCGTCACCGCGCTCAGTGTTAGAAAAGCCAGCATGGCTATGTGTAGATGTTAATCAATTAAGACATAAAAGTTTTGCCGTTATTTGGCAAAAGGCACTGAGTAAGTTTATGAGTTTTGAGAAAGGCGAGATTTTTATTTTTTATTGTATAACAATGATAACCTCGCTTTCCTCAAAAATAGACATCGGCCTTTTGCCAAATCACGGCAGACTTGTGTTCTGGTCTGTGGGGTACTGGACCTTACGGTATCGAGCGGTACGATTAAAAATCACAGCCCTTGTCACATTCAATCTTGCGCTTGCGATGCTGGAGATGGATCGACCATGATCGCTCGAGTAACGCCCGATTAAAAACATGAAATACCACTACTACTGCCATATTTATGTAGGTGCATCTCAGCTGCAACTTGTGACTTGCCGCCGTGAGCTGATTACGAACTCAACACGCACGCTCACGACTGAGGAGGAGGGAGAGGGATGAGGGAGGGGGGGGGGGGGGCGGTGAAGGGAATGACGTGGTGGTGGGTGGTGGTGGATTGTTCACCGGTATAGGAAATATAATCAAGGTCAGAGATATATGGATTGCCCAAATAGGTTGCAACTGAGGATCGTGTAGTACGTGTGTTAAGCATGTTCTTAATTAAACGAACTTTTGATCGGCAAACCTATATCGGAGAAGATCGGCGATCTTTTGGTTTGTTTCTTAATTGAGGTTGAACGAACCTAGGCGAAATTCAGCAAACCAGGTTTGCTATGGTTCTCTTTCTTAACTGAAGTGCTCGATTCGGCGTACTTACTGTCTGCGAAGGTGTTCAAAATGGCTGCCGATATCAGTGCCGCTTCGTGATTTGAACGATGTTTGTTTTTATACTCTTTGCAGTAGCGACCCCACAAACAGCGTTGCGCCTCCCACAAAACAATAAATATAGGTCTTGTTCTTCGCACGAGTGAAATATCGTCCGTCCGCCATATTTGTTTATATCGGTGACTGTCTTGTTATCTCCAACGCAGAAAAGGGTAAAAGTTTTGACCAATCAGAGAAAAGGTTCGCCTTGGTTTGCTCAACACGTTCAGCGAACCTTTTTTGACAGCGAACTATGGTTTGCCGAGGTTTGTGAACTACTTCGTACTTGGTTCGCCGTATCTTTAGATCGTCCAATTAAGAACCAACTTGGTTCGTCCGAGATCGTGAACTCTAGTTCGTCAGAGTTCGCGAACTAAAGTTCGTTTAATTAAGAACATGCTTTATAGTTACAGTCAGTGTTTGTCCAGTTTGGAGCCGCCAGACAGCTGCCAAGGACATAATTTGCACAAGCATGGTACACAACTATTCCGTCATTGTATCTATCATTCCTTTAAGCTCATTCTGCCCGCGACACACCGCAGCAAAGATATTGCTCGACCATGATAGTTCAAGGGTGGTGGCAGAATAGCTTGGCGCCCATGGGCGCCAAGCTATTCTGCCCCCACCCTTGAACTATCATGGTCGATCTGTCTCCTGAATTGTAATGCGGTCCTCAGAGGATAACTCCAAAATGTGGGTATTTCGTCCCTCGGGCACAATGCGTTAATTCACTAGCCGGCTTGAAGTATGTATGCCATCCAATGTATTGGACGACATGACCCTTCAGTCAAATCGGCCAATGGCTGGATATCCTGGCTGCTTTAACCCCGTCACCGCCAGTGAACGCATCTAGTGTTTTGACATCGGGCAGTCTTTGTTAACCCGTTGACTGTCAGTGGACGCAGATTGTGTTTCTGCGATCTTCGTTGCTTCAACCCCGAAACACCCTAGCGGCCGCTGACCCAGGAACTGACATGGATTCAAAGTGGCGACAGCAAGAATCATAGGTCAGTCCTCTTGAGCCCCCGCAAACTGCGGTGGCTCATGAGGATCTACACCTCTTGCAGTTGCGTGGTGTTCACATAACTTTTCTCGTCACTGAGCGGGTTAATTTTGAACCTGGTGGATACGAAGCAGAGATCTATGGAGCTCATGGGGCCGGATCTTGGTGGATACGAAGCAGACCTCTATGGAGCTCATGGGGCCGGATCTTGGAGGATACGAAGCAGACCTCTATGGAGCTCATGGGGCCGGATCTTGGTGGATACGAAGCAGACCTCTATGGAGCTCATGGGGCCGGATCTTGGAGGATACGAAGCAGAGTTCTATGGAGCTCATGGGGCCGGATCTTGGTGGATACGAAGCAGAGTTCTATGGAGCTCATGGGGCCGGATCTTGGTGGATACGAAGCAGACCTCTATGGAGCTCATGGGGCCGGATCTTGGTGGATACGAAGCAGAGTTCTATGGAGCTCATGGGGCCGGATCTTGGTGGATACGAAGCAGACCTCTATGGAGCTCATGGGGCCGGATCTTGGTGGATACGAAGCAGAGTTCTATGGAGCTCATGGGGCCGGATCTTGGTGGATACGAAGCAGAGTTCTATGGAGCTCATGGGGCCGGATCTTGGTGGATACGAAGCAGAGTTCTATGGAGCTCATGGGGCCGGATCTTGGTGGATACGAAGCAGAGTTCTATGGAGCTCATGGGGCCGGATCTTGGTGGATACGAAGCAGAGTTCTATGGAGCTCATGGGGCCGGATCTTGGTGGATACGAAGCAGAGTTCTATGGAGCTCATGGGGCCGGATCTTGGTGGATACGAAGCAGAGTTCTATGGAGCTCATGGGGCCGGATCTTGGTGGATACGAAGCAGAGTTCTATGGAGCTCATGGGGCCGGATCTTGGTGGATACGAAGCAGAGTTCTATGGAGCTCATGGGGCCGGATCTTGGTGGATACTTCTTCTTCTTCTTCTCGAACGCCGTCACACTTGGAGTTTGGCTCTCAAAATGAAATCTGTGGTCTTCTGTAGCGCCTCCACAGGCCCGTACAGTTTCTCTTGTAGAGTGGCGGGCTTCGGCCATATCTCCTCCCTCAGCGGCTGGTGGTTCCCACAGTCCTGGAGGATGTGCTCTGCGGTCTGCTCTGCTTCTCCACAAGGGCACAGGGGAGATGGCACGAGGTGGAAGCGTCTGTGCAGGTGGTAATTGAGTCGGTTGTGCCCGGTCTTCAGACGAAAGATGGTCACCTGCTCTTGTCTGGACAGCTGATGGTAACTGTCTAGGGGCCGTTGTGGTGGTCTGTACACAGACTTAATGATGGTCTTCATCTCTGTGAAGCTGACTCCATTTTCATCTTGTTCTTTCTCTGCGCCCACTTTTGCCATTCTGTCAGCTTCTTCATTGCCGTAGATGCCACAGTGTGAAGGGATCCACTGCAGCACCAGTCTGGTGCACCTGATGTTTTGCAGTGCCTCTTGTAGACGTGGCAGTTTGCTTGCTGTTGCTGCCTCAAGGACAGACATGGCATCAGTAAGGAAGACAATCTGGGCATCAGGGTCTGCAGTGCCACTAAGGGTGTTAGCTGCGCGGACTAGGGCTTCCACCTCAGCTCTGTAATTTGTGCAGTGAAGGCCTGTTGGTACTGCCTCTGCCTGCCATTTTCCGTTTGGGTACTGAATGTACACCCCAGCCCCTCCATCCTGAACTGCATCTGTGGCTGATCCATCGGTGTATGCCCGTATCCATGCTTCCTGGGGATACTTTTCTTCGAGCATGGCCAGTGTCAGGGCTTTCTTGCTCACAGTGCTGTGCTCATCTCTGGTGGTGATGTAGGGTACCGTGGAAGAGATGGTGATGTTTTCTGGCTTACAAGAAGCATAGTTCTATGGAGCTCATGGGGCCGGATCTTGGTGGATACGAAGCAGAGTTCTATGGAGCTCATGGGGCCGGATCTTGGTGGATACGAAGCAGAGTTCTATGGAGCTCATGGGGCCGGATCTTGGTGGATACGAAGCGGAGTTCTATGGAGCTCATGGGGCCGGATCTTGGTGGATACGAAGCGGAGTTCTATGGAGCTCATGGGGCCGGATCTTGGTGGATACGAAGCAGAGTTCTATGGAGCTCATGGGGCCGGATCTTGGTGGATACGAAGCAGAGTTCTATGGAGCTCATGGGGCCGGATCTTGGTGGATACGAAGCAGAGTTCTATGGAGCTCATGGGGCCGGATCTTGGTGGATACGAAGCAGAGTTCTATGGAGCTCATGGGGCCGGATCTTGGTGGATACGAAGCAGAGTTCTATGGAGCTCATGGGGCCGGATCTTGGTGGATACGAAGCAGAGTTCTATGGAGCTCATGGGGCCGGATCTTGGTGGATACGAAGCAGAGTTCTATGGAGCTCATGGGGCCGGATCTTGGTGGATACGAAGCGGAGTTCTATGGAGCTCATGGGGCCGGATCTTGGTGGATACGAAGCAGAGTTCTATGGAGCTCATGGGGCCGGATCTTGGTGGATACGAAGCGGAGTTCTATGGAGCTAGTCATGAGGCCGGATCTATGCCTCTTGCACTTGGGCGATGTCGGCTTTTCCTCCGCACTGAAGGGGTTAAAAGCGCAAAAAGGTAATGATGCACTACTTCTAAACTGTCAGATACGACGCGTTCAGTACATCACTTTATTCGTTCTGGACAAAATCAGATAATCATGCATATACCATAACATTCATCAATCAGTTTAAGGACGAAAGCATGGTGAGAGGTACTGCTCTGCAGACTAACCAAGCGCTCAGGAGAAAGGCACAGATCTGCGACCGACCGGCGTCTGCTGGTTGTTCTGCAGACAAAAAAACCAAACAAACCCACTAACAAATGAAACACGAAACAAAAGGCAAAGCCCGCCGATATTTTGTCGATCATTTGATTTTTTAAAAATCGTTTAACCCTTTGCATGTCAAAGATTTCCGAACATAGATTCAAAAAGGTGTCAGCAAGAGGCATAGATCCTCATGAGCCCCGCTAATGCGGGGGCTCATGAGGATCTATACCTCTTGCATTTAGGTGGTGTTCAAATTTGCTCAGCACTGAACGGGGTAATCTCTAACCGCTAGAGGAATGGCACACAGGGTGCACAACTGTAGAGTTCTCTGTTGCGCAGACCACTAGGTTGTGTCCCTTGGATTAATTTTGCCGCAAACGCGGTTGGCAACACACACACACTGACATTTTATATTCAACGTCAGACTGAGCATAGAACAAGTTTTTATCCATACGAGATCTATGTGTGCAGGTCTGTGATTTGGGATCTTACGGTCTTAGAGCCGTAAGGTCCAAAATTACACTGATCAGCACACAGGTGTACAGTTACCTGAGGCACTGACACCGTTGACACTGACGAGCGAAAGAAATGCGACACTCATTCGAAACATCGGAAACACTGTACGAATGACGTCTCATTTCTTTTGCTCATCAGTATAGAACTTAGGGTGTCACAGAGGTGGCACCACCAATTAACGACATCTACTGCGCCGAGCTTAACTCTGATTTTGGACCTAACGGCAAAGGACCGTAAGGTCTAAAATTACAAATCAGCACATACGTGCAGTTATGTGCATACAATAACAGTCCAGGCGTACAGGCCTGGGATTTTAATTTATAACTCACGGCTTAGAACCGACACATCTAAAATTATGGACCAGCACACAGCCGTGTTTCCAGCGAATAAAGACTATCGGGCCGACGTCGGCCGCAATTGGCCCGCGGAAAATCGCGGGCCAACAGCGCCCGACGTCGGCCCGATGATCTCTGGCGTACTGGGTAGTTGTTACCTGAGGTAGACGTGTGTTACAGTTAGCCCAGGTGGAGGCCGCCATGAGGCTGCGGTCCTGGATGGAAGGCTTGAAGTCTGCGAAGAAGTAGGTCACGTCCGCCTCGTCTGGAAATATATGAATACCGCACGTCAGGTTACAGATAGGAGACACGTGAACCAGCCATTGTTACGATTGTGGTTGTGTTGTTCTGTGTGAGCATGCATGTGTTAATCGTAGAAAACGATCCGTTTTTATTTGCATGGTTACGTATCACGTACTTTTTCAGTGAGATTCTTTATCGTTCGTGCATGATAGTGGATTCGGTTTTGTTATGATACGATAATTTTAGTCCGGAAACTTCTAGAAAAGTCGCACGGAGAAGAGCGGTCGATTGTTGTTTTGCGTAGATTAGCTGAGAATGAACCAGAACGTTCGAGCATAATCGCGCTGTCTAGTGACCTCGTACATGTGACGTTGAAGTATAGCAACAGTTTGCTACACTGTAGTAATTTTAGTCATAGTTGTTTCAGTACGCTGTGCGCGTGAATTTAGCAGCCGTTCTTTGCGTGTCATGAAAGGTCGTGAATGGTTTGCCATACTTTTGTGAGACGTCATTACACAATAGGATTTGGGGCTGAATTGAGCAGTCGAATTTTGTAGATCAGTTTAGTTATTATAGAAAGTTCATTTTTTTAATAAATATTTATGAGTTTCAGTTACGTGTTCCGTTCTGATTGGTTGCGTTGAGTAAATTCTTTGGATTATTCTAGAAAGATATCTTACTATATAAAGTTGGTGCTAGGAGAGCACGTGTGTACATTGTCTTGCATTGTCAGTTGTAGAGACACACAGTTTACCGTAGGTACGTGGCCCGTATAGTGTGTACATTGTGAGAGACGCAGCGTAACGGTGGTGTACAAGTGTGAGGAACTTTGTGTCGCCAGTGTTGACATTTGAAGAAGAGACATTGTATCAATGTCGGTGCATTTGGAAATGCATTGTGTGGAGATCGCATCGCTGAATTAAAATATTGTTGGAACTGTTACTCCAGTATTGTCTACATCCTTAAGCCACGTGTGACGGGTTGCAGCTGAATGAAGTTTATTTAAAAGAACCTTACGTGCGTGCGTCTGGCGTGTTTATCATACTACGACTACGACTCCACCACATAACAGCCAGCCAGCCATATACATCGATCCATGCATTATTCCAACCAAACATGCACCCATCCATGCATTATTTATCTATCCGCCCAGTTATCTACGCATCCATACATGCAAGCATCCATCCGAGCCTCCAGTCATCCATCCATCGATCCATGAATCCAACCAACCATGCATCCATCCGTGCATTTATCCACACATGAATTTATCCATATATCCATTCGCCCATGCATCCGTCCGTCCGTCCATCCATCTGTGCATCTATCCGAACATCCATCCATGCATCCTTGCATGCAGGCATCTGTCCGTCCGTCCGTCCATCCGTCCGTACATCGGTCGGTCCTTCCGTCCATAAATCCATCCATCCATCCATCCATCCATCTGTCCGTCCGTCCAGCCATCCATTTATCCATGCATCCATCTCCATCCATCCATGCATCCCTCCCTCCCTCCATCTGTGCATCCATCCATCCATCCATCCATCCATCCATCCATCCATCCATCCATCCATCCATCCATCCATCCATCCATCCATCCATCAGTTAATCGTTTGATCGATCAGGAAACCGAACCAGTGAACTATAATTATCAGCGCGCCAGCTGGCTAAATAGCATTAGCAAGCCAGCCAGACGACCAACCACCCAACCAACTCGCCAACAAGTCAGCCAGTCAGACAGCCAACCAAACATCCAGACAAATTAACAAACAGAGCAATCTTAACCCCTTCACTGCCGAGATAAAAAGTGAACACGATCCAACCGCAAGTGACATAGATCATCATGAGCCCCGGCGACTGCGGGGGCTCATGAGAATCTATGCCTCTTACTGACACCAAATTGTATCCATGTTTCTTGGACGGTGTTGGCTTTTGGTCGTTGAATGAACCAAAATTGAACCGGTAAACAAACATGTGTACATATAGTGCAGGTCAGTCCAGTGGCAGGGAAAGGGGCTGAATCATTGCAGGAGAAAAAGCCACTGTGCAACAGCAGAAGAAGAAAAAGGAAGGCTTCAAGAAGCAACTGACCGCCATTGAAGTCTCCCAGGTTGGCCTCAAAGACGGGTACACACCCGCCCTGCGTCACGCCTAGCTTGCTCCTCATCGTGTTACCGCGACTTTCAAATTCCCACACGTTGGTGGACAGCGTGTTGGTGCCGAACCCGAACACAGCCGGCCCGATGAAGACTGCATCAGCTGTGAGGGGAACAACAATGAGATGGTTAGTCTTTTCGCTGCCGAGGAAACTTGAAATGAACACCGCAGTCCAACTGCAAGGGACATAAACCCTCATCAGCCCCTGCAGTCGCGATGGCTCATACGGATTTATGTCTCTTGTTAGTCCCGTGTTATTTGTGCCTATTTATGCTGTCGTCCCTTTTTCATTAAAAAAAAAATTAATACGTCAGACTCCTATAGGTAAGCTTTTGTAATGCATTTAATAATAATAATAAATGGTATTTATAATGCGCTTATCTTATAATAATTATAACTCTAAGCGCGCACTCACAGCTCGCGCACGCATGCGCACGCTTTTGACAATAATAATAATAATAATAATAATAATAATAATAATGAGTATTTATATAGCGCTTAATCTTACTCAAAAGCTCTAAGCGCTTTACAATCTGTACACAAAAATAAAAATACAATGACATATGCACATAACAAACAAAGCACAATGCCCGAACACACCACTTTTACAATAAACTAAACAACAATACATACATAATAATTTATATTCTAATTAACATTCAGTCTAAACAAGGAGAATTGCAGAACTACAACTAAGGCATCAAACACTGGCAGTTATTCAAAGTAAAGCTTGAAGAGGTGAGTTTTCAACGACCTCTTGAAGTCAGAGACAGACTCACTGTTTCTGATCTCAAGAGGAAGTGTATTCCATAACACTGGGGCTTGATAAACAAAAGTGCGCTGACCAAATGTTTTAGTTTGGACAGAAGGTACACACAACTTCCGTTTATCAGAAGAGGAGCGGAGCTCACGAGAGGGTGTATACACATGCAGCAAAGAGGACAAGTATTCTGGGCTGGTGCCTGAAAGGCAGTTAAAACAGATTGACATAACTTTGTATTGAATACGTGAGGACACAGGTAGCCAGTGAAGGGACTTCAAGATGGGTGTGACATGCTCAGTCTTACGGACTCTCACAACAAGCCGGGCTGCATTGTTCTGAATTTTTTGGAGGCGATCAATGAGATACTGAGGGCAGCCACAAAGCAAAGCCACAAATACATTACGACAGTCAGCTTATTCGGGGTGGGGAGTGTGGTGGCGTTATAGTACTCTCTGGCTTGGCTTGACTTCGCGAACGAAGATTTTATAGGAGTTGACCACGACGTCTGCAGGCTTGTTCGTGGCTGCGGAGGCCAATCCGAGACAGGCAGGTTCGACCGCAGTGGCTGCAGGGGAAGGTATGGCCAGGGTTCTGAGCTGCGGCATCTCTGTTTTTTCTCCTGAGCCGCTTGTCCTTAAGGCTAGATCTGTGAGAGTCCTCAAAGGAGACAGCTGCCTTGTAAATGGTGGAGCGCCAGGTGTCACGGTCCGCAGCAAGCGAAGACCACTGGTGGTGGTCGATTTGGCAGGCACTAAGTGACTTCTTGAGACAGTCTTTGTATCTCTTCTTTGGTGCCCCTCTGTCACGGTGTCCAGTAGCAAGCTCGCCGAACAGTGTGATCTTTGGTAGGCGATGATCCTCCATCCTGGAGACATGCCCCGCCCAGCGGAGCTGTGTCCACAGCAGCAAAGCCTCGATGCTCACAGTTTCAGCCTGTTCAAGGACCTCGACGTTGGTGACATAGTCACTCCAGTGAATGCCCAGGATGGTACGCAGGCAGCGCTGGTGGAAGCGTTCGAGGAGTCGAGGAGGCTGCGGTAGAGGGCCCAGGACTCGGAACCATACAGCAGGGTGGTGAGGACCACAGCTCTGTACACGCTGATCTTGGTGCCTGTTTTCAGCTGTTGATTGTGCCACACCCGCTTGAAAAGTCGCCCGAAAGCGCTGTTCGCTTTTGCCAGCCTGCTGTCAAGCTCCTTGTCCAGCTTGGCGTCCGACGTGATAATGCAGCCAAGGTAGGTAAACTGGTGCACTGACTTTAGTTCAGACTCGCCAATGGTGATGTGAGGAGGGCGATACACTGTCTTGGGTGCCGGCTGATGGAGGACCTCTGTCTTTTTCAGACTGACCTCGAGTCCAAAGAGCTGGGCAGCATCTGCGAAGCAAGACGTGATGCGCTGCAGGGCTCTCTCTGTGTGTGCAACGAGGGCAGCATCATCAGCAAAAAGCAGCTCACGAATCAGTTGGTCTAGGGTTTTCGTGTGGGCCTGCAGTCGTCTGAGGTTGAACAGGCTGCCATCGAGGCGATACCTGATGTACACTGCATCGTCATCATCGAGGTCCACTGTGGCCTGCTTCAACATCATGCTAAAAAAGATGGTGAAGAGGGTCGGTGCCAGCACGCAGCCCTGCTTTACGCCGTTGAGAATAGGGAATGGTTCTGAGAGGTCATTGTTGAGTCTGACCTGGCCTTGCTGGTCCTCGTGTAGCTGGACAATCATGTTGAGGAACTTTGGGGGACAGCCAAGTCGCTCCAGGATCTGCCACATGCCTTGCCTGCTCACAGTGTCGAACGCTTTTGTTAGGTCGACAAATGTTACGTACAGCCCTTTGTTCTGCTCGCGGCACTTCTCCTGTAGCTGTCTCAGCACAAAGACCATATCGGTGGTGCTCCTGTTTGCTCTGAAGCCACACTGGCCCTCTGGGAGTTGGTCTTCAGCGATGGCAGGTACCAGCCGATTCAGGAGCAGCCTTGCAAGGATTTTCCCAGCAATGGACAGCAGGGTAATTCCCCGATAGTTTGAACAGTCAGACTTCTCGCCTTTGTTCTTGTACAGGGTGATAACGACTGCATCACGGAGATCTTTTGGTAGTGTTCCTTCCTCCCAGCAGCAGAGAAAGAGGTCATGGAGCTTGTGCAGTGCTGTGCCTCCATGTTTCCAGATCTCTGGCGGTATTCCATCAATGCCTGCTGCTTTGCCACTCTTGAGCTGGTGGATGGCTGTGAGGGTCTCTTCAGCGGTGGGCGGTTCGTCCAATTCAACCTTTACTGGGAGGTGTGGGATTTGTAGGACGACTGCTTCTTGAACAGTGCGCTCAGCGCTGAAGAGGCTCTGAAAGTATTCCGACCAGCGGTTCAAGATGGAGGTATTATCTGTGAGGAGTGCCTGGCCATTCGCGCTTCGCAGAGGACTTTGTACCAGGTGCCTGGGGCCATACACTGCTTTCAGTGCTTCGTAGAAGCCCCTGTAGTCACCATTGTCAGCACAAAGCTGGGTCCTCTGTGCAAGTCTGGTCCACCACTCATTCTGGAGATCTCTGAGCTTGCGCTGGAGACTGCTGCAGACGAGGCGGAAGGCAGACTTCTTCACAGGGCAGGAAGGCTGGGCTAGGTGGGCCTGATGGGCGGCTCTTTTTTTTGCTAGGTGTTCCTGGATCTCTACATCGTTTTCGTCAAACCAGTCTTTGTTCTTCTTTCTGGCGAAACCCAAGACTTCTGCAGAGGATTTTGCAATAGCAGTTTTCAGTTGTTCCCAAAGTGTTTCAGGGGAGGAGTCTACTGGGTCCGCTGTGTCTTTGAGCCTGCGCTGTAAATCTGTCTGAAAGGCAGCTTTCACATCGTCACGCTGAAGGCTGGCAACATCAAGCTTTTTCTTGGGGGCCCCCATTTCTTGGGTTTTGGCTTGAAGTGGAGCCTGAGTTTGCAGCGGACAAGGCGGTGGTCAGTGTGGCACTCTGCGCTGGGCATCACTCTGGTGAGGAGGACGTCACTGCGGTCCCTCTGACGCACTAGGACATAGTCGATAAGGTGCCAGTGTTTGGAGCGAGGATGCATCCAGGTGGTCTTTCGACTGTCCCTTTGCTGAAAAGTAGTGTTGGTGATGACCAGTTGCTGCTCCGCACAGAACTCCAACAGTAGGCGGCCATTGTCATTGCAGTTCCCCACGCCATGCTTGCCGAGGACTCCTTACCAGGCTTCAGAGTCCTGGCCCACTCTGGCGTTGAAGTCGCCAAGGATGATGACTTTGTCGTCTGCAGGGGTACTCTGTAGGAGGCTGCGCAGGTCAGTGTAAAACTTGTCCTTTTCAGCAGGCTCTGCCAGGAGGGTTGGGGAGTACACACTGAGAAGGGTGACGTGTTGCTGGTGTCTCAGTGGGAGGCGCATGGACATGATGCGGTCTGAGTGGCCCGTTGGTAGGTTTTCCAGCTTAGTCGCAATGGATGTCTTGACCATGAAACCCACGCCTGAGAGCCGTCTTTCTGATGCAGGCCTGCCTGACCAGTAGAGGGTGTACCCAGCACCAAGTTCTTGGAGGCTGCCTTCGTCCGGAAGGCGTACTTCGCTGAGCGCGGCGATGTCGATGTTTAACCTCCGCAATTCATGGGCAATGAGGGCGGAGCGACGTTCAGGGCGTCCGCTGTCTGCTTTGTCGAGCATGGTTCGGACGTTCCAGCATGCTACGTTGGGTCCGGTCGTGGTCGTCATGAGAGTGGATCCGTTATTCTTTCTTGTTTTTTGACCGCAGGAGAAGATGCCCGTTGACCGCGGCTAGCCAACTGGGGTTGCGAGGGGACGAGCTTTGGTTCGGCCACCTTTTCTAGGCCCCTCTCCGTGTGGAGCAAGCAGTGCTGTCCCTAGAGAAGGCTGCTTGGTCGTTCAGGGTGTGCCGAGTGATGTTGTCATCCCCAGGTCAACATCAGGCGACCAATATCCTGAACCGCCTGTATGCAGGTTTGAGACTGCGGCTTCCAGTGACATCTTTCACCTGCCGTTTCGCCCCTCGCCCGTCGCTACAGGACTTGGAATGGTCAGTGTCATGGTCCGTGGACGTTTCCTAAAGCCTGCGCGGTGGAGCTTTTTGGTGGAGTGCAGTGTGCGCAGTACTGGCCCCACCCTTTAAACCCTTGGTTCATCTGCCATGGCCTAGCAAGCTGGGACGATGGCATCGAGGTCCTCGGGTCGTAGGTTTTATATCAGACTGTCCTTGTCCTAGTCTCTGGCTCAAAAGCCTTCCCCGGAGACACGGGGGCTTTGATGTCAGGGGTTTCCTCCCTTAGCCTTTCCGCAGCCAAGCGGCCAGGCCTGCAAGGCAGCAGGCGACTCGTGGAGGGCGGGGTCGTCTATGTCCCGTGCAGATGTGAACATCTGCCCACTGCCACTGTCTCTTAGTTAATAATAATAATAATAATAATAATAATAAGCGCATTAATAGGCGCTTTATCCCAATTGAAAATCGGCTCCCGCTAAGCGCCGCCGCGAACTGAACCCAACAAGCACGCTCACGTGAATCACGCGCATTCACTCACACACTGTACATAAACACAGAACATTCACGTGGTGCTAAGGGCAAGCTCAATTTAGCTACTGTAGTTTTTGGAAATTCAAAATCGTTTGTATTTGAAATTTGATTAAGTGGGCTGAAACTGATACCAAAGTCGTGGGGGGAGGAAGAGCCGGAGTACCCGGAGAAAGACATGGGTTATAGTACTAGAACTGTTGAAAGAGGTGAGTTTTGAGGGCGGACTGGAAGGAGGAGAGAGAGAGAGAGTGTTTCTGACGGAGAGAGAGTGGGAGAGTTTTCCAGGTGGATGGACCTTAGACGGAGAAGGAGCGGGGTCCGAAAGTGCTGAGTTTGGTGCGGGAGACTGATGATGTGGAGGCGGAGAGGGTCGGAGGTGGAACGGAGGGAGCGGGAGGGAGTGTAGGGCTACAGTAAGTTGGAGAGATAGGCAGGAGCGTAGCTTATAGTTTAGATTAGTAAGTTTCAAGTTTCAAGTACCATTACGCGTAAAACTGAACACAAATTTCAGCACTATTTGTGTTTGTTATGCCTGGTCGACACACCTAATGAGCTTCTATGGCAGTTTGGACACGCAGCAAAAGCACACGCGTAACAGCACTTATTTATTCGGCGCAGCCGTTAGCGTGTAAATCTATTTTTAGCCGTTTGTCGTACTGATAGCGTTGTATTTATAGAACGGAGTGGAGTCATTGCCAGGTTACTTGATATAAAGACGACGTGTGCTGAACTAGATTCTCCTGTGTCTAAATGAACCATAACTAGAGCTGTGTGAAGCGTTTCAAAATCATCTGTTTCGGAAGTGTGTCTTTGAACAGTTATGGCGGTAGTGGGCCTTTAACCCTTTCAGCCCTGACGCACTACAGCAGGAGAGGGGTCGACCATGATAATTCAAGGGTAGTGCCAGATTAGCTTGGCGCCTGTCGGCGCCAAGTTAATCTGGCACTGCCCTTGAATTATCACGGTCGATCCATCTCCTGCAACTGGTGCATAGTCGTTGGATGACGCCTCCAAAATTTGGGAAATACGGCCGTCGGGCTGATTGAGTTAAAGCGTTTTTCTTCGGGTTTTGTTGTTGATGTGAGTAAACATTAAATAATCACATTTATTTGTTCGTGTTTTTGACGCGAGTGTCTGTCGGTATGCAGTCGTTTCAGACGCGAAATCTGTGATCACTGGCAGCGAAGGGGTTAATCGTGCATGAAAGTATTGTTTCAGTACGCAAAATGTTATCGGACCGACGTCGCCCCGATAACGTCACGTTTTGCGCACTAAGATTTTTTTAAAATTTATTTTTTTTTGTCTTTCGTTTCACATTTCGCGCTGCCAGATGTGTGTACAACACGAGAACTTCACAATTCACGATTCTTTGGAGTATTTATGAGGTGAAGGTCACAAGAAGCCTCCACCGATTTCAAGCTTCGCTTTTGAGTCGAGGCTTCATTGAAATAGTTGACGTTATTTCGAGTTTCAAGGACTGCAGGCCACAAATCCAGGAGATATTCAAATAATAAAAAAAAAAACATTGCAAAGAATGACGTCGAAAGAATGCTGTATGCTGAAAAGCAAAAGAAATAAACCATTTAGTGTTTCCGATGATTCCAAAAATGTCACATTTCTTTTCCTCCTCAGTGTATGGGTCGTGGCGATCAAGACAAGCCTCGCGGCATACTTATAGGTCATTAAGAGTAGAGAATGATTGACGAACATTTTCCGCCTTGACATACTACAACAGAATATAAACCGACCATAATAGTTCGAAGGTGGCGCAGAACGAAAATTCTGATTCAACACCAGTACAGGGAGTTATAGTATGGGAGTTGATTCTAGACGTTGTACACTGACCAGGAACGCAGGGCTCCCTCATGGGTTGTGCAATGGGCTGGTAGTAACAGGCCCCCGACTGCAGAAGCATGTACTCCTTGTTCTAGAAAGAAATAAGGACATGTCGCAAGAGATGACGTTGAAACTTGACGTTACTGCGTCATTAAAACTCTGCGTGTCGGTAGCGGTTTTAGTCGCTATGATTCATGACGGAATCATCGCGACTAAAACCGCTACCGACACGCAAAGGGTTAAAAAATAACTGATAGCAGTTGACACTGATATACTACGCCATGAAAACCAAATACAAAACAAGTAAAAACACAAACAAACAAACAAACAAACAAACAAACAAACAAACAAACAAACAAACAAACAAACAAACAAACAAACAAACAAACAAACAAGCGAACAATCGAGAGAACGAACGAACGAACGAACGAACGAACCTTCAACTAACAAACAAACAAACAAACTTGACGCTGTTTTGCCACGCCATTAAAAAAACAAAAAAAAAATACCCCCCAAAACAACGATGGCGCTATTTTACTAAGCCATGTAAAAAATCTTGACTGTTTTAAATAATACATATATATATATATATATATATATATATATATATATATATATATATATATATATATATATATATATATATATATATATATATATATATATATATATATATATATATATATATATATATATATATATATAATAGAGAAGGTTTTACCTTGTCAAAAAAGGCTAAGTATTCTACCACGCCCCCCACGGCTTCCACCCATTCTCCTTCAACCTACCCCGCCCCCTCCCCCCTCCCCCCCCCAATCCCGCCCCAACGCCCACCTCTACTCTAAAAAAGGGAGAGCACACACATACCTGTGTGCATAGGTGCGAACCAGCACCAACACCACAAAATATGTGCTGATCTGTGGTTTTGGACCTTACGGCTGAAAGCCGTAAGGTCAAGAATCACAGAACTGCACACACACCTTAACACACGCACGTTAAGTCACTGACCGCGTTATAGTCCATTAGGACTTTGGTGATCGTGACGTTGCCGGTAGTGACGTCAGTCTGGTGCATCTCCACGGACATAAGTTTGGCGTCATAGTCATAGTTCAGCACCTGGTAGCCCTGAAAAAAACGCCCACAACAAATCAACCCAATCAGTCAAAAAGAACATTTAAGACGAATCGTAATCAAATTTCAACTCTTTGTTTGCGTTATGGCCCTGTTCCAAAAGCATGGTTCTCCATACGCAGGAGGTCATCGGGCCGACGTCGGCCGCAGTCGGCCCGCCCACTGACGTGCGCGGGTCGACTGCGGCTGACGTTGGCCCGATTGCTTTTGCGTTCTGTGTCTGGAAAAAGCCACTTGGCAGATCCGGACGAACGACATAACCGCGTGGTAACTGGGGTCAGCTTGAGGCCCAGGACCAGGCCAGGCCACTCCGGCTAGCTCCCTGGCCTCTTGATGATCTAAGCCTCTTGCAGATGGGTAGTGTTTGCATCTAAACACAAGGACAAGAACGAAAACAGCAACATCAGCAACAGCAACCACGACGACGACCACTACAACGATAAGTACAAGTGAAAACATCTGCAGCACCTGATATATAAAAAACAACAAACAAACAAACATAACAACAACAACAACAACAACAAAAACCCGGTTTGAGACCAAAACCAACAGCAACGTTAATTACCATAAAACAATGACAGCAACAACAACGGCTGCGACATCACCACCACCACCACAATCATCAGTGATCATCTAGAACACAGTACCTGGATGAAGACGCCCACGTGGTTATGCACCAAACCACCAAACTGGTGCATCGTGGCGGAGAACTGGTGTCCGATGCAGCATTTGTTGGGCTCCTGGGTCCACACACCCGCGCACAAGGACAGAAGTGCTACGGCAAGGAACAGCATGTTGAGTTGTCCAAGTCCTGCTGAAGGTAACAGGAGAGAAGGGACTGGTTATACGCATGCCAACACATTTTGTTGAGCGCTGTGTTTTACTACATCCTTTTGTTAACCAGTAAGGATTCACACTGGTGTCAGCAAAAGGCATAGATCCTCGGGAGCCCCAGCAACTGCGGGTGCTCATGAGGATCTATACCTCTTGCATTTTGGTGGTGTTCCAATCACGGCACTGGACGGGTTAAAAAAAAAAAACAAAACATTTTGACATTGCTGTATTTTCTTTTATATATTGCACAATTCAACCTACTGTAACAGCGTCATACGCACTTTGCAGTCGCGACAAAAAGCGCTACTGACATGCAAAGGGATAGGAAAAATTTGCTGATTCCTAAGCCTCTTGAAAGAAGAAAGATGAGCTACCAAGCTTCACACAGATAAAAAAAAAAAATCACAGACATGCACATATATACGTGGTATGCATTCTTCAAAAAGACTGTGAGAAACAGTTGAAAAGCGATACAATTATCTTTCTATGGCAAGTCTGAAAGCTTTTTAACCAGGTTGTTCAGCTCACCTGCAGTCGTGTTCCTCTCTTGATTTTAGAATCAGGCGAAATTCTAATCTACTTAATATTGGTACTTTTTGTCAGTCGCTTTGTCTTTTTGTAGATATGAGGCTTATCTCCCATGACCTGTTTTAGGGACCTGTTTCCGTCGTGTGCGTCTCACTGTGGGGAGCCTTTGTACCGAAAGCAAAGGCAAGTCCAACAACTGCAAGAGGCATAGATCCTCATGAGCCCCCGCTTGATGCGGGGGCTCGTGAGGATCTATGTCTCTTGCTGGCTCGAGTTACTTCTACGTTGGTTGTTATACTACCGCAGCCACACGCAAGGTGTTGTAGATGGAAGACGCAGCCAGACAAGAGTGTTTCCAGAAGAGTCTTTTATTTCTTGGTCATCGTGGGTCTAATAGGTTGGGCACAACCAACCTACTAGCATGGCACACTAAAATGGCGAAAATACCGGAGCTCGGTCTCTCGCTTCTCAGCTCCCTCTATCTATCTATCTATCTCACTCTCCTCGTTGTGTACTCTCTATCTATCTCGTTCCCTTCGTTGTGAGCTCTCTCGTTCTGGTCATTGTGCGAGCTCTCTCTCTATCTCGTTTTCTTCGTTGTGAGCTCCCTCGTTCTGGTGTTTACCCCCAATATATATACCCGTTCTGGCCGAGGGCATCGCCCCTTTGTCTCAACCAGTCAAAGGGGCTATTACTGTCACCCATATTATTCCACATCTATCATGGTGGCCAGCGTCCTCTGATCCTAGCTATCAAAGGAACTCATTACTGTCTCTCCTAATTATTCCACATCTATTATGGTGGCCAGCGTCCTCTGATCCTAGCTATCAAAGGAACCCATTACTGTCTCTCATAATTATTCCACATCTATTATGGTGGCCAGCGTCCTCTGATCTTAGCTGACCAGGGACCCATTACTGTCTCTCCTAATTATTCCACATCTATTATGGTGGTCGGCGTCCTCTGATCTTAGCTGACCAGGGACCCATTACTGTCTCTCCTAATTATTCCACATCTATTATGGTGGTCGGCGTCCTCTGATCCTCGCTGACCAGTAACCCATTATTTATTCATTAGTCCCAGCTTTCAGTTCGCTACTGCCCGCATTGGGACCGCTAAAGTGAGATTGATGTATTTCCACTCGCAATTATCATTCATTAGTCCCAGCTTAGTAGGGCCGGCCACTTGTCAACTCCACGTGAGCCCGTGGTACTAATTATACCCTCGTTATTTTCATATCAAGGGAAATTATAAAATTACCCGACCGTGATATTGGTCGTATACACTTATCGTGTAACATTCCTCCCAAACCTACCCGAAAAAAAAAGGAATCTTAATTCACAAGATTCGTTTTTTTTTTTTCACTACATAATATTCAGACCACAAAATCATTTCAAACAATTAAACATGTTATCCACAAAATACATCATTTTCGGAATGACCGCTTATTTAAATCGGTCACTCTTTATTAAAAATTATTATTGTCCGGCGTAATCACGCCAATAAATGTTCACATCAAAATCGTCGACTCAGTTATGTCTTTGCACATGTGTTCGTTATTCTTCACGATCCTTCCTGGATCGCAACAGCGTTGATCCTTGGTTACCCCAACGACGGGTAAAACTTGACAACGTTCGAGGCGGGGAGTAACTGCACTCCTCCCTCCATCATCGGCGTAGAGTCCTTCGCTCTTGCGACGTCATTCACGTCTGCTGATTGCACAGCCGCCGAAATCAACGTAGGCACAGTGACCTCACGTTCACCCTTCCTGAGTCGTGATAGTATGGAGCCAAACCATGCGCTAGTTTTCTTTTTATATCGTTTACACCCTACCCCAATTATGATCACTACAACTGTCCCTACGATAGAACCAATGATGATCTGTTTCCATATCCCCCATTCTTGTTTTGGCTTAACGAATTGCATGCTCTGAAGTCGAGCAATTAGATGATCCATTGGCATTTCCTTAATTTCATCTAACTCTTTGGACAAAGAGATGGGATCGTAGTCTGGTAAAGCGCTATGAAATGGTTTCCATAACGTTATATTGGAAAATGCATAGTTTTCCAGCCATCCTATCAATTTGTCTTCCACCTGATACTGGCTCTCTTGTTGGTAGTAAAGGGTTAACATCAATCTATCACTAATAGCCGTACATGATTCATTGAGGCGGATTAGCGATAATGGTGGGTTGATTTGTTGGTACGTGACCCCTTTACCGTGACAACTAATACTCATCTCTAGTGGACTATGATTACTAATGACCCATAGCCCATCCATTATATACCGTGCCATAGGTAATACTGTACCCAACTTGACCTTTGTTTGGCAGTGTGTTGCAATTACGTCTGAATTGGTTAAAAACAGCGCCGTAACACAAACTGATTAATGTTCATAGGATATATTGCACTTCGAATCGCACAGAATCCTATCAAGGGTTTGGGACAAGCTTCAAGTTCAGCTTCCGTAAGGAACGCGAACCGCGTACGTTGCGCGTCTACTGCTATTGTTGTGGATTCTAAATCATACTGAGCCGTCATTGATTCTGGCGCAGGCCGACCTGAATCTCCAGTTACTAGTGGTAACTTCATCAAGTTTTTGAAATACGACATTGTGATTAATATTTAAACCCTGCGCTAGCCCCAATACTATCCGACTCAAGAAAAACCTCATCTTGTTGTTGTCTGCAACCTACAAGATACCACCAGAGACTTATACCACTGTCTCTGACAAAACTCAAATCATGCTTCATGATTTACACATTACAATAGTCCTCTCCCAGATACCGTCTGAGAGTCGCATTTCTAATTTGAAGCCTTCTTTGGCAGAAGAGTCAGTATCGCTTCAAGAATTTCCCTAACCCCATTAGTCTGTAAACTAGGCTGAATCGAACGATTGTCGTCGATCTCCCCATCATCAGAACTGTCTGATGTGCCCTTGTTACAACTAACGTTTACTGCTGAGAGAGATCTTTTCTCTCTTGTCTTTAGGCGCTTTCTTAACTCCATTAACGGAACGTCCTCCTCGGATGAAGAATTCTCACGCTCTTTTCGCACCCCCCTAGTCAGTCTGTCTCGTGCGTTCTCTTGCCCTACTGCATCGTCACTGTCGCTATCGGATGATTCTGGAGCTACAACCTGTGTGGCTTTACGTAATGTTCTCCCCCTGGCTTTTGGAATAGGCCACTCGCTAATTTTGGCTATCCGCAAGTGTTCAGCATGTGAACTGACCTCAGTGCCATCTAGTTGATGTCGTACCCTGAATGTGACAGGCGACAATTGTTCCACCACTCTATAGTGCGACCTCCACTTACTGTCTAACTTATTGTGTCTACGGTGATTACGAAGGTACACTGGATCACCGACCTTAATCTCGACCGGCTGTACACCTCTATTAGCATACTTAGCCCCCTTCTTCTGTGCTTTCTTAATTCGCCGATACACCTGGGTGAAGGCCTTGTGTTGCTGCTCAAGCGCTATCTTGTGAAAATCTTCACCAGCGTATTTTCTCCGGGGTCTAAGGATGTTATCTAACGGTAGCACTGGATCGCGACCGTACAGTAAAAAGAAAGGAGATTCCTGCGTAGTTTCCGAAACACAAACCCTATAAGCTGCTAGTACCTGGTTAATATGCACGTCCCATGTCGAAAAATCTTCTTGTATCTTTTTGGACAGAATGTCGTTAAAAGTTCTATGGAAACGTTCGACCTTAGCATTGGACTGTGGATGATAAAGACTGGTCGTGACATGATCTATGTTCAGTTCTGCCAGCGTTTCTGCCATAACCCTATTCACATTCTCAGATCCATTGTCTGATACTATCTGCAATGGACAGCCATGTCTGGGTAGAATTTCTTCTACGAGCAGCTGTACCACTGACTGCGGCGTTTTATCTGGTACAGGGAACGCCTCTACCCAACCTGTCAGATGACAGATGAATGCTATGACATAGCGATTCCCGCTAAGGGAGCGGTCAAACGGACCTGCCAAGTCCAATGACAACTTAGCGAATGGGTATGGAGGAATGTCCATTTCCTGTACGGGGGCCCTTTTCTTTTGTAACACCCTAGACTGACAGATGACACACCCACTAACATATTCATACAGTTGTTTGTACATGTTAGGCCAGTAATACTTTCTACTGACTGTGTCATGCGTCTTGTCTATTCCTAAGTGACCATTTTCGTCATGGTACTGTCTGACTACGTACTCTACCAAGTGAGACGGAACATACAATCTGGCTACTGGTTCATCATCAGGATGAGACAAGAAATATAGAACATCCTCTATCAGCATGTACCTCCTATTGACTGTCATGGTTCCTTGTTCACTAATCAATAAGTCCTTTAAGCGCACTATTTCAGAATCCTTCTCCTGTTCCTCAATAATATCAAACCCTGGAAGATCAACTTTTTCCAGCTTCTCGTCACACCCCGTTACTGTACAACTAGCGAACTGCTTGGGTGTGAATTGGTTGGAGTTTATGACTCCAATGACAAAAGCATTGTCATTGACCTCTCTGGTTACCTCTACTTCTTCCTCATGCTCTGGCATGTGAGTACCACTCGGCATTCTGGATAGTAAGTCTGCCAAAACATTTTGAGGACCTGGGATATATTCAATAGTACAGTTATATCCTGAAATGCCAAGGGCCCACATCTGCACCTTCTTATTTTGCATTGGTGAATTAAGCAAATACTTAAGAGGCATGTGATCCGTGCGGATTACAAACTCCGCATTATGCAAATAGTGATTTAGCTTTTGAAGCGCATAATGGATCGCAAAAGCCTCTTTCTTTATTGTCGACCATTTTCTTTGGCTAGTACTAAGTTTATGGGATAGAAAATAAATAGGTCTTTCTACCTTTGAGCCTGGGGAAATGTCTGAATCCTCATCACATTTTTGCGCGAGACATGCCCCCACGCATGTGTCGCTGGCATCCGTGTAAAGAATGTACGGACGCCGTGTATCTGGATAGGCTAACACTGGTGCTACAGCTAACGTTTCCTTCATCAAATCAAACGCTTTCTGGCATTCCTCTGTCCAACTGAATCTCGCATACTTTCGTGTCAGTGCTATGATTGGTTCAGCCATCTGGGAGAAATTAGGAATCATTTTCCTGTAAAACCCAATCATACCAATGAACGAACGGCACTCTCTGACACAGGTCGGAGCCGCCATAGCCCTAATGACTTTTACCTTTTCCTCATCCGGTTTTATCCCCTGGCTACTAATGACAAACCCTAGGTATTTGGTTTCTTCCGCAAAGAACGGACACTTCTTGAGTTTCAGCTTCAGGTCATGCTGTCTCAATCGATCAAAGACTGTCTGAAGGTGACACAGATGGTCTTCTATTGTTTCTGAGAAGATCAAAATGTCATCGAGATAGGCACAGGCAAAACCTTCTAAACCGGCTAGCACGATATTCATAAGCATCATGAACAATCCCGGTGCTCCCACCAAACCAAAAGGCATTTTCGTGAATTCGAATAATCCCTTGTGGCATGCAAATGCTACTCTATCCCTACTCTCCTGATCCGCCATCTTGACCTGCCAGTATCCCGACTTAAGGTCCAGGCTGGTAAAATACTTGGCCTTTCCCAGCAGTGACAAAATGTCATCTATCAGCGGTAGTGGGTACGATGTTTTCTTTGTAACCTCATTCAGTTTTCTAAAGTCAACACATAAACGTTTCGACCCATCCTTCTTGGATACAATCACTAAACTAAAAGACCATGGGGACTGAGAACGTCTTATCACACCTGCCTGTAACATCTCTTCTAGAGCCTTATCAACAATCTCTCTATCTTGAAGCGGGATTCTATACGGTTTTATCCTAATGGGAGGATGATCGCCGGTATCTAGTTTCATCGTGACAGTGTCAGTAGCCCCTAAATCAAGGTCGCTATTCGCGAACAAGTCTTGATTGTTCGTAATGAGCTCTGACACTACATCTTTCATATTCTCCGGCGCAGTGACTTCCGTCAAGTCGACTGCCGATACCTGCCGATCAACCGACCCTATCTGTACTTCATGTACTTCTTGAACTGCTGTTACCTTCCCTACAACACAACCCCTTCTAACTCTATACGTCTTGTTTGTGTTGTTTACTATCAGTATGGGGTACGTCTGGTGCTTATTTTGCCTGACTACCGTGCTTGTCACTAACAGTCCCGGTTCTTGTGCTATAAATCCCTTGTCTGTTTCCGAAATCTCTAAGAGTGTCTCTCTTGCAAAATACGGAGCATTCTTCATCCGTACCTGGAGTACTTCTGCCGTCTGAGGTTTTATCACTTTCGTCTTAGTCACTCTGACCAAAGACGAAATGTGGATGTCCTGTTCATAGGGCACATAAACACTTCCGACTCTGAGTTTCTTCAAGTCAAAATAAATCCTCACCCCGTTTTTGTCTAACCAGTCATTTCCCAAAATAAAGTTCCTGTTGAGCCCTGATACCACGTAGAACTTATGTTTAAACTTTTGCCCCGCTACCGTAAATTCTAATTCTGAACTCCCCAATACGTGTAAAGCTTCTCCACTAACTGACTGTAACGACACATCTCCCTTTCCTAACTTTGGCTTATGACTGAGTTTATCGTAAGCCCCCTTGCTAATCAAAGACACCTCTGCTCCCGTATCGATCAAGCTACGAAATCGTTGCTTCCCAATTTTGAACACTATGCACTTCGGGCTACCCGCTACATTAATGCTAAACAACTGACTCTTTCTACCTTTCCGGTCCTGCGTAACGGCTTCGTGTGCCGCAGAACCTTCTAGTTTTCCTGCCTCGGCAGAAACCTTCTTTGACCTTGTGGCCGTCTGTTTCCGGCCTTTCTACATTCCCGCTGAATGTGACCTCGTTCCCTACACTTCCAGCATTGAATCGGGGGACGCATTGTTTGCTGACCAACCGCCCCTATCACTCGGCAATTTCTTGCCTGGTGCCCTACTCTCCCGCATTTAAAACAATTACGGTGACGAGCATGGTCTACTTCCATAGCCTCTTCTCCACCCCTAGCTGTCGCTCTCGGCTGACTAAATGGCCGATTGTTTATCGTGCGTAGCTCAAACCTATGGCGAAGGGTTTCCTCCTGCATGGCCACCTGCACGGCCCTATCTAACGTATTTGAGTTGTCCCTCAGGACTTTCATCTTAAGAAAGTCGTGCGCCAATCCGTCAACAAAGAAATTTGTTAGTTGCCGTTGTACCACAGCAGCGCCCATCTGACTCGGGAAGGCTTCGCCGGCCAGAGTCATTAGTCGCTCTGCGTACAGAGGCACACTTTCCCTCGGGTTTTGTTTCACCCGCTGTAGCAACGCAAAAGCATGATTTTCATCGGCGATTTCGCCGAACCTTACGGTTAGCTGCCTTTTCAGTTCATCCCAATCCCCTGCCGCTTCCGTTTGTAAGAATCGATGGATAAAATCACTCACCACCCCCGAGCTTGCTTGATAAGCAATGACGGTGCGCCTGTTGAGGGCTTTATTTAGCACTGCATATTTGTCAATTTCTTTTATCCACTCCCTAAATTTGGTAGGCTTTCCGTCAAACGTTCCTACCATCTGCCCTATACTCTGGGCGTTAATCGCCTGACTCATTTCCTCTACTTTTTCGCCTAAAATCCTAAACACTTCCTCTGCCATTTTTGTTTCTTTTTAAATGTAACAACAACACAACTCTAGCTAACTGGTCTGGCTCCTATATAAGACTCAACAAGGGTTAAACGGAAAAAGTCACTTACCCCGTGATCCTTTCGGCTGTTGGTCTTGAATGAGTCGCAGACGTCCCGTGGGCTCGAACTCTGTTTTTTCCTTGACGTGGGCTCGAACTCTGCTTTCCTTGAAGTGGGCTCGAACTCTGCTTTTCCTTGACGTGGGCTCGAACTCTGCTTTTCCTTGACGTGGGCTCGAACTCTGCTTTTCCTTGACGTGGGCTCGAACTCTGCTTTTCCTTGACGTGGGCTCGAACTCTGTTTTTCCTTGACGTGGGCTCGAACTCTGCTTTTCTTGAAGTGGGCTCGAACTCTGCTTTTCCTTGACGTGGGCTCGTACTCTGCTTTTCCTTGACGTGGGCTCGAACTCTGCTTTTCTTGAAGTGGGCTCGAACTCTTCTCTTCGGGTTGTTGGCTTGCACTCTTCTCTTCTCTTTCTGGTCTGCTCTTCCACCCTTGCGTCGTTGGCTGTCGATTTGGTGCTGATAGTCTAGTTTTTCTGTTTCTTCGTTCCTCTGTTTCTTCCCGTTCCGAGATCCTGGTCACGGCACCAAATATGAAGATACGGTAGTGTTATACTACCGCAGCCACACGCAAGGTGTTGTAGATGGAAGACGCAGCCAGACAAGAGTGTTTCCAGAAGAGTCTTTTATTTCTTGGTCATCGTGGGTCTAATAGGTTGGGCACAACCAACCTACTAGCATGGCACACTAAAATGGCGAAAATACCGGAGCTCGGTCTCTCGCTTCTCAGCTCCCTCTATCTATCTATCTCACTCTCCTCGTTGTGTACTCTCTATCTATCTCGTTCCCTTCGTTGTGAGCTCTCTCGTTCTGGTCATTGTGCGAGCTCTCTCTCTATCTCGTTTTCTTCGTTGTGAGTCGTTCTGGTGTTTACCCCCAATATATATACCCGTTCTGGCCGAGGGCATCGCCCCTTTGTCTCAACCAGTCAAAGGGGCTATTACTGTCACCCATATTATTCCACATCTATCATGGTGGCCAGCGTCCTCTGATCCTAGCTATCAAAGGAACTCATTACTGTCTCTCCTAATTATTCCACATCTATTATGGTGGCCAGCGTCCTCTGATCCTAGCTATCAAAGGAACCCATTACTGTCTCTCATAATTATTCCACATCTATTATGGTGGCCAGCGTCCTCTGATCTTAGCTGACCAGGGACCCATTACTGTCTCTCCTAATTATTCCACATCTATTATGGTGGTCGGCGTCCTCTGATCTTAGCTGACCAGGGACCCATTACTGTCTCTCCTAATTATTCCACATCTATTATGGTGGTCGGCGTCCTCTGATCCTCGCTGACCAGTAACCCATTATTTATTCATTAGTCCCAGCTTTCAGTTCGCTACTGCCCGCATTGGGACCGCTAAAGTGAGATTGATGTATTTCCACTCGCAATTATCATTCATTAGTCCCAGCTTAGTAGGGCCGGCCACTTGTCAACTCCACGTGAGCCCGTGGTACTAATTATACCCTCGTTATTTTCATATCAAGGGAAATTATAAAATTACCCGACCGTGATATTGGTCGTATACACTTATCGTGTAACATGGTACGCATCGTTTGCCCATGGTCTTGGTTAGCTGGGGTCGGCCGGGGTCTGCACGCACGGCGGCCCTTACCAATGAACATAGTGACGTAATGTCTTGTTCGTTAGTTTGGACATTGCTAATTGTGCTTTCCTCGGACTCAAGGGGCACTACCCACTTTATTTGATCTGATTATGTGACCTGGGAAGAACTCTCGTATTGACAAGCAAACGAAATGCGACATCATATGAATCAGTCATCGGAAACTCTTCTCGACAGTTTGTAACAAACAATAAACAAAAAACGACAGCCCCCCCCCGCCCCCCCCCCCTCCCCCCCTCCGCGACCCCCTCCCCCCAAAAAACCCCAAACAAACCCAAACAAACAAACAAACAAACAAAAAGAAAAAAAACAACAACAACAACCCCCCCCTCCCCACTAATACGTAATTCTTAAGCACGACACAAGCAGCTGTAAGAACTCGCACTAAGCACACGCACTTCTGAAATAAAAATAGACGCTGATTTGTATGTGTGTGTGTGTGTGTGTGTGTGTGTGTGCGTGCGTGCGTGCGTGCGTGCGTGCGTGTGTGTGTGTGTGTGTGTATGTGTGTGTGTGTGTGTGTGTGTGTGTGTGTGTGTGTGTGTGTGTGTGTGTGTTCAGAAAAAAAATCTGGAAATCCCCTGAAGCAGTGGAAGTACACATTACAAAATATCGCCATGTGTGACAATGACAATGACAATGCCGATCCCATTTTCCGGTGATAACCCCTTCAGTGCCGAGAAAATGTGAACGCCGCGCAACAGCAAGAGGTATAGATCCTCATGAGCCCCCGCAGTTGCGGGGGCTCATGAGGATCTATGCCTCTTGCTGACACCACTTTGAATCTATGTTCCTCGGATAGCTAGGGCTTTATGGTGCTGAATCAGCGAAAATTGCGGAAACACAACCTGCGTCAGCTGGCACTCAACAGGTTACGGGGGCCGGGGGGCGGGGGGGGGGGGGGGGTGGCGACGGCGGGAGAAACAATTTTTTAGAAGAAAACATTTTTGGGATCCCCCCTCCCCCCCCAAAAAAAAAAAAAAAATATATATATAAATAAATAAAATAAAATAAAATAAAAATCATATGTGTGAAGTTTCCACTGCTGGACGCCGTTTAAAATTAAGATACTCACAAACCAGATAGGTGAGGCTAGCGCTGGCAGAATTGTACAACAAACCAAGGGGAATTACTCAGCGCTGGACAACAGTTAGATCCCCTGCCCCCGCCTATCAGGCACCCAATCGCCAGCCCACAGAGAAATACGCAGGTATAGAATAAGACAATCATTTGCATCTTCAAAAAAGATGCATCAGGTCTCTTATATAACCCATGTCTTTCTCCGGAACTTAGGAAGTAGGCAGGGGAAACATACATACACAAACACGAAGGTGCATTACTATATGTGGTCGGGTAAATACCCTGTATTCCCACAGTAGATGCACAGAACATTACACAACAATGTAACGATACGGGGCAGGGGATCTAACTGTTGTCCAGCGCTGAGTAATTCCCCTTGGTTTGTTGTACGTTTAAAATTAAAAACATCTTCCTACGCCATTGAGATGGACAGTTCGAGTGGCGCCACTCTGTTCTGGCACCATCCTTGAACCATCATGGTCGATCCATATCTTGTTGTAGCGTATCAGGCCTGAATGAATTAACCCATTACATAGTTTCTTGCTTATTGTCCTATGAAGGCTACATTACAGATCAGGAGATTGATCACCCATTTTTGTTCAATGGTGGTGCCAGAATAGCTTGGCGCCTGAGGCGCCAAGCTTTTCTGGCACCACATTTGGAACATTGTAGTCAATTTTATTTCACGCAGTAGTGTATCAGGATTAAAAGGGTTTACTCCAAATAGCATCCACAGTTTGAGATAACAGATCTTAGTCCGCAAGGGGAACATAATCTGCGGACTAACAGCAATACCTGTTTTCAGCAGTCATCGTTTGTGCAGGAAGAAAGTGATGGCAGAATATACAGGTGCTCTCTTTCTCTCTCTCTCTCTCTCTGTCTGTCTGTCTGTGTCTCTATCTGTCTGTCTCTGTCTCTCTCTGTGCGTCTCTGTCTCTGTCTGTCTCTCTGTCTGTCTCTGTCTGTCTCTGTCTCTGTCTGTCTGTCTCTGTTTTTCTCTCCCTCTCTCTCTCTCTCCCCATCTCTCTCATTCAAACATTCTGGAGAAGTCTTGAAGAAAAATAGGTGTTACCTGTAATTAAACACCATCATTTAGGTGGCTACAGCCACAGTCACAGTTGCAGCCACTTAAATGATGGTCTTTAATGACAGTCGACACTTCTTGCCCCTCACGATTTTTCTGTAGAGAGAGCATATCTCTTACAGAAAGAGCAACTGTCCTAAATGATGACCTTTAATGACTGGTGATCTCTCCCAAGGGTGGTCGCTCAACAGAGGAGGTGTTGTACTACTGGTCTCACAAGGATATGGGACAGGGACTGAACAATGAGGGTCAGACAAATGTGTTTTGGGGCCGACAGACGAGTGGTTCTCCTTATAGTCAGCATGGAAAAACCCACTTGCTGATTCGCGGCTGTTGACAAAGATTTAAAATGCTTTAACCCTTTCAGCGCCACGGCCGCTTTTCCCGAATTTTGCAAGTGTTACTTAACGACTATGTCCCACTTGCAGGAGGTGGATTGACCATGATAATTCAAGGGTAGTGCCAGATTAGCTTGGCGCCTGAAGGCGCCAAGCTAATCTGGCACTACCCTTGAATTATCAAGGTCAATCAGTTTCCTGCTGTAGGGTGTTGGCGCTAAAAGGGTTAAATCCGTTCAGGGTTAAAGGGTTAAATCCAGGTGCAAGAGGTTCAGATCCTCACGAAAACTGTGATAGCTGGGTGGTTTCTGTTTTTTTCTTCTTCTTCTGGGCAATAAGGGGTGGGGGGTGGGGGAGGAGGGTGGGAGGGGGTGGAGGTGGGGGGATGGGATGTACGAAAAACACGTGTAATTGTTGTAAATCGCTTTAAGTCATTCACTGCCAGTTCACGCAGATTGTGTTTCTGAAAGATTATAATTCAACGCAAAATAATCCCATTCGGATACAAAATGGTGGCTCTTGCTTTTGTTTGGCTTTTTTCCCTGGGCAGTGAAGGGGTTAAGAATACCAATAATTTAACCCTTTGTCTGTCGGTAGCGCTTTTTGTCGCGATGATTCCTGCAGGAATCATCGCGACAAAAAGCGCTACCGACAGACAATGGGTTAAATTGTATCTGACGTTATTCAGTTCTGATATATTACACCCGGCGATGAAGTTATTCCGCTTTGTCGTAAGCAGTGGCTGTCCGACTTTGAACTGATTCATAGCCTTTTTTTTTCTCCAGTGCTTTTCACAAGTTACAATGTTGTTGTTTCCCCCTTCGGAGAATGCGGGAGGTCGACGCTCTAAATCTTTCCAGTAACCCACACGCACTTTGAACACGTGTCCAGCTTATCTTCAGCATTGTCAGGACTGATGTAACACCTGGTCTTCATGATGATTATGAGAACCGTCACAGTGTGACAAGTTCAGTTTTACATGACGAGACTGACTCATAAAAATAAAACTCCCCAAACTGGCTTGTTCTGATAAACTCTCTTTGTCTCTCTCTCTCTCTCTCTCTCTCTCTCTCTCTCTCTCTCTCTCTCTCTCTCTCTCTCTCTCTCACTGAAGTGACATTGCACCCGGCGCGCGAGTGTTCCCCAGAGGAAACCGCGCCTGTACAAATATGTACCGAAGCCGCTCCAGAAAATGGTTTCAAACGTTGCCAGGAAAGTGACGGCAAAGCTTATATTTAATGAGGTACCGAAGTGCTAGCAAAACTTCAGTCAAATCTGATGGCGATTCCAGACATTTTTACTCAGGACAATGACACAGAAGGTTATCTGTACAGTGTAATTGGTTACTAACACACGTGTGTTCGCTCTCACGGCTGCGAATTAGAGCACAAGTCTATCATGGCATGTGAATATCTACATACAGTAACAGAGTATAGTGGTCAGAGCTATTTGTAGTGACCTACATGTGAAACTACTGCGCGGCCGTTCTCCAACTGAGAGAGAGAGATGATGATGATGAAACGTTTTTATTCAGGATAAAAAGTTTTAGGCATAGCAATGCCTATCTTCCAAACTGTCCTGCTACTCTACACATATAAAAATACATCAGACGATACATCAAAAGATAAAACAATGTAAGTAAAACGACCCATCCCCCTCCCCCCTCCCCCCCTCTCCCCCCTCCCCCCCCCACCACCACTCAGAGGGGAAAAAAAAAATATATATAATTATATACACAGGTATGAACCTGACATGTTATATAATACGAATAGTAGCATAAGGGAGCCGAACATACTATTACTTCTGAAGTAAATATTTAGGGAGGCGATCTTTGAGGATGCTAATCTTACAAATTGATTTCAGGTGTGGAGGTAACATATTCCACGCTTTAGCGCCTGAAAAGTACAGACTGGTTTTACAGATGTCTAATCTAATTTTTGGAAGGTGGATCAAACTATTTAGAGAGAGAGAGAGAGAGAGAGAGAGAGAGAGAGAGAGAGAGAGAGAGAGAGAGAGAGAGAGAGAGAGAGAGAGAGAGAGAGAGAGAGAGAGATGATGATGATAATGATGAAACGTTTTTATTCAGGATAAAAAGTTTTAGGCATAGCAATGCCTATCTTCCAAACTGTTCTGCTATTCTACACATATAAAAATACATCAGACGATACACCAAAAGATAAAACATATGTAAGTAAAAAGACCCATCTCTCCCCCCCCCCCTAACCTCAGGGAGAAAAAAAAAAATATATATATATACACAGGTATGAACCTGACATGTTAATGCAGACAGTCGAACTATTACATAATCTGCAGCAACAGTAGAAGAGTATTAGGTAATAGGAAACTTGTCACTAACTATACGAATAGTAGCATAAGGGAGCCGAACATACTATTAATTCTGAAGTAAATATTTATGGAGGCGATCTTTGAAGACGCCGCTAATCTTACAAATTGATTTTAGGTGTGGAGGTAAAATATTCCACGCTTTAGCGCCTAAAAAAGACAGGCTGGGTTTACAGATGTCTAATCTAATCTTTGGAAGGTGGATCGAGCTATTTCTTGTGTTTTTCCTATTATTGTCGTAAAATATAGTTTTTAGATAGGGTGGGGCTTTTCCGTGCATGATCTTGTGCAGTAGAACACAGCGATTAAATTCAAACTGTTTTTTAAACTCCAGTCACTCTCATGCCTCCCCCCCCTCCCTCCCC
>BTPG01000008.1:14458306-14615806 GCA_036245525.1 Semisulcospira habei | reverse complement strand
TCTGGCACCACCCTTGAATTATCATGGTCTCCAGAACTGTGACGCGAACCTCAAAGTATATCTTAAAAATGTATAATTTTATCCTCAGATCAGGATCAGGATCAGGATTTTATTTTACGTCTTTTCACACTTTGGTGATATTAGACAATTTCATCCTCAGAATGTAACGCGTTAACCCTTCTTCAGTCAGTTTAATATAGACCAGCCTCAGGATGACGAGCATCAGAATATCGCGAAATCGGATATGACGCGCTCAGATATATGTGTCTCCTAGTTGGATACCCGATGTGGTAAACAGTCCTCTGGTCGACTCAGTCCAGCCTTAGTTTTTTTCCAGACATAAAGACGGGTTTGTTCGGATAGCATGTGCGTTAAAAGGTCCTGGTAAATCAAATTGGCACATCTGCAATGCGCCTGAATTGATCAGTGTTCAGGATGTGCGCCATAGGTAATAGCTGTTCCTGTCTCCCCTAACCCGCCCGTCAGGGTCGTCCGTTATCACCCCGGTGCCGTGGACGTTAAACCCCGAACTAACTAACTAACTAACTAACTAACTAACTAACTAACTAACTAACTAACTAACTAACTAACTAACTAACTAACTAACTAACTAACTAATTAACTAACTAACTAACTAACTCATTCTACCCCATCACCGAGATCCCCAAATGTTGCCGTTGTTCTCTGAAGACTGCATTGCAGTGCAGGACATAGATCGACCATGATAGTTCAAGGGTGATGCCAGAATAGCTTGGCGCCCAAAGGCGCCAAGCAATTCTGGCATCACCCTTGAACTATCACGGTCGATCTTCATCTTGCTGTGGTGTGTCTGGGGTAGAATGAGCTAACTAACTAACTAACTAACTAACTAACTAACTAACTAACTAACTAACCGTGTGCGGGCCAATTAAGGCAGTAGTTTGCCAGATGACCTTTTGCTCGCTGTGTATTTTCTTCATAAGTCTCTGTAAGTTTAGCATCACCTTAACCCATTTGGCCCCAAGGTCCCATTTCTCAAATTTTAGAGGTGGTGCCTAACGACTATGTACCAGTTGCAGGAGATGGCTTGACCATGATACTTCAAGGGTAGTGCCAGATTGGCTTGGAAGGCGCCAAGCTAATCTGGCACTACCCTTGAAGTATCATAGTCAAGCCATCTCCTGCTGTGGGGATCCGGGGCTAAAAGGGCTAACGCGAGTGCCAATGACGGGGTCTGACTTTACAACTCGTAGGTATACATAGTGACATTCGAGATTATAATAAAGCTGATGTCTAGTAATACTAAAGACAGCTGTCATTATTGTTGGTGTGGTTGTTTGTTTCTCTCTCTCTCTCTCTCTCTCTCTCTCTCTCTCTCTCTCTCTCTCTCTCTCCATGCTCTTTCACTCTCTCTCTCTCCCATGGAATCATCATTGATGACAAACTGTGTTGGCAAAGCCATATTACCAAAGTGTGTAAAACAATATAAAAAAACTTATTTTTACTGTCAAAATTAAGATATTTTACTAACGAACCAACAAGGACTTTTTTTTTTACTGTGCCCATATTCAGCCACATTTGGATTATGCCTCCTCCGTCTGAGATGGAAGCAGTGGTGCTAATCTCAAAAGGATGAATTTGCTTTACAGGCGGGCAATCAAATTAATCGTTGACAGACCCATGCAAGTCATTTGTACTGATTACAACTTGAGTTCAAGCTATTGGATATCCTGCCACTTGACAAGCATTTCAATTATAATAAGTTGGTACTCATGCGCAGAATCACCCTCTCAAACTCACCAGGCTATCTCTATAATTTGTTCGCACTTGCCCACTCGAACATCAGGGAACAATCTGGTAGTACCAAGGCCGCGCTTAGATATTTACAAGACGTCCCTCTCCTACTCTGGTGCAAAATTGTGGAATACAGTTTCTGCAGACATTAAAGCAGCACCTTCTTTACAAACTTTCATGAACCAACCACATAAATCTATGAAGAACATGTGAAAACGTATTGTTCATATTTTTCTTTCACATACCGTCATTGACTGCAGAAACATTTTCTTATTCGTATTCATGTATCATAATTTTAGACTTGCTGAGGTGATCTTTGTCATTTCTTTTGTTTTTAAACCTCAGCGGAAAAGAAGACATGCCTTCTTTATGTCTTCTAATATGTTCTAGCATATTTGTAAGTGCAGCATAACATCATAACTGTTTAATGTTCGATGTTTTGCTTGGTGTCAGTGTGTGTGTGTGTAGTGTGTGTGTGTGTGTGTGTGTGTTCACTGGTAGAAATCAGTACGTGTGTGCGGGCTGGTATATATCAGTGTGTGTGTGTGTGTGTGTGTGTGTGTGTGTGTGTGTGTGTGTGCGTGCGTGCGTGTGTGTGTGTGTGTGTGTGGTATAATGTGAGCATTGATTATTTGAAATGGAATTATTGTTGCCTGTACTTTTCACTATTATGTATACTTATATATATATAAACACGCATATATATATATATATATATATATATATATATATATATATATATATATATATATATATATATATATATATATATATATATATATATATATATATATATATATATATATATATATATGCGTGTTTACGTGCGTGCTATAGCTTAGCAAGGACATGATTGAAAAAAGGTCATTGAAGATACCTAATCAATTATCCTTGAAAAATAAAGTTTCATTTCATTTCATTTCATTTCCGCCATCCCCTGCATCCAGTGTCTCTGAAAGAATCTGAAAGCTAACTTTTATATTAACTTTTTGTGTGCCATACACATTTACAAATTCAGAATAGACCATTGTCTCCGCTCAATATTCTGGGAGATTCCATGACACACACACAGTGCACGATGTTTGCTATACCTTTTTAAAGCTTGATAACAAAACTGCATGAAACAAACACCAAAAACAAAAGCAGGCCTTGGAATATGACGAGGACAAAGCAGTTCACCTTTTTGTTATTCGGAAGTTTATTTCATTGCATTTTAAAAGTTGTGCAGTAGCTCATTTAGTGACGATGCATGTACCCAAATCGCATGTTCACGCAGCAAGACTTGTGCTGAAAAAAATCGAAGCGTGACTACATCACCCCTTGCTTAAGCAGTTACACTGGCTTCTTGTGAAGTTCAGAATTGAATACAAAATTGCTTCCCTCGTTTTTCAGGCCTTTGATAAAACCCTCCAAGCATACTTGTCCTCCAGTCTCCCTGTTTATACGCCAGGCAGAGTATTGCTCTCCAGCACTGACGACAGAATATTGACTATCCCCAGAGTGTCCTTAAAAACCTTTGGACAGCGGTCCTTTTCTTTCCAGGCTCCCAAAGTGTGGAATGGTCTTCCGCATGGTATTCGCCATGCACCATCTTTGGCCATTTTCAGGGCTAGATTGAAAACATTTTTTTTTCAATTTGGCCTTTCAAAGGAATGGATAAACCTTATGTTTTCCCATCAACCTGTATATATCTGATCAGGTTCTTGAAATGTTATGTTTATTATTTTAGTATTTTGTAAGTGTGCATTTCAGTGGGCCTATAGTGAATGATTATTTTTTTGTAGGCTGTCGTTACTTTAGTTAGTTAATTTCAATTAGATTATCTAGATGTCAAGCGATCTGAGCCTTTCTTTGTGGGGATATTGCGCTATAGAAGAGTTATATATTATTATTATTATTTTAGTGTAGATTAAAAAAAAAACCTAAACGATTTATTTTGCCGCTGACATTCATATGTTAAATGCGCACACGTGTTCCTCTTTAACTAACCCCTTGACGGCCAAGAAAAGCCGAACACCACCTAAATGCAAGAGACATAGATCGTCATGAGCCCCCGCAGTTGCGGGGGCTCATGAGGATAAATACCTCCTGCTGAAGCCAATTTGTATCCGGGGATGTTACATTGACGGTTGGGTATGTTTGACGTTGAATCTGAGATGATTTCAAACTACAGCCTGCGTCCACTGGCAAGGCGTGAGATATGAAGACTGACGATACTAACGAAGATCATGGTTGTTCCGCAGGGCTATGAGATGTTGAAGTTTGACTATGACGCCAAGCTGATGTGGCTGGAGACTCACCAGAAGGACCCTACCACTGGCAACTACACAGTCAGCACCATCGTCAGGGACTACAACTCGGTACACACGCACTCACTTGCACGCACACACACACACACACACACACACACACACACACACACACACACACACACACACACACACACACACGTGCACACACACACACGCACACATACACACACATGTGCACACACACACGCGCAAGCACACACACACGCGCAAGCACACACACACACACGCAAGCACACACACGCATGTACACACACACACGCACACACACACACAGGTACACACACACACGCGCAAGCAAACATGCACACATACACACATCCCTCATAGAGACACTCGCTAGGCCATTATGTAATCGATAGGTCATGGGCCCCAGGTTGCGGTTTGAAAAGAACAGCTTTGTCCACAGTAATCTGCATTGATGAATGAACGTATAAGACAGAAACATCGTACTACCGACTTTTTGACACTTCGTACAGCTAGAGCGTCGTCCTTGTCGCTCGTTTCTGACGCAAATTTCGTTAGACCTATCCCCAGTAGCTAAACGTCTTCGGACCCACGGCGGCAACAGTGGGCCCGCGCACAGCTGTGCGCGGCCGGGCCCACTGTTGCCGCCGTGGGCCCGAGCACCTTTGTTTACTGGGTTATACTAAATGAGATGCCAATTTTTCGACTGAAATGCAACTATAACTGCGATTACAGGGACAACATTAATTATCTGGTTCTTCATTAGTTGTATGCAAGACTCGAAGCGACAATAAAATCAGTCGATGCACGTGCGAAATGACTGCTCGAAAGACTTCCGATGCACGTTCTCCCCCGTGTTGTCGGGCCAGACCAGACCCACAGTGTCAGTGTTATGATGAGCGTGCTTTGCCGGTTTTCAACAGAACAAACAGTACATCACCACTGAACAAGGCCACTGCTATTACAGTGACTTCACAGATCCCATGAGGGAGCCCTGCATTCCTGGTAAGCTTCCACTTTCTCCTCTCAAGTACATCCGACACTCTTAGCACGCCGAGATGACATTCGGCTGCAGGGCGGAGACGCTCTGAATTATAATAGTGAGGTTATGTTTGCGACGAACGAACGCCACAACGAACGAGAGCGAAGTCAGTCACGGCGGATAGCTAACTTGTACCATAAGCATAGACAACACTCCAAACATCTCCAAGAGGCATAGATCCTCATGAGCCCTCCGGGCTCATGAGGATCTATGCCTCTTGGAGATGTTTGGGGTATTGTCTATGCTTATAATAGAAGGTGGTTAGCAGCGGCCGTGACTTCGCTCTACTTCGTTGTTGGAAGTCGTGCGTTGCAAACGAAACCTCACATCTGTTTTTGACGCCGTAGCCGTGCGTCATCTCTGTAAAGTGTACCACATAATTCGGGGAAAAAGTACTGATACAGGAGATTAATGTGCATTATTGACGAATGACCATCAGTAGATCTATTTGGTCTGAGCACATTGTTGTGCTTGGACCAAATAGATCTATGATCATTAGTCGATAATGCACAGTTCTCTCCCGTATCAGTGCTTTTTCCTACCTACTTGCTACATTTCCCTGGATTATAAACACTGCATGGCAGCTCCCACTTTCTGTTTCGGTCATCTCTGCATAATAACTCATCTGAGCAGCCAATCCAACGTTTGACGCCGAGATGACATTCAGATACAAGGCGGAGATGCTATAAATTATTACGTCTCCGCCCCGTAGCCGAACGTCATCTCGATATAACAACTCCTCTGTCGCATATGCAGCCAATGCTACGTTCATGAGCGAGATGACGTTCGGGCACGGGACGGAGTCGCTGGCGACCAACGTTTGGCAGTTTTACGACCCGCTTCAGGGCGGACAGGCGTGGCTAGCGGTCACCAAGGAAGGCTGTGTTCCAGTCGTGGAGGCCACCATGGGGAAACCTATGGGACGTGAGTTGTTCAACGTCTTATAGCTGTTTCTTGCTGAACACTAGAGTCTCCAGAGGTATACTCTAACCCATGTACCCCCCCCCCCCCAAACTAACTCGCGGAAGACTTCTGATGGGTGAGGTGGGGTGGAGCGCGTAGGGGCGTTTTTCTGAGCGTAGAGATCCCATTGTGACGGAACTGAACTGTAGCCCCCCCCCCCCACCCCACCCCGACGCACTACAGCAGGAGATGGATCGACCGTGATAATTCAAGGGTAGTGCCACATTAGCTTGGCGCGGTCAGGCGCCAAGCTAATGTGACACTGCCCTTGAATTATCACGGTACATAGTCGTCAGGTGACACCTCCACAATTTGGGAAACGCGGTCTTGGGGTTAACCCTTTGACTGTTACTCACGATACAGCTCGGCGGAAAAAGACGCGGTATCGTCAGTTGCACTCAAGGGTTTTAACTCAAAACTGTCACAGCAGAGCTTCAAGCGATCTGCTGTGTGGCGGGATTGGCTTGCTAACATTCGCAGATGCGACGTGTTACCAACGTTCTCTTGCCTTTTGTCAACTCTTCTCTTCACAATCCGGCCATGTGTGTAGGCACAAGCATCTGATGTTTTCTCCATGGGTGCCTGACGAGTGGTGCCGCTATGCAAATCCGCTGCGCCACCGCGTGCGCGCCACCGCGTCACTAGCTCAAGTCAGAATACAAGGGAAGGAACGAAAGTCACTCGCGAAATTCTAGCTGTGGCCGGAAGTATCCTGGACCTCTTTCTCAAAATCTAGAGTTCAACGTTAAACTCTTTAGTAGGGTGCCGTGAAAGAGGCCACTCTGCACTGCTGTGCATCCATTGTTTTCTGCCGTGTTTACTCGAAAATGTCGAAGCGAATTACTCGAGAAGATATTGACAACGGAGCAGCGTTTAAACCAGACTCCATTAAAGTAGACCTTTTCGGGCTTTGGGAAATATGTACCTAAATCGATTGCTGCGTGCACGTTCATGTCGACAATAAGATGCACTCTTGTTTTAATTTTCAAATTTCATTCTATATGCTAATTTACAAAAGCCAATGAAAAATGAGCATGAGGCGTATTTCCGGCCACATCTAAAACCAAACAAACTCTACGTCTGCTCAAAGAATGCTTGACTGTGCAATAAGCCTTGATACTAAACTCTTTAGTATCAGTTTTGATCGGCGGGCACTGAGGCAAAATATCTACTGAGTTTGTTCAGTTCGAGGTTTTGGGCGGATGGTTGCTCTGAGGGTTGAAAACTGCTCTGAAATCACAGTGCATCGCCGCTTCGCGTGCCTTTTGTTTCCTCCCTTGTATTCTGACTTGAGTTAGTGACGCTGTGGCTTGCACGCGGTGCGGCGCAGCGGATTTGCACATAGCCAAAGCACCATCGTCAGGCCCCTATGGTTTCTCGTGCCCCTTGTAACGGAAGAACTCTCCTACCTACGAATGAAAAGAAGAGCAGCAAAGTTTTTCATTTTGCGACATTCAAACTATACAAGTTTACGTTAGCCCCTAAGTCCAGCATTGTTGCGAGACATACTATGAACATTTTCAAAGAAGATATTGCCAACTATTGCCTCTTCGTGTCAAAGAGCAGGTCATTGTGCTGAAAAGGTAGAAACTTTACGTGGTGACTTGGTTAATTCATTCAGCCCCGACAAACCACATTACGACATGGATCGACCATGATAGTTCAAGGGTAGTGCCAGAATAGTTTGGCGCCTACGGGCGCCAAGCTATTCTGGCACCACCCTAGAACTATCATAATACGAATACTACTACTACTGATAATAATGAGCACTTGTATAGCGCCTAACCTCAGAAATTAGAGCTCTAGGCGCTTAACAAAAGCTAATTGTACAAAAATAACTTAATCACAAAAACGCAATTTACCACACACACACACAAAAAAAAAAAAAAAAAAAAAATGCAACGCTGTCTTCAGTGGACAACTAAAAAATGTGCGGATTTCGCACCTGGGACACAATGGGTTGATTGCAGGGGCGACAGACTCCGTGCTGTTTTTCACGAACTTCCAGCCCTCCATTACTGACCGCTCCGGCCTGGCTGTTCCACAACACTGCAACACCCCCCTGCCATCAGAGGTAAGTAGCGTACGTGGAGCCAATCAGATTTGACGTAGTAAAGACAGGGGCAGCACATCGGCTTGTGCGATTGGCGACAGATATTCAATGAACAAATAATGATTGGCCCCTATGTGGAATTTTGACCAATCCAAAATTAACACACTAAAGATGATTGGGTGTTTCGACTGGTGATAGCAAGCAAGTTGTTTGATGTTTTACGCAACCGCCCGTGTGCCTTTTGCAAGGCGGGCGGGTGGTTGCAGAAGGGCACCAATGATTGGCTGTTAATGCCGACTGCAAGGCTATCCTGTTGACCGATGCAATTTAACCACTTCACTGCCGAGAAGAAGCGAACGCGATCAAAATGCAAGAGGCGTAGATCCTCATGAGACCCCGCGACTGCGGGGGCTCCTGAGGATCTATGACGCTTGCTGAGATAACTTTGTGTCCATGTTCCTTAGACAGAAATATTTTCATACTGCAGCATTAACACTTCCTTATGTGTAGTAGTAATGAAATACTTCTTAGTGTGTGCGCACGCTCGAAATTTATATCATACACACACACACGAACGGAGAACTGATGCCAGTCTCTGCACTGACTAGTGAAATTGACGAGATGTCAGCTGGCGACATCGACAACCTGAGAAAATAACTAAATAAAGAAACCCGCTGTCATTTTCCGCAATTATGCGTGATCTATTTACAAGTAGAATTAACTCAGCAACACGCACGGTTATTCGAAGCACTGATGTCTCCATAGTCAGTCGAAATCTACGCGCTGAGCCGACAGATATGCAGTTGTCTGCCATGCATGTGTTTTGTCTGAACACTGCAATCAGCCGCAAAATGAATGACGCAAGTCACAGTTTTGTTTTGGACTGGGTACATAAATTATACTGAGCAGCATTTTGTTTGATATAGTGCCGATAACCGACAAATGTCATTTACTTGCCCCAAATCAAAATGTCCTCGTCTTACGACTAGGAAATTTTGATTTGGGTCTCGTAATCACGTCTGTCTGTTATCGGCACTATATCAAGCAAAATGTTGCTCAATATAATATATAATAACATAACAGCGATAATGATGGGGGATTGTGTCCTGTACTTACGGTACAACTCCTGAGTCGGTACCAGCAAAGTAAGTGTCCAGCAATGTGACGGATTTAGTAATCCCTTCCCTGCCGATGCCCGCATAATCTGTTTTTGAAATCCGTGTTAATTCAGCGCAAGCGAACATAATCCGTTCAAGGAAAGTGCATACAAAGCGGGGTCAGCAAGAGGCATAGATCCACATGAGCCCCGCACAAATGCGGGGGCTCATGAGGATCTATGTCTCTTGCATTTGGGTAATGCTCGCTGTGCTCCGGCAGAGAAGGGGTTAAAAACTGACACGAACGGCTTCAAAGCCCGTCTATCGCATTTATTTGTGTATGACACGGATGTCTATAATATATATATATTTTTTTGTTACAGGGAAATCCTGCGGTAGGTCGACGATCCGTGGTTTTCCATTAAGTCTTGTTGCGAGCAGCTCTCGGCAAATCTCCAGCATTTAGTCTCCAGTGTCCGTGACCGTAATAATAAATGCTTCACATGAATTTGGTTTCAATGAAAGGACTCGTAGATCATAAACAACCCCTAAAAACACCGCATGAAATTGTTATCATAGTTGTTATTGTTGTCATCGACGTTGTTGTTTGTAACGTACGCAGACTTTCAACCGGTAGCACGCACAGACTCACATACGCAACGGGACAATGAGATCCCCTGCCCCCGCCTATCAGGCACCCAATCGCCAGCCCACAGAGAAATACGCAGGTATAGAATAAGACAATCATTTCCATTCCTAAAAAGAATGGATCAGGTCTCTTATATAACCCATGTCTTTCTCCGGAACTTAGGAAGTAGGCAGGAGAAACATACATACACAAACATGAAGGTGCGCTACTATATGTGGTCGGGTAAATACCCTGATTTCCCACAGTAGATGCACAGAACATTACACAACAATGTAACGATACAAATTTTGCCTCGAGTTATACATGATAATCACAAACCAGATAGGTGAGGCTAGCGCTGGCAGAATTGTCAGTACTCAAACCAAGGGGAATCACAGCGCTGGACAGACAACAGTTAGATCCCCTGCCCCCGCCTATCAGGCACCCAATCGCCAGCCCACAGAGAAATACGCAGGTATAGAATAAGACAATCATTTCCATTCCTAAAAAGAATGGATCAGGTCTCTTATATAACCCATGTCTTTCTCCGGAACTTAGGAAGTAGGCAGGAGAAACATACATACACAAACATTCCCCTTGGTTTGAGTACTGACAATTCTGCCAGCGCTAGCCTCACCTATCTGGTTTGTGAGTATCATGTATAACTCGAGGCAAAATTTGTATATCTGGTTTGTGAGTATCATGTATAACTCGAGGCAAAATTTGTATCGTTACATTGTTGTGTAATGTTCTGTGCATCTACTGTGGGAAATCAGGGTATTTACCCGACCACATATAGTAGCGCACCTTCATGTTTGTGTATGTATGTTTCTCCTGCCTACTTCCTAAGTTCCGGAGAAAGACATGGGTTATATAAGAGACCTGATCCATTCTTTTTAGGAATGGAAATGATTGTCTTATTCTATACCTGCGTATTTCTCTGTGGGCTGGCGATTGGGTGCCTGATAGGCGGGGGCAGGGGATCTAACTGTTGTCTGTCCAGCGCTGTGATTCCCCTTGGTTTGAGTACTGACAATTCTGCCAGCGCTAGCCTCACCTATCTGGTTTGTGAGTATCATGTATAACTCGAGGCAAAATTTGTATCGTTACATTGTTGTGTAATGTTCTGTGCATCTACTGTGGGAAATCAGGGTATTTACCCGACCACATATAGTAGCGCACCTTCATGTTTGTGTATGTATGTTTCTCCTGCCTACTTCCTAAGTTCCGGAGAAAGACATGGGTTATATAAGAGACCTGATCCATTCTTTTTAGGAATGGAAATGATTGTCTTATTCTATACCTGCGTATTTCTCTGTGGGCTGGCGATTGGGTGCCTGATAGGCGGGGGCAGGGGATCTAACTGTTGTCTGTCCAGCGCTGTGATTCCCCTTGGTTTGAGTACTGACAATTCTGCCAGCGCTAGCCTCACCTATCTGGTTTGTGAGTATCATGTATAACTCGAGGCAAAATTTGTATCGTTACATTGTTGTGTAATGTTCTGTGCATCTACTGTGGGAAATCAGGGTATTTACCCGACCACATATAGTAGCGCACCTTCATGTTTGTGTATGTATGTTTCTCCTGCCTACTTCCTAAGTTCCGGAGAAAGACATGGGTTATATAAGAGACCTGATCCATTCTTTTTAGGAATGGAAATGATTGTCTTATTCTATACCTGCGTATTTCTCTGTGGGCTGGCGATTGGGTGCCTGATAGGCGGGGGCAGGGGATCTAACTGTTGTCTGTCCAGCGCTGTGATTCCCCTTGGTTTGAGTACTGACAATTCTGCCAGCGCTAGCCTCACCTATCTGGTTTGTGAGTAACGGGACAATGGAAATAGTGACTGGTAGTGGTGCGACATTTTTGTCAGGTATTGATGCGTGGCACCTTGAATGAGTTAACCCCTTGCCTGTCGGTATAGGGCTCGGGAAGTTTCCCGCGTTGCCTAGCAGCGTCGGCGCGTCAGCCGCCATCTTAAGAGGATACCATAGTCATGAGATAGTAGCGAAATAGTGTTTCAACACGTTTTTTCTTCATGTTTCTTCCTCTTTGGAAACAAACAAAAACAGATTCTGGTGAGCGGTTTCCTACAGTGATGGCAAGACTTGCTGTTATTTGCTTATAGTACGTCAGGACATTCCTGACATTACAAAAACAGCGATTTCCCTATGAGCGCTTAGTCCCATATCCTCACAAGATGGCCGCCACGACTGGCGTGATGACGTCAGCTTCCCGAGCCCTATTGCTTGATGTCGATTACTGCGCTACCGACAGTCAGTTAACCCTTTTAGCCCCAAAGGTGCATCATTTCCCAAATTTTGGAAGTGTTACTTAACGACAATGTACCAGTTGCAGGAGGTGAATTGACCATGATAATTCAAGGGTAGTGCCAGATTAGCTTGGCGCCCGAAGGCGCCAAACTAAGCTGGCACTACCCTTGAATTATCATGGTCAATCAATCTCCTGCTGTAGGGCGTTGGGGCTAAATGGGTTAAATTAAATTAAATCCAACGACAACCCCCCCCTCCCCTCCCCCTTTAAATTTGGCTGCGTGCCTGGAATACATCGGTTCTGGGATAGCTTCATCATCATCCAGAGGGTAGATGGTGCACAGGCCATTTTCCACGCGGTAGAGTTTCCTTGGTGTAACACATACTTGACAGGACAGTAGTAGTAATAAACAAACAAACAAACTGTCCTTGGCTGCGTTAATGCAAGTTTACAAGGACAAATGCGTGCTGTGTAACTCGCTCAAACGCCTGTTGACGGAAACTGTGTTTCTGCAGTCTTCGTCAGTTCAGCATCAACAAACCCCAGCTGTCCTAGGGACATGGATTCAAAGTGGTGTCAGCAAGAGGCATAGGTCCTCAAGAGCCCCCGCAACTGCGGGGGCTCATGAGGATCTATACCTCTTGCAGTTGGGTGGTGTTTTCTCGGAACTGGACGGGTTCACGATAGTCACGAACAAAGTGGATAGACACTTGACTATATAATCCACCAATAGATCAGTAATGAAAAAAACAACACAGTATTATCACAACTACTGTCACAAAAGTACTGGAATCATTTGGAAGCGGCATAAAGAGTACAGTATACTGCTGCTGCTACTACTACTACTACTATTACTACTGATGATGATGATAAATAATAATAAAAATAACAATGATACTACGTGTAGTATCATACAATCATCACTATCATCATTGTCGTCGTCTTCGCGGGCCATCATCATCATCATCATAAATAATTAAGGAAGCGTACCTCAGCCAATGGACATTTTCATGGTGCCGTCTTCCTGACGCATGTGGTTGACGCTGGCGATTTTGTGGTTGCAGTAGTCGTAGCCGATCATGCTGCAACCCTGTGTACACACAATTTGGTGTTGTTGTCATAACCTGCTTTCGTTTTCTCAGCAGTCTTCGTTGACCAACTAAATCAGATTAAGACGTTATCTTAACAAACAAAGAAACAAAGGAACGATCGAACGAGCGAACGAACAAATGAACGAATGAAAGAAGAACGAACGAACGAACGAACAAACGAACAAACAAACTGTCCGTGGTTGTATTACTGCAAGTCTCAACAAACAAACAAACAAACAAACAAACAAACAAACAAACCAACCGTCCTTGGCTGCGTTACTGCAAGTCTCTAGGTACCGAATTTTGTCATCACAACGACGACACACACACACGCACGCACGCACGCACGCACACACACACACACACACACACACACACACACACACACACAGGGACGATGTCGGCCGCGTTGGCCCGCGCACGACCGACTTGCATGTTCTGTAATTCTGTTAATATTAGTTGGATGTAATGTTAGTCAATTGTAAAACGCTTAGAGCTCTTTTTTTTTTTTTAGGTTAGGCACTATTTATTATCAACTGTATAGGCTCTGTGTGTGTGAGGACACGTGCGCGCACCCCATAGGCTACACTGTTCATGGGCATTACTGAATCCAGCTATGTCTGAACTGACGGTCTCTGAAGCCATCATCGATTTGAAATCTAGTTGGCTGTTTTGCGTGAGCAAAGCAGGTATAAACTGAGACAGCAAAAGGATTAAATTTCCGCTGATGAGATCCCGCGTCTGCTGAGGTCCCATGTAGATATCTGCCTTTTGCTGCCTCTAGCATTTAGTACATGGTATTCCTTGTGTACCGGCACTAAAATGGTTAACCCCTTCTCTGCCACTGCAAGCATGTTGTATTTCTGAAATCTTTGTTTATTCAAAACCCAAAGGCCACACCCGTCCAAGGGACACGGAAACAAATTAGTCCATAAGCTAGCAAGGTCTACCGTGCAACCCCCCCCCCCCAGTACTCAATAAGATGGGTTTCAAAGTGTTCCTTAGTATGTCCTGAGATGTTTAAGCCATGTTCCCCGAAAATCCTTAGGAACACACCAGAGATATAGCCGATGGCGAAAGGGTACCCCCATTCACGCTCTTCGCAGGAGCTAAAATGAGGTTGAGAAACATTTTCCTCTAAATAAATCAGAATTCATTCCAGAAGCCCAAATCAGGCATTACTATGTTCAGGCACACCTTCTGCATCCTCTGCAAAAATCAGAATGAAAAAATATTAAATCTCTGGATCACAGTGAAGGTATTTGTGCACCCAGCAAACGGTCATTTCCTCGAAATCGCAAAAAAAGACAAAAATAATGTTTCAGATGCCTTCAGACATTTTCTATAGCGCTGGCAGTCCATTTTCAGGCTTACATCATTCAAACTGGATGTCACAATTATTATAAACTTGATTAGGTGATGCTGTGATTACTGTGAGTGCCACAGTGGTTGATTTTGTATCCCTACCCCCAAGTTGTAAAAATACACAAAATTAATTATGGCCGTCTTTAAATCTTATATTGTTCTGGCTGCCAATAAGTGAGCTGTCAAGAGCTAGGCAGCATATTTTCAAAGTTTGGTGTACAGGGGCGTGTCTTCTGGTCAGAACTGCCAGCAGACCGCTTCTTTGTATGGACATGTTTGGAGAATGTGCTAAGGAGACTGATTTTCTACGCCAAATTCGCATAGGGTTGTTTCCGCATGACCCAGTCTCACAAGGTGAGTCCAGCAGGGTCCTTACAGTCTGTGAACATTTGTGAAAGTTGTTAAAAAATGACAAGGCTTTTTCAGGTCCCTGGAAAGTCTGTCAATTTCAGTCTTTTTCCTTAAAATCTGCTGGCAAACTTTTGTCTACTTCTTTTTTTCTCCCCCAATTTGTGACTATTCCATTGCGAACGATCATGCTGACGCTTGTTGTAAGTGATCTATATTTAGCTCTGATCATAAAGTGACTGCATGGCCTTTCTGCCGAACATTTTGATTGGTTGTTTACGCTTCTACCGAGCTCCGCCATTCGCTAAGCGTTCTTTTATTTTGGTATCTCTTCATGCATTATGCACGAAAGCTTCAAATAATTGCTGATACAGAGTGATCTAATTAAAGTGTGTAACCTTCAGGCTTCAGTTTGGGTTTGTGAAACGTTTATGAAAAGTTTGTGAACTTCGTCCCTGCTTTTCTGTACGGACCCAGTCCAGAGTAATCAGTGCGTAGATGAAAGATGGTGGCCTGGCTCTCCCTGTTCAGCTTGTTGATGTCTTCTGCCCACGGGCTGCAGCCGCCATTCTGCTGTTGCCAATCACTTTGTTGTTGTAGTATCTTGGTTTCTTTACAAGAGGTTGTGATCTTGAGGTAGTCTGGCGCCTGCTTTGGCCAGGCTGTCAGCCTCTCCATTCCCAGCTAGTCCGGCAAAATGCACTGGAATCCACTGCAGCACTATTTTGTGGACAGGGCATCCAGTCTATCTTGAAGCTTCCTGGTGAGATCAGCGGATCAAGATGCTGCCTTTTCATAGTTAGTGCTCTGCTGCTGTGTTGAGCACCTGCTGATCTGTACGATAGTTGGAGCTGCTGCCGCCAGCTGGTAAGGAGAGGGAGGTAGTAGTGCGGTCTGCACAACAAATGTACACGCTACTTCCTTTATTCCGCACGGCATCTTGTGCGGTATCACAGCTGCTGTGAGGGTAGCGCTTGTGCATAATCTCCAGCAAGATGGCTTTGTGCAGTGCCGCGACCTTTGGCAAAGAGTCCTGGAACATTGTTTATGTTGTCTTGAAGGCTCTTTCGAGATGTCCAGGTATCTGAAGGGAACTGTTCACACATCTTTGGGCTTTGTTCCAGGACGTCAGTTTTAGCCCTTTGCAGGACCTTCAGTTGACGGTTCAGATGTGGGCGTTTCTGACGGTTCTTGGTCTGCTCCTGTAGTCTCCCATGCTGTCAGTGTTTAGTAATCTTCATCGTGTATGCTGTTCTGCGTTCCAGTGGCTCCAATGTCCTCCATTTCCTAAATTGGAGTGCTCCAGATGGCTCTAAGAATGGCACTGCATCATGAGAATGACCCATGTTCTGCATCTTGTCAAGCCTAGCTTTTTGGGTTTTGCAGGCAGCGTTTCATGTTGTCGATGCATCTTGGTACCGCACTACTGGTCTGACCGAGCAGGTGTTTGCTTGTGCCCGGATGCTGTAATTTGCGCCAATGTGGTCCCCACCAGTTTCTTCATCAGAGATTTTATTTTTGCAGCTCTAGCTTCCATGGCTTCGATGTGAGGCCTCCACGTGAATCCAGTAATTTATTTGTTGCTAGTAAAGTTGGCCTCTTTGTCTTTGGTACTGGAAAGTCTCCAGTTTTGAGGTGACCTCTTTTGTCTGATTGAAAGAGATGGTCTAGCTCAGTTTGAGTGGCCTCTTTCAGTCCAGCTTCTGACTCTGTTGGCAGCATCCTGGATTCTGCAGGATGCTATTTCTTTCTTTATGTTCTGCTGCGCTCCACACTGCAAAGTCATGCGCCTACAAACCCTCAAAATCGAGGGCCACAGCACTACCAGAATCAGGCTGCTGGCAGGGGCACAGGATGGGGACAAGCAAATGGAGGAAACAATTTCAAAGTCCATACCCATCCCAACCATTCCGACCCCAACCACGCCCACACCGACGCCCACCCCACAACAACCAAACCCCTCCCAGCCAAGCTAATTCCAACCACGTTCAAGCCCATTTTCAACAGTCTCAGATTTGCCAAGCCCATTCTGCTCAAACCCAGTTCAACATGTCTGACAATGCCATTTACAACTCTGCCCAGCCTGGTTACCCCCCGCCATTCTGTCCCCAGCAAGGACACGCCGGGCCGGGCAGTTCCCTCCGTCAGAACGCGAATTTCCGCGCATTCCACCCTCCGACCAAGGTACCGCGAGCTCTAACAGCGCCCTTCACGCCCTCGCCGCCGCTGATCCCACACCGACCAGAGGGTGGGAGAGCCCTGCAATTACATCCGGATTAGACGCAACGCAGAGGATGCACATGCTTGCGCAGCTCCTACAGCCATTCATTCAGGGCTTTACCGGCTAATAATCTCATTAACCCTCCTGTGCATGCAACCACCGGTGCTGCAAACAGTACCGATGGATGCATGAACAAGATTAATTTTCCATTGTTGGGTTAATAGGTGGTGTCTACTATTAACTGATTAGCTGCGATATCAACTGACAAGAGTTAACCGCAGCCTTTCCTTCACTGATTTATCTGCCACTAATTTGCTTAACCCCCTGTGCATGCAACCACCGATGCTGCAAACAGCACCGGTAGATGCATGAACAAAAGGGTTAATTTTCATTGTTGAACTAGTAGGTGATGTTCATCACTGATTTACTGACGATTTAATTAAACGTTTATATTTGGTGATTGTGAACTCGAGCACGGCAAGCTGACTGCTATTGTTACAGATGTAACTTGTTCTTACCGTAAATCAGTTAGACTGACTACCAACGTTATTGTCTGCATCCAAAAGGTTACACTGTGCTGTTTATTGATTACTTTGGTTCTGCCTTCTAGCCGCGTTGGTCATAAATTGATGTGACAGTAACATTGAGTGTTACCACCAGAGACTGTGCCAGTGTTGGTTTACACTGTAAAGATTGTGCTCATTTCAAAAGAAAGACTTTAATTTTCAGTCTCTTTACAGCGAGACAGACTATTAGCTTGAGTGATTTAATCAAAATTGTACTGGAACGACAAAGAAGGGAACTTAGTGACAGCCGAACATACAGGTGTTCCATGCGGCGTTTCAAGTTGCGTCACTTTTTTCTTGTGGTTCAGTCACTCCCGCAGCGAGTTTTTGAGAGCTCAGTAGCTTAACTGCTACTTGTTCTCTGGAGGACTTTTATTCAATTACGTGGCCTTTTATCGTTTTATAGTTTTATAGTATTTCTTTTTATTTCCGTGTTTTTCTGTATTCAATTGTTTCTTCATTGTTTATTTTGTGCACTCTGTATTTTGTAATAAGTCCAAGCGAATTTTCCATCAAAGGTGCAGTTATGATAATAGGGCACCTCAATGTGTTTCATCTGTACAACAAACTAGCCGACATATCTGTATATATTAACGATCCTACACCGTTCCACCTGTTTGGACTCAGTGAGACGCGACTGAGTTACTGTGTGAGCGATGCAGCAATCAGTATTCCCAATTTCTCAGTTATTAGACGAGACCCCTTGTCTCCCGGTCAAACTGGCATCGCTGTCTATATTCATAATTCTATCCAGCATTTAGTTCATCGACGCGTCGACCTAGAAATGATGGGGGTGGAGTGCGTATGGGTCTAAGTTAAGTGTCCGAAATCAAAACCGGTATTAATTGGGTTCTTATATAGAAATCCCGCCTCAACTTTTGAGTGGTACGATCAGTTTAGTCAGAACCTTGACAGAGCTTTAAAAAAGAAGGCCGACATTCTTCTATTGGGCGATTTTAATATAGATTTACTTAAGCCGCACCCCGCCTGGGGCTCAACGTCATCTCCGTTTGGCTTAGTACAGTTAGTGAAATCACCCACCAGAATTACTCCAACTACTTCCACGCTTATAGACCACATATATACTAATAAACCCAAAGCCGTCTCTGACGTTGATGTCTCAAATCTTAGTGTTAGTGATCATTATCCTGTGGCTTGCTCCTGGTCTTCTAAACTCCCTAAACCAAAAAAGAACGGCCATACAACTATAACGTATAGGACATTCAAACACTTCAGGAAAGACGAATTTCTATTTGATCTAGAAAATACTCCTTTTAATGACGTGCTCCTGTCCTATGATCCTAATACCGCCCTCAGTATTTGGTACTCTCTTTTCCTAAATGTACTTAATAAACATGCTCCTCTACGCAAGAGGAGGGTAAAATCTAACACTCTTCCTCCCTGGCTTACTCCGGAAATCATGCAGGCGATGGCGCTTAGAAACGATCTACGTAGCACCCAGAGGACCCAGCTCTGCGCTGACAACGGTGACTACAGGGGCTTCTACGAAGCACTGAAAGCAGTGTATGGCCCTAGGCACCTGGTACAAAGTCCCCTGCGAAGCGCTGATGGACAGGCACTCCTCACAGATAATACCTCCATCTTGAACCGCTGGTCGGAGTACTTTCAGGACCTCTTCGGCGCTGAGCGCACTGTTCAAGAAACAGTCATCTTCCAAATCCCACACCTTCCACTAAAGGTTGAATTGGACGAACCGCCCACCGCCGAAGAGACCCTCACAGCCATCCACCAGCTCAAGAGTGGCAAAGCAGCAGGCATTGACGGAATCCCGCCAGAGATATGGAAACATGGAGGCCCAGCACTGCACAACAGGCTCCACGACCTCTTTCTCTGCTGCTGGGAAAAAGGAACACTACCAAAGGATCTCCGTGATGCAGTCATCATCACCCTGTACAAGAACAAAGGAGAGAAGTCTGCCTGCTCCTGCTGTCCATTGCCGGGAAAATTCTCGCAAGGTTGCTCCTGAATCGGCTGGTACCTGCCATCGCTGAAGACCACCTCCCAGAGGGCCAGTGTGGCTTCAGAGCCAACAGGAGTACCACCGACATGGTCTTTGTGCTGAGACAGCTTCAGGAGAAGTGCCGCGAGCAGAACAAAGGGCTGTACGTAACGTTTGTCGACCTAACAAAAGCGTTTGACACTGTGAGCAGGCAAGGTATGTGGCAGATTCTGGAGCGACTAGGCTGTCCCCCAAAGTTCCTCAACATGATCGTCCAGCTCCACGAGGACCAGCAAGGCCAGGTCAGACTAAACAGTGACCTCTCAGAACCATTCCCCATTCGCAACGGCGTGAAGCAAGGCTGCGTGTTGGCACCGACCCTCTTCACCATCTTCTTCAGCATGATGTTGAAGCAGGCCACAGTGGACCTCGACGATGACGACGCAGTGTACATCAGGTATCGTCTCGATGGCAGCCTGTTCAACCTCAGACGACTGCAGGCCCACACGAAAACCCTAGACCAACTGATTCGTTAGCTGCTCTTTGCTGATGACGCTGCCCTCGTTGCACACACAGAGAGAGCCTTGCAGCGCATTACGTCCTGCTTCGCAGATGCCGCCCAGCTCTTTGGACTTGAGGTCAGTCTGAAAAAGACAGAGGTCCTTCATCAGCCAGCACCCAAGGAAGAGCATCGCCCTCCCCACATCACCATCGGCGAGTCCGAACTGAAGTCTGTACACCAGTTTACCTACCTCGGCTGCATCATCACGTCAGACGCCAAGCTGGACAAGGAGCTGGACAACAGGCTGGCAAAAGCGAACAGTGCTTTCGGGCGACTATTCAAGCGGGTGTGGCACAATCAACAGCTGAAAAAAGGCACCAAGATCAGCGTGTACAGAGCTGTCGTCCTCACCACCCTGCTGTACGGTTCCGAGTCCTGGGCCCTCTACCGCAGCCAACTACGACTCCTCGAACGCTTTCACCAGCGCTGCCTGCGTACCATCCTCAGCATTCACTGGAGTGAATATGTCACCAACGTCGAGGTCCTTGAACAGGCGGAAACTTTGAGCATCGAGGCTTTGCTGCTGCGGACACAGCTTCGCTGGGCGGGGCACGTCACCAGGATGGAGGATCATCGCCTACCCAAGATCACTCTGTTCGGCGAGCTCGCCACTGGACACCGAGACAGAGGGGCACCAAAGAAGAGATACAAAGACGGTCTCAAGAAGTCACTTAGTGCCTGCCAAATCGACCACCGCCAGTGGTCTTCGCTTGCTGCGGACCGTGACACCTGGCGCTCCACCATTCACAAGGCAGCCGTCTCATTTGAGGACTCTCGCAGAGCTAACCTCAAGGACAAGCGGCTCAGGAGAAAAAACAGTTGTCGTAACTCAGAACCCTGACCAGACCTTCCCCTGCAGTCACTGCGGTCGAACCTGCCTGTCCCGGATTGGCCTCCGCAGCCACGAAAATGCCTGCAGACGACGTGGGCAAGCCCTATAGAATCTTCGTTCGCGAAGTCAAGCCATGATGATGATGATGACAAGGTTATAGCTGTAAACAAATATTTCTGACCGTAATGTACCAGTCATATTTTATTTTTCACAATCACAGTGCGCAAAGGTCCTCAGACCGACGTCGACCGTCATATGGTTATGATGTGCAGGACAAATGCGATCGACATCACTCCGAGGACCTTTTGCAAACTGGGATGTTCTATTGTGTCAGAATTGTAATCCCTTAACTGATGAGAAAAAGTGAGCACAATCCAACTACAAGAGATACAGATCCTCATGAGCGCCCACAATTGTTCGAGAGAACCTCTGCCTCTGAGACCATTGCATCCATATTCCCTGGATGTCTGCGGCTCATTGTCATTATTGACAAAGTGCTCAGAAACACAATCTTCGTCAATTACCAGGTTAAGTAAATGTTTCTGGCTGATAAAGCTTTATGCACATCGCCTCAATGACTTGGTCCGACATCAGGTACAATTGGCCCGCATACAGCTGCGCACAGGCCAACCGCTGCAGTCAACATCAGATAATACATTGTAACGGCCCATCTGTTGTCAAGTGGTCACTACCTTATGCTGTATCCTAATATATCAAAGTTTTTTCGTCAAAGTGTCCAAAGAGTACATCGGAGACTTTGCCGAAGCTACATTGGTCACTTTGATGAAGTCATTGAAGTGCCTTCGAACTTCAACGAACCCGCAGTCGAAATTGCTTTGGCCTCTGGCCTTCGCTGCGTCTGACTGGTCGGTCAAACCGAGGCTATTCATACCAGGAACACTCAAAATGGCTAGTATGTTATCTGCCTTGTGTTGTTCAATGAAATTCCATCGCATTTACTGCCAAGGAACTACACATCTTTTGTGATTTGTTGGATAGCCAGTAATGTAGTGCTGAAGATGGAATATGAATGATGCTCGATACAAAAAATAAAACGGCCAGAGCTAAGGGCTATCTATAGTCGCTTCACAAAGGCATTCAACTGTGGCTCGCTTGTAATAGGTGGGGCTTACAAAATAGCATGCGCCACACAGATTAAGACCCGTGCCACTCCTACTCGTCGAGAGGAGACTGACTTAAAACATAAGTTTCACATGAGTGGAGTCTATGTCTTGTTGACAGAGCGGGTCTCTCTCCCTCTGTGTAAGGAGATGCAGGGAGATTGACTGTGTTGTTCTTTATTCCCATTCACTGTTAAAACCAATTTACATTTGTGGGGGATCATGATTTTCGATATGTAATAATTATGAGGTAGCTGTTTGTGCATTTCTCGAGGTCAAAAGTTTTTTTCGTGTGAATATCGAGTCGGGTCTGGTGCATATCGATCTAGCAGTTCTAGATTTGAAAAGGTTTTGAAAAATGTTGTCAAAAACATTGCGTCATGGTGAATACCTTGTAACTGCTACGCATATTTTATTCAGACGGGCCCTTTCATGCAGAGATAAAGCCAGACCGAGTCAGAGTGCTGGCAACGGGCTGTGTTTACGTACATAGTAACCCTGCGATAGCGGACATATGAGCTAATTAAGAGAGAGAGAGAGAGAGAGAGAGAGAGAGAGAGAGAGAGAGAGAGAGAGAGAGAGAGAGAGAGAGAGAGAGAGAGGTTTGAAGTATTATTAACACAATGACTGAGTTAACCCCTTAAATTATTACTATGTGGAGGTACATAAAATTGTGGTTGTTAAAAAGCAATGATTTAGGGGGTAACTTCCGACGGTATTTACTCTGTGTGGGGAACATGGCTGATGAGGGTTCTAAAAGTAATAATTAAGGGGGTTAACTCAGTCATTATGTTTATGAAGTTTCAGTACTCTCTCTCTCTCTCTCTCTCTCTCTCTCTCTCTCTCTCTCTCTCTCTCTCTCAGGTTCATCTGGGACTACCCTTGAATTATCATGATCAATCCATCTCCTGCTGCAGGATCCCGGGGTAAAAAGGTTAATAAAACTGAGAGGTTAACATGACAAAGTATATGCAGGGGTTGTACGATGCCTAAGGCACCCACACAACACCAAAACAACACAAAAACAGTGATAGTATAGGCAGCAGCATCGAGAGAAAATGTCAGTTGAGCCGGCGTGTGAAGGAAACCACCGCATGGCTTCCCTCGATGACCAGCAGACAAAGAGAATGCTTTGACATATTAAGCCTTTTCATACTGATACACAATTTGTTTGAAATAATTTTTTTTTACAATTATAGTTCAAGGGTGGTGCCAGAATAGCTTGGTGCCTAAGGCGCCAAGCTATTCTGGCACCAACCTTGAACTAAAACGGTTGATCTCCTCATCTGTGGTGTAGTCTTCATAGGACAATAATCTTTTTATTTTAAAATCAGCCTAATGGTGTAATGGGTTAAGATGAAAAGCTTGGTGATGCCCACTTCGCAAAGCAAACTTTGGCGATGTGAACAACAAACAGTTGGGAATATTAGTACAGACTTTTACACCATAACACTAGCTGCTATGGGTTCTCCATACATCAGTCAAGGTGTAAAAAAATCCCTTCTCCTCTACTGTATGAAGACCTATACATAAAGCTGCTGACAAAATACATATACGCCCTCCTATGTCTATGTTCTCATGAGGATCTATGCCTATTACGTATTACGTTAAGTAAGCTTAATTTATTTTGCACATGCCTGTCCTGGTCTGCCTTTTTTCGAACAGCGTAGCATGATGATCTGGAAGCCTTTAGGTCCAAAATCACAGCACCAGCACAATACTGTGCTTCAAACTTTGTGTGAGGCTACAGTCCGCACGGCTCTTTATCTCTGACAAACTGTGTCTGAACAGGTGTCTTCAATAACGACTGATCATCAAAGCCTTCAGACCAAAGGTAACAGAAATTACAGTGAACTTTTAAGGCAGAGAAGAACCCAACAGAGAAAGAAACACGCTTAGAAAAGACAGACACAACACAATTTATTAATATTTTGGGTAAATACCCTTTTTCAAAACAGACAAACAAATAATAGAGATCAGGCGCTACTTATCTTCATTATCACAGAAGGAATGTGTCTGTTTTGAAAAAGGGTATTTACCCAAAATATTAATAAACTGTGTTGTAACTTATTTTCTATTCATGTTTCTTTCTCCGTTGGGTTCTTGTCTGCATTTTACACGCTTGGCAGTTAAATTTTTGGTATGGATTGCATTTTTAATATTTTTTTTAATGGTGAACTTTTAAGCCATAGCGCCCTGAAAGACTACGACAGGAATTGGATCGACAATGATATTTCAAGGTTGGTGTCAGAACAGCTTGGCGCCTCTAGGCGCCAAGCTATTCTGACACCAAACTTGAAATATCATGGTCGAGCTGTCTCCTGAGATGTGATACAGACCTCAGAGGATAACTAAACAAATTTGATAATGTCGTCCTCAGGGCGTAAGGAATTAATACAACACAATGCCAGGGAACCAACAATTAGTGTGTTGTCATATCTGAAGTTTATTTGTTTCAAAACAAGCAGAACAACGAAAAAAGGGCCAGTAGTGACTATTACATTTTAGAGTCCCTCGGCACTATTAAATGATCAGGGACTATCAGAATTTGTTCTGAAAATTTGATCATTTGAATTTGAAATTTACTAAGTGGCCTGAAACCAGTACCAAAGTGGAGGGGGAGGAAGAGCCGGAGTAGTTTTTTATCCTCTAATTTTGTGTTGATTTTATTTATTTTTTTAATCTTTTTTTGTCACCTGAAATTTTGGGTAAATTTTCAGTTTTATGGGTAAAAGAAAACAGCAATTTTTGACTGTAATTTGGTCAAATTTCACAGTTTTGGTGATTTTTGTTAATTGGAAATTGGTGGGTTTCTTCTAATTTTTGTTGATTTTTTATAGTTTTTGATGGTTTTTTTTCTCTCTCTTTTTACCCTCTGGAAATTTGTTTTCATCTCTTTTTTCATCTTGAAATTTGGAGTAAATTTTCTGTTTTGGGGTGTGTGTTTTTTGCTATATTTGGGACATTTTTTTTTAATGGGGGGACCACTAGTGTTGGTGAAAGCAGGTTCTTTCTCTCTTACCATACAAAAGGGTGAACTTAACTTCTGTTTCATTATGAAGTTTGAATGTCATAGAATGAACGCCTTTTCCGCTCTTCTTCTCCTGGGGCATTTCATTGTCTCACAATCAACCCTTTTGTGCCCGCAACCACTCGTGCTGTAAACAGTACTGCTGACTGCATGCACAATGTGGCTGAATCCGTTCGATCTGAATCATACCTATATAGTACACCATCGTTAACCCTTTTATCCCCAAGGTCTCATTTCTCAAATATTGGAAGTGTTGTCTAATGACTATGTACCAGTTGCAGGAGATGGATTGATAATTTAAGGGTAGTGCCAGATTAGCTTGGTGCCTGAAGGTGCCAAGCTAATCTGGCACTACCCTTAAATTATCATGGTCAATCAATCTCCTGCTGTAGGGACTCGAGACTAAAAGGGAACGGTTAAATCTTTCATTACCAATACCTGAAAATGATGACTGCTACCATCAACAATCCACTTCCACTTAACCCCTCCCAGCCACTGTATTCTTTGTTCATTCAACAATCAAAAGTCAAAACCGTCCAAGAAACATTGATACAAATTGGTCACAGCAAGAGGCATACATCCTCATGAGCCCCTACAGTCGCCACGGTTCATGAGGATATATGTCTCTTTTTCATTTGGATTGTGTTCACTTTTCCTTGGCAGCGAAGGATTCAGGTCTTGCTGGTTTCATATATATGAAAGCAGCAAGACCTGAATTCTCACGACCCACACATCTGAAGGGGCTGACAAGGATCTTTGCTACTTGCAAATGGTTTTGTGTGCTGTGTCCCTATAGAAAAGGGTTTAACTCATTCTACCCCAACACCAAAATCCCCAACTGTTGCCGTTGTCCTCTGAAGACTGCATTGCAATGCAGGACACAGATCGACCATGATAGTTTAAGGGTGATGCCAGAATAGCTTGGCGCCCATAGGCGCCAAGCTATTCTGGTATCACCCTTGAACTATCATGGTCGATCCTTATCTTGCTGTGGTTTGTCTGGGGTAGAATGAGTTAATATTGGTCATGGGCAACATCGCAAAACCTATTTTGTATTTTCAGATATAAAAAAAAATACAAAAAAACTTCAGTTAGCAAAACATCCTCGGGCGAACGTCAACCACAGCTGGCTCATGAACGTCTGCGCGGGCCGGCTGCAGCTGACATTGGCCCCAGGACCTGTCTCACCAGCCTTACGCGGTCTAATTGCAGATGGCTGCCGTGTCGATCATTCTTCTCTTTTCACTGGCCGTCTGCGGTTGCCAAGGCGCACAAATACAGACATTCCTGTGGAAAACCTTTGGGACGAATAGCATGATGTTTGAATCTAACCTCCTGTTTTCTACTGCGGAGAAGTCGCTTGCTTCCTGTGCAATGCAGTGTGCCAGAACCAAAATTTGCGCAACTTTTACTTTCTACCAAAATGAAACGGAAAAGCTTTGCCGAGGACATTCCACCTTCATGACGCTATCAAGCCAGGCTAAGCCTCTTCTTGGCAACAAGGCCTACATGACTGCTGGTAAGTTACAGACTAATCTAGAACCTTTAACCCATTTAACCCAATACCGCATTTTCCAGTCGTCGAACTACCTTGTACCAGCTGCAGGAGATGAATTGACCATGATAATTAAAGGGCAGTGCCTGATGTACCAACGTTTCTGTACCATTTTAATATATTTTAGTGCCAATTGACCTAATATGGAAAAGTTTTATTGTACTCCTATGATTTATCGATTTTGCTGTACAGTCGTAAAAATTTGGTGAAAAGACAAGAACAAGCCATTTTCAATACCCTAAAGCCCCAGGAGATTTCAATATCGAGGTCAAGCATGCAGACTTCATTTATACCTGCGCTGTTTCAGGGTTGAAAACTTGGCCAATTCACATAAACATGTAACTTTCTCATACTGGGTTTAACTTATATCTGGGGCAAATTTAGGGATGTAAAATCAGTCATTTAATAAAAACATTCTGAAATTTTAGGACAGTGCACCAAAACTGACATATTGTTTAAGTTTCTTACAAGTAAATCGTATTAGGTCAACTGTCACTGAATGATATTTGTTCAAAGATTAGTATAGAAAAGTGGCTCTTTGCGGAGATATCTGCGAAAAATGTGAGCTCGCTTCAATGTCAAACGACCTATACTGATTAAAAAAGAGAAATTATGATTGACAAGGTAGATGAAACTTTTGATTAGAAAAGAGAAATACTAATTGCTGAGGTAGTTGTTACTGATTATAGTAAAGACAAATACCCATTGTACAGGAAGGGATGGCAGAAATCGTGGAGAATACTGGAAATTCTAATGAACTGATTGATTTGCAATGTCAACACATGTGTATGCTGCGTCCTAGGCCTGACTGAGCTGACCCCTCCCCCTTTGTCCCATTGTTTGATTTTGGGTGCCTTGATCACCCCCGCCCCCCTACACACAGACACTCTCCTGTCGTCTGACTTTTTGTAAGGCCTGAACTGATTCTGATTGTGAAGTAGTTAACTCGTTCAACCTTGACACACCACAGCAAGACAGAGATTGAGCATGACAGTTCAAGGGCGGTGCCAGAAGGTCCATAGGCGCCAAGCTATTCTGACGCCACCCTTGAACTATCATGTTCGATCTGTCTCTAGAATTGTAACCCATGTACAGTTCTTCAGACATCAACTTCAAAATTTGGGGGTTTCGGTCATGGGATAGAATGTGTTAAACACTTGTGAGCAAAAGTGGTTTCTCTTTCCATCAGGGGTACACTCTAAATGCAGAAACGTTATTAAAGTGACATCGGTCGACACTGGCCCGCGCACATACCTTTTGACCATTGGATTAGTGCTACCATGCCAAGTCTTCCCGAAAGCTTTGTCCTACCTACTTCTTATCTTATCTTATCTTGAATTTTCACTACTATTTACTGGCAGACTGGCTGGAGGTTGGCTGTTCAACAAATGCAGAATGTTATGCTGCCAACTCAGAGTGTTTTGATTGGAAATGTCTCTGCACCCCTGGCTATTTCTACTCTGAAGGCTCCAAGAAATGTATTTCGGGTAAGTATTTGTGCCTGCAAGGTGCGTGCTTTGGTGCACAGGTGTGTGTGTGTGTGTGTGTGTGTGTGTGTGTGTGTGTGTGTGTGTGTGTGTGTGTGTGTGTGTGTGTGTGTGTGTGTGTGTGTGTGTGTGTGTGTGCATGTGTGTATATGCGACTGTCGGCACACGTGCCTGTAGAATTGTCAAACAAGATGAGGATTTCATCCCAAAGTCTACCGTATTGTTTGGAGCTCACATGCGTTTATCTTTTAGGAACATTAAGAGTTGTTCATATTTTTAGGCATATTATGCTGATCCGTTTCCCTCCTCTCTAAGTCAACCTCTGATAAACACACACGTCAGCGCACACAAATAAAGACGGACACACGGCACTTCCCGCCATTAGTACGCTCTGTGGGCTCGTGTAGCAATAGGAATCCACCTCCTATTTTAACCCACCCTTTGATTCACACACTCCCATACAGAAATAAAGACGGACACACGGCAATTCCCGCTATTCGTAAGCTCTGTGGTATAGCGTAGCATAGCTATTCTGAAAACTGAAGAATAATAGCAAGAGCAGCGAAATGACGTCACTTCAAGCTTCACGTCAAGGCATCATTAGTTCGGCCCACGGCGCCGTGTTCATAGTGATGACTCGATGTTATACATCACTCATCGTAGTACTAACATTTGACGTATCAGAGAATCAACTTTGCAATTTTCTTGCTAATTTTCACGCCTAGGGCTTACAGGTCACAATTTGACTTAATCCTACCCCAGGGCCGAGACAAACAGCAGGCTTATGTAAACACTGTTTATGAAAAATCATGTGCGTATTAATGAGAAGATTTTTTTTTCGCAAAAGGAAAATTAAAGTTATGTTAGCTGTTTTACAAATGACTCCGAAAAGTGGTGCAGAAAATTATCATTTTCACACCTAGGGCATACAGGACACAATTTGACCTAATTGTACCCGACAGCCGAAACAAACTGTAGGTTTATGTAAAATACCTTCTATGAAAAATCATGCGATTATTAATGAGAAATTTTTTTTTGTTAAAAAAGATTCAATTGTTTTAAGATTAACCGATATAATTTGTAAAATTAATCCCAAAAACGTGAAAATATATTTTTTTCAAAAAATATTTCATTATCACTCAAAAAGTTCTATAGGTACAATGCTGCGTAATGAACTCATTCAATATGTCCCTTTTATCTAGCTATATGCAAAATATCTAGTTAAAAAAAAAATTACGGACTCCAGTGTGGATCAATCGTGGTTCTTTTTGTGTGAAACAGCCATTTTCTCACCAATGAGCATCTTAATCAAAATATAAAAAAGGTCTCGAAATAATTTTTAAGGGACAATATCCTAACATGTCAAGCTTGTCCGTCCTCAAACGCGGGCTCTAGTCGCTGTCGCATACACACATACGCCGTTTGGCGCCAAAAAGACGTTTTCTAGCAAGGTTTATATAGCTAGACGTGATGTCATATTTATCTTGTTAATTATTTGCCAGAATTTCTGCCCTGCACGCAAAAAAAAACACGTCATGTGCATGCTCCCGAATGCGCTCTGACCTGCCCCATTTCAAAGTCTACCGTATTTTTAATACGGTGGACAAAAATAGCTATTTGTGACCTATTTCCTGATCTCTTGTGGCCAATGACCTTTCCAAGGAGTCATCCAAATTAGTATGCATATTCACAACTTCAAACCCAAACCTGGTACAGAGATACCTGATGCTAAAGACTTAGCATCAGGTATCTCTGTTCCAAGTCTGGGTTTGAAGTTGTGAATAGTATTTGAGATAAAGCATCTTTTGTCAAAAATATGGCTATTTATTTTACCCTATTTCCTGATGAGCAGACATTGGAAGCGACCATGACTTAGTGATGATCTTCAGACTCCGCCTAAAGAGAGTCAACAAGCAGGGTCCCACCAGAATCAAGTTCGACCTCGAGAAGCTAAAAGACCCAGAAGTAGTGGAAGCCTTCCCGGCAAAGATAGGAGAAAAATTCGCGCCACCGTTACTTCTAGGTGCAGAAGACACGGATGTGGACACACTGATCAACACATGTAACACTGCTGTAACCCAAATAGCCAGTGAGATCCTTGGCAAACACCAACAATGAAACATTGGGTTACAGCTGACATCTTTGTTCTATGTGACAAGCGTCGAGAATTAAAGAAAAAAAAAAAAAAAAACAGAGGTAGAAGGAGCTAAACAATACAGGGAAATTAACCAGGATATCAAGAAAAGCATGAAAAAGAAGAATAAGTGGATTGAAGATCATTGTAAACACGTAGAAGAAAATCTGAACAAAAATAGGAAAAAAGCATACCAGAAACCAGAAATATTGTCCAGGATTGTGCAGACAACAGCACTGACAAGATTGAAGACCATATGGAAGGACAGAAACATCACACTCTGCTCCAAGATCAGACTGATGCGTACCTTAAGTCATCTCATGACTTAGTGTAGATGACCTTCCGACTCCGCCTAAAGAAACCTACTTTCAGCTCACACACACATAGAGATGACTGGCACTCTGGCGTCATGTATTGCGCTTTTACATAATCATGTAGGAACATTTGTCTGGCATTAAAAATATTTACGTCACATTACAAAGTAAATTACAAAGATCTTTGCACAATGGCGGATGTGTTGTGACTAGGCGTTTGCCAAAAATCAACTCACATCGGATTCAGTTATGCAAAGAAAAAGGTACTAAGAAATTAATTTTTACATCTGTGATTAGATGATACTGAGAATCTCACTCTCCTGGTCTTAAAACCTTATCGTACTCGCTTTCGCTCCTAGGATAAGGTTTGAAGACCACGGGAGTGAGATTCTCAGTATCACCTAAAACCCGATGTAAGAATCTATGTTTTGTTCTTGTGCAGGAATGATGCACTTCCCCTATCTTCACTTCCTGTACGCGTACATGTACTTCCTAATTTATACATTTCAGCATGCTCAGGGGAAAGCTTGAGGCCAAACTACATCCTGTACAGGTCCACACAAATGGCAGGAGGCGACATAGACATCTGGTCTGCAATCTCCGTGAATGAATGCAAAATTAAGTGCAACGCGAGAGCCTACTGTGTATCATTTGACTACGGAGTCATCACACAGGGATGCTACCTGCAGAATGAAACTACACTTTCTCTCCCTAACTCGAAGCGTAATAATAGCCAAACTGAGCATTACCAGCGACACTGTGCCTAATTCTGCGAAATCATCCTCAGCCCCATCACTGTTGAGACGAATTGACCATCATACACCCGCAAGAGACATTAATCTTACTAGGCCCCACAGTGGCAGGGACTCATGAGGATCTGTGTCTCTTGCTGCCTCAACAGCGAGGAGGCCCAGCCATCCAATGAACCTGGGGCCGGTTGCTTGAGCGAGCTTAGTCCTGCACCAGCCACTAAGCAAGGTGCGCCGCTATAGCGGCGCACCTTGCTTAGTGGCTGGTGCAGGACTAAGCTCGCTCAAGCAACCGGCCCCAGGTTCAGTTTTGGACCCAGGTTCACGGGATGGCTGTGGTGTCCACTGGCAGCGAAGGGGTTAAGACGATGGCAAATGAATTGTCTGTGAGAGTTCAAGCGTAGTGCAGGATAAGCTTGGCACTTATACATGTTGTTGTCTTGCTGCACCACTTTCACGATTCTATCTTGTTAACTAACCTTTTCACACAAAACAAGATGGGATCCCAGCCCAAAGTTGTTCCTATTATCTCCTAGCTTATCCTTCTGATCAATCTCCTTCTATCCTAACCGACCCTCTGATCCACACACACTGGCACACAGAAATAAAGAATAAGATGGACACATGGCACTTTGCGCCATTCGTATGCTCTGTGGACTGGCGTATAGTAGCGATAGCTATTCTGGAGAAGAATAGCCGATGACCAGCGAAATGACGTCACTTCCAGCTTCACGTCATGGTATCGTTAGTCCCACGATGCCGTGTTCATAGTGACGACATGATGTTATATGTCACTCATCACAGGACTAATATTTTAGGTATTAGATGCTAAAACATGGCAATTTAGCTAGCACATTTAACACTTAGAAGTTGTAGTTCACGATTTGACCTAATCCTACCCGAGAGAGACTGGACAAAGAGCAGGCGTAAGCAAACACTGCAGTTCATGAAAAATTATGCGGGTATTAATGAGGAGATTTTTTTTCCATAACAAAATCAAAGTTATGTCAACAGTTTTAAAAATAACTCTAAAAACGTTGTGCCGAAAATCACAATTTTATCCTAATTGTACCCGACAGCCAAGACAAACTGTAGGCTTATGTAAATTCAGCTTATGCAAAGTCATGAGGGTATTAATTCATTCAGCCTGACTGACGTATTTTGGAGGTGTCATCTAATGACTATGCACCAGTTGCAGGAGATGGATCGACCATGATAATTCAAGGGCAGTGCCAGATTAGCTTGGCGCCAAAGGATAATCTGGCACTACCCTTGAAATATCATGGTCGACCCATCTCCTGGTATTGTGCGTCAGGGCTGAATGGGTTAATGAGAAGATTGCTTTTTTGTTAAAAGGTTAAATTGTAAGAATAATCCCCCAAAGACGTGATTTTTTTTTCAAAAATATTAAATTATCAAAAAGTTGAAGTGGTACAATGCTGGTTAACAACTCGTTCAATGTCTTCCTTTAATCTAGCTAGGCGAAATATATAGTAAAAATAAAAAACATTACGGACACTAATGTGGATCAACCATTTTGGGGTGAAACAGCCATTTACTCACCAATGTCATTCAATTAAAAAAAAAAAAAAAAAAAAACTGCCTCGAGATAATTCTTTTAGGGACAATATCCCAAATTTTCAAGCTCGTCCGTCCGCACAAATGCGGGCTCTAGCCGCTGTCACACACACACACACACACACACACACAGTCACGACCCCGCTTCCGGGGCGCGAACTATGAGCGCTAACACTCGAGGTACACCCAACCCACACTAACACAAACCTAACACAAACACCAGAGGAACAATGACGACGACATTTATTAAATAAAACCCTAACAATAACCAACTATACCCTCATTCAATCCTAACCACACGCTCACATGTCACAAAAACCCCTCCAAACTCCCCAAACCGATTAACCACTATACACAATACAAAATAACAAAATATAATAAAGTAAATATCCCGAATAAAATACAAACGAACAGTATATAAATAAAACTACTATCCTTAATACAACAGATTGAAAAGCTTAAACCCAAAAGCCACCGGACTCCGATGCGGGAAGCACAAGAGTCAGGCGCTAACGCCAGCAGACCAACGCCCTTGCTTCCGCGAAGAGTCCCTCAACAGCACGTGGCTCCTTAAGTAATATAGTATGGCAAATAGCACAATATCAAATATACAATCAACCAAAATGTTTACCAACACACAAATGAAGATCTAGAAAAAGGAATATTGTTCATGAGCTACTACATCTCCTCAGCGGGAGCACGAACGACAAGTTCGAATTAAGCTAATGCTCTAGCAAACTAGACATTCACAGCACAAAGCTCTTTTAACTAACAATGTTTCAGAATAAACAAGGCTCCTTTAACTAGCAACGTTTCAGAATAAACAATATCACGTATACAAATGGAGCAAACGTCCTTAACCTAACATGACTGAAAGTTGAATTAACTCAGCATAGTTCACGTCACTGGACCTTCTCGGCGGAAGCACAACCGTTTAAGCGCAGCTCAACTCAACGCTCTTGCTTCCGCGATAAGGTCGTCCGAAACACAAGCGGCTTTTAAATACAATCTCTCGAGGAGATGAAATAACTGTCACGATGTTCTTTACACGATTATACGCAAACAAAACCTCGCTTAAACAGGTTAGAAAACAGTAAACGGGACGACACGACCTGACTAAACACGAGGCGCGCCGCGACACTCGCAAAGGCACTCAGGTTCGGCGTCGTAGCCCCACATGGCAGAGTGACACAGTCAGCCCTCACTCTAAGTACACCAATGGATTAGATAGGAACCAGCACTAAAACACAGGTGCAAAAATACACAAATACCTAACAAAAGAAAAAAGATAATCACGTCACCCTTCCCGCAACTTTACTTGCCGTCTTTTATATTCCCCTCACCTCTCTCCCACAACGGTAAACTCAACCTCAACATATTCCCTTCACCTCTCTCCCACAACGATGAATTTAACCTCAACAAAATACATATTTACAATCGCATCACGCTTCCCGCAATAATTCAACCTCAGCAGAATACATATCTACACGTCACCACATGACTCACTTCCGAATTCACACTCCTACGCTAAATAGTGAAATAGCTTCAGACGCCTGCTCGGCGTTAAACCTCCAATAACTAAACCGCCGCTAGATACTCTAGGTACTACAAAATAGCCCTCTACTTTCTATTCTCTTTCATTCTACACCTGCCCCCAATACACACTAGCCAAAATAATAATACAGAACAAGCAAACACCCCCCCCCCCCCCCCCCCCCCGAGCAAATGGCCACTAGAGAACTGTTGCGTGTACTCACTGTCATCCGTGAAGACGCCGGCCCGGCTAGGACGAAGACAAACAAGGACAAGACAAGCCAGGGGTAAAGTCGTCACAGCTCTTTCTCTCCCTTCTCTCCTTCCTCGGACAACGGCTCCGGGACGACCAGAACCGTATCGCAGGGCTGATACACAGGACCGACACAGCTGCTTGCGGCCTCCAGCAAATCAGTGGCGAAACACACCTGGAAAACCACCCTCGGAGACTGTTGGCAAAAGCGACCAACTCGTTCGCTGGTGGAAATGCGACTGTAAAAAATTTGGATAACGATAGGTTGGCAAAAAACGCTCACTACATCATGTGATGTAAAAACACGTGAAACAATAACCACCCGATCGCGGAGACCGGGCGACCACGTGCTTTGCGCCGTGCCTCCAAATTCTCGCACGGCAGCAAATACTCGTGTACAGGCCAAATACTAGACACCTATGCTATCGATACCCGGTGACTAACTAGATCCTGTCACCCCTCTAAACTTACTCCCCTACAAAAATAGACGAAAAAAAAACCCACAAAAAACGTGTCACACACACACGCACGCACGCACGCACGCACGCACGCACGCACGCACACACACACACACACACACACACACACACACACACACACACACACACACACACACACACACACACACACACACACACACACACACACACACAGCGCTTTGGTGCCAAAGCACAAGCCAGGCGGCAGAGTGAAATCCATCTCCGAACCGTTTCCATCTAAATCACCATGTTCAGTTAAACACCTAAATATAAAAATTTTAGTTCTCGCAACCCATTCAACAATCCGCACTCAAGTACTCACAAGAACTCATGATCAAGCTTTATCGGGACTGCATGAGACACAATACAGATAATAACCCTCTCCATTATATTACATGTTTTATTTATTTATTTATTATTGATTCATGTATGTATTTACTTACATATTTATTTATTATTTATCCTTTTAATTATGGATGGAAGAAATTCCTTGATGCACATGATCACTAGTGGTATGGTGGTGGCCACCAAGGAGAGGAATTTTTTTTTAAATATGCATACATCTGTGCATGTTCATAATCTATCGTTTACTTAGCATGCATATTCATAGGTCCCAGGTATCCCCGACTTATTTTATTAATTAATAATTTATTATTTAATTTATTTATTTACTTATTTGTTTGTTTGTGATGTATGTTTGCACATACACATCAGCACAAGATGAGAACATACATGTACACATATATGGTAATAGGTGCATACCACCCGCTCCCCACCCCACATACAAAACCACAGAACACCCATTAAAAGACATGCAAGTCTGTGCATGTTCATAATATATCCTTTACTTGGTATTCATATGTCCCAGGTTATCTTTGATTTACCTTATTTTATTTATTAAAATTTATTATTTATTTTGATTTGTTTGCAAAGTAGATTTTGTACATATGCTGATGTTCACATACACATGTGGTAAAAATGCATTGTACACGTTTTTATCTCTATTTTTATTCTCTTTTTTGTGTGTGTGTCAGTGAGTGTGCTGATTGAGGCTCACGTAGTTCTGCTAAGCTTGGAATTTAGTGTGTACATTTACCGCCAGTAGTTAGAGGCGAGGCTGGGTAGCACAGAAGAACGTGTAGACAAAGGCCAGATGTTCTACTCAGTGACCGCACCTCGCCTAGTGTCGTTTTCTTCTTTCTTTCCAGACCCGGGTGCCAGACAGCTGGTTACTGCGGAGTATTTTCCCCTGACAAGAAATTTGTTGGATTTGTTTGTGAACTACGTAGTCTTGTAAAAGTACGATTTTTCATCTGCAAGAGGGTTTTACTACAATATAGTGTTTAAAGTGCTCTAAGTGCTGGTAATGGTTTCAGAACTGACAAAAGAGTATTTAGCTAGGAAAGTAAAGTCCTAACGCATGTAAGAGTGCTTCACCATTTTGTAAAACGTAATGATTTTGGTCGGGCGAACCACTTTTTACTTCTCGTTAGTTTTGGCTAGCAAAAACCGGAAGAAATCAGCGCAAGCTGGAAGTCCTTGTCCCTTCAATAATAGCATAGCATAGGCTAGCAAAACTCCGCTGCGCTCAGCACTGAACCTTCGGGTTGGAGCGCACTGTGTTCCTGGTCTGCGGAGGGAGATAGGTGGATTTGAGTAGTTTAGTTGTTATCCTCGACTGCTTCTACAGTTGCTGTTTCGACTTTACCGATTTTACCAGAGTTCTCTCTACAAACCAGCATTTTGGACTCTTTTTCTGAGCCCTCCCTTGAACAAAATCCCGGACTCGGTCGTTTTTTGGGAGTCATGGGACTTTGCCCTTTTTCTGGCAGCTCTACTTTGTAGTAACGGGCGCTTCGGACTCTCCTGCCGTTTTTCCGGGGTTTTGCTTTACAAAGGGCTTTTCGTTCGCACTCAGCCATTTTTTGGGGGAGGTTTTTCCTTTACAAAGGGAGCTTCAAGACTGTTTCGGGAGTCTTCCTTTATAACGGGCGCTTCGGACTCTGTCGTTTTCCGAGGCTTCCCATTATCAAAGGACATTTTGGACTCCGTTGCCATTTTCTTAGATAGTTATCCTTTTGAAGGGCGGCTCGGACTCCGCTGTCGGTCTCGACTCGAGGCTTCCCTTTACAAAGGGCGTTCGGACTTTGTTATTTTGGGGGCTCTTCTTTTGCAACTGGCGCCTTGCACTCTGTCATTTTCCAAGGCTTCCCTTTTACAAAGGGCGCTTTGGACTTAGTCATTTCTGTACAGGTCGTCTTTTACCAAAGGGCGGCCTCTCTGACTTGTTACTTTTCTAGAGTTTCCTTTATAGAGGGCACTTTGGACTTTGTCATTTTGCCGAGGCTGCCTTTCATCTAGCCTCTCCGACTTCAGTTAGTTCAGTATTTTACTAGAGTTCTCCTTTGACAAAGGGTATCCGTTGGGACTTTGTCATTCTTTTTAGAGACACGACTTAGGCGGATATTAGTATTGTGCTGCGCTACTGTAGTAACGCCTGATTACATTGTGACCAGCAGAGAATAAGTTTTTCTCAAACGGCCTCATGCTGGGGCATTTGTTGTCGCTTTACCATTATTAGCCTGTATTGCAATATAGTCTATACGAAATGCGATCTTCGTTTCACATGTTTTATTGTAGTTAGGATCGAGTGCGAGTGACTGTGCTTGTGTGTGTGAACTTGGCATCCTGACACGAAGCAAACATTTACATACACATTCACCGGTCACACAGATATTGCACACGGTCAGCGACGCTACAGAATTTGGTGTCGCCGAAGGCTGGGGTTAGGCGACACTACACACATACATGGTAGTAATACTGCCCACTCCCAACCCCGGCCACTCCACTACAACCACAGAACACCCACTAAAAGACAAGTACATCTGTGCATGTTCATGATCTATCCTTTACTTAGCATTCATATGGCCCAGGTATCTTGAATTACTTTATCTTATTTATTTAACCGCCATGAGATGACATGAGTCGCGGGCTGCTCGGCATTAAACCCAAATAACTATTTATTTAATTTATTTATTTATTTACTTTTGTTTATTTGTAATGCATGTTTTGTAAATACACATCAGCATACAAGAAGAAAATATACACATATATAGATGGTAATAAGTGCCATACCGCCCGCTCCCAACCCGCCGCCCTACCCAAATACACACACAAAACCGCAGAGCACCTACCAAAAGACATGCACATCTGTGTATGTTCATAATCTATCCTTTACCTAGCATGCATATGTCCCAGGTACCTTAGACTTACTTTATCTTATTTATTTAAATTATTTACTTATTTTGTTTCAGTGTTTGTAATGTAGGTTTACATACACATCAGCATACAGGCTAAGAACATACACCATGGTGCCCCTGTGCAGATGGCCACCAGTACTATTCTGTCAGATCTGTCACACCCAGCCAATCATCTCTTCGAGCTTCTGCCCTCTGGCCGGCGGTTCCGTGCTTTGAAAGCCAGAACCTCTCGATTCAGATGCAGTTTCTTTCCAGAAGCTGTCCTCAGTACATCACCATCCATGCAACAACGTGATTCCATGATTTGTGACATATGACTGATTTGTGTTTCATATTGTGTTTATCTATCTTTTAGTGCTCTATACGGGATGATCGCCAACTGAGTGTATGACATGATGAATGCCCTACAAGTGAGGATGTATTTTACTGTCGCCATGCCACACAAAAATCCTTGTAACGTTTTACTCGGTGAATAAATCTATTAAATGTCTTATGTCTTATACACGCACATGGTAATAGGTGCCATACCTCTCGCTCCCAACCCCACTCCAGTTACACACACAAAACCGCAGAATGACACCCACCAAAAGAATGTACATCTGTGCATGTTCATAATCTGTCCTTTACTTAGCATTTATATGTCCCAGGTATCTTTGACTTACTTTATCTTATTCATTTACCCCGTGAGACGGCCGTAGTTGCCTGCGCGGCGTTAAACCCAAATAACTATTTATTTATTTATGTTTGTTCTGATCATAGTGTAGGCGACAGTAGCAGGGAGCATCTAAGTTAAAGACTGTGCTCAATACGTACACTTCGGGCGTGCTCTTAAATGAAATGGGCATGCTATACTGTATAACATTTACCTTTGCAACTAAACAGCGGCTCGGGACGAAAGACAATAATAAGATCAGAAATCCATTGTCAACATAAAGATTTATTACAAGAGTGTTATTATTGGGTTGGTTTCAGTGAGTATAGCTTGTTTTTATCTGATGTACGCCTGGATCATTTTGTATACTGTATAGCATTTACCTTTGTAACTAAACAGCGGCTTGGCCGGACGAAAGACAATAATAAGATAATAAAACCATTGTCAACAAATGATTTATTACACTGAAGAGTGTTATTATTGTGTTAGTTTCAGCGTGTATAGCTTGTTTTTATCTGATGTACGCCATGATCATTTTGGAAATGTCTTGTGACTTTTTTGTTACTATAAAGTACACTTTGCATACTATGCATTGTTTCAGAAGTCACAGGAAGCATAAAGTTTAGCTGAGTTGGTATACCTCACCCTCTACCTAGGTTAAGCGCACCATTGTTGCTATTTTCGCACCAGACTGATCGCTCGGACCGGTCATGTGCGCCAGAACTGCGCGCGCAGGTAGGCTTCTGCACTAGTAGTGTGGTCTCGTACGTTCACGCAGAAGATTGTGATCGCAGTCAAAAAAAAAGGTTTGTTTCCAGTTTTTTACTTTAACGCCCTAACACGCCAGTTTTGTGTAGAGATGGCGGAGGCTTGTGTCATACCCCACGCCCCTGAATCAAATGCATTATACTTGTAGTGCGCTCATCTCTCAAACTTCAACTATGACTGACGGTGCTTTCTACCGCAAACAACGCACATGTCACAAAATCACCACTATGTCTCTTGCAGTTGGATCGTGTTCACTTTTTCTCGGCAGTGAAGGGGTTAAACCCAGCAAAACTTAACCCCTTCACTGGCAGTGGACACAGGCAGTGTTTTTGAATTCAAAGTGGAAGATCCCCAGCCGTCTAAGGAAGATGGATTCAAAGTGGTGTCAGCAAGAGGTATAGATCCTCATGAGCCCCCGCAACTGCGGGGGCTCATGAGGATCTACGCCTCTTGCAGTTGCGTGGTGTGGAGTTTTCTCGGCCCTGAAGGGGTGAAACAGCAATTTTGTTTGCCTTGATGCGTATCCATGTTCGGCCAAGAAACATCCCTTGTACTACAGCAAGTGTGTACAATTAAGATAAGATAAGATAGTTTATTGCCATGTGTTTCCATGTACAAACAATAAAAACATTGGAATTTGTCTTGATGTCAGTTACTAAGACTAAAATCACACACACACACACACACACACACACACACACACACACACACACACACACACACACACACACACACACACACACAGAATAAACTCTAAAATATGATTTTCATGCTAAATACTAAGCAAATACCGGTATTAAACACGGCGAACGGGCACGCCTCACTGATTCAGTTAAAAGCTGACTACACATTCCGACAAGTTCTCACTCGCCACTCGCGCTCTCTCCAATCAGTCCGGTTGATCAGAGAGAGCGCGAACAGCCAGAGGGAACAAAACTGTTGCGGAATCTGCTGGTCCTGGTACTGATGGACCTGTACCTACGCCCTGATGGTAAACGTTGAAAGTAATGAAAGTCGTGGAAGGTTGGTGATGTGGGCGACCATGGTTAACCCTGACTGTTCCAACACACATTAGTGGCAGGAGATAGAGCGACCAAGGCAGCTCGAGCGCACAAAATCAACTTACAGCGCCGTCTTTCGTCATGGGTGAGCAGTCGGTGGGCAGGTTAAGTGACGTCATGTCCTCAAGAGCTGGTGGTATGACGTGTAGAAATATGTCACGCTCGTGTCCACTGAAATCAAGAGCACGCGCGCATACTATAAGTTTTTAAAGTTCTTTTATTATTATGATTTTTTTTCTAAGTTGGTGGGAGTGGGGTGAGAAGCATGACTGAAATTCGTGACAGTGATTACAAAAAAAAAAAAAAGTCTATGTCATTTGAGGAAGAATTTGATTTAGACTGATTTGTGAACCGTGAAAATATTTGTATTCAAATTTTCGCGACTTTTTATCTGCGAAACACTGAAACTCAGTGTGACGCCGTGACAACAATGAACCCCCCCCCCTCCCCCCTCGTCCCCCTCCACACACACACACACACACACAAAACCTCCTTCCATTTCTCACATCCGGCCTTGTACCTTGAAGCACTGACCTACACAAAAATACCCAACAAAAGAAACGCGCTTGTACTTGTCCTTTTTTTTTTTTTTTTTTTTTTGTCGTACGGTCACTGAATCCAGCACCGGCGAAAGCGCCATTATCATCAATGCTAGTTGGCCATATAGTCATGATTGCGGGTTTGCGTGGATCCGTGTTTATCAGAATGCGCCGTGCGGCCCAGGTCCTCCGTCTGCAGCATTCGAGGTTTCTGTCGGGGTTACCTCACCCTTAGCTCCTGGTATGCGACCTTCCCTGGGAACACAGGGTGGCTAGAGCTTTATGCGGCTCTTGATCGCATGATTAACCCGTCATTGGACACATCGGGAATGATTTCACTGGAGGTAGCAGTGCCACCTGCTACCCCGCCCCGTCCTGGTAAGCTCATCGCCATTTGGTCCGCGACTGCTGGTCACGTTATACAGTCAAATTTGGCCAGTTCAGGCAGTAAAGGCAGTAAGAGGACCAGTGTTTTAAAAAATAATATTTGTCTTGTTTGAAAATTTGTAGTAGGGCTGAATGTTGTAATTTGCTGGAAATTTCTGGTTAGCTGAGAGGAGACATGTTTGGTGCTTTGATTCATACTATCCTGAGCTTATCCAGTGGACAATTTTGGGCCTATGTTGTGTTGCCATTGACGTAGTGATTTGAGGGGCACGCTGATTTCAGCTGTGCTTGGGTGTGGGGTTGGTAAGGAACCAGTCTCATAGCCACGAAATGAGACGGGTGATGTGCTGTTTTTTTTTGGGGTATTTTGTGCTTGGCAAATGTGCAGCTGGTGGGCGGTAGGTTTTTTTTTTTTTTTTTAGGGAATTGAAAAATTAGGGGATGACTGGGACTGACTAAGGCTAAGAGACTGGACAGTACGGAAACGGCACTCCATATCTGAAGGCCGTTCCCCTGACCCGGGGACGCGCTAGGTTGGGGATGGTCGCCCCACTAAAAATCTCACACTGGGTTAAGGAAGTTCAGCATGTCCTAGTACTTGTCCTTTCAAAGCGTGTTTCTTTTTTTGCCGAAAAGTTCTTTGCATTTCACATGCTTGGCAGTCACCTTGTGTGTCTGGATTCAGACCTTCATTAATAAGCTTGACTCATTCAGCCCGCGGACGCACGTATTTCCCAAATTTTGGAGGCGTCACGATCTAACGACTATGCACCTGTTGCAGGAGATGGATCGACCATGATAATTCTAGGGTAGTGCCAGATTAGCTTGGCGCCAACAGGCGCCAAGCTAATCTGGCACTACCCTTAAATTAATATCATCGACCCATCTCCTGCTGTAGTGCGTCAGGGCTGAATGGGCTAATGGTTTCTCCGGTTTGGACACAACGCCACAAATCAACTAGACCATCTGTCCCAGATACGATACCGTTTTATACACTTTGACCATGACGCCACAAAGGGCGGTACCAGAATAGCTTGGCGCCTACAGGCGCCAAGCTCTTCTGGCACCATCTTGAACAGTCCCGGTAGATACATCTCCTGAACTGGTATGCAGAGGACAACACCAACATTTCAGTTTTGAATTTCAACCTTTACCTCTTCAGTGGACGCGGGCGCAGATGGTGTTTCTGCAATATTCGTTACTAAATCAAGGCCAAAGTGGTGTCAGCAAGAGGCATAGATCCTCATGAGCCCCCGCGATAGCGGGGGCTCATGAGGATCTATGCCTCTTGCAGTCGGATCACCGGCGTTAACTTTTTCTCGGCAAGGAAAGGGTTACGGTGTGTGAAGAGAAAACTAGTCCATACCTCCATTGATGCTGCTCGCTTCGGTCTGTCAGTAACGGGGACGCAGTCAGCGGTGAGAGCCTGGCGGACCCGTGGCTCCGAACACATGCTACTCCCAAGTGTCGACAGTCAAAGAGGCATCACCGTAACCAATCCGCCCCCCCCCCCCCCCCCTCCCCAGCCAACGTAGGTCGCATATTGGCTACCGAAGAAAAAGTGTCATCCTGTCAGACCCATTGCTCGACATAAATTGACTAAGGTAGTTCAAGGGTGGTGCCAGCGGCTTGGCGCCTGAGGCTATTCTGGCACCCACCCTTAAGCTGAAACGGTTGATCTATCTCCGAATCTGTAAGTAGCCTTCATAGGACAATAAGCAACCCTCCCCCCCCCCCCCACCAAAAAAAAAAAAAAAAAAAAAAAAAAAAAAAAATCAGCCTCATGTAATAGGATAAGCGTATTGTGGTGGTGGTGGTGGTGATGATGGTGGTGATGGATTGGTTATTGGGTGTAACGCCGAGCAGGCGACTAAGGCCATCTCACGGCGGTACTGATGGTGGTGTTCGACATGAAAATCAGACGAAGATAAACACTGACTAGTAAAAGAAATGCGAAATTTTTGGAATCGCCGAAAGTACACTTTACTGTTTTCGACGATTCCAAAAGTGTCGCATTTCTTTTGCCCGTCATTATATGCACGGAATCCGTCGTTTACAGATATTGATTGATATCAGAGTGAGCTATGGGCTGATGTCAGCACTGTGTGCGACAGCGTGGTCAGAATGAACGAGAAAATAGAGGCCGGATGGTGGTTCTAGCACGAATTATTGGAATATTGTGAACGAAGACATGCAAGCCTCAATGCAAACCACACACAGTAATCACTATACCTGGGACACAAGGCCGCCTCGGGCAATGCGGTGGCTGCGGGAATGATAACGCAATGGCCGTTCTCTGTGACGTAACTGCGTCCCTGTTTCAGGAAGAACAATCCAATAGACAAAAGGCTATGGCCAAGCCACCGGGCCGACACTGGCTGACAGTGCGCGGGCGCCGGGCGTCAACGGCGGCACTATGGCCTTTTGCGCATTGTTCAATGGTAGCGATCAATAGGGTCGAATCACGACCCTTGCCCGCGAAAAAAAATTCTAAAAATAGATTTCCGAGCGCAAATGCCTACTTCCGGTGACATGGCACTGACCGTCGAAAATGCCGACGAAGCACTGCAGCTGGGGAAAATGCAACATGTACCCTCATATTGAGTTTCCAGCTAAAATATTATGCTGTAAAGTGTTCTCATAATTCATCTTTTTAGATAATATAATTTTTGTATGCAATGAAAAATGAATAATAAATAGCTGGTAAATTTATTTCAGATTTGTCTTAGTGGTTGCTTTTTGTTTTCTGACTATGCTTACATGTATGGAAAACACTGATTTTCAGCGTCAACAAGTATTACTCGATTTGCAACACAGATAAAATAACACACAAGACATGGACAAAGATGTCAACCTAAAACACTGAAAACTAGAACACTATTAAAAGAATTTATTAAATTGGTGCAAAATAAATACCTTATGTTACAGACAAAATGGGAAATTAGTCATTCGTGGAAAATGCCTAAGACAGTAATGAGCATTTTTTTTTTAACTGATTGACAAAATACCACTCTTTTTGTAAATAATTCCACTTAGAAATTATTTAGACGGAAAGATCTGTAAGATGTTAAATTCAATTCTCTGAATCGAAATACATCACTCATTTCGCAAATAATTGAAAATTGTCCTAAACCAGGCATTTCCCAGAAATAGCTGAATTTGTCTACAGGCATTTCCTGAGAATGACTGATTTCTTGTTCTGACTGCACACACATGCACAGCGGCACACACACACACACACACACACACACACACACACACACACACACACACACACACACACATACATACAGGGGTGGCCAAATCTTTTTTTTCTGAGGTCATCTGGCGGCTTAGCTCAAGAAAAAAAAAATGAATTAGTCCGCAAGAATCTTAACTAGTCCGCTTACTAATCACCAAAAATCAGAATGCTTGTACAATGTTAGTGAAAAAATGAAGGAAAAAAACATTTAATGAAATAACACATTTAATATTGTAATTGTAATTTTTTTCTATAAGTTTTCTTAAAATAAAAAAAAGTTTATATTTCTCACAAAAAAATGCTTAACACAGCGTTAGATAGGCCTACCTTCTAACTGCATATGGTAAAAAGCATCAGAAAAGTATCACTGTAAATTAAATGAACATTTATTATTTATCCACCATCGCTTAAAATCTTTTGCAAAACGTAATCGTTTAAAAAAAAAGAAAATTCGCTTGATCTGTTGTTTTCTTCTTCTTCTTTTTTTAAGGATAGCTATCTAAAACAATACAGTGAGCCATCACAAAAATCAAAACAACATAAGAGTCCTGTCGTCTGCTAGCAGAAAGTCGTGAAAGTTCTCACATGGTCACATGACTATAATAAAATGGTGATAATTTCGAGAAGTAGACGACGCTTGTGTTCGTCATGCCTTACAAATCGGCGAAAAAAATAATAGATGACTGGTCATATAATAGATGACTGGTCATAATTTGAGGTAGTCCGTCAGGCTACCAAATCAGTCTAGAATGTGAGGTAATCCGCAGCAATTCGAGATCACATACATACATAAAATATATAACAGTATTGATATTATATGACTAAGATATATTACACTATTATCACCATGATCATCATGTCTTGTCTGTTCAAAAAGTGTAAGATCGACAGCTACCATCCAAAACACAAATTAAATTCTTTTACAACATAGTTGGACACAGAGTGCTGTCACCGGAAGTAGTTAAAACGAAGATTTTTACCGATCATTTACGAAGATGACGTCGCACGAAGCAGACGCCTTAATTTCGTGATTCGTCCCTATGGTAGTGTGCATTGTTCAGGCAGCGTTCAGTCGTAGTGCCAGATTAGCCTGGAAGGCGTCAAGCTAATCTGGCACTACCATTACATTGGAAATGCGTCAATGCCACTACCACGTGCACTAAACACAGTTCTGCAAATGAATTAGCAACACCGTGTACAGAATAATAATAATAATAATAATAATAATAATAATAATAATAATAATAATAACAATACCGTTATTATATAGGCGCTTTTCGTCAATTTTTGGGCGAATCGACTCAAAGCGCCGCGAACTGAAACCCAACACGCACACTCACGTAACAGACACGGATTTACGCCATTTAAGACACACACAGTACAAGACAGACGAAGGGCCAGTTCAGCTACTGAAGTTACAGAGATTTTTGATCGCTTGTATTTGAAATTTGTAAAGTGGCCTGAAACCGGTATCAAAGTGTGGGGGGTGTGGGGGTGGGTGGGGAGTGGAAGAACCGGAGTACCCGGAGAAAGAACCCCCGACGGTCCGGACAGAAGAAAGTGTTGGGTCTGAACCTCAGCGTCGACCCAACCTCAGCCAAACAACCCATTCTGCGAACTTTTAGTATTTCAAGCTGAAAAGTTAATGTACCTGACTATTTTTGAGCATGATATGTCACTCTGGTCGAGGTTGGGTCGACGCCGAGGTTGGGACCTAACAGAAAGGCCAGAAGCGGATGTGAAGGGATACATGAAAATGTGTGTGATATCAATGGGCAAAGTGAAAATCTGATTATGATATAGCGTGGACAGGCGGGAATGTAACGTCACAAAAAAACGTGCCAGTGTAATTGTAAAGAAAATCCCTGGAAAAGAAAAACAGCTTCGAAAGAAAAGAAGAAGAAGAGTAACAATACAGTTTATAAATTGTTGTAAATGACCTTTCTTAAGCGTGCGTGCTTCCTTCTATGTTAGGAATTTCTTTACATTTGACACTTTGGACAGTCACAGTTTGTTCTGGATTCATTGTAATGTGGAACGCACTGTTTAACCCCTTCATTGCCCAGAAAAAAAGTGAACGCGATCCAACTGCAAGAGGCATAGATCCTCATGAGCCCCCGCGACCGCGGGGGCTCATGAGGGTCTATGCCTCTTGCTCAAGACCAATTTGTATCTACTCAGTGATTTCCGGCGTTGAATGAATCAGAGTGAAGCTTGCAGAAACGCAATGTACGTCAGTATGCAATGAACGGGTTAAAATTGACACTTTAAGGACGGGGTTTGTTCATGATAAGTATAAAACAGGGAATCTGACCGTCATGTAGTCTGTGCTGGTTGGAATACTGAGGAGCCGCCGTCGGGCTGTTTGAGGTGGACTTCTGTTCCCATCCCCTGCTTGTAGTAGTCGTAACCCAGCAACACGTAACTCTGCAACACAGGCAGCGTTCAAGGGTAGTGTCAGATTAGCTTGGCGCCCGCAAGGCGCCAAGCTAATCTGTCACCACCCTTAAACAATCACGATCCATTCACCTTTCGATGTTTTGTTTTAAAGGTATATTTATTTATTAAAACAAGTAATAAATTAATAGAAAAAGACACACGCTTAGAAAGTACAAGCGGACAACATAGCTCTGTTGCGCGGCCTGCAGCGCGTTTCTTTATTTTTTATTTGGGATTTTCTTTTCATTTTACTTGGCAGTCAACCCTTTGATCTGTAATTTAATTTCCGAACGATTTAGTTATTTGGGTTTAACGCCGAGCAGGCAACTAAGGCCATCTCACGGCGGGAAGGGTAAAAATCTGGTCAGCCAGACTAAAAGAAAGGTCTTAAGACATGATGTAAATATACCTTAAAAATATGTCAGGCTAAAATGTCACACAGGTCTTTAAAGAAAATGTCGGAAGACTCTCATAAAGGTCAAAATAATAGAAACATCATAATCTATTATAAACGCTCAAATCTTATTAAAAATATGGCACTCTCTCAGAAAACTGAAGATCTTGTCCGGGGGCACATCCCGGAACAAAACCTTCAAGGAGTCTGCCGTGAAATGTTTATACCTTGTGTCGATTAGATCAGCACAATGAGACAACAAAAAGTGTTGAACAGAGTACTGCTCGTCGCAGGCATAACACCATGGACGCTCCTCCTGTTTAAGTAAATAAGAGTGCGTAACATACGTGTGGCCGATGTGGAGCCGAGCCAGGACAGTCTCCTCACGGCGGCAGCCGCAGCGATAAGGTAGACCGTCGGACAACTTAGGAAGGGCTTCGTGCAGCTTGTTAGCTTCCTCTTTGTCCCACTCGGACTGCCACTCACGGGCTATGTACGCACTAGCCACATGTCTAAAATCACTATAAACAGTCTGTGTGTCAGGGACAGGGTCATTGCGGGCATCGTTGGCAGCAGAATCTGCGATCCTGTTGCCTTCGATGCCCACATGCCGCCTGGCACCCAAATAAAAATGATATCATAATATTCCTTCATCAAGTCCGCGTGGAGCTCTCTGATCTGCACCAGCAGTGGGTGGTCATTTCCCGTGCCCAGAATTTCCGAACGAACAGCCCATAGCTTGCTGCTGTAAACTCCTGAACACAGCGACAAACAGACTGACTTACGTCCAAAACTGCGGACGGTATTGCCACGCTCGTGGTGGGATAGAATACACCACCGAACTCGTGCAGGATAGCTTGGAACTGCTTGCCCACGCAACATTTCGCAGGTTTCAGGTGCTGCAGCCGACACCACAGCCATCACACACGTCAGCGCGATTGCCAAGTACACTATTGTGTTGAACGGCGATATCAGTAAAAAAAAAAAAAAAACGTTTCCAAGTTCAGGTGGCAAAAGCTATTGCAAGCAGCCCGTAGTAATAGCGGTGGTAAAATGGAAACTTATACGGAGGACAGTCAGCAGTCGATTTGAGTATCGCCGTCCGTGGCACACCCGTCACACGTGGACATTTCGATTGAACCTTTACGATGTTACTGATGGTTTCAATTGCATGAATGAGCTTAGTCACAGTCCTGCGCAAGCCACTAAGCACGGTGGCGATAGCGGAGCACCTAGCTTAGTGGCTTGCGCAGGATAAAGCTCACTCACGCAAATGGCTTCTGCTTTGGGCCGCTTGTTGCCGGTCAGTGTCCAAAACTGCATAATTGGTGTGCTGGCTTTGAACGGCCTCCTTCCTCTAGCAAGCGTAATTCCTGACAGTCATTTCACACTGGTTGTCTCCCTGGATTTGCTGCCCCGCCTGACAAGCGCAGCGAATCGCGGGAGACATCCAGTGTGAATGTTTAGACTCCGGGGCCATTCCTCTCAACTTGTGGGTCAAGCACGTGGCATTTCTTCAGCCACCGACACTGGCCGTTTTCCCATGCAACTGTGATTTCACAATTGTTATTGTCGCTTGGACGGGCCGGGGGTCATTAGAGTCCCTTTGTCGACAATTACAATTTCCCTGTGTCATATCAGCCTGGTGCCGGTGTATCAAAGTGGGTTTGTGTTGGAGGTGAATAAAACGTGAGCACAGCCTGACTGAGACATAGACGTTTATGCCTGTTGTTAACACCACTTTCAATCCAAGTACTGAGACGTCTAAATTCATAAAGATCGCAGGGTTACACTACACGCGCCGACTTGAACTGGCAGTTAAGGGGTTAACAGTCGTGAGATCTCTTGTAGTGATTTACACTGCGACATTCTCTCTCAAGACATAACAGTGGGAGATAAACTGAACATCATGTAGTTCAAGCGCACTGCGAGATTAGCTTGGCGCCTGGGGAACTAGTATTATATACTGCAAGTCAAAAGCGCACAGCAAATCGGATATTTCTTATTTCTCTCTCTGTCTCACACACACACACCATCACACACACACACACACACAATCTACATTCGTTGGGCTACGCACGCGCACACACACACACGTTAGAGGCCATCAATCCACAATTTAAAACGGCAAGAATAACAAAGAACAACAAATAAAGCAGTATTCTTGGCCTGTGTATTTTACTGAAACGTTGGCTTGGCCCCAAGACAGGCGACGCGTCTAACATACAGAAAAGTGACGAACAGAAATGAACACAGGTAGAAAAAAAGCGATGCTAGGTGGCATGAACTACCTTGTACTGAATGTGCTGGTCTGCTACTCCAAAATGATTTTGGACCTAAATTGCAGACCAGCAAAAAGTTCATTTGTGCAGGAATTCTACCATGGTCAATATGAAGAGTACAACTGTACTTCGTGTGAATTACTATGTTTAAGTTTAAGAAAAATACAAAAGGAATGTTTCCTTGATATATCTTGTGTCCTTTGATATGTGCGTGGGTCTGTGATTTTGAACCTTACGGCCGTAGGCCGTAAGGTTCAAAATCACAGACCCACACACATTTATGGTTTTGCAGTTGCTGCAAAATGAGATCAACCTGATTGTTTGTTGTGATTATTTTTCCTTACATAAAAAAGCAAACCACAGCATGTTCTGTAGAAACTGTCGCACGACATGCACTGAACGAATCAAATGTAGCAGCTGAAACAAAAGCCTGCTGTTGATATTCGCCGCAAATAGCAAAAATAAACAAATGTGTATAAAAACGATGCCCCATCAAAAGCCAACTATAATTACAGACTTTGCTAGTAACGTCAAATCAATTAACCACAAAAAACAGACTTTGTGTACGAAGAATTACGATAAAGTTTGATCTTATGTTAGATCAGTCGCAATTTTCACGTTTTCACAGTCTATGAAGCTGAAATCCGACAAACACTCATTTCTCAAGTTTGTCATCTTGGAAGAAATGAATTGTGATTTTGGGCCTTACAACCCCCTGGTCGTAAGCTTCAAAATCAAAGACCACCAGAAGTTAACCCTCTTAACTCCCAAGGCCCCATTTCCCAAATTTGGGACTTGTCACCTGACAACTATGTACCAGTTGCAGGAGATGGATGGACGGTGATCATTCAAGGGTAGTGCCAGATTAGCTTGGCGCCTGAAGGTGCCAAGCTAATCTGGCACTACCCTTGGACGATCACGGTCCATCCATCTCCGGCGGTAGGGTCTTGGGGCTAAATGGGTTAAACTACTAACGTTAGTCAAATGCATTTGGTGAAGGCAAGAAAGTTGTCACTAATAGTAATACACTAGCTCAAAAAGTCAAATTCTACCTGCAGTGTCAAACTTACAACCAACACAAAATGTGATTACATCATTACGTGTACCCAAAAATACGACAAAACACACTTACTAGTCTAATACTGAGTCTATGATTGGCAAAATCATAGTAGCACCAATCACCTACAACTAAATGTGAAAACCTTTAGTGTGGAAAATTCCAATACACTGAGCGTCACACCTGAATTGCACTATTCATGAACGCGGGTTACATTCAAGTAAATCAGTCAAAGCATCAATGATATGTACTCAAAACCGTTCAAGGAAAACAATCCATAGTCAAATTGTAATAATAATTAAATGTTATCTGAAATTAGACGAACTCTGTTAGAAAATCAGAAAAATAGGCTGTGTTTACGGCTCGGGAAATGTGATCACCACCCAACTGCAAGAGGCATAGATCCTCATGAGCCCCCGCATTTGCGGGGGCTCATGAGAATCAATGCCTCTTACTGGCCCCATTTTGCTTCCATGTTTTTCAGATGCATGGGGTTAAATGAACAACTGGTGTCATAATTTTTGTTGGCCTTTCTAGTACCTACGTACTAGACATCATATCTGCCGAGATATTCCAACACAAAAATAACGTAAGTAAAATCCATTAGTATTACATGTAAAAAGAATTATCTCTTTAGTACAGTTGAATGACTAGATGAAGTGTAATTGGTTACACTAGCATTTAACAAATGCGTTTGCAATAAACCACAAACTGATGACTACTGATGAATGTATCACAAAAACAAATTCACTACTTCCACAAGCGCAAGCACACTTCAAAGCCCACCGAGGTGCCACAATGGGCGTCTCCATCGAGTTGCTACCGCTGTCACACTGGTTGTCTCCCTGGATTCGCTACCGCTGACACGGTAGCAAATCGAGGGAGACAACCAGGGTAATGAGGTGCCAAACAACATTTAGACGCAGATTTTCTGGCGAGTTGGACTTCCGCTATTCTGACCACGTTGCAGCCCATGACTGCAAATTTACTGAGGTTCTCAAGCAAAAGTACAAACTCTACAATGTGGCAGTCTCAGCGTCATACAATGACCTTTCTTCACACTGGTTACGGAGTAATTTTGTAAGTGCTGAGAAGACAAATTGATCTGAACTTCATGATGATGTAAAGGTGACACTACATTCCAAAGCTTTTCAGTGTGTTTAATTATTATTAACCCTTTTATCCCTGGATACCAACAGCAGGAGATGGCTTGACCATGATAATTCAAGGGTAGTGCCAGATTAGCTTGGTGCCTGAAGGCGCCAAGCTAATCTGGCACTACTCTTGAATTATCATGGTCAATCTATCTCCAGCAACTGGAACATAGTCCTTAGGCAACACCTCCAAAATTTGAGAAATGGGACCTTGGGGCTAAAAAGGTTAAGCTACTTTCAAATTAACATCTTGACCTTTGCTGGCCTTTCACATTGTAAAAGTCATTAATGAATAAGTTGAAAAAAGGCGAATCGCTTGGTTGTGGAAGTGAAAGCTTAAGCCAAAGGTTCTAAGACGTACATGTATCTTAACAAACGAAAACACATCACAAACGAATCATCAAAATAAGTGACCACTGCAAAACAGTAACAAGCTGCCGAGTGCATAGCATTAGCCGCTAACACAAATGTAATAATTTTCACCAAAAAATAAAAACATTTGAAATTCCCATCACTTTTGTAAAATATACAACAATATGACCACGTCAGTACATGTACACAAAACCCTTCAACTGATAAAAAAAAGAGTCATCACAAATTTGGACCAAGCTGGTTCAGTTTGACTTTTAGTATGTGGGGGTTGTAAACAGGGGTGGGATTCTAGTAACAAAGAAAAAGAGGAAAATCGATGCTCCACCTTCCCCGCAAAAAATTATCTTCTGTCCACTCCCATTTATTTTTCAAACAATTTTCATCAACGGATAGCGCACTGTCTTTGAACAATATCCTTTCTCACCGCCATTTTTTACTGCGACCTAAAGCTACCGGAAGTATCAGGGGATAGTGAACCAAACTACATACAAATCCGATCCATTTGAAATTTTTTAGCCATTTAAGAAGAAAATTGTTTTTTTATTGTTGTTTTTAGACGCGGAAAATAAATCTGCTTCAGCGGCATTGTGAAAGAGTGTCTGCGGAAATCAGCGAAAACGCTGAAAAATCCCACCCCTGGTAAATAAAGCGCTGGGCTGTGATTTTGAAAATTAAAGTCCAAAATCACAGACCAGCACAAATATTTATACATAATGCTTTAGCTGTGCAAAGTTTTCCACAAGGAACACACACTTTGCCTTTAACAATCGCAAAAACTGTACAGTACATGTAATCTCACCAAGTGTTGCACAAATCCAGACGCAACAATAAATTAACCAACACGTCACAACACACACCACCAACACTATATGGAAATCAGAAGTAGGTCAAAGTTGCATGCGATATCGGACGTCTGACAGGACTCTGGACCCACTGTCTGCACCGAAGAGACGCACAGTTGTTTTACTTACTTCTGAGCGTTCGTATCAGACGGGAATAGACTATCAGTCTATTCCTGTCCATTACAAACACACACAAGCTTTACGTGTAATGGTTACCATACCTTTTTCTTTGCTAACATTGCACACCTATCATGCACACAACACAGACTAACAAAGGAAGCATAAAGGTCACTCCCAAGTACACTGCAGTTCTGTACAAAACAATGTGCAAATGAATGTATTTGGAAATCAACGTTTCATTTATGTTTCGATGAAAAGATGCGAGCCCTGACAAAAACACCTTCCTCAAAATCCACAGTTTGCATCAATAAATGCACAGTTTTATACCAAGAGTTACCTCTCTTACACCTCAATACACCTGAGATTCCATCAGACAGATTGACATCTGAATTAGCTCCGTAGGGTAGGGGAGGGGAGGGGGGGGGGGGGGAGGGGAACTGAACTTTACTAAATAAACTTTGTTGTACAGGAGAGTCAATGTGTGAGAGTCCAAGTGATCATGAAACAGGGCATGGGTAGCGGCAAAACTTCACCCTGAAGGTTCCACAGAGGGAGATGGATTGGCAACGACAGTTAAATGGTTGTGTCAGATTAACCCTTTGGAGGTCAGGAGCGATTTTTTTTGTCACAATGATTCCTGCAGGAACCATTATGACAAAAAGCGCCATCGACAGGCACACGCTTAACCCATTACATCCTGAGGCTGATTTAAAAAAAAAATCTGCTTATTGTCCGACGAAGGCTATATTACAGATTACGTAATAGATCAAGCAATTTAGTTCAAGGGTGATGACAGAATAGCTTGGCGCCACAGGCGCGAAGCTATTCTGGCACCACCCTTGAACTATCATTGTCAAATTTATTTCAAGCAGTGGGTGTATCAGGATGAAAAGGGTTAATATGGTGCCTGAGTAGACAGGTAGGTAATTTGGCACCACCCTTCAAATATCACAGACAATGCACTTACCACAGCTGGTACACAATCTTTCTAGATGCCCGCCACACCCAGCCCATGAAGTGGGGAAAGTCATTATAGCATACCAGGAGTAAAGCAGTTAAACAGAACTTAGTGGTCACAAACCCTGTGGCTGTCCATAGCATTTTTTGTCAAGGCAGTTCCTGCAGGAAGCACGCAGCGACTCTTGCAGGAAACACCTCAACAAAAAGAGCTACCGAGACAATGGGTGAATAAAATAAATATTAAAGCCTAGCTAAATGGCTCCAGCATTATGGGCCCCCAGAATCTAATTCTTCCTTTTAACCCACTTACCTAACTAAAAAGCTCTTGAACAGAAAACCAACAAAGAAAAACAAACGAGGAAAGCTGATGGACAAAGAAAACAAGGAAAGCCCTTGAACAGAGAACAATTCCCAGTCACGTTTAACCCATTACATCCTGAGGCTGTTTAAAAAAAAAAAAATGCTTTTAGGAATATGAAGGCTACATGACAAGATCAACCATTTTAGTTCAAGGGTGGTGCCAGAATAGCTTGTCACCTCAGGCGCCAATCTATTCTGGCACCACACTTGAACTATTATAGTCAAGTTAGTTTCAAGCAGTAGTGTATCAGGATGAAAAAGGTTAAACAAACATTTGCATGTGTCTGCAGGCAGGTGTGTAGCAGGCAGTTTGAAATGCACCACAGTAACAGAACAGATTATCTACAGTTTGAGTGAATTATAAAACATTTTCTGATGACTTTTCTAACGTCTACAAAGCCAATTTTAGAAAATCCACAACACAGGAGGATTTCTCACAGTACTCTCCAGGATGTTACACAAAAAACCCTCCTTAGAGCACAAAATGGAGGGTGTGGTTTTCCAAAGTCAGCAAAGCCAACCAACATAACAACTTAGCGTATAAAAATTAAAACATCTAATCTATCATTATCAAGTAAAAAAAATATGAAATAGACAGCTATGCTCAACAGAAACATATAACCCATTTCAGCCAAACACTAAAAGGGACGCAATGAAATGCATAGCTCTATTAACTTCTTCACTGCAGAGCAAAAGTGATACAGCTGCAAGAGACATAGATCCTCATGACCCCCCGCGACTGCGGGGGGTCATGAGGATCTATGTCTCTTGCTGAGACCAATTTGTCTCTATGACCCTTTGACGGTTGTGGCTTCTGGTCGTTGAGAGAGCAAACAAAGTATGCGTCCAGTGGCAGAGAAGAGGTGAACCTGCTGGTGCAAGCTGCGACCAGTTCTGTTACAGTACCGGTGGCTGCACGTGCAAGGAAGTTAAACCACAACCTAAGGAAAATCCAACGCTTTGGATCTTGGTAGCGTTTTTTTTTGTTGCTGTTGTGATGGTTCCTTCAGGGCCATTGGGCCGAAATCGGGCTGCAATTGGCTCGTGCACGGCTGTGTGCTTGCCAACAGTGGCAGATGTCAGCCAGATGACCCCTGGCGCACTGGTTTCAACTACTTTAGTAAGTGATTGGCACAATAGACTACGCTCTTAAAAAATAATCAGCAAAACAGACATTTTGAAAGGCAACTGGTTGCAAAAAACAAGCAAAACATGGCACACAGCAAATTCTCCAAACATCATCTGACCACCTGGCAACTTTCAGCTGTACAGAATCTTTTCTTTCCCCGCATATGATTTCTTAAGAGGATATTTTGTTCTACTAGTGAAAAAATATATCTAAAGTTAATTCCTATGGCTGTTTGTTTTCACGCCAGAGCTAAGTAGCAAAAAATTTTTATAACATGAACACTTTCTCTAAAATGTTACAATGAAAAAGAGAGACAGAAAAAGATGAAAGTTTTACTGGTAGTTTCAAACTAATGTCTACATGGTAATAACCAAGAGATAAGCATCTGATGTGTCTGTCAAGAGGAATTCAAATCTGTTCATTGTATAATGGATCCACTACTTGAACAGTCAATGAAAAACAACATTAACCCATTGCATCCTGAGGTTGATTTGTAAAAAATTGGCTTATTGTCCTATCCTGGCTACATTACAGATCAGGAGAGAAAACAACCATTTTAGTTCAAGGGTGGTGCCAGAATAGCTGGGCACCTCAGGCGCCAAGCTATTCTGGCACCACCCTTGAACTATCATAGTCAAATTTAGTTCAGGAAATGGGTGTATCACGATGAACAGGGTTAAGTGGTCCAAGGGACATAATCATCTCTCTTGAAACAACCCTCGCTGGTCCAAGAGACATAATCATCTATCACATTTCGAGGACAAGATGGGCAGTAGGCTGACAGTCTACTCTGGTTACTATAGATTGATTGATTGTACATTGCTTAACGTCCCGACAGCAACAAGGCTTTCTCAGGACGTGCCTGCACTGCTTGTGAAGAAAAAACTAAACAGAACATTGAATGTATGTCGCCAGCCGGTCAAATACATTAAATAAACCTAACACATGGGGCCTAAATAAAGCTAAGACCATTTAGCAACACACATCCAATATCAAGAGCTACAGGCAGTGCAGACAGTAGGGAGAGTTTTAAAAAGGCAAATACAGGTGAATGGACAAAAGGTAGACAGAAACACATGCCCCAGAATAGAGAGATAAACCCACCCTGTGGGGCTGACCAGGGTGACCCTGGGAACTAAAAAATACCTAACCCCACCCAAGTCCCCCAGGGCAAACCCGGGTGGGGTAACAGAGGTCAAGAAACACTAAACGCACCCTTTCATTTATGACAGATGACCCTAAAAAGCCTATTACATAAAATGTATGAGAGGTGGGAATCATTCAAAAAATGTATGACAAAGCTACTAACCCTTTCACTTTTGGCAGTGGTTCTTGTCACGCTAATTCCTGCCGGAAACATCCTGACAAAAAGTGCTACCAATATCCAACAGTCAAGACTCAATAACTGCTTCAATAAGTAATAGATATCATGTGATTTATGAAATCTGTGAGTATTTGCACATTACTGCAGGTATACTGACAAACAAAAGAATTGCGACATTTTCTGGAATCATAAAGGGTTTCGATGATCCCAAAAATGTTGCATTTCCATTGCTCATCAGTAGAACTGATCATAGTGAAAAAAACAATCAGGATGAAAAAAAACTTGTCAAATTATGCAAATCACAACCTCTTCCGGTTCTGTATAAATTATATTGTCTCGATTCATACGTTATGTTGCATGACGGCAAAGAAGGCAAGACAAAATAAAAATCGGGTCTCATGGGCAGATGTTGACCAGACGCACTGATCGACTAAGCATGAATCTGTGTGGAGGACGTACTGTTAGAAAAAGCCCTTGGTTATGTTCGGTTGGCACGATGCTATACTACTCAACAGATTATTAGCAAAGCCAACTGCTGAACAGCTCTGTAGATTCAGTACCTCGCGGAGCATCATGTTGAGGAGAGCAATCCTACAGTGTTTCTGCCAAAAATAAAATGATTCTTCTGGTGTTCCTTGCAAATATGACACGAAAAAGGAAAGATCATATATATATATATATATACTGATTTGCAAACAAAAAATGCGACATTTTTGAAGTGTTTCTGATGATTTAAAAAATTTGGCATTTATTTTGCTCGTCAGTATGTATTGACACTAAAACTGCACGCTATTATTGTGATGTTCAGTACACTAAAACAAAAATACCTGCCCGCCAACTAGTTTTCCCATAAATTTTGCATGCTTCAACCTGCCAGTGAAAATAGTCCTGTGATAGAAACAAGTCCATTTGTTGAATGGCTGAACAGATTCTGCACCACACGAAATACCATCAGATGAACACAAGCCACCTTCACAAAATGTAACAGAAGGCAAGGACCTTATGCGATTCGAAAATTTTATGAATATGCTTGCAGTGCAGATGTACTGTTCGCTGTCGGCCTTATTGTTTTCACCATGTACCATTGTTCCTCGATCTGTTTTCATTTATTGAATGTTGCTAGTGTATCAAAACAAATTCATTGTCTAGAGGGGCAACACAATTTTGGCTTTTGGTCACATGCCTCTCAGTCTCGAGGTGACCAAAATGTATAATTTTTATTATACCTTTAAACAACTAACAATGTTCATAATATGATGCTCCTTGAGTATGAAAACAATATGAATCTGCTTGTGGATGCTGAATTCATCCTGTTTGCAGGTTCCAATTCCAGCCAGGTTGCCCTAAAGATGGGCCACAAAATGCTGAGAGTTTCCCTTGTTTTGAGTACAGGAATGTTGATAATAGTACAGGCATCATCCGTCCAATGTTAGGGACAAATCCAGAGGTTCCACACTCCCCTCTTCCTGAAAAAATTGTACATCAGATCAACTGTGAGTACAAAACATACGTATTTCCATTTTGTATACAAACTGCATGCAATCAGAAAAAAAAACCACACCTAAAAAAAAAAAAAAGAAAAAAAAAGGGGGGGTCAGTTGGCAGTTCACTCATGAAACGTACGTAACCAGAAATACTCAAAATCACCCTTTACTCATAGTGTATACATATTTTAATTTGTCCATTTGGAATTTGTAGCTGTGCAAGTGAAAAAATGTGCCACAAACGAATTTCTCTTTTCGAGATAATAAAGTACTCTTATTCTTATTCCCAGCACTGTATAGTGTAAACAAAAATACTGTAGCAACAACCAGACATTTAAAATCATGAAACATTAACCACTTTCCTCAAGCAGCCATCGGAACTGTTAACCCCCTTCACTCTCACTCAGTGTGCACAGATTATTTTTCTGAAATCTTTTTTAATTCAACACCAAAGAGCCCCCAGATGTCCACAGAACACAGATACAAAGTGGTGTCAGCAGGAGGAATAGATCCTCATGAGCCCCTGCCTCCCACAACTGAGAGAGCTCATGAAGATCAAGGTCTCTTGCGCTTGGATTGTGAGAAATTTCTCTCAGCAGTGAAAGCTAAAGGGAATGAACAGTAGCATTGGCTGCTTGTACAAGGAGTTTAACCCATTTAGCCCTGATGCACTACAGCAGGAGATGGATTGACCATGACAATTCAAGGGTAGTGCCAGATTAGCTGGCGCCTGTTGGCGCCAGCTAATCTGGCACTACCCTTGCATTGAATTATCATGGTCGATCCATCTCCTGCAACTGTTACACGGTCATTGAGTGACCCCCTTAAATTTGGGAAATGCATCATGATCGTAATGGGTAAAGCCATGATGGCAAAACGGCGTGTTTTTTTTTCCACAGCAAATGTTATCCAGCTGGTGACCCATCAGCCGGTGACCTATCAGCTGGTGACCCACCAGCCGGTGACTGACCTGAATGACCCATGTGAGATGGCTGAGCTGTTCCCGCAGGAGAGCCAGGTCAGCCAGCATCTGCGTGTAGGTCGCCGCATCCATCATGACCATTCGCCGGCCCTTCACCATCACTGCACACACACCGCACGCGGCCACCTCCGCCCAGCTGATCTCACCTTCCGTATCACCGAAATTTGCATGCCTGCACAGACACATTGTCTTCCGAGATGTTTTCTTAAACCATTACATCCTGCGGCTGAAAGTTTTCAAATCTGCCCAACATCCTACGAAGGCTACAAGACAGATTAGGAGAAAGGTCATCCATTTTAGTTCAAGGGTGGTGCCAGAGTAGCTTGGCGCCTTGTGGCACCAAGCTATTCTGGCACTACCTTTAAGCTATCATGGTCAAATTTATTCCATGCAAATGTGTATGAGAATGGAAAGGGTTAACAATGACGTGTGAACGGAATTTACTACAACAGGGGAGCGTTTAACCTGAAATAACATTAACACCCTGGTTCAGCAAGAGGCATTATAAATTCTCATCAGCCCCTGCAACTACAGGTGCTCATGAGAATCTAGGTCTCTTGCATATGATCTGGTTTGGATGAGAAGCTGATTTATCATTATAGTTATAATGCGTGTACATGAAAATACATCTTTTGTGGACGAGGAACTGCTTTTCCTTGTAATCATAATAGGTGTACGCGAATGCAACTTTTGCAGACACTAACCAAAGCAGGCAGAGAAATAGTTCGATCAGTATTGCACAAAAGGGAAAAAAGACAATTTATAAAGAATAAAATTTTGCAGAGAGCGCTAAGCATTTCTTGTTCCATCATGAAATATTCTTTAAGGAAGGTGGACAACAGGTTTGACCCAAAAAGAAACAACTCTTAAACAAGTGACAGGTCACACTCAGAGGAGTCTGCTAAGCTCTTAAAAAAGTTTTATGGGCATTTACACTTTACACCTGACTGAACACCCCACTACCTTAGGCCCTACAGCCCCTGTTAACCCTTTTAGTCCTGGGACCCTGCAGCAGGAGATGGATTGATCATGATAATTTAAGGGTATTGCCAGATGAGATTGGCGCCTTCAGGCGCCAAGCTCATCTGGCGCTACCCTTGAATTATCATGATCAATCTATCTCCTACAACTGGTTCATAGTCATTAGACAACACCTCCAAAAGTTTGTAAATGTGGCCATGGCGTTAAGCTGCAGTTGGCTTACGTATTAACGTGCTATGGCTAACGTGAACCCAAGGACATCCTGCTTTACGGGTTGTTACTCCACACGCAAGGCAGATGTGTAAAGTGTTTTATTCACTTAACTGTGCTCCAGAGGGTATGGTGCCTATATGTACATATTCTCTTCTCACCTGGGAGACGAATGTGCAGATAACAGTCGATCCGACTCCTCGCCTGTGTCCAGGTCTGAGTCTGAACGCCCCTCTGACTTGGACATGCCATGACCACTGTCGTCGTCATCCTCCTTCTCCAGCCTAGTCTCTGTGTGGAGGAGGCCAGCATCTGGTGGTGATATGGACCGACTGGGGGAGGCTGCTACACGGCTTGTGGATCTGGTCTGAACACATTGAGAGGTTGAGTCAATGGATCTCGAGTTTTCTAAAACAGTGGAACAGGTAGCTGCTTCAGCCTGCATGTGTAATGCCTCACTGGATGCGAAATCACATCTACAGATACAGTCTGCCAGGTCCAGAATCTCACTGTAGATGCTCATCCTGCTTTTATTGAACACAGTATCACCTTCACCCCCATGATCACCATTTAACTGACAGTCAACCGAGTCAAACTGAGCTAGGGGAGCATGAAAACTGACATCATCACCAAATATCTCAGAGGCTTCGCTCTTAGCGCGGTCCATACAAGTGACCATGGCAGCCCGCATGTCTAGACTGTCAGAAGATTTCCAGGACATGCGTACCTGCTTGCTGTCTCCCCGTCCGCACCCCGCCTTCTTCAGGTTGGACTTGAGCACTAGCCCCACCATCATGTCCGAGTGTCTGTGAGACGGGTCGCTGGTGCCCTTTGATCTGTGAGTTCTGCATGCTGACTGTCGACCAGCCACTCGGGGGCCACACGTACAGTAAGTATCACCTGCCTCCAAGGCCGAAAGTTCCCCACTGTTAATCTGAAAGTTACCACATTGGTGACAAGATCCTAGACTGATCCTCTGTAGTTTCTGGTGGCAAGATGGACACAGGGACAATTCTACCTGCTGCACCTCCAAGGTCCCCTCATCTTGTGGGGGCCCGATGCTCTCAATCCCACTGTCTGACGGAGCCACCCCTTTTGTCTGTTTTTCATCACTGGAATCTACAGGTGGTACAAAATCTGGCGAAAGGATTAAAGGGCTCGAATGGTCTTCCACAAGACTATCCTTAGTTTGAACAGGCTTATCAATATCATCCTTGCTTGGTGTTCCATTTCCATTCAAGAGAGCAGCATTTTCTGGTGTCTTGCCCTTGTGTTTTACTGAACCATTCCTGGGTTGTGTGTGTCTGGGTGAAGTTAGCGCCTTGTGGCTTGTTGCGGAGTAGCAGCCCCCCATCGCTTTGGCCTCCTAACCTGAAACATGCCAAAAGGGTTAATGTAATACAAACCATTATTTTATTATGGTACTATTACACAGGAACTAAGCGAACAGCGCTTTCGGGCGACTTTTCAAGCGGGTGTGGCACAATCAACAGCTGAAAACAGGCACCAAGATCAGCGTGTACAGAGCTGTGGTCCTCACCACCCTGCTGTATGGTTCCGAGTCCTGGGCCCTCTACCGCAGCCAACTACGACTCCTCGAATGCTTCCACCAGCGCTGCCTGCGTACCATCCTGGGCATTCACTGGAGTGACTATGTCACCAACGTCGAGGTCCTTGAACAGGCTGAAACTGTGAGCATCGAGGCTTTGCTGCTGCGGACACAGCTCCGCTGGGCGGGGCATGTCTCCAGGATGGAGGATCATTGCCTACCAAAGATCACCCTGTTCGGCGAGCTTGCTACTGGACACCGTGACAGAGGGGCACCAAAGAAGAGATACAAAGACTGTCTCAAGAAGTCACTTAGTGCCTGCCAAATCGACCACCACCAGTGGTCTTCGCTTGCTGCGGACCGTGACACCTGGCGCTCCACCATTTACAAGGCAGCTGTCTCCTTTGAGGACTCTCACAGAGCTAGCCTTAAGGACAAGCGGCTCAGGAGAAAAAACAGATGCCGCAGCTCAGAACCCTGGCCATACCTTCCCCTGCAGCCACTGCGGTCGAACCTGCCTGTCTCGGATTGGCCTCCGCAGCCACGAACAAGCCTGCAGACGTCGTGGGCAACTCCTATAAAATCTTCGTTCGCGAAGTCAAGCCAAGATTACACAGGAATAGGCCCTGTGTCTGAAGGGATGATGTCAAAGACTAAGAGAGAGAATAAGAAGTGAACCAGCAATCTCTGGAATCAAGTCACATCTGAAGTAAAGGTCAGCCTCAATATTGTGCGCTCCAGATTATAAATCTCAGTATCTGATATTATGCTCACAGTATTTGGCTCCCACAATCAAGGCAGGGGAGCCAAAGGTCATCATGCCAACATCAGCCATAACCCATAAAGCCCTGACAAAAATGACATGCCATGACAGGATGTGGATCAACCATGATACTGATAGTTCAAGGGTGGTGTCAGAATTGCTTGGCGCCTGTAGGCGCCAAGCTATTCTGACACCACCCTTGAACTTTTATGGTTGATCTGTTTGCAGAAGTGTGATGCAGACCTCAAAGGATGCCTTGAAAAAGGTAATTTCATCCTCAGGATGCAATGGGTTAAAAGCCCACTACTGCCGTAACTCTTCAAAGGCACACTTCTGTAACAGATGGTTATGAAACGCTACACACAGGACTATTTATGGTTCATTCTGACACATGAGAATCCAGTTCTGCTCATGTTGTCATAATCAAATAATTTGACAATGACGCTGCTCTGTTACAACACTACCATATGTGTGCCAGCAACAGCTAAACATAGACTGACGTGCTGAAGCCTGCGCAGAATAAAGAAGTGTGATTACGCCTGCGAATTTGCTGCATGATGTCCAAACTGCCTAAAAACTAAAAGTTCATTTGGTGTGCTGACAAGGCACAAAGACAAATGGCGCTGAGACTTATCTCTAGATTTACATGGGATGATACTTTAAGAGCGCGGGCACGCGAAGGCTGATGTCCTCCCAAGTGTTTTTTCTTTACAAACAGGTCTAGCAAGATCGCAATATAACAAGGTCTGCCTTATGACTCCCCAGCTACTGCAATTATGTACTGAGGCTGACCTGTACGATGACAACTAAACTCCTCCTGCAAATGATCATGATAAATATAGTATAGCACTGATGACATCCCTGCTGAACCTGCTTGTGGTGCCAGGCCTAGTGTTTTTTGTGCTGTTGTCCCACTAGCACAATGATCCGTTTCCAGTCCTACAAACTTACCAATATCACGGACTGCACTAACACACTCTGCGTATCTCCACCTACAGACTTGTGTAACGCATATCACACGTCATGAACAGCTGTACCTGCTAAATTAATTCATTAACTCATTCACCCCCGACACACCACAGCAAGACATGGATCGAGCGTGATAGTTCAAGGGTGGTGCCAGAATAGCTTGGCGCGCCAAGCTATTCTGGCACCACCCTTGAACTATCACGCTTGATCTGTCTCTATCGTAATACAATCCTTCAAAGGGAAACTTCCAAATTTGGGGATTTCGGTCCTTGGTGTAGAATGTGTTAAACAACTCATAGTCATACGCTTTCCTCCCTGTAAATAACCATTTACAAACGCTTTGCAAGTCGACTGTGAGAGCCTATTCGGCTGCAGCAACGACTTCAACGAAAACGTGACCAGCACAGCTGCGTGATCGCTGGAGCATGACCACCCTGCGCAATGCCGCCATCTACCTCCCAAGGAGATGATCGATAAACTTCGTGTGCTGTTTTGTGATTCTGTACCTTATGGCTCCGGTAAGGCACACAATTATAGACCAGCCCACATTTTTCTCCGAGGATGACGGGACTGGACAATATTCAGTTGGTTGGTTAGTTCCGAGTTTAACGCCACGGCACCGAAGTGATAATGGACGGCCCTGACGGGCGGGTTATGGGGGACAGGGAAATCTATTGATGGAGTACGACCTAAACACTGATCAACTCAGGCACACTCCAACTGTGCCACTTTGATTTACAAGGACCTTTCAACGGACATGCTATGGAACAATCCAGTCTTTTCCCCCTGAATTGCGAGTCCATCTACTGGGGCCGGTGTGGCGGTCTGAGATAGGATCGGTCAGAGACAGGCTCATCGGAGTTGTGCGCATGCGCGGTAGCAGACGACTTTTAACGCCCTGTTTCAGACTGCACCTGTGGCGGTCTGACATCGGGCAAAACGCTAACTAAGAGTTGGTTAGAGTAGCGTCCCCTACCTTACAGCTTCCCGGCGAATTCATGTCTTGTATTGTCAAATAATTAAAAGTATCTTTGATAATTTTTTTGTTGTATTGTCAAATAATTAAAAGTATCTTTGATATTTTTTTGGTTGTGTTTATGATTTCAGCTACAAGATACTTTGCAGTCTTTAGTTGTGTTTACGATTTTCTTTCGTAGAACTGCTTGTAAAATTATTGCCTGAAGCTAAATTGCGATATTTCCGAAAGTTAATAGACGTTGATGGAGTTGACCCTTACGATATTCCAAAGTATGGTCAAATTCGGTCGAAGATTTGCCTGCTGTAGATTATGCAGCCATTGTAAATTACTTCGTGTTGGGCTGTTCTGCTTCCACTTGTGAAGATTTCAAAGCCTACAAGAGTCTTCAGGCTTACAAGTTATTTTTGTCAGGCTGGGTCAGGAACATACACATGTTCAAACCAGATGGATGTGCAAATGTTATTGTAACGGCAAAGGTCAGCATTATTCCATTAACTATAAAAATGATCATGCTTGACTTCAGTCTGACATCGGGCCAGTCTGATATAGGGTGGCGGTCTGAGATCGGGCCAGTCTGAAATAGGGTGATCGGTGTTGTGCGCTAGTAATGTCTTGTTCAGTTTGAAATGGGTTGCCAGTTCAAAGGCACGACTGGTTACACTAGTTACTAGTAAACTAATGAAATAATACTTATTACACAACTGAGACTGCAAAGTATCTTGTAGCTAAAATCATAAACACAACAAAAAATTATCAAAGATACTTTTGTTTTAATTAACATTCAAAGATACTTTTAATTATTCAACAATACAAGACAAATGAATTTTCGAGCTATGCTCTTCTTCAGATTACAAACAAACAAACATCAAATGACAAAAATGTGCTACTAATTTACTTCTTTTTACTTTGAACTAATAATATTATTAAGTAATATCCAAAAGAGTCATGTATAAAATTTAAATATGTAAGCTTCCGTAGAATTCTAATAATTGTGTTGAAGGAAGTAGCATTCTTGTCATTTGATGTTTGTTTGTTTGTAATCTGAAGAACATTACATTTAGTGATTTACAATTTTGTGTAAATTATGCAAGCTGTTTAATATGCCTAAACATAATTTATTCATCAAAATATTAAAAGACTTTGTAAATTTAGGTAAACTACCCACAACTCAATAGCAATGGAGAAAGTACAAAAGAGATGAGCTAAAAGTTGTAAAAACTTATGATATATATGAAAAACTGAAAGCACTAAATTTTCCAACTTTAAGTTTTCATGGCGACAGTATACATAACTGATGAGTAATGTAGAAGAACTAATGTTAACATGTTTAAAAGCCTTCTGCATTTCGATAATAATAGACCGATATTAATCCAATCATCTTATTAGCTTTATTAGTACAGCTCTGTATTTTTAGATGCTACAGTCAAATCTGGAAATCAGTCATTCACAGAAAATGCCTGACAGAACGTTTTCTTCTTGTCTGCTTTTGAACTCCCCTCGCTGTAAAATCCAGTCGACAAGTATACGATCAGCCGGTTCATTTCTTCGGCAAAGCGAGATAGGTGGTCGGAGACTTCTTCCATTTTAAAATTTCCCTCGTGGACAGCGAAGAATGAAATGCAACCGCACGATGTTACTATTCAAATTTCGTGGGATCAATGAATCCCATCTGAGCACGGAGGAAGTGACGTAGGGTAATCGTCTGCTACCGCGCATGCGCACAACTCCGATGAGCCTGTCTCTCACCGATCCTATCTCAGACCGCCACACCGGGACGGGGATTCGAACCCACAACCCAGCGATTCCCTTTGCTCTCCTGCTCTGACACTTAACTGCCTGAGCTATTTCGGACTCTGAATATATATTCAGTTATACCCAATCAAGGCATTTATACCCCAAAAGCAAACAAGTCTCCGTCCGACGTCGACCACAGTGGACTTGTGCACGCCACTGCGGCCAACATCAGCCAGAGAATCTTTGCTTTCAATCCATGGTGCATATTGATCACCTCCATATCTGAACACTGACTAAAAATGATGCCATTATTAAAGATGCAGTGTAACACTAACAGTAGGATTTGAGAGTAATTATTGTATACGCAGAAATAGTTTGGTGAATCAGAAACAAGACTAACCTGTAGTGTTGCATGTCAGAGCGGTTTATACCATTCCTGTAGGAATCATCACGACTAAAATCACTACCGACACACAATGGGTCCAAATTTACAATACAAGTATACCGGTACATGGACAAAAAATAAATGCTAAGGTCAGCTCATAGGAACAGCTTATCAAATCATTAATTTTGAATACCTGCTGATTAGTTGGACGTTCATGATAAGAATTAAGATGAACTGAACATGTGTAGAAACACACTTTGTTTAAAACTGGTCTGCCAAAATGCAGTATAGTATTATTGTAAGTATTAAAACATTCTACCCCAGGACCGAAATCCCCAAATTTTAAAGTTGCCCGCTGAAGGACTGTATTGCAGTTCTAGAGACAGATCGAGCATGACGGTTCAAGGGTGGTGCCAGAAAAAATGCGCCTATGGGCGCCACCCTTGAACTATAATGCTTGATCCATGTCTTGCTGTGGTGTGTAGGGGCTGAATGAGTTAAATCAGAGAGAAAATTTGTTAAAAGTGTTTTCCAGGAACAATGATGGATTATCTATATCACACTCGCTAACAGTGACAAATTTGTTGTACAGCATGTGCAGAATGCAAAAAAACAGAGCTTAGTAACACAGCACTACAATGTATACAAAATGAACAGTCACCTGCACAATATTACACAGCTAACAATACATCTGTAGTGTAACAAGGTACAGTGTAGATGAAAACAAAACTGCGTCAGCTGGAATGTGCTGTAAAACAATGACAACACTGCAGCTGTGATCGCATCTATTGATCTACTCATAATGATAAAGCCTTGCTCACACAGGCTCTAACTCTTAAATAATTCACGGAAAATACACACCATTGGTCAGTGTCAGATGGCAAGTCTGCAACTTTTGTAGCCTAGAGGTAAAATGTAGTGACTGTACATCAGTACTTTGAATAGTTACTGCTTAGTGCCAGAATAGCTTGGCGCCTCAGGCGCTGAGCTATTCTGGCACCAGCCTTGAATTATCGGTCAAATTTATTTCAAGCAATTTGTGTATCAGGTTGAAAAGGGTTAATGATAAAAATTGATATTATTATGATAAATTAATTATTATAATATAATCATTATTATTTTATTACTATAATACTGCTTAAAATAAATCAAATATTACTATGCATAAAACATGTATGGACCTGCAACGGAAACCCTGGTTAACCCATTAAATCCTGAGGCTGAATGTTTTTTAAATTTGCGTATTGTCCTATGAAGGCTACATTACAGATTAGGAGATAGTGCGGGAGCATCAACCATTTTTGTTCAAGGGTAGTGCCAGAATAGCTTGGCGCCTATGGGCGCCAAGCTATCCTAGCACCACCTTTGAACTATCGTACACTATCATGGTCAAATTTATTTCACAAGCAATAGTGTATCAGAATGAAAAGGGTTAAGCAGGAAAAGTAAAGTTCTAAGGTTTTATATAATTAGTAGAACCACAGTCAACTTCACTAACACTAATGCGGAGATAACTAACATTCAGACAGCAACACTTTTCTTCACATTAAACTTCAGTGAAAACAACAATTATGACTTTCAGTTTGGGTCCTCTGGCGTTTTTGTAGTACTCTCTTTTACTGTATTAATATTATTATTTTATAAATTTTAGGAGAATTTCAAGAGTGGAAAATTAATAAGAAATATTCGTTTTCTGTAATACTGTGAGCATAGTTCACCGAGATTAAGAAAAGGAAAAAGGGTTAGCTTTCTCCCCCTAATATTAATTAGCCTCATTTGGCTTGGATAAATTATATGGACTTGAGATCCACCTAGTACAATCATCCACTTCCCACTTTATATTCCAATGCTCAAGTATACAATTACTCCTTCTCTTAACCCATTACATCTGGAGGCTGACTTATAAATTTCACTATTGTCCTATGAAAGCTACATTACAGATTACCGGTAGGAGATGGATCAACCATTTTCAGTTCAAGGGTGGTGCCAGAATAGCTTGGCGCCCGAGGCGCCAAGCTATTCTGGCACCACCATTGAACTGACAAAGACAAGTTTATTTTAAGCAATGGTGAGGCAGGATGAAAAAGGTTACCATCTCCTTGACCTCACAAGGACCTGCAGAGCCCTCTTAGACAACATGTACTGGTACTTAACTCCATAAGCCATGAACTTATGAAGTAGAAAGCTCTGGTTCCCACAAGCATCCCTGAGGAACATTTTCTGTATGGCATGATCGCATCTATACTGTATTAACCCATAAAGCTCTGACCCGCTACAAAAAGACGTGTATGACAGTTCAAGGGAGGTGTCAGAATAGCTTAGCACCACTACAAGCTATTATGACGCCACCCTTGAACTATCACGGTTTATCTGCTGCCAGAACCGTGACGGAGACCTGTAAGTTTAAGGGTGTCTGAACAATGGATAATTTCATCCTCCGGATGTAATGAGTTAACATGTAACGGCTCATAAATTTTATCAGTATCAACACTGACACTTTCAAATCGTTATGCTAGACTAGTCAGAGAAAAATAACTCTGTGAAACATTCCCCTCATGATCAGCACTGGGCGTATGTGTGGGGGAAAATGATGGGAAATTTTAAACAAAAGTGTTTTACTCACTACCTCATGGAAAGTTGGACTGCATGTGAACTACACACAAGCAAAGAACAATCAGTCTAGATTTAAAATGTATGCATGAACACAGACTTTCTGAATAAGTCTAATCTCTGGCAAATTACAGACCTGTAGACCTTTGCGCGATACGACTATGAGTCACTGTGTAGCGCCATACATTCACCGACTTCACCTGTGCCAGCGATGGCACACCTGGGCCACCGTATACAGAAGTTCGCACATCATCTTCACCACTGCCGACTGGCGCGTGAGATGAGAGGGAAAGGGGCTCCCCTCTAACACCCCTGATTGAACGAGTCCGCGGGCCCCAGGGAGAAAACGGGTGGAAAGTTGCTTCCTTCCTCGCGCACTGCAGTGTTTCACGGCGGAAGAACATCAAAAACAACTGTACCGAACGCGAAACTGGAAACTACAAATCTGCCGCAAGAGGCATAGATTCTCATGAGCCCCCGCGGAAGTGGGGCCTCATGAGAATCCATGCCTCTTGTGGTATTGAATGTCACATCCTCTGGTGAGGAAGATAATCGTGAGTTCAACCTACAATGAAAACACAGCTGTCTGCGCTTATCTCACGTTGTACCTTTGCCCCAATCGAGTTTTTAGTGCTCTTGTGTCTTTTCTTCCAATGCTCTGTCCAACAAATCGAAAACCCGTGATTCTGAAATCTAAACCGGTACTTGGACAAATCGACGCACCGGCAAACCGAATGTCCTGTTTTCACGTCTATTTCTGGTCCGAATAGTTTCCTTGTTTTCGCCACAAGGTTTCGTTCTGAATACAAATAAACGTTTGACTGACGAGGGAAAAGTCAACAAGATCCATCTGCAAGAGACATAGATCCTCATGAGCCCCCGCAGTTGCGGGGGCTCATGAGGATCAATGTCTCTTGCTGACACCACTTTGAATTGCCACACAGATTTGCTTAACAAGGGGTTCACTTTAAATGCACTTTCCTGTGACGGCTGGGGCTTAAAGACCGGCTGACAGAGTATGAAATTCGTTGTCATATATATTGGACACTTGTGGTTTGGGTGACCAGAAGAATGTTGTACTACAGGTGGTAGTCAGTACCATTGTTTATCACTGCACTAGTTTGTCAATGTCATTATACATTTAATAACAATCTCAAATAAAAAAAAAAACACAACTCAAGACTGCAAGTGACAAAGCTGGCAGATATTTGACATTTTAATAATAATAATAATAAGCGCATTAAATAGGCGCTTTATCCCAATTGAAAATCGGCTCAAAGCGCCGCCGCGAACTGAACCCAAGAAGCACGCTCACGGTACGTGGAAGTAAATGCAGAAAATAAGAAACACCGACCTACCTTGTAAAACAAAGATGCAGTAAAAGAGTAATGCCAGAACTGCGAATGATTCCTGTTTACTGACTGTCGAGTACTAGGTACAGATAGCTAGAGCAATCTGACGTAGATCCATTCTCAAACCTGATCACCATCAAACTGACAGAACCAAAGCTAAGAGTAATGCCCATAAAACACGTAAACTGCTGATGACTGTCATTTACATAATGATTCACAACACACCAAGTGCCGTAGCCCCAGACAAGTACACCGTGAGGGGTTGCAAGTTGTCAACACTCAGGTGTGAGGTAACCTGCCACTGCCGCTGACTCCAAACCCCACCACTCAATCGTAGAACAGCTCAACCCTGGTGACGTTCTCCACTACCTGAGGAGACAAGTCCTGGGTAAATATCGCCTAATTCCTGCATTCTCATGAGCCCCCGTGTTGGTCCAGCCCAAACTACACAAGCACTATGAGTATGAGACTCAAACCCTCTCATCAAGAGACCAGGGATATGCCGCTGCACTGAGTGGCAAGCGAAATTAGATACCTCTGAGCACATGCCTGGTTCAATGCAAAACAAAGTCACACAAATGACAAACCTCAGTGACTTCCCACATCTGAGTAGCTAAGATTAACCCATTTCGACCGGAGACTCTACAGCAGGAGATGGACTGACCATGATAATTCAAGGTTAGTGCCAGATTAGCTTGGCGCCTGAAGGCACCACGCTAATCTGGCACTATCCTTATATTATCATGGTCAATCCATCTCCTGCAAACTGGTACATAGTCATTAGAAAACACCTCCAATATTTGAGAATTTGGGACCCTGGGGCTAAAAGGGTTAAAGTACCACTAGGAAATCTGTGGGTCAGATCTCTGGCAAGAGGTATAGATTCTCATTAGCCCTTGCAGGGGCTAATGAAAATCTATACCTCTTGCACTTTATAGACTAGCTCAGTAGCTGGCGGAGGGACTGCAAACCCCTTCTCCAGCCCCCACCATAAAGCAGTACCACACAATAACAGTACTTTCAAAATCAAAGTACCCGGACAAGTCCCTGGAAAGAGGCAGAGAGTCTCGCGAACCCCTGCAAAATGCAGGGGTTCACAAACAAATCTATCACTCTTGCAGATGGAAGGTTCAAGGACCTGCCTACCCCTCTCCACAAACCAACTAAATTACTGGGCTGTGTGAGTCAGTGTGACACCACACAGGTGCTTGTCAGTCATGCTTCAATGGGCAGGTGATGACACTGCAGACACCAGAATGGCAGTCTGTGACACCATAGCTTAACCCCTTTGTGCATGCAACCACTGATAATGTAATGCTGGTGGTAGCACACACACAGCGGGTTTAACCCTTATCATTCGGAACACACCAGTGTGTGAAATAAGTTTGACTAAAATAGTTCAAGGGTAGTGCCAGAATAGCTTGGCGCCTCTAGGCGACAGGCTATTCTGGCACTGACATCACTCTTGAACTAAAGCCATTGGTCTATATCCTTATCTATAATGTAGCTTGCATATATGGCAGAGTACAAATTTGAAGCTTTAAGTTTTAGCCTCAGTATGATATGGGTAATACTGACATACTTTACTCTTCACACTTTGACAAAACCTACTACACTTGAAGAGGCAAGGGATGTCATTGCACTGAGTGGGAAAATCTAGAACCAAAAGTCATTTTACCAAATATCTAAGTGCTTGGAAGTAAGGACAGTCTTATGACACAAGTGTGCCAATTGTGGAAAGTCAACATGCTACTCATTAAGAGATGCGAGTAATCAAGGCTGAAAACAGGGTCAAAACAATTAACCTTGAGCTGAAGATAAAGCGTCTGTAATTTGATAAAGCAGATCAAAGAGAGAGAGAGAATTTATGAGAAATGCTGTACTGATAATGACAACTAGATGTAATATTTTTTATTTGTTTTTTGCTGTTGAAGTTCAAACTACTTTACCTGTATTGATTCCTATCGAGTATCGGGCATCAAAATCCAAAATAAAATAAATTGTGACAAGGATGATCAATGGGTAAACAATTGTACTAGACACATGAAAGCGGTCCGTGGCGCAGTGGTTAAGGCGCCTGCCACCAATGCTAAAGGTGCGAGGTTCGACTACGGGTTCCGGCGTCGGATTTTTCTCCTCTAGTAAGTGTCACCGTTAATTCGGGCGGACCGTCGGGGGTTCTTTCTCCGGGTACTCCGGCTCTTCCTCCCCCACAACTTTGGTATCAGTTTCAGCCAACTTAATCAAATTTCAAATACAAACGATTGTGAATTTCCAAAAACTACAGTAGCTCGCTTGAGCTTGCCCTTAGCACCACGTGAATGTTCTGTGTTTATGTACAGTGTGTGAGTGAATGCGCGTGATTCACGTGAGCGTGCTTGTTGGGTTCAGTTCGCGGCGGCGCTTTGAGCCGATTTTCAATTGGGATAAAGCGCCTATTTAATGCGCTTATTATTATTATTATTATTATAAAATAAAAATACGAAGCACTGCTGATATTTCGTCAGTTGTCAGCATGTAACTGGCATCAAAATAACGAAGATTCTTCTTTAGAAGTACAGTGACAACAGAGAAGTGTCACCCAGCAGTCCAAAAACTTGAAAAAGGTTGGCTGATCAACACAAACTGAAAAAAAGGCATAATGAGCTACAAAATTCATTGTTTTGTCTCATTGCATACAGGCTTACTTCAACAAAACCAAGTGTAGTCTCAATTTATGACTGCAATAGAAGAAAAAAATCACTAATTATACAAAACATTTTTCAAAATCACCTCCCAAATCATACAGTAGAAGACTAGAAGTAGAACCGAGGCATGTGAAAAATCACGAAAGAGATCAATGAAATAAACGCCGAGTATAGAAAAAGAAATTAAGACACAATCACGCTCGTTAGATCAAATGGCTCCGATGAGATGAGAGAGAAAGCTGTGCTTACCTCGATTCACATGATCCTCAAAACCTTCGTCATAATCCCCACACACCTTTCAAGGCACACCATCCCAAGGAGCAGCTTTTCGTGCTTGCTTAGCCAACGGAAGCAAATAGCGCGCACCTGAACCGAACCGCGCCCTCTGCTGACAACACTAGCACGAGTTACTTCCTATTGGTTGCTAAAGTGCGGTTGCTTCCCTTTACCTGCTATCGGGAAAAATGTCACTTTTAGCTCTATAAAAGTTGGCACCAAGCTGAAACATAATACCTGTGTTCTTTGTTGTTTTGTTTTATACGACTGATTTGTGATAAAGAAATGCACATGGTCGCTCAGTTCAACTGTCACATGAGAGGCATTCTTCAGGAACAAGCCCAGCTAAAACAACGCAGGCTGTTGATGGGGGTGGTTGATTTAGCAACGAGAATCATCCCATGCCTGTGGGATAAAACCATGTATTGCGTGTCCGTGTTTGGTGCGTGATCGTGCGTGCGTAGATTATATAATATGTGTGTGAGAGAGACATAGTTGTTAGGTGGTCTACACACACATGCACACAAACAAAGACAGACCTCTCTGAGCACACCTCACCACACAAAACCATTTACACAATTGCAATGATTCACCAACTCTATTCACAGTGACACAAACATTATAATCAAATTTAATTTAATTCACATTTGTCCTACTTTGCCGCATATCAAATAAATTACTGTATCACAAAACAGGTACAAAACTAAAGCGACCAACACATTCACACAAGTATGACAGCATACAAATGTGTATAAAAATTCTATCTAGTGTCAAGGCGAATAATCAAGTACTGATTAACCTTCACCATATGTCAAGCATGTGTACACAGCTTTGCAGAGAAGTACGTGTTTTTGTGTTAATGGTTCACTCATAAACAGTTACGTGTCCAACTTTCGTCACAAAACATCATGACTGCATCTCAAAAGAACCCTAACAGACGCACAAATGCGAATCCCAAGGCAGGTACACAGAATATCAGTACTTCAATATCTCGGGCTTTCATTTTACTGAAGATTTAAACATATGCAGCTTAACCCTTTGAGTTTCGATAGCGGTTTTAGCCACAATGATTCCTGCAGGAATCATTGCGACTAAAAACACTACAGACACCCAAAGGGTTAAACCTTTTAGCGCCATGGGCGCATTTACTGAATTTTGGAAGTGTTACTTAACGACAATGTACCACTTGTAGGAGGTGGTTTGACCATGATAATTCAAGGGTAGTGCCAGATTAACTTGGCGCCTTCAGGTGCCAAGCTAATCTGGGACTACCCTTGAATTATCATGGCCAATCAATCCCCTGCTGTAGAGTGTTGGCGCTAAGAGGGTTAATGGCCCATTATACAAATGCAGGTGCTCTGGCCACCATGAAGTATGGATAGATACAATGTACAGGTTTTTGCTAGCTGACATCTTAACTGTATTTGGTGTGTAGTCTTGACCTATTCACTGCAGGAACACACGAAGAAGCACCCAAATGCAAGAGACACAGATTCTGATGAGCTCCCGCAGTTGCAGGGGACCATGCGGATCTGTGCCTCTCGCTGACCCCAATTCGTATCCATGTTCCTTGCGCGGCTGGGGCAGTTCGGTGTTCAATTAACAAAGATTTCAGAAACAAACAGCATCCACTGGCAGTGAAGGGGTTAATCGACCTACGGCGAAGGTTACAACAGTCTACGACTAAAGCAAAGAACAACTGTAAAACAACAATAGCTGCAGCGAATCCGATGATGTTAAATAATGTCAGTAGATGTAGCAGTATTCATTTAAACTTCTTGCAGTACACACTACATACACAACACAGGCACATTCTAGGAGAGCTGTAACTTATATACAAGTTTCCTGTCCATGTACACAAGTCACAAGCACAACAACGCAGATACAAATATGCTTTTGCTTTGAATAAATTCACACATAGAAACAGTAAAATATAACATAGAAAGTGTAAATAAAAGATTACATGTAATATTTGCTAAAAGAACTCAATTTACAATCGAGTTAACTCGGCAACCAATAACAACTTAAAAATACACTCAAACAGAATGTGTATGTACAATTAATTAACTCCTTACGCCCTGAGGACGAAATTATCAAATTTTTGTAGATATCCTATGAGGTCTATATGACAGTTCAGATCGACCATATTTCAAGGTTGGTGTTTGAATAGCTTGGCGCCTAGAGGAGCCAAGCTATTCTTACACCAACTTTGAAATACCATGGTTGATCCACATCTTGTCATAGTTGTTCAGGGCGTTGTGGGTTAAATGGTCAGATCCCCATGTGGATAACTGAACACATTTTTTTTTCTGGGTTGATTATTCTGGCTAAATTCTGCACAGCTGCTAGAAAAATCTGTACAAGCCAGATGCCAATCAACTCTTCAACTCCCAGAATGAAATGGCTTCTAAAGAATGGTAGTCATTTTGTTCTGGGAGTTAAAGAGCTAACTCATTCGCAGCCAGATGCGGATGGCTGCGAATGAGTTAAAGAAAAAACACAAAAAACCCCGAACGAACAAAGCACCAATAATATTGTGACGTGCACATACAAATTTGTTAAAACTCAAGTTTCAACCGTAGCTAGAACAACATAGTTATCAGTTGCTGCCTCTTAACATAATAAACAAATAAACTGACAAGCAAAAGAAATGCGCCATTTTTGGAATCATCAAAACACTTCAGCGTTTCTGATGATTCCCAAAATGTCACATTTCTTTTGCTCGTCAGTATATGGTGGCAGAATTCAACATGGAGATGATTTTTAAAAAAAGAAAAAAGCTTGTGCTTATGAACAGTGCAACCACAGTCTCTAGTCTGGCTTGACATAAAATGATTTGAAAACTGCTGCCCAAGAAGACACAGACAGACATGAAAACCTGTGCTGGTCTGTGATTTTGGATCTTAGAGCTGCAATCCGTAAGGTCCAAAATCACAGGCTAGTACATACTTGAATGGCATCTATATGGTACAGTATCATCTAATTTGATTTAAATCGGAAATTGAGCGTTTGATGACTTCTTCTGACCCCACTATAAACATGGACATTAACAGAATAACACCCCTGCACATGTGGCCAAGAGTACTGTGTACAGTACCGGTGGCAGTATGCATATGGAGGCTAACCCTTTTGCTGTCAGCATTTTTTGCCAGGCAATTCCAGGAGGGAACTTCTACCAACAGGCAAAAAAATAAATGGGCTGGCGCCAAGAGGCACTTGGCCTAACCCATTCACGGCTGATCATAATTTGGGAGGCCGGTATATGGTTTCTATTAGCTATGGGAGATTGGATAAGCCATGATCATGTCAGATAAGCTTCCCAACTAGCTTCTTGACTGCCCATAGCAGTTTTTGGGGTGATTCCTGCAGTAATGACAGATCAGGAGACAGATCAACCATGATAATTCGTCAGAATAGCTTGGCGCCTCCACATCTTGTCGTAGTCTTTTAGGGCTTAATGGTCAGATTGAGAATCTATTCATCTTGCAAATGAGTGGCTTTTACAGCAAGAATAAATGGAATGAAATAATGTGCCCATACAATCTGAATTAAAAATGGATATATATTACTGTTGAATATCACATCCACACGTACTAATGTACCGTCTATTATGAAATATTTGACAACCAGAATTAAAAAAAAAAAATCAGTTCTTAAAAATACTATGTCTGTGTAATATGCAACTCTTAAAACTGACAAAATGTGCTGGTACAATATACAGCATACAATATCTACTACAGTAGTTAATTTTGTATGCATGGGCCTGTACATTGTTCAAACTGTACATATTCTGTGCGCATTTACAATTCTAACCCTTTGGGTGTCAGTAGCGGTTTTAGTCACGAAGATTCCTGCAGGAATCATTGTGACTAAAACCGCTACCAACACCCAAAGGGTTAAAATTGTAAAAGTCAAGAGTACTCATTCTGTACAATCAATATAGCTGAAGTTGTCACTGCTGTATATTTTTTAGGACACTGTATATGACAGTGTCTTGTGTTACAGTGTGATATACAGCGTCTTCTGTTACAGTGTGACATACAGTGTCTTGTGTTACATTGTATATGACTCCTATTCTCGCGCTGCACAGGATTGTGATGTGGGCAATACAGTGAACTACCAGTTTTAATGCATAACTCATGTGTAGTGTACTCAAACACCCTGGAATCTTTGCAAGAGCTCATGCACTGTGTAATCCTCATAAGCGCACCCACACTGATAGATCCTCAAGAACCCTTGTATTCTGAGTTCATGAAAGACTGTAAAGATGAGAGTCATGAGGATCTGCAGATCTGCACTAGCCCGTGAAGATAACCCAGATCATGAGAATCTTTCAACATGCACAAACAAAAATACACCCCTTATGAGGAGGAGTTCATGTGGAGACTTCACTTTGCTATCTCATCATATCTGGTCACATGGCCAATTTAGTGAGATCTTAAAGCCAAACACAGCATAACACAAGACACTGCATGTGACATACAGTGTAACACAAGACACTGTGTGACAAACAGAGTAACAGAAGACACTGAGTGTGACATACAGTGTCCTAAACATATAGAACAGTGACAACTTCAGCATTAGTATAAACAACAGTGACAACTTCAGCATTAGTATAAAGATAGACTGTATACAGACACCTGTAACTGTATTATGTTACACGTACACGTTACACATAACAAGTACAAATTATACATGTTGTACACTGCACTCTCTCAACTAGGCAGTCATGTACAGCATAGTACAGGTCTGCCCCTGCACAGATGACGAAATTGGTTTAAACTACAACAGAAAGTAGAACAATCATGTGTGGAACAATCACGATCTGTCCAAGATCGTGCCTGTATCAAAGCAACACCCTTGAAGTGAATTACGATGGTCACTCTATATCGGGAACTGGTGCAGCAGTACACCGAGAACAACGCCGAAACCTAGGAATTTTCAATGTACTGCTAAATGTGTTACAAGCCAGCCTCAGTATTAACCCATTCAGCCCTGACACACTACAGCAGGAGATGGATCAACCATGATAATTCAAGGGTAGTGCCAGATGAGCTTGGCGCCTGTTGGCGCCAAGCTGATCTGGCACTACCCTTGAATTATCATGGTCGATCCATCTTCTGCAACAGGTGCAGAGTTGTTAGATGACGCCTCCCAAATTTGGGAAATATGTGCGTTGGGCTGAATGAGTTAAGTATACCAGAATATCATGAAATTGTACAGGTCTGGGGCTCCAAGATGAGTACCCAATGAGCCCACTGGTTGACTCCAGGCTTAGTTGTCCTGCACACGACAGGGCACGGGACAGCTAAGCCTGGAGTCGGCCAGAGGACATATTGCTTACACAGAAATTTTTTTAATCCTATGTAACACCACAGTGACTGACTTTATGCCTCCAGGTATCACAATGCATCGAGGCTGACCTGTACTTGCATAACTAACTCCAGTACCGATATATATATGTATGCCGACAAGTAAATGTACATATATATGCAAAATATTGTTTTTCATTCACCTTTTAATAAATTAAGATGGAAAATAAATATAAAGATGATAGACTGATCAGAAAGTATAAAAGAAAGACCGACAAAAAAGGTGAAAAACATATCCACGGACTGCTGAGATCAACGAAAAAGAGCAGACCCTGAGAGGCAGTCGCCAAACTTATTGTACAAATACTGCACATGATATGGCAAGCATGCTGTATTTGTAATTTACTTCTAATTCTTCACAGCTTTGAACCAGGTGACAGCACAGAATTCTCCACCAAAAGGTGAAATGATCACTTCAATAGCTATGTGTGTGTACATGTACATTTATGTGTGTGCCAGAGTGTGTTCGCAGCGCTGCCACGAATTTTGCAGCAAATCAAAGATAAACAAATATTAGATAGAAGATAACAGATAATAATTATTAACCCATTACATCCTGAGGCTAATTTAAAAAAAATAAATTGCTTATTATCCTGTGAAGGCTACATTACACATTACAGGACAGAGCAACCATTGTAGTTTAAGGGTGGTGCCTGAATAGCATGGGGCCTCTGGCGCCAAGCTACTCTGGCACTATCCTTGAAATATCATAGTCAAATTTATTTCAAACAATAGAGTATCAGGATGAAAAGGGTTAAAGACTACAAAGATGGTATTTTTAACACGGTGTGATATACTGGCCACATAGTATTTGATTCATCACGTTGATTTACAGACAAAACAAATAAGTAAAAAGTGCTGTAAACAACATAAAAAAAAACAAGTTAAAGTACAGTTGGTGGATAAACACATTTAACATGGCTGCAAAGATCATTGCTGCAGCCAGAAATGCGTGTTGGTCCATAAATGTGGATCTTACAGCTTCAAGATGTAAGGTTCAAAGTCACAGATTAGCATACAAATGATAGTATGAGTATGTACCTGTAGATGTTATTCAGCCCTATTTGCAGTCAGCACCATATTTTGTGAGCTTCAAATAAACAGTAAAATAAGTTGTCCACATGAGCGGCACGGTATGTGAGTAGAGCACTGCAACGTACCACAAACACAGTGGTGTACCATGAGCGGATTGAGGAACTGTCCACTAAAACTATACTGATCAGCAAAAGAAATGCCATATTTTTGGAACCATCAGAAACACTTCAGTGTTATCGGTGGTTTCAGAAAAGTCACATAGACGAGCAAAATAAATGCAACATTTTTGGAACCATCAGAAACACATTAGTGTTTCCGATGGTTCAAAAAAAGTCGCATTACTTTTGCTTGACACTTTAGTGTTTCTGATGGTTCCCCAAAAATCGCATTTCTTTTGCTCGTCTGTATACTGTCTGACAGGGCAGCAGTACACTGCCACCAACTGCTGCACAGAGAGGCACATGCATATTTGTGCTGCTGACGACTTGCATGAAATAAATGAGAAATTTGCTTTTAGTCTTCAGCAGTAGTTTTTATTGAAATGTGTGCCGGTATGCGATTCTGGCTCTTCCAGCTATGATCTACATGTCCAAAATCACAGACCCGCACACAAATCATCTTCACCAGAAAACCTCGGGTCAGTTGCATGAGTGAGCTTAGTCCTGCACCAGCCACTAAGCAAGGTGCACCACTAACCCCTTGCTTAGTGGCTGGTGCAGGGCTAAGCTCGCTCATGCAACTGGCCCCGATGTTTATCTCCCCTGAATGCACGTTGCAACTCTGAGTGAGTTAAGACAAATATAACTTACCATCATATAATAACCAAATCAAACGGTAAACTCAAAGCAATAAACTCTTTACTCCAGGTAACAGGCGATACTTTCACTTCCAGAGTTGCAGTGCCAGGCAAGGGAGACAGCTCAACTATGACAGACCCAGGTTAACTGTTCCATGCATGCAGTCAAGAGAACTTTACCTCTAAGAAGCGCACCCCAGCATACCCACTAAGCGCCCGCCAATATGTGGAGCAGGCGTGACCTAAAATACTCAAAATTCCATTTCCCAAGACTGCTTTCTGGACCCTTCCAGCTATAATGTACTTCTACTAAAGTTGAACTGGTTCCATTCATCCTTGAATGAAAACATACAAAAGGAATAGAGTTACATAGGGGACATTTAGCATAGTAAATACAACAAACATTTAGTTCTCCATTCCCCAAGTATCACTTATCACCACCCACACCAGCAGTGACAGTGTCCATCTAGACCAGTTACCCCAATTTATCACACCTGACAAAGTTTATAAACATCTACACACTCTAACATTGGTGCCGTGAGAAAGATACAGAAATAGTACGAGAAGGGGGCTGTGTGGTACTGGGCAAGTTTTCCTGCCTGCGTGCGCACATTAGAAGTCATGAAAACTTGACCGCGTACACTTCTCCGGAGGTTGGCTGCCGCGTATGGAAGAGTTAAGGCCTGCACGCATGATTGGATGGGTGCCTTACAAGATGTCAGTGCAAGCACAACATGCATCATAGTTGATACAGGTGAATCCACAATGTCTTACATCGCTTCCGCTACTATATCACTACAGTACCCTCATGTGGACCTGCAGCATGAACATTTCACACCCAAAACCTCAATCGCAAGTTCACATTTAACCCCTTTGCTGCCAGTGGACGTAGATTGTGTTTCTGAAATCTTAGTCAATTTAACACCAAAGAGCCCCCGCCATCCAAGAAACATGGATACAAGGTGGTGTCAGCAAGAAGCATAGATCCTCATGAGCCCCTGCAGTTGCGGGGGCTCCTGAGGATCTATGTCTCTTGCAGTTGGATTGTGTTTGCTTTTTCTTGATAGCGAAGGGGTTAACTCATTCACTCGTGATAATGACCTCCACAAAGACTGTGTGCCAGCTTTGAAAGATGGACTGGCCCCGATAGTTGTAAAGCAGTGCCAGACTAACACGCTTAACCCGACAGCCACTTTCCCCCAAATTTTGGAGCTGTCACCTGATGACTATCTCTACCAGTTGCAGGAGATGGATCAAGGCACTACACTTAAATTACAGGGGTTGATCCATCTCCTGCTGTAGTGCATTGGGGTTAAATGCCCATTCACCCCTGACGCACTACAGAAGGAGATGGGTCGACCATGATAATTCAAGGGTAGTGCCAGATTAGCTTGGCGCATGTCGGTGCCAAGCTAATCTGGCACTACTCTTAAATTATCATGGTCGACCCATCTTCTGCAACAGGTGCATCGTCGTTAGATGACGATTCCAAAATTGGGTAAATACGTGCGTCGGGCTGAATGAGTTAACTTGGTGCATTGGATGGCGACAGGCCAAGCTATACTCTACTATCAAGGCCGATTTGATCCATGTTTCGCTGAGAGGTCTTTAGGGTGAAAGTGGTACTGGTAAAATACTTTAAATAAATAAAATAAATACAAGCTTGGTAGGGTACTATACAAATGCACAGAACAAAATATGTCAAATGGACTCAATCCCTGAGACCACAACAAAAGAACTTATGTACGTCTTTATCGTGACAAAAAATGCCAGGTAATACAACTATAATCAAACTGCAGAATAGTTTGTAGCCCAGAAAGCCGATACCTTCGCTGACGTGAGGTGTGTGTGTGTGTGTGTGTGTGTGTGCGCGTGTGTGAGTGATGCCTACAAAGATTGAACATGTTACATAATATGCAGTTACATCTAAATGGTAAATAACAAACACATGTACAGTACAAAAGCATGTAACAACAACACTATGACAGGAAGCACAGGAAAAAGCACATTGAATTGAATTTTAACACTGAAATGTTGATAATGAAATATTGTATGTTTCTTTGAAGAAATGAAGCATACCATGCAATCTTCAGGAGCATGTTAACCCTTTTAGCCCCAAGGTCCCATTTCTCAAATTCTGGAGGTGTTGTCTAACGACTATGTACCAGTTGCAGGAGATGGATTGACCATGATAATTCAAGGGTAGTGCCAGATTAGCCTGGCGCCTGAAGGCGCCAAGATAATCTGGCACTACCCTTGTATTATCATGGTCAAGCCATCTCCTGCTGTAAATACCCAGGGCTATAAGGGTTAATGGTTTCCAAGTTATGATCAAAAGCAGCCATGTGGTGCACAGGGGAAAGCAATATCTCCATCATACAGTCCCTCCACCACAGCCATCCATCTGCCACAAATGCTGCAGTTGCAGGGACCCAGTAGAAAACATGGCTTACTGATAAAACACTGCTCTAACCCTTTGGCTGCGGGCAGCGTGTTTGGTCGAAGTGACTGGTTCTTGAATCAACGCGGTCAAACCAGCTACTGACAGCAAAAGGGCTGGTGCAGGGTTCTCGGAGCCATCTATTCTAAATCCCCTTGTGCATGCATCTCTGGGACTTGCAGACAGGCTGCATGCTCACAGGGTCAAGTCCACGACTACACAGAAAGTAACCCTGCTACACCCATCTCTGGTAGGGCCCCGACACCATCGGCTGTGGGTCAATCCAGCGAGTGATGATAGAGTCAGTGGTGAGGGTGGAGCTGTGTTTGACGTTGGCTTCCCACATGTACTTGTACTGCGCAGCTGATGTCTTAGCAAAGTCTATCTTCTCTTTTTCCTCTTCCTCCCCTTCCTTCTTCTTGCGTTTCCTGCCAGGCTTGAGCGCCTTTTCTGCTTCGGCTGCTGTGGCCCCCTCCTCCATCAGTTTCTCGATGCGTTTTTGCCGCTGAGTGGCCAGCTTGCGCTCATACTCATAGTATCCATGGTGGTAGTAGTTGAGGTTTTTGTGCTGGTAGAAGACCAGGCTGATGCGGGTGGGCTGGTAGCGGTTGGGATTCTTCAGGGCGGTGGTAGCATGCAGCTCACGTTTGGCCACCTCAAACAGCATGGCCCCATGGTTGAGGGCGATGGCTACGCCCCCGATGCCGGGGTCGTGGAAGCTCTCCTTGTTGTCCTGCCACTCGCACTTCACCACCGTGGGGTCCATCATGGTGAAGGTGGGCTCATCTGGGCCCTGACCCAGCGTAGGTGCTACAAAAGATCCGTCTGTTTGCATCACATGATTGCCGGGGGTAGAAGAGTTGCTAGCATTGCACACTAGGGGGTTTGTACCATCACAATTGGGCCGGCCACTCCCAAATGGACTGCCTGGCTGGGAGTGGCTATTGTCCAGAACATTGGAATGTGCTGGGGAGGGGAAGGGGGATGGAGGGTTGGACCCTGGGCGATTGGCTGGGGAGGGTGAACCCTCCAGACTGGAACCTATTCTCTTCACTGACGCAAATGGAGAAGATGGGTTTGAATCTGGGTGTTTAGGTGAAGAGGCCATGAATGGTAGAGACTGCGGGCGAGATTGATCACCAGTCATGTGAGGAGAGGTTTGCTCTGCTGCCTGAGTCTGATGGTGTAATGGTGAGATGACACTGGAGGGACTGCTGCCAGAGAGAGTGTTAGCACCATTGATAGCGAGTGAGTCTGGATGCTGAGGGTTCATCATGGCCTGTTTTTGCACTGCCGCCCACTTATCCATGAACACCTGCGGTGGGAAAGACCCATTGCTGTAAAAATATTCCCACACCTTCTCATACATTTCAGATGGTCCAAACGTCTGTGAGAGAAACTCTTCCGATGTCGATGAGTTTTCTTTGTCGACATACAAAGAGTCCCCTGAGCTAAAGCCCTTGTCAGGACTCTGCATAGAGTTGTTACCTGAGAAAGTGTCTGGCAAGGACTGGTTGGAATCCTGAGAATTAAAAGTGAAGCTGGCCTCTTTACTGGTTGGCGTCAGTGGTGTGGGGGTCCCTGGGGCTGAGGTTCTGCCTCCTCCCGATGTCACCTCAGTCTGTGATGCTGCTGCTGCTCGTTTGGCGGGACTGTCCTTTTTGGCCTGTCGCCCACGTCGTTTTGGTGTCAGAGGGGCAGCACGCATGCGAGCCTGGATGGGGTAGTCGTGGAGTATTTCCAATGCCCCGCTCTGCACCTTGTCCATGTGGCCATCAATAGAGCCATTCTCGTCCGTGTTGTCCAGCACATAGAGGGGCAAAACGTGAAGCTGCTCATCATCAGCCTTGGCCAGACCTCGGTGCTTGGTCAACGTCACCACCTGCAACAGTGTTCATGTATCTTTAAACCCACTGCATCCTGAGACTGATTTTTAAAAAAAATTGCTTATTGTCCTGTGAAGGCTACATTATAAGATAGGTCAGCCATTTTAGTTCAAGCTATTTTGGCACCACCCTTGAACTATCGTAGTCAAACTAGGTTCAAGCAGTAGTGTATCAGGATGAAAAGGGTTAAATATTGGTGTGGAACAAGCAAAGAATCAAAGACACAAATACATAAAAAACATATACAAACAACAAATAAAAAACAAACAGCGTTACCTGAGACATTAAAAATAACTCTTAAATACTTATTCTTTGAAAGAAGTATGAAAACTACTTATCTGGGATGGTGTACCATTCGTTTGCTGGTCAAAATTACCAACCAGCTTGCATGAAATTTAACTGTTGCGTCACGCATAGTACCCAGGCATCCAACAAAACCAAACCACTATAATCCATCAATTATCATGGTATAGCACACAACGCTTGGCAGAAAATTCAAGCCTGTGATTTGTAGCTGTGGAAGGCAACCCTTTGGCTGTTGGTAGTGTTTTTTTGGTCAATGTTTAACCCTTTTCATAATAATAATAAGCGCATTAAATATCATCCTGATACTCTAGTGCTTGAAATTAGTCTGATTACAATAGTTCAAGGGTGGTGCCAGAATAGCTTGGCGCCTCAGGCGCGAAGCTATTCTGGCATCACCCATGAAATAAAATGGTTGACCTATCTTTCAATTTTGTAATGTAACCTTCATAAACAAATTTTAAAACATCAGACTCAGGATGCACGGCTGTTCAGTTCTTCTACAAACCAACACATTTAGTTAGGGAGTGCCGCGCTAGCTTATCAAGTGGCGAGGTGACCTAGTTAAACGCATTCTGATGGGCATCTGGTACCGCCTGATAGTAGGCCTTCTTTACGCTTACTATTTTATGTGGGCAAAGTGCCAAATTTGTGCTGGCTTTAAACCTTGACTGTGCTTTCAAAATACTTTTGTTTGGATTTTCAATGAGTGATATATGTTAGTGTAACATAGTGCTACAAGTAAGTGCTTTTCTTTTACTGGATAGATTTACCTCAGCCCTGAAAGTCTAAAATTTTGCCAACCAGCCTTTGGCTAGTGACTTCCAAGTTTTACTAGCCAAACTGGAAATGTTACTAGCCAAAACTGAAAATTTTACTACTGAAAAAAGCCCAACTCAACAATATAATGTACCACAAGTGTTTGACGCCCAATGTTAGAGAGTGTTTTCTGCCCAGAGGCATTGAGAACAAATATTTGAACAGACAATCATAACCAAGTTAATGTTTATATCCTGACTTCAGGCTTTCAATAGTATCAAGTGGAGAAATAACTGACAAAGTCCCAATGTGAACTGTGGTGGGATTTTTATTTATTTATTTTTTTGCAAGTAGAGCTGGGCTTCTGTTTTAAATAGAGCTGGGCTTCTGTTTTCACAACAGTTTAAAGGGTCTGTAGACCCCCAGGTATAAATTTTGGGTACACAGACCCACATCCTAGCATTATAGATGGTCCGCAGATTTATTTAAGAAAAACTGCATCATCTGTATGTTCCTTAAAATAAATTAACTCATTTTGCTCTCTCTTATTTAAATGTGTTGTGACAGTGTGTGTGGGTCCTTTCCACGATACTGATTCTTTAACTGGTGAGCTATGACAGTGTGTGTGGGTCCTTTCCACGATACTGATTCTTTAACTGGTGAGCTATCGCGCAAAAGCCTGTCTCCCTTGCTCTCTCACACACAGAAAAACATATATCTATTTATTTATTTGTATGATCGTTTGATAATGTATTGTAACAGAGAATATAGCGTTTCAAGTTCTGCTGAACGTGGCAGATTCAGTTGACAACCAAAGTGTAAATTGTCTAAACTCTGTGTGTGTGTGTGTGTGTGTGTGTGTGTGTGTGTGTGTGTGTGTGTTTGTGTGTGTGTGAACTGATGTACTTAAAAGTTTGTTTCAACCCGTTTAACCACTCAGAAAGACGTGTTTCTCCAAGTTTTGACTAATAACTGTGTACCAGAAGATGGATCGACCACGATTAAAAAAAACTGACAAACTTATTTCTGTTCAAATTTCTGGACTTGCTTTTTGAGTTTTCCTCAGTGCTCATTGAGCATGCCATTCGAGAGCCGTCGTGCTTTAGCCATGGAAATACACACAGCACAGCCATGAACTCTGAAAACTGCGTCGTAGCGGTGATGCCACACACGGCCCAGGGGTAGCATTTCTCAGTGGTACTGTCGCTTGTCGATGGAGATGGCGGTGTCGAAGTGCAACTTTCTTCTTAGCGATTATCAAGATCAGATGGTGCCGGATTGAAGAATACGAAGCATTCCAGCTTCCTTTGCTTTTTCTCCGCCATGTACCACTTCGTTCAAGATCGAAAGTGAAACGCATGATGCCGTATCCCATAATAGTATGTATGGTGACGTCACAGCAAGTAACGCGTTCAACGTGTAGCGCGCACTTTGTAATAACATGCTGGCACCACACATAAACTAACAGTTTGCCCGCCCAGTTACACTCGCACGGACCACGGAGTCGGGTCGATTCTGAACGCAGCCGCGACTGAGCGAGCAGCTAAACGAACATCACTAAAAATAGAATGACTATCACTGACCACTGTTATGGTACGCACAGTGATGTTAGAGGCTGCTCGCGGTGCGGTCAGGTCACGCGCCGGCGTACCTTATGTTCGGCTGGCGGTTCGCCGTTGAATTGGAAAACGCACGAGCGCACTCGCATTTGGCGAGTGGGTATTTTTTTTTTACTCGCCAAAAAAAAAAATTCACTCGCCATGGCGAGTAAATTACTTGCCATTTTCAGGGCTGTACCTGTGATTTTTTATAGAAAGTTTTATAGACCAGCATGTGAGTGTAGTTCGCCGACATTTAGAATGGAGTCTGACACACAATATTCCTATTCAAACCACATGGAACGATTGAGTAGTTTGTGCAGGATTTGCCGTGCAGAGCGAGTAAAAGGCAAAGAAAAGATGGACTATAACACTTAAAACTGTGCTTTGATTATGTAGACGATCTTTCTGCTTTTCATGGTATTGACGTATGTACAGATGAAGAAGACAAACATCTGAAGGGAATGTGTAGAGAGCCGCTGGTAACAAGTACACGCAGGACTCAAATCTCTCTGTGAAATAAACTGTCTTGAGACTGATACATTTTAGCCCGCACCGGCTGTTCTGTGTTTATCTAATTTACGCCTAGTCAAAATTAAAATAGCCATTAAGAGTGTTTATTATTTTCACTGTGGGTGTCCCATCCGATTTGTAAGATTTAGTAAAGTGGCCGGATTGCTCTTCCGATTTTATAAGATTTAGTGGAATGCTAAAGACAACTTTACCTATATACAAAGTGTGCAACTGACACTGCCGCTAACCCTGCATATGAACTGTGAATTATTTCGAACATTTTCACTGCCTCCGAAATCAACTACGTGTGGAGATTACGTTCACCCAAGAACTTTCCGTCTGTCTAACACTGGATTATCAATGACGCATCATCCCATTTCAGGACCCACTGAGATCGCAAGGTAAATCTATCTGACATTTTGAGTAGTGCATAGCGTAGTGGCTGTATACGATGATCGCTGGCCTGAACCATAATTTTCGCAAAAGTACTTTGCATGAGTTAGAACAGTTGAAAGACGTGTCATTTGCAACAGATTTTCGTTGTCTTCACGGTAAACTGCCCGCCGGTTGCCTGTCTTCTAGTCCGTTGCATGCATTGCTCATCTTCATTTTCCTAAGCATGTCTAGTGTCTACATAAAGCTTATTTTCTTAGCTTTTAAGTGTATGTCTTAAATACGTTCAGTACAGTTTAAACAACATGCCGTAAATGACCGGTGCCATTAAAATGTATCTCGTGTGGCACACGGTCAGCGCTGAGCGTGTACACACATAGCGTGCTTGAGTAAAACAGTGACAAAAATAGCGCGACTATAGTTGCACAGCCGTAACAGATTGCGCTCAGCTCTGTGTTGCCAGCCGGCGGTATTAACAGAGGCGACACACTGCGCGGCTCCTTATCTTACAGCGCCGGCACGCACGCGCGCCTCGAAACTAAATGGTAGGCCTTGAACAGCCGTGGATGTAATGAGTTAAGGAAATCACCGCAACAAAAAGTGCTGCCAACAGCCAAATGGTTAATCCCTTGTACACGCAGCCACCAGCAGTGTCAACAGTTCAAATGGCTCCAAATGTCGAAGACTGCTACAAAGGGTCATGACGTACCACAGTGCAACCATTCTGCATGTTGTGAAAGTCCTTGTGTGAGTGAGCGCAGAAGTCCACACAGGCGGTGACACCAGAGAATGGCCGACCCTTCTCCTTTCCCAGTCGACACATAGCTGCATTCTCCTCAAAGTGAGTCTGAGTGGCAGATAATATCTGTATGAGTTCCAGTCTACAGATGTCGGACAAACACAGTCCGCAAGTGAAGGAAGAATATTTAGTAGTATGGGTCACAGGAAAATCAAGTACTTCACAACACACATTAACTCATTCTGCCCTCGACACATCACAGCAAGATGTGGCTCAACCATGATAGCTCAAGGGTGGTGGAGGAATAGCTTGGCGCCTATTGGCGCCAAGATATTCTGTCACCACCCTTGAACTATCATGGTCGATCTGTCTCCTGAATTGTAATGCAGTCCTCAGAGGATAACTCCCAAATGTGGGTATTTTGTACCTCGAGCACAATGCATTAATAATAATAATAATAATGGATATTTATATAGCGCTTAACCTCCTGATGGAGCTCTAGGTGCTTTACAATAGACACATAGTATACAAGAATAAATAAATGTACATTAACCCTTTGGTTGTTGGTAGCGGTTTCAGCCGTGATGATTCCTGCAGGAATTGTGACAAAAACTGCTACCTACACCCAAAGGATTAACCTTAAAAGTCTGGAAAAAAAGTATGTTCAATGCCAATTATCCATTCTTGTTTGCCCACATACGATACAGGTCAGTGGTCCCCAGGAGCCAAAAGGTCAGACAACATTATTTGTGATCGCGTTCTTGTTGTAGTGCTGAATTTGACATGACGATGTCTATCTCTATCGTGCTTGTGCCCAGTCGTGACGAATCTACATAATGTGAGACTCGTGAAGAAAGAACATTTGCTAAGCAAAAGGTCCTTAGGCAGCCGTCAGACTTAGCTCTGCCATTAGATGGCAAAAGCCAGTATGTCCATTTTTGAGAAAAGCAAAATTTTCATTGTCATACAATGATAATCGCGCTTTTCTCAGAAGTGGACATGTTTGGCTTTTGCCCTATGACAGCAGAGCTGGCTTGTGAGCCAGTTAACCCATTTAGCCCCGGGACCTTGCAGCAGGAGATGGATTGATCATGATAATGATAATTCAAGGGTAGTGCCAGTAGCTCATCTGGCACTACCCTTGAATTATCATGATCGATCCATCTCCTACAACTGGTACATAGTTGTCAGACAATGCCTCCAAATGTTTGGAAATGTGGCCATGGGATTAAGAGGGTTAAGGCTGATGTCAGCCCAAGGATCTTTTGCTCATCGGATGCATTATATCAGATACTGCGCTATACTGGACCACGCAATACTGAGGCTAACGTGCACACCAGTCAGGATGAAACATAAGCCACTGTGCCCTAATGTCGACATCCCCGAAGTTTCGAGTTGTCTCTTGAGGACTGCATTACAATGCAGGAGACAGATCAACCATGACAGTTCAAAGGTGGTGCCAGAACAGCTTGGCACCGGTAGGCGCCAAGCTGTTCTGGCACCACCCTTGAACTGTCATGGTTGATCCGTTGTATTGCGACGGTGCATCAGGGCTGAATGAGATAATCTGGTAGCTCGTAAGAGTCTGATAATTCACATCCATTGTCACAACACATACCTGATTGCGGTAGGCATCAGGGGCAGACATCTTGTAGACAGGACCCACAGCTGTTGCCAGATCCTGCAAGTGATCTTCAAGTTCCTCTTCCTGTGAAATAAATGCTTATCAATTACACGTATCTTTATTTAATGGCTGAACATTACTGGTTAAGTTTTGACAGTGTAAGATGTTCAGAGAGAACAGAAAGACAAGCCATGCATTACTCATGTAACGAAGTCATGTGCAGAAATCCATTTTGTTTTTTTACAGGTTGCTGTTGATGACTGATTCAGGCTTTCCACTAGGATTTAAAATTGTCCATCATTGGGACAGACAACATGACAAATAATCTGTCCCAGATGCCCTACAGTCATGTACTTAAAACACGGCCTGAGTAAGTAAACAGACTAGACGCTCCTTTTACCTGCAAGATTTGTATATGCTGGTGACGGACGGCCTTCCATTTTTTCTGCCCCTGTCAAAATTTGTCTGTCAAATACACTGAATTTTCTCTTAATGGAAATACTGTGACTTTCTTTATCATACAGTAGATTATTGTACTAGATAGATTTTGATTCAGCAGGACTGATTTAAATTCAAATAGCATCAGCTGTCTGAGTTGTTGACGAGAATCAGTTGTCACAGTTGTAGAAAAGTGGCTGTTAAAAACAGCCATTTTTTTTTGACAACCCTGACAATTGTTGACAATACACACACAATCAAGAACATCTGTTTATCCCATTACATCCTGTGGCTGATTTTGTAAAATTTGCTTATTGTCATATGAAGGCTACATTACAGATTAGGATTGGTTGGTTGTACTTTGCTTAACGTTCTGACAGCAACAAGACTTTTCTCAGGACGTGCCTGCACTTGCTTGTGAAAAAAAAACCAACTATACAGAATCTGAATATATGTCACCAGCCGGTCTAATACGCTAAATAAACCTAAGACCATTTAGCAACACACATCCAATATCAAGAGCTACAGAGGCGCAGACAGTTGGGAGAGTTTAAAAAAGGAAAATACAGGTGAATGGACCAAGGGTAGACAGAAACACATGCCCCAAATTCGAGGGGAAAACAAATTAGGACATAGATCAACTGTTTTAGTTCAAGGGCAGTGCCAGAATAGCTTGGCGCCTCAGGCGCCAAGCTATTATGGCACCACCCTTTAATTATCAGTCAAATTTATTTCAAGCAATGGGTGTATCAACAACCAAGAACATCCGATGAAACTATACACAATGAAAATGAATTTTTCTCTAAAATGTATTTTTTCAAAAAATACTCACCGATGGCATTACTCATCGGTAATGTTTTTTGAGGAAACAAAGGCCACATCAAATTGCAGACCAAAGTAACAGCAGTATAAAACAGCTTACTTTCTGTGTGTCCTTGAGCTTGAACTTGCGAGCGATGTGGCTGCGTGCAAACTTGCAGCCATTGAAGTACATGCTCCATGAGCATCCAAATGAAAAGGAGGCCCCACGCCGCAGCAGATCGGCCCCCTGACATGCACACGTTTTCCTGCAGGAAAAGGTTTGCACTTATTCAGAATGTGTATAACAGAGGACATGGCAATTTTAACCCATTACATTCTGAGACTGAAATTTAAAAGTCTGCTTATTGTCCTTAGAAGGCTACATTGCAGATCAAGAGCTAGATCATTTAATTTCAAAGGTGGTGCCAGAATAGCTTGGAGCCTCATGTGATTCTGGCACCACCCTTGAACTATCACAGTCAAATTTATTTCAATTAGTAGTGTATCAGGATGAAATGGGTTAAACATTATCGTGGGTGACAGTGCAAAAGATGTAAATGACTGAAAAGGGTCCACGGACTAACTATGCCAGCAAGAGATATAAATTTTCATGCGCCCTTGCATCCGCTGGGGTGCTTGAGAATCTATGCCTCTTGCTGATACAACAGGCTGGCTGAACAACTATACGGCATTATGTTTGAACCAAATGGCTGAAATTCAGCTTTCTGGGATTTTGAAAAAGCTGAATCAGTTCCAGAACTGAAGACTGTCACCCAGGCATTATTGTTTTTAACAAAAACACATCATTGGACTAGAAAATGGTTTCAATTAATGCAAATCACGTTTCTATGTGGAGCACAGGGAACTGATCTGATTTTTCAAAGGATTATACTGCTCGGCTATTTGGTTCTACTTCTTAGAATGTTAAATCTGTATTGATTATAAGAGTATTTCCACAGAAGCTGACCATTAGGTCAGTCAGTCAACCAATCAACAAATCCAACCAACGGGCCATTTGCGTGCTGGTCAGTAATTTGGGAGCTCACAGCCCCAAGCAATCACTAAACCCATTAACCCATTTAGACCCACGGCTGCACTTCCAAAATTCTGGAGGTGTCACTTAACAACTATGTATCAGCTGCAGGAGGTTGATCAACATGATAATTCAAGGGTAGTGCCAGATTAGCTTGGCGCCTGAAGGTGCCAAGCTAATCAGGCACTACCCTTGAATTATCATGGTCAGTCCACCTTCTGCTGTAGTGCTGGGGCTAGATGGGTAAACAGATCAAACCAATCCACTACTTGTATGCTGGTCTGTGATTTTGGGCCTATGGCCTCTGGCCATAAGTCCAAAACCACAGACCACACACATCTGATTCCTGCACCGAATGACTAAGGTCGGTCACTAAGCCTTACTGGTCATTAGTGCCACATCTACGGTCCGTTTCAAAGCCGTGCTTGGTGAGGGTGGGGACAAGGTAACTGTAGAGGCTGTCTGCACGTTCACTGGCCACTCCTTCCCAGGCCACGATGACCACGATGAGGTAGGCTGCGTCACAAAAGTGGCCAGGGCGCTTACGAGCAACACACAGGTATTTTTCATCCAAGCCCGAGCGGCGGATAATCTGCGCACAAAAACATCTGATACTGACACGTAAATAACCCTTTTCATTCTGACACACCCATTGCTTGACTGATAGTTCAAGGGTGGTAACAGAATAGCTTGGTGACTCCAGCGCCAATCTATTCTGGCACCACCTTTAAATAAAACAGTTGATCTATCTCCTAATCTGTAATGTAGCCTGCATTGGACAATAAGCAAATTTGACAAAATCAGCCTCAGGATTTAATGGGTTAATGATAAAAAGTGAGTATGCAAACAGGCACTGAGCAATGAACAAATTATTGCCCAACTGTCTGCTAAATTAACCCATTACATCCTAAGGCTGATCTTGTACAAATTTGCATATTGTCTTATGAAGGCTACATTACAGAATAGGAGAATTACCAACCATTTTAGTTCAAAGTTGGTGCCAGAGTAGCTTCACGCCTCAGGTGCTAAGCTATTCTGACACCATCGTCGAACTATCACAATTTATTTCAAGCAATTGTGTATCAGGATGAAAAGGGAAAAAAACAATGAAAAACAAACAAACAAAAAAACGAAACCAAACGAGTGTCGTACTGTCAACTTTGTTTACAACAAAATCAGGTACCAAAAGTTGTCTCATATATATATATATATATATATATATATATATATATATATATATATATATATATATATATATATATATATATATATATATATATGACCCATTGCCAAAAGGTGTTACTAAAATGGTTGCCCAAACTGTATGCATAATAAAAGCACTTCCAGTCCTGATTCATCTGTTTTTAGTAGTTAAGAACATGGTAAAATGCCTGAATATACACTAGAAATAACATGGGAGACACATTTTGAGAGGTGTAGTGACTGTATGATTAAAATGTTGGCCAAGGCTGTAAATTTCCCTTGCCAGAAAGCAACACCGATCGACCTCGTGTGAGCGATGTGATGGTGTGCAATAAATCCTCAATTCTGTGAGGCAAGACATGTATAAATATTTACCAGTGAAAAACAGATATTTTCATGTGCGAAATATTGCGCTGTTGCCTAATAAAAAACGGCATGTTGAACGTCAGGCGTGTTGTAATTTTGCGACAGAATATCTCTTCCCTGAACTTCGCACAATGTGAACCTCATAGCAGACGAATTATGACCATCACTTCCTCTCCTGTACATGCATAAAGCACCCACTTCGCATGTTTCAAGATAAAAACACAAACAGCCTTTTTTGAAAGGCGAGTTTACTTCTACCGGTTTTTGTTGTAATAATCGACGTTCGACATAGTTGTCTTTTCTTCCTCAACTGCTGCCGATTTCAATTTTGAAAATTTACCCATCGTTTCTTTGTATCATGTGATGCATACGCGCTATGCTGGATCGATGATTGCGGCAAGCTTCAAACCGACGGAACTCGAGAAAGGTATGTTGTAATATTCGCCTTTATCTGACGTTCGACATAAAATCTACGTTCAACTATACTTTCTGTATAGTTTTTGCATAACAGTTACCTAGAGAAAGGATTGATATGGCATTTGTACCAATAAGATATACAAGCTGTGCAGATTGAAACGAATTGGGCAGTTTGTTGTCACCAGCCATGTGCATTGAAAATGATTTAGCGAGTTGTACGTCATTACATTACCACAATGCGTGTGTGGTAAACATGACGTTCAATCAAAGCGGTGATATTTGGTGCAGCATCTTTGTCTAGAACACTCTCTGGAACGTCGTGTTTGGAGAAAACAGCTAAATTTGTAGAATGTAAAACCGATTCAGACAAAATGCGGTCACACGTGTTTGTAGTTGTTGACAAGCTCCCTTTTCAAGGCGTGTTGCGTCGACCATCATATTTCCAACACGGCCTATGTTGTAAACCTGATGTGCAAGCACCTGTTCAATGGTGGTGTTGTTAGAACGCCTTTCACACTCAGATCACCATTGTTGACACTTTCCATCTCGTAGTGTCACCCATGGAATCGTATGAAAGGCCTTGAGAGGGAGAGTGTCATGTTTGATAATAGAACATGCAGATGAAGTGTTGAAAGTGTACATGATAGATGAAAGTGTAAATGGTGATGGCAACTGTTTTTTTCAGAGCACTGAGCCTTCTTATATTTGGCACAGAAATGTGCCATGAAGAGCTCAGGTGTCGCATTGTTATTTGTATGGCACTGCATCCAGACAGTTTTGTGAATGGTTCTAATTGGTGCGGTTCTCATGACTTTGTCACCAGCTGAAGTTATTCAAATGGCTGTGCTGACCTCAGTTTCACCTGATGCTTCAGAGCGTCTGTCGTTTGAAGCTGAAGTGATGTCAGTGGTTCAAAACTGCAGCTTGTCAGGGTTGTGGGAGTTTTGCGCAGCCAGTTTTGTGCTGAAGCGTCCAAACCAGTCGGTTTTTCCAGATCTTGGTTGGGAAATGTACAGGCTTCACTGCAGCCGCAATTTTCGTGCTCCGGGTTGTGAGGATGGTCAGAAATTGTTCATCATGTGGTTCTCAATCCGCAGTGACATGGTTGCTGATCACTGGGTGCCAAACCACTTTGTGCCTATCGTTCCCCGCACACACACTCAAGCTCCAGTGGTTGGCATCTTCCATCTTGTTCAGTGGAATGAAACTGAATATTTTGGGCAAGTTAAAGACATTGACGAATTTCTGCAGGTTGCCTGTGTTAGTTTCATGTCAAAGCGCCGGCACTTGTACTTTTGGCCTATCCGCTTTGACTACTTGTGGGAACCATTTGATTTTATTTTGAGGAGGGTCTCTCTCAACCTCGATAAAAGCACATCCAGTCAGAGGCGTCAGTTTTTCACAGTTATTTAGGACATATGCTGCATAGAAATTGCAGAAGAAACGGGTATAAATATAAATAAGTGATGTCAAGGTGTTTGTGTTTTCCTACACATTTCAGTATATTTACTGACATGTGTAGCAAAACAAACATGACATCACTGTATTTGTCTGTTTCTCCTGCACTTTCTAGTTGCTTGAAGACCCATACTGACCATCTGTCACTATATTAATAGTTCTCTCAGCGGAGCCCCGAGACACCTACGAAAGGGTTTTGGCCCCAGTGTAAAAAAAACAAAATAACATATATTCATATAAATGTATGAATTTTTTTACACTGTTTTAACCTTCATTGTGTTGAGACACTTTTGAGAAGAAATAAGTGTAAAACGAGATGTGATTTGCAGTTTTAGGGATTGATGAGCAGTTCAAATACATGATGAATAGTGCAGAACGATATGTGATTTAGCAGTATTGCGGATTGATCAGCAGTTCAGGTAAATGAGGAAATGTGTATATGCAGTGTTTGTTGCGGAAGAAAAGTGACTTGTGGGCGAACTTGTGGTTTTGGATGTATAAATGTTAAACCTCCGTTCAGTTTGTTGTAATTATGACGTTCGACATAATATCCGTTTTCCTGAATTTGCATTTATTCTTCCTGTACTTGAAATAAAATGATCATAGGAAATGTTGCTGTTGTCTCTCTTAATTCTTTTTACATCCCTGAGAATGTGGTTTGAAAGAGAATGTGGCTGCATTTCACATTTACAACAAATAGAAAGAAGCACCTGTGTCGGATGTCAGGTATTACAACAATTCATCCTTTTCAGAAAACCTTAATGATTTAGTTTTGCAACAGAAATTCACATTTACTAATCCATTTAACTGTTCAAGTAAACATTTTCCAACTTGGATCAATAACAAAACCAAAACTTACACGGTTGTGTTGTAATACCTGACCTCCGACATAATGTCATATAAAAAGTTCTGAATGAGATTTCTCTGAAACTAAGGAACAGACTATATTCCAATTTCACATACTATTTGCACATGCCATAAACTGTCCAACGCGGATTTTTCATGTAATTCTATCACTTTTCACTTTCAAGCACCCTTGTTGCCTTTTCAGTAACACCTTTTGGCAATAGGTCATATATATATATATATATATATATATATATATATATATATATATATATATATATATATATATATATATATATATATATATATATATATATATATATAACAACACACTGTCCCGAGGTCCCAACCAAACGTGAAAACCTTTCACTGTCGGCTGACACAGATTGTGTTTCTGCAATCTGCATGAACCCATATCATTCGGAATACACCAGTGTGTGAATAAGTTTGACTGAAATAGTTCAAGGGTAGTGCCAGAATAGCTTGGCACCTCTAGGCACCAAGGTATTCTGGCACCACCCTTGAACTAAAGCCGTTGGTCTATATCATTATCTGTAAGTACTATAATGTAGCTTGCATATAGCAGTGTACAAATTTGAAGCTTTTAGCCTCAGTATGGGTTAATTCGCAGCCAAAGAGCCCTAGCTGTTCCAACAACATGGATTCAAAGTGGTGTCAGCAAGAGGCACAAATCCTTATGAGCCCCTGCAACTGTGTGAGCTCATGAGGATTTATGTGTCTTTCAGTTGGATCATGCAAGGGGTTAATAATAATATGTATGTCTTCGTTCATAATGAACTTCCGTATATAACACCTAGGAAAACTTTGTATCCTGCACCCCCCCCCCCCCCTTTTTTTTTTCTTTCTCTATATAAATCTATGTACATCCAAACTTTACATGTGTAAGACACACAACTCACACAACAGTGTTATCTTATTCACTTTAACCAGCTGTGGGAGATGGATCACCTGTGATAGTTTAAGGGTAGTGCCAGCCAGCTGTGGGAGATGGGTCACCTGTGGTAGTTTAAGGGTAGTGCCAGATTAGTTTGTTACCTGGGCAGGTTTCAATCTAATTTGGCAACACCATGTCCTATGATGTCGGTCCATTACATGATGTAGAGCAAATGTGTTACCCACTTGGCTGTCGACAGGGCTTTTGTCAACGGTCACTTGGTTTTAAGCCTTATCATTCGGAATAAAATTTACACCAGTGTGTGAAATAAGTTTGACTAAAATAGTTCAAGGGTGGTGCCAGAATAGCTGTCGCCTCTAGGCACCAAGCTATTCTGGCACCATCCTTGCACTAAAGCCATTGGTCTATATCCTTATCTGTATCATAGTGTACCTTGCATATGGCAGGTACAAATGTGAAGCTTTTAGCCTCAGTATATGGGTTAATACAGTGTATTACTGAACATTACAATACCAGATACACACTGCAAATAACCCTTTCACTTAAAAACCTAAAGACTATTAAATGAGGAGAACGGCTGACAGAAGAACAAGGTCTCGGGCAACCAAGGCATCCACGATCCACGCAAGGACCCAGGGCTGAGGGAGAGACCACACCGGAGGCCGGGCTGGAAACGGACCCGTCGACGGCAAGCGAAGACAACAGCGGGGGCGGGAGGCATGGGGACGCGTGGAAGCGAGGGGCAGATCCCGGCTGGCGGCGACGACCAAGGGCCGAAGGCGAAGCGAAGGGTCCGAGGCGGGGGGAGCCGCGCCGAGCGACGAGCACCAACGCAACATCTCAAGGCAGAGCGGAGACCTGCGCGCGAAGGGCGAGGGCCTTGGTCGGAGCGGGCGGGAACTCAACCACACGGGTGTCGCTGGGCCCACAGGCCTAGAAGGGGTCCTAAGGAGACTACCAGGCAGGGCCGAAGAGCGTGGGAAGCCACAGGAGCACGGCACAGCTGCGACGTCGCATCAGGGGAGAAGGCCAGGGAAGGAGCCATCCACTAGAGCTGGGAGGTGTAACCGCAAGGACGGGCGCCGGCAGAACCACCCGAGGCAGCGCGCACGAAGAGGAGCAAGTGGCCAGTGAACCGGGGAGAGCCGAAGGCTAAAACGCCAGCAGGCCAGCGGCGAACGCAGGACGCCGAGTCATCCACCGAAGAGGGTCGGGGAGACGCTGGAGGCGAACGGTGCAGAGAGAGGGGAAGAGGAGGTCCCGCGGAGAATGACAGGGCCGAGCAGAAGGCGAAGGTCGGCAGGGACACAGGAGGGCGTCAAGCGGGCGGGCGACGAACGTCGGGCGCCGCAACTATCTAGGCGACGAGGGCGAAGACGTCGATCCCCACTTGCACTGGGTGTACCCAAGGGGCACCCATCCACGCGAACCGAGCGCGAAGTAGCTTCACTTCGGCGAACAGACGAGAATCGGTGAACACGTGGAAAGGCCGTAGGCGCCAGGGGAAAACGGCCCGAAGTCCCGAGGTATATGAAAGACGATCCAGACGCAGTGCCCGAGGCTCAAGGAGGGGGCACCGTAGCTGGCTGGGAGACTCGACGAAGGAGTCAGAGGGTAGGAAGGAAGGCCATAGGGCCGACTAGGGCACCAACCGGCGAAAAGGGTCGCGGTGCCCGGGGCTCAAGGAGGGGGCACAAGCAGATAGGCGACTCGCCAAAGGAGTCAGCGGGCCCAGGACCGAGGCCGAAGTAAGAACAAGGCGACAAGGTCGCGGTGCCCGGCTCAAGGAGGGGGGCACATAGTCGGGTAAACGACTCGCCGTAGGAGTCAGCGGACTTAAGCTGGGGCCAGGGCTCAAGGTGGGGGCACAAAGCGGCTCGGCGATTCGCCGGAGGAGTCCGCAGGCTTAGGAGGGGCCGTGAGGCCAACGCGTCAATAGGCGACAAGGTCGCAGTGCCCGAGGCTCAAGGAGGGGGGCACGTAGCCGGCTGGGTGACTCGCCGGAGGAGTCAGCGGGCTGAGCAGGTCCGAAGGCCGACGCGTAGACTAGTTAGCGACAAAGTCGCGGTGCCCGGGGCTCAAGGAGGGGGGCACGTAGCCAGCTAGGCGACTCGCCGGAGGAGTCAGCGGGCTTAGAAGAAGGGCCAAAGGCCGACGCTTAACTAATTAGCGACCAAGGTCGCGGTGCCCGGGGCTCAAGGAGGGGGGCACGTCGGTGGAGAGAAACCAACAGTAGCTCGAGCGAAGCCCGACGTCCGACCCAGCCAGGCGAGACGTCGGAAACGGCCAAGACTGTACCTGTCCATGGCGAAAAGGCAGGGAGACGACGACGGGAGCCTAGAAGGTTCCAGGGCCAGCCAAGAGCACGAGGCACAGACGAGGGCTAGCAGAGAAGACGGAGGCCACGCCAGAAGCGGTAGACGAGAGGCTAGGCGAAGGCAGGCCGGTAAGGGACGGTCGAACCGTACACAGTCTTTCCAAGGGTCAGAGGCTCAGGTAAAAGCGTCCGAACGCTAACAGCGAAGTAGACAACTGGCTAAAGGAGACACCACCGGGCGCCTGACCGGATGGGCAGGGGAGGCTACTCTCGTCCCTGTTAGGGATCCCCGAAAGCTCTCTCGTCCCTATCAGGGATCCCCGAGAGCCTCCTGGGGGGACCCTTTGGGTCTTAGGCTAAAATTGGTAAGCAAGTAGACTATTTCCAGTTAGTCATGTCATCGGTAATGTGTTTTGAGGAAACAATTCTGGCAGCTTGCCCTACAGGTAAACCCTCTGTGTGTTGGTAGTGGTTTTTGTCGTGATGATTCCTGTAGGAATCATTGTGACAAAAACCACTAATACACGCAAACATCCAGATGGGGCACATCCCAAAAGAGGCAAAGAAAAAGATGATGAAGTAAATTCTAAAAACTAACCCATTTAGCTCTGATACACTACTGCAGGGGATGGACTGACCATGATAATTCAAGGGTAGTGCCAGATTAGCTTGGCGCCTTCTGCACCTACCCTTGAATTATCAGTCAATCTCCTGCTACTGCTAAATAGGCGTTAGGTGACACCTCTTATATTTGGGAAATGCAGCCCTGGGGTTGAATGGGAATTAACATCATCAATCCAGAGATTAAAATTTTTTTTTTTTTTAATAAAGTGGAACAGTTTGAAGACAAAGAAAACAAAAAAGTACCCATTTTGCGATTGGACATCCCTGCGTGCTTCGTCCCTCTTTTCCTGTGTAGTGGATTTTCTCAATTCGGATGGCTTTCCCTGACAGGCCAGTTCTGATCAAGAAAAATAAACAATTAATGGTGTACACTACTCTAACCGGAAACACCACGAACCGTCAAGCATGGATGTGTTTTTATTTTTTCTAACAGGTTCTTGCACAGTATTACTGACACTGTTGTAATATGGCAGACAAGATAATTACTGTATTTACACATCCTATATCTTTATCAGCACTGCTCCTTCTAGTTCTAAACATTTTAAAAGAGTTGGGGTGTCTAATTCCTCATAAAAGTACCAACAACCACCACAAATTGAATACTCATAATATGCGACACTTGTAAAGTAAACTGTACAACTGTTTTCAAGACAGACACTTCAAGTATTTTTTCCATAAGAATAATGGCAAAAACAAACAAAGAAACAAACATTGTAGTCGTTTGTCCTTTTTTTGTTGGAAAATGTCTTATGCTGCAATTTTGGTTTTTGTTTTAGCGGAGAATGTGCATCTGTTAGCGGCCAGTGCTCTGACCTCTGTTCCATGATCGCTCGCAGACTAGGCACATCTTTGGCAGCACCAAGCTGAGTGTAGTATGGCCCTTCTATGCTTTCATTGAACACATCTGAAAGTAGAGAAAATATTAGAATTGTGTTAGAAAATCTTGCTGAAATGAAGATAATCAGTATGATTCCTTTGTTTCTGTGACTTGTGATAGTTAACCCTTATCATTCGGAATACACTAGTGTGTAAAATAAGTTTGACTAAAATAGTTCAAGGGTAGTGCCAGAATAGCTTGGCACCAAGCTATTTTGGCACCACTCTTGAACTAAAGCCATTGTTCTATATCATTATCCGTAAGTACTATAATGTAGCCTGCATATGGCAGTGTACAAATTTGAAGCTTTTAGCCTCAGTATGATATGGGTTAAAACAAAAATAAAACACCTCAAACTAACCCCTTCCCTGCCAACGGACGCACATTCTGTTACTGAAATCTGTGTTCACTCAACGACCAAAAGCCACAGCTGTCCAAAGAACATCTGCAAGAGGTATAGATCCTCATGAGCCCCCACAAATGCGGGGGCTCATGAGGATCTATACCTCTTGCTGACTGACACAAAGTGATCTCAGCAAGAGGCATAGATCCTCATGAGCCCCCGCAGTCGCCAAATTTACACATTACGCAAATTTTGACCTACTTCCTGATCCCCTGTGACCTTTAAGGGAGGTCACTTGAATTGATGCGTTTAGAAAGGTTGTGCCACAAAGTATCCGTGGGCCAAGTTTGAAGACTGTGGCTTGAATAGTCTCTGAGAAAATGCCAATGTTGAGGTTTACCACGGACGACGGTGGACAGATGACCACCGGCCCAGAACATACTCACTTTTGCTTCACACATGAGCCAAAAAATAAATGATTAATCTTTGATTAAGGACTATAAGTATAACTAGTTTTACCAATTCAGCTCAGTTGACAAAAAAACTCTGACAGACACAGCAAATCCAGTATGTTTCCCCCCCCCCCCCCCCCCACACACACACACCAAAAGCTAGCACATGTAACACAGGGAAATAAAAACCATACTGCAGACACCATACACCCACATAAACCACTGATAAACTTACAGTTGGGTCCTAGACAGCTACACTGGGGGACATTTTCCACTCTGTTGCTGGCCAGACGATCAACAAGCTCCTCCTCAGGACTCATGTTGGCAAAGTTGGGCATGGCAGTGCTTGGGGATGGGGAGGATGGAGGCTTATATGGGGAGGATGGAGGCTTGTATGGGGAGGATGGAGGCTTGTATGGGGAGGATGGAGGCTTGACTGGGGAAGAGGAGGCCTTGTAAGTGAGAGGGGGTGACACAACATGACTTGGGTCTACTTTAGAGAATGTACCAGTAACAGGTTTCACCTCAGCGCCATCACTGATAAAGGTGGGTTTCATTGTGCTGGAGTAATCACCAGTTGCAGGTTTCAAATTGCTTTTGTCATCCATTATCGCTACTTGTTGCATGTTACTCCAGTTGCCATTTAGGGGTTTCAGATTTCTATCTTTCAAACCTGATGAAAGAAACCCTGTGCTGCCGCCTTGAAGTTTACTGTGATGATGGTCTCCTGTGGTGTTCCGAGTGTGTAAAGCTGACTTCTGTTTTTTCTTCGGCTTTTTAACCACAGGGACAGAAGCCTCTCTTTTTGTGTGAAAGTCATTTGGGTCTTGGTGTTTCTCTGCTCCTGAGTAGGTCATATTATTCACATCTGACTTTAAGCCGGCAAAAGCACCAAAGGGTGGAAGGGGTCCGGAGTTTGGAAGTGTGTCGTGGTGTGGTCGTGATGAGTATGAGGCAACCGGGAGAGCTTTGTGAAGGTGTTCAGCTCGATCTGATCCATAGGACGGTAATGGAATAGATGTCTGGGGTTGTGCAGCTGATCCAGAGGACCACATAGGTGACCCATTAGGTCCAGATCCGCGTGGTCCAATGGGAGATGAAGGAGCAGATCCCACGGCCAACCCAGGTGAGGGAGGAGGGCCAGTCCCTGCTGGCGATCTGGAAGATGGTGAGTGAGGTGGTCTTGTCTGTGGGAGGAATGATTCCATCCCTGAAATCCCCATGCCGTTACTGGTGGCCATCTGGGACCACTCACTTTTTTTCTTCTGAATTGGTGAGGGACTGTGACCTTTTGTCGGAAGTGGTGATAACTGACCATTCAGCATAGGATTTGAGGATATGATTGAACGTGGTCTGGTATTGGCATCTGCTGAAAAGAAACCATCATTCAAAGTGTCTGCCTGAATATTTGATGTGTGGAAAACAGTCTGATGGTTACTCTTATAGTGTGTTAAGTTACGGTTTTGTTCTTTTGATGAAGGCAGTTTCTGTGTGTTGTAGCACTGTAGATCTTCATAAGCAACAGTCTCAGTCTTGACAACGCTGGATGCTGAAGACACGGATGATACTGAAGACACAGTTTTGGTGGCTGCAGTGCAAACTGTGGGTGCTTGAATGTGTGATGTCACATGGGCACTGAACTCAGCAGCGGTTGATTTCAAGTAATGTCTAAATGCTTTGGTGAATTCCTCAGGCACTTCACTGTCAGCTGCACCCTCCTTCTGTGAGAGGAAACCGTTGGAATGATAGCACAATGAAGAATTTGCTGCGAACTTAGACAAGTCATCAATCCCTGCTGACAGTTTATTTCCATTGGCTTGAGTTGTTTCAACTGCTATACTTCTCATACAATGCGGCGATTGTGACAAAAGTGAAGAGTCCTTTACGCTGTGTGTTGGAGTATTGTGTGATGTAGAATGAAGGTGGTGGATATAATCTTCACTTGCTCCTTGCTGCGGATGTGACACTTTGTACATTATTTGATCTGCTGCCTCTTTTGATGTTGTGACAGAGGTTTCAATGAGTGGTTTTGATGAAAGAGAAGCCGCAAGTTTTTGTTCACAGCTTTTTGATGAAACAGAACCATCTTTCTCACAACCAGAGCAGCAAAAACCTTTATCAGGCATTTCTGCTTGCTTGTCCACACCAGTCTCCGGTTTAGGTAGCTGTGAATTCTGTGCTATCGAACCATCAACTACAGGTCTAGAACTGGCACTAAGTGGAATGGTGCCAGCCACATTTTCTGTATTGAAATTGATGGAAGAATTGTCCAGCACATTTCCAGCACCTTTTTTGACTGAAGAAGTTCCAACCCGATGTTTTGCACTAGTACTGACAGGAGCGGAGTCAGCCAGATTCTCACTCTTTGCACTGGAACTGAGGGAAGAGCTGTCAACCACAGGCTTTGAAGTAGCGTTAAGTGCAGCGTACTTCTTGGCTTCCTCCTCTGCATCCTGGATATGTTGTGGTTTGGCTGTGCGCCTCCTTTTGCATGGACTGGAGGAACCCAGTGCCTTTTCTCTCTCAATGATCTCCAGCACCTTGGATAGAGGGATAGAGTCTATGGGCTCTTTGCTCTTGCTTTCAGAGGTGCTGGACGTGGTCGACACAGTGCTGGCACGGCTCCCAGGACGTGATGCTGGCTGGTCCTGTGAATCCATGGACTGGCGTCTGCCATCCGGCAGTGACCTCAAGTTCAGATTAGAAAAGTTTGTAGGGGGAGTGTGTGGCATGGATGACATCATCACATTGCTGCCTTGGCAAGAGTAGGGGTGGGGGGAAGTGCTGGAATCACTGGACATGTACAAACTGGTAAGAAGAGATGGTGCTGCAGCTTTCATGCCTTTGATACTGTGTTTGGAGTCCCCTGAGCTAAACTGATATGTAGAATCAGGAAAAGGCGCGTCTAGAGATGAGGATGTGCTTAATGAATGCCCATCAGCTGTCAGTGCCACACCTTGCTGTCCACTTGATGACTCTAGCATGCCCTTGACTTTCTTAGTTTTCCTAGGCTTTTTCGGCTTCACCTGGCCTGGTTCCCTGTCAGCCTTTCCTTTTTTTTTCTTTGCTGTCTCCATCTTGGGACCAACATGTGGAGTGGACAGATCCTGCGGCTGCAGACTGGGGGACAAGCCAGGGCCTGATAGGGAGTACATAGAGCTTTCAGCATTGGTGGGGTCGGGGTATGGGTACCGCATATGTGGTAAAGAAGAGGCCAGACTATGTACAGGTGGCAGTGCTTTAGGGTATTGTGCAGTTGGCCCCCATTCATTACACCCATTTATGCTGAGATCAGAAGGCTGCGTTTCCTCAATGGAGAAAGCGTAAGGATCTAATGCAGGGGTTCCTGAAAATGTCTCTGCGGCAGTCACTGCATTTTCCATTGTGAAGGCTTGAGGGAGAGACTACACTATAAACCGGACATACTAGTTACAACACAAACTACTTCATGTTCATGACGGCCTTTCCAGTTACTGCCAACTATCCTGTGGTGCATCTGACAGCTCTCTGAATCCTCAGCAGATGCTGAGACCACTCAGACTTGGCCTATCACTCAGTCAATCATCTCCATTCACCCCTCACTTGGCACATTCTGACACAGAAGAGATCTCACAGCTCCTGTAACCGTCCTCACATCATTAGTCTTCTCCCAAAGCCGGTTTACATTTTTGAGTCTGGAAAATGTCTCATGGGTCGTTGGGGGGGTCAAACTGCTTGTATCATTTCCTTTTCAGCTGTGTAGCTAGTCTGTTTTTTTTCCTCCACCTCATCTGAAACAAATACAAAATACTTCATATAATGATGAGAAGGCAATTTACAGACATGGATCACAGTCACATGAAAGGACCTGCCATTCAAATCATCCTAATATTAACCCTTTTAGCCCCAAGGTCCCATTTCTCAAATTTCGGAGGTGTTGCCTAACAACTATGTACCAGTTGCAAGAGATGGGTTGACCATGATAAAATTCAAGGGTATTATTCCATGATAATTCAAGATTAATCTGGCACTACCCTTGAATTATCATGGTCAACCCATCTCCTGCTGCAGAGATCTGGGGCTAAAAGGGTTAACCCCTTCACTGCCAAAGAAAAAGTGAATCAAATCCAACTGCAGGAGAAAATCGGTCCGTGGCACAGTGGTTATGGCGCCTGCCACCAATGCTAAAGGTGCGAGGTTTGATTCCGGGTTCCGGTGTCGGACTTTTCTCCTCTAGTAAGTGTCACCGTTAATTTGGGTGGACGGTCGGGGGTTCTTTCTCCCGGTAGTCCAGCTGTTCCTCCCCCTCCACTTTGGTATCAGTTTCAGCCAACTTAATCAAATTTCAAATACAATCAAATTTCAAATACAAACGATTTGAATTTCCAAAAACAACTTCAGTAGCTCACTTGAGCTTGCCCTTAGCACCACGTGAATGTTCTGTGTTTACGTACAGTGTGTGAGTGAATGCGCACGATTCACGTGAGCGTGCTTGTTGGGTTCAGTTCGGGGCTACATTCTGCGCATTGAGTTATATTATAAATATGAGAAATGCACTATATAATATAAATACCATGTAATTATAAATATTAATAAATAAAATGATTCTCAATTGCAAAATGGGGTGGGGGGGGGGGGGCTGCTCAAGAGGATCTATGTCCACTGGCAGTGAAAGGGTTAACATTATGAAGGGATATTATCTGTATCCTGTGAACCAATTCCCTGTGAACCACATAATGGAGACAGTGAAGACCTCAGAGCAAATGATAAAATTCCATGGTTGTGACCGTAGCCTGAACTGGAGAAAAGCAGAAGAAGAGGTCAGCCCCAGTAATACACCCTCCAGTATATCACCCTGTTTGATATGACAGGCACAGATATCAGGTAGGAGGGCCAAGGTCAGCGGTCGTTGGCCCAGGCACAGCCGTAAGCGGGCCAGCTAAAGCTGTCAGCTACCGCATGCTGACCACCAACTGGTTCCCTTTCACAAATTAACCCGTTCAGTGCCAGGTGTTCTTTGTTAGTTCAACACCAAAATGTCCTAGCTGTCCCAGGAAAATAGATTCAAAGTGGTGCCTGCAAGAGGCATAGATCCTCATGAGCCCCCGCAACTGCGGGGGCTCATGAAGATCTATGCCTCTTGCAGTTGGTTGGTGTACAGATTTTCTCGGCACTAAACGGGTTAACCACTGCAATAATGTGATCGCGAATAACAGTCGGACTTTATGTCTCTCGTGTACAGCAATAATATATACTATGGACGACATAAATTATAATATTATGCTGTCCACACCCAGAGCAATGACAATCATACAAGACTAATTTGAAAAAAAAACACCAACAACGTATAAATCATAACGTAACAAAAATCGCAAGAGTGTGCATTTGAAGGTGTGCACTCAAAGGTGGTGTTTAATATGACTATGGGTAGTGCTTGATCAACCTAGTAAAGCCGGAGGAAGTGACGTCAACCAACTGCAGCCCATCATCAAGCATCTTCTATCTGCAAGAGACACAGACACACTAAGCCCCTAAAGCTGCCGGGGCTCACGTGAATCTATGCTTCTAGGCTCCAGCTGTTCCTCAAACTGTTTGAGGCTGAGCGTAGGACTTCGTAGCAACTACCCTGGAATCAGCGTTATGGCATTGGCGGCATGCTGTGGGCTCAAGCCATGTGTCAACAATCCGCAGCTTCAAGGGGACGTTTTTGTCTTCAACAATCATGTATGCAACCCATTAGTGATTGGATTTGGGGCACAGGCAGCGTGATACGGCACAAATGTGCAGAAAATTCTACACGGGAATAATAGTGTCTAGAAGCCCCACCGCCGAGTCCACGCAAAATTTAATACTAACAGCCACATGTACATTATATACTTGTTATATATTTACAGGGCTCGGGAAGCTGACGTCATCAAGCTGGTCGTGGCGGCCATCTTGAGAGGATACGCGACTCATGAACTCATCGGGAAATCGCTGTCAAGACAATGTCATTAAAGTCCTGACTGCTATAGGCATAACAGCAAGTCTTGCCATCACAGTAGAAAACCGCTAACCAGAATCTGTTTTTGTTTGTTTCCAAAGAGGAAGAAACATGAAGAAAAACGTGTTGTAACACTACTTCACTACTATCTGAGGTCTATCGCCAGGCTAGCGTGTCCTCTCAAGATGGCAGCGCAGCAGCCGACGTTCCTAGGCAACTTCCCGAGCCCTATATAACACGGATTTAACCCTTGTACTGCCAGCTGACGCTCAGAGTGCTTTTGAAATCTCTATTATTAATGCAACACCAGCAGTCGCGTGAACATGGATTGAAAGTAGTGTCAGCAAGAGGCATAGATCCTCATGAGCCCCCGCATCTGTGGGGGCTCACGATGATAGATGTCTCTTGCAGCTGGATTGTGTTTTCTAGAGAGCGAAGGGGTTAATTTTTTAGACAGGAGGTGGAGTGTTCTCTAAAAGTACGGGTGTTTGGAAGCAATTTCTTTCCTGACCTGCTTTCATATTAATCGGCATTAGTTTCAACGTCCTATTTTGCCAACCCGGCGCTCAGACACAAAGCAAAGAAACAAAGAGACACGTACGCTCGACAAATCTAACAGGAACCATCTCCCATCCCTTCCGGGTTTCTGGGAAATTTGTTCAAGTGGAACGTGTCCGATTTGACGCTAAAGTGTGCGTGCGTGTGTGTGTGGTGTGTATCGGTGTGTGCGAGGCGGAAAAAAAGTGGGGTGGGGGGGGGGGGGGTGGGGGGTGGGGTGGGGAGAAGAGCTCTAGGTCTGTTAATGTAATGTAATGCTCAGGTTACTCAGTGGCGGACACAGCCCTTACCCCCCCCCCCCCCCCCACTATTTTTTTTTTTGATGGTTATTTTGGGATGTTGTGTTTTACTATTTGATGGTTCTTCTTTTCTCGTACTGTGCATTTTACAATTATCTGACGGGATCGGTGGGTGGGCCTAGTGTGTTCATGTACCTGTAGTCAAATATCCTCACTTTGGCACTGCTGACCTGCACCTGACGCAGTACTTCACGCGGCCCAGACATAGAGTGCCATGTGCCGCTGCACTCACAGGGGTTCATGTAAACCAGTGCCTCTTGCTGTGCGATACAATCCCCCTTGCACCCTCAGACTGGCAATAAACAGCTGACTGCTGGTCAACCCCAGCGGTGGGAAAGTGTCTGATCTCAGTCCTTCAGCCAGCCATAGAGTTTCATGCGCCCCTTCAGTTACAGGGGCTCATGAGAAGCATTGCCCCTTTCTGTGCGATACCATTCTCATTGTATCCTCATACGTGGCAGTCATCTAGGTTAAGTCTACGACTGTGGACACGCCAGCTGTGAACAGAAGGCGAGAAATCAACTGAGCTGTTAGTGTCTTCCCCGGGGTGTGCAGCCGACTGGCCCGGGTGTCACAGGTGATTGCTAATCCTCTAATCCCGTCACACATCACTCTCTGAGCACAGTGAGTCTCCAGACTCACTCAGATTGCTTAGCTTTGTCTTTTGAGGTAGTGTCCGTGGACATGCACCAGTGCCCATCAGGGTAATTGATGCGTGTCAGCGGAGGGGACGTGTGAAACGTCTTGATTTTGATCACTAACCCTTTAAGTAATCGTCAGCCAGTGTAAGAGTTATACATCATAGGTGATCGTGTTTTTTTTGTGATTTGATTCTATGTTCCTCATATAGAGGAGGTTTGTGGGTGTATAGAGCAGTATCGCAATTTTCACAAGTGGCTGTGTTGTTTCTCAGACGGAGGAGTAATTGGTAGTGTAGTGTTGTCATATTGTTCCTGCAGCAACTCCAGGTAGAACATTCTTTTCAATAGTAAAATTAACACCATATAAGAATCAGAAGTGCCCGATTAATCTTGTTTTGTTAGGGAGGTGAGGTGGAGGAGGGAAAGTGCAGGTGGATATGATCAGCCCTTCCTTTTATAAAGTGCCAAAAGCAGTGCTGTGTCCCGAGCTAAAAGAAGAAAAGTTTTAACAAATAAAAATCGTCACTTCTGAGAACTCTAGGTATGTCTGAGAAAACCCCTAGAAAAAATAAAAGAAACACGCGTAGAGAAAACGGTTACAACACGATAGTACAATTTTAAAGAAAATCCCCAAAAGAAAAGCACCCAGAAATAATAATTTAAACACAACTTATTTGTAACCGTTCTTTTTAAGCGTGTTTCTATCTTTGTTATGATTTTATGCTCGCCTGATAGTCAATGTTTTGGTCGGGGGGGGGGGGGGGGGGGGGGGTGTGGCCGTCCCTGTTACTGCTAATTAATCCATTTACGCCAAACACCCTACAACAGGAGATAGTTGGACCATGATAATTCATGGGTAGTGCCAGATTAACTTGACATCTTCAGGCGCCAAGTTAATCTGGCACAACCCTTGAATTATCATGGTCCAACCATCTCCTGCAACTGGCACATAATCGTTTTAACTCATTCTACCCCAGACACACCACAGCAAGATAAGGATCGACCATGATAGTTCAAGGGTGATGCCAGAATAGCTTGGCGCCTATGGGCACCAAGCTATTCTGGCATCACCCTTGAACTATCATTATAGTTATGTGTTCTGCACTGCAATGCAGTCTTCAGAGAACGACGGCAAAATTTGGGGATTTCGGTGATGGGGTAGAATGAGTTAAGTGACAACTACATTTTTTTTTTTGGGGGGGGGGGATGTGGCCTTGGGGCTAAATGGGATAAGTCAAGCTCCTGAGCTTACAGAGTATCCAAAATACATATTATCTATCACGGTAAAGACACTGGAGAATTTACCACCATAAAACAATTTCACTACAGTCACAATTATGACCACAAGCACAAGTGTGCTGGTCATTCCTTACTGAAAACTGATGGCGAGTACAAATGCAACCAGATTATACCCCCCCCCCCTCCCCCCCAAATTGGGTGGGTGGTCGGAAGGGGAACAACAGCAACAAAGGAACTGAAATCAACCCTTTGACTGTCGGCAGCGGTTTTTGTTGTGAAGATTCCTGCAGGAATAATCGTCACAAAAATCCGTTAGCGACAGCCAAAATGTTAATGCCATAATTATCATACTGAGGCTAAAAGCTTCAAATTTGTACACTGCCATAAGCGAGCTACATTGTAGTAGTACTTACGGATATGGATAGAGACCAATGGTTTTAGTTCAAGGGTGGTGCCGGAATAGCTTGGCGCCTAGAGGCGCCAAGCTATTCTGGCACTACCCTTGAACTATTAGTCAAACTTATTTCACACACTGGTGTATTCCGAATGATAAGGGTTAAAAGAAATAAGGGGAAAAAGAAAGGACAAAACACGTTATCAATGATAACCATCGTGACATAAATAATTAACATTTCTAATGTATAATAAAGAGAATTAAAATTACCTCAGACAACGCAATGAGTGAAAGCCTTCTGATAAAAAAATATCTGGTAACTACCTATCCTTTCTGTTGCGAGCGCCAGTAATATAATACCCACCTCCCACAAAAAAAGCAAGAAAAAAAGTCGATACACAAAACATGGCTTTAAAATGCGAACTCCACCATCAGCTAATTCAAGAAAGATCCACCAGAGAAACTGAAAAAAAAAAAAAAAAAAAAAAAAAAAAAACAAACCCACACACACAAAACAAACAAACACGCAAAGCAAACACTAAGACCTGTTCTATTTTATTGGACTGGATGGAGTCATTCAAATTCAAGAGTTGCCAAGTAACGGTTTGGAAGAGCCGCATCGATCGATCGTAACGCATTCAGTTCAGCCTTGCTAAACCCGTGAATCACATTCAGTGGCGACCAAACGGCAAAAATGTCCACGCCCCCGTAAGTCCCTTGTGCGAATTTGTTAACCCCATATCACTCGGAATACACCAGTGTGTGAAATAAGTTTGACCAAAATAGTTCAAGGGTAGAGCCAGAATAGCTTGGCGCCTCAAGGCGCCAAGCTATTCTGGCACCACCCTTAAAGTGGTAAAGCCATTGGTCTATATCCTTATCTGTAAGTACTATAATGTAGCTTGCATGGCAGTGTACAAATTTGAAGCTTTTAGCCTCAGTATGATATGGACTAAATAAAACTCAACTTCCCACGTGAGGGAGGCTCTCTGCAATCAAAAGGCATTTAAGCCCTTGGCTGTCGGTAGCACTTTATGCTGTGGTGATTCCTATAGGAATCGATCACCACAAAAACCTGCGCTACCAACAGCCAAGGGCTTAAATGCCTTTTGATTGCAGAGAGCCCTGGTACCCTGCAGCAGTAGATGGATTGATCATGATAATTCAAGGGTAGTGCCAGATGAGCTTGGCACCTAGCTCATATGGCACTACCCTTGAATTATCATGATCAATCCATCTCCTACAACTGGTACATAGTCGATAGGCAACACCTGCAAAATTTGAGAAATGAGACCTTGGGGTTAAAAGGGTTAACAAAAGCCCAGCAGCTCATTTGAATCCCAATCAGGGCATCTTACAGAACCCTGTAACGGACTGACTGATAACTGGTACCCTAATGTAATTCTAACATTGTATCTGTTGGGTGTCCCGAGGATCCCTTCCCTTTATTTTGCCCCGTGAACATGACATGTATTTTGTAAGTGTTGAAAGGCGTTGACGAACTCAATGTAAGGGACACAGACAGATAACATTCCTCCATATAAAATACACATTCCTCCATGTCCTTAGGCAGTTTTCAATAGTCTGAGATCAACCGTGGAATTTGTGTCTTTTTCTAAACATGCTGATTCTAAAGATTAATATTTCTCATGCCCATACTCTCCACAAATTAACCCATATCATACTGAGGCTGAAAGCTTCAAATTTGTACTTACTTACTTACAGGGTGGGGTTTTCTCTCTATTCTGGGGCATGTGTTTCTGTCTACCCGAGGTCCATTCACCTGTATTTGCCTTTTTTAAACTCTCCCTACTGTCTGCACTGCCTGTAGCTCTTGATATTGGATGTGTGTTGCTAAATGGTCTTAGCTTTATTTAGGCCCCATGTGTTAGGTTTATTTAATGTGTTTGACCGGCTGGCGACATACATTCAATGTTCTGTTTAGTTGGTTGTTTTTTTTCACAAGCAGTGCAGGCACGTCCTGAGAAAGCCTTGTTGCTGTCGGGACGTTAAGCAATGTACAATCAATCTGTCACCCCTACCCGGGTATAGGCCGTCGACGAGAGACCTCCAGCAACTCCTGTCCTGTGCTTTTCCTTCGATTCTACTCCAGGTGGTTCCCAGTCTCTTGATGTCTGCTTGGAGGTCTCGACGCCAGGAGTTTCTCGGCCTACCTCTTTTCCTCTTTCCCTGGGGGTTCCATGACAATGCCTGCCTAGTGATACTGGAAGCTGGCTTTCTCAGACTGTGACCGATCCATCCCCATCTTCTTCGCCCAATTTCATTCTCTGCTGTTATCTGCTCTGTTCTCTCCCAGAGTCTGACGTTGCTGATCTTCTCTGGCCAGTGGATTTTCAAAATTCTTCTAAGGCAACTTTGTACACTGCCATATATATGCAAGCTACATTATAGTACTTACGGAAAAGGATTATAGACCAATGGCTTTAGTTCAAGGATGGTGAAAGAATAGCTTGCCGCCTAGAGGCGTCAAGCTATTTTGGCACTACCCTTGAAGTTGAACTATTTTAGTCAAACTTGTTTTACACGCTGGTGTATTCCGAATGATAAGGGTTAAACCTTTGACTCCCAGAACTAAATGACTTCCACTTTGTAGACTGTAAGTGACTTAGTCTTATTTAGGAGTCCAAAGATTAACTCATCTATCGATACTCCTTTCTTACGTTTTGCTTAACCTGAAGTAGTAGGGGTGGGAGGAATGGAAGTTAACCCATTTAAAACCACAACAATGTACCAGCTGCAGGAGATAGATCGACCATGATAATTCTAGGGTAGTCAGTGCTAGATTAGCTTGGCGCCATCAGGCGCCAAGCTAATCTGGCACTACCCTTGAATTATCATGGTCGATTTATCTCCCTGCTGTTGGGTGTTCGGGTTAAAAGGGTTAATGGCTCTGCTACGGATGCTGTAATACTCGCGGCAGAATTTCCCGTTTACTCCGGGCTGTACTGAAAAATGACCGACTCCCACTCCAAGACAAATGCGTTATTATCTCCACTCACGCACGCCAGCGCGCGTGCCATTCAATCACAAATGGCAGTTAACCTGATCCAAACACAATGACAGCAAATGGATTCTTCTCCTCCCATGAATGGCAGGAATCTTTTGCGTAAAATGTGTCAGTAGTTACAAAGAGCTGAGTTTCCTGTCAAAGAATTAACGATGACAGTTTGTGCAACGGGTGAACTATTGCAGATGACTGCCACTAAAGATGTTTGTTTTTTTCCATCATATTTAATCCTTTGCGTGTAGGTAGCGTTTTTGTCGTGATGATTTTTACAGGAATCATAGCGACAAAAACTGCTACTGACACGCAAAAGGTTTCAGTCTATACATAGCTGTTAATACTCAGGATATAAAATACACATTACTTTAGATTTATATTCACCACATTAACATAAATTACTGTCCTACCACAGTTTAAAAAAGACTGTGCACATGTATGTGTATACAAAGATGATTTCTACAGGAATCATCGTGACAATGACTGTTACTGACACACAAAGGGTTACAATCTATAAACTGTTATAAACTGTTACTTATGACATAAAATACACATTACTTTTATATTCACCACATTATCATAAATTACTATCCTACCAGTTTAAAAATGATTGTGCACATGTATGCGTATACATGTATTTATGCATGAACTATAGGACTAATTTAGTTACATAAACACACTGTTCTCTCAATCCCTGTAGCACAGTAAAATGTGTTTTATTTAGGAAAAATTAAATAATAGTTAATACCCTCATAAATACTCAGGACATAAAATACACATTACTTTTATATTCACCACATTATCATAAATTACTATCCTACCAGTTTAAAAGTGATTGTGCACATGTATGTGTATACATGTATTTATGTAAGAACCATAAGACTAATTTAGTTACATAAACATGCTGTTCTCTCAATCCCTGTAGCACAGTAAAATGTGTTTCACTTAGGCAAGATTAAATACTACCCTCATAAATGTCATTTTGTTAACCCTTTGTGTTGGTAGCAGCTTTAGTCACAATGATTCCTACAGGAATCATTGTGACTAAAACTGCTAACACACAAAGGGTTAAAGTGTATTGTTTTTGTCATTTTGTTAACCCTTTTAGCACCAAAGTCTCATTTCTCAAATTTTGGAGACCTTTGTTGCCTAATGTCTGTACCAGTTGCAGGAGACGGACTGACCATGATAATTCAAGAGTAGTGCCAGATTAGCTTGGGGCCTTCAGGCGCTGAGCTAATCTGGCACTATCCTTGAATTATCATGGTCAATTTATCTCCAGCTGTAGGGACTCAGGGCTAAATGGGTTATAGTGATCAACTGCAGGGCTGGCTTCGTTTGCTAACATTTGCTGATACTACGGATTTTCAATGCCATCTTGTCTCAACTATAAATTTTCTACATCTTTTTCTACCCTTTTAACATGTAACCGAGTTTTTTCACCGCCCCTGGTGCCTTTTGGTGAAACTTGCTCTCCTGTACAAAGGAGAAGGAGAGCAGGAAAGTCTTTCATTTTAATTTTTTATGACTTTCAAACTTCACAAGTTAGCCCTTTTGGCCAGCATTATTAGGACATTTAACCCTTTTACCCCCAAGGTCCCATTTCTCAAATTTTGGAGGTGTTGCTTAACGACTATGTACCAGTTGCAGGAGATGGCTTGACCATGATAATTCAAGGGTAGTGCCAGCTTAGCTTGGCACCGTCAGGCGCCAAGCTAATCTGGCACTACCCTTGAATTGTCATGGTCAAGCCATTTCCTGCTGTAGGGATCCGGGGCTAAAAGGGTTAAGAGAAAGAAGCTATTGGGAACTATTAACCCACACTGTCGCGGATCATTACACATGCCAAGAGACGTTAAAATCTAATACACTGTAGTTACAAACCCTTTATTGTCTGGAACAGATCGTCTAACGTATCTACTATCTATATGTCATTTGACATTAGAGGGCAAAACATTTTCGCAAATATCTTTGCAAAGAACCATTTTGTAGACCAATCTAATAACAAATATCATTCAGTACTAAAATGATTTACTTTCAGGGAATTCGAACAATGTGTCAGTTTTCCTGTACAGTCATAAAAATGTGATTTTTTTTCATGAAGTGATTGATGTTACATCCCTAAACATGCCCAAGCATATTCAGCTCAGTATGAGAAAGATCCATTTTTTTTTTCGTAAAATAGTAAGTTGACCAAGTTTTAAAATCGGAAACAGCACAAGTGCATACATGAAGTCGGCATGCTTGACCTCGATACTGAAATGTGGCCGTTTCTTGCCAGGGCTCTATTAGAGTACTGAAAAAGGCTTGTTAAAGTTGTTCCTTTCACTAAAATTTTTGCGACTTTACAACTTTAAGTAGTTTAAGAAGTAAAAATAGTCCATATTACTATATTAGGTAAATTGACAGTAAATAATTATTCTGAAAGTGATACAGAAAAGTGTTTCTTTGCAGAGACATCTGGAAAACAAGCTGTGCGCTCTGATGTCAAACGGCCTATACCTAGCACTCTTTCATTTTGTTAAAGTGTCTAACTACAGTTATGTAATTCGGACAGAGTGTAGCTCTAAGGCGGGCTTGCGAGTAAAACGGATTTTCAACATTATCTTTTCACTATGTGTGAAGGCACATGTTACTAGACAGTTTCTACTGCCCTTTGTGCGAGTCAGTGGAACTCTCCTATGTTCAAAGGAGAAGAATAACAGAAAAGTCTTTCTTTTATGACATTAAGACTTCAACCGTTGGCATTGTTGTCGAGCATGTAACCCATACTACCAAATTTTACAAAGGGTATATTGAGAACGATTAACTCGCTATTGCTTTAAAGTGGCTGTCTCTCACTGTTGTCTTAGCCCTTATTTGCTCCAAGGCCAGAAAACTTTCAAAATGGTGAGACAGCATTTAACCCTCATCATTCGGAAAACACCAGAGTGTGAAATAAGTTTGACTAAAACAGTTCAAGGGTGGTGCCAGAATAGCTTGGCACCTCTAGGTGCCAAGCTATTCTGGCACCACCCTTTAACTTTAACTAAAGCCATTGGCCTATATTCAAGTTATATGCAAGTACTATAATGTAGCTTGCATAATAATTAATATGGCAGTGTACAAATTTGAAGCTTTTAGCCTCAGTATGATACAGGTTAAAAATCAAATAAAGTGATGAGTTAAATATATGTCAAGTGGATAAAAAAAAAAAGGATGACACACGCATAGAAAAACTACCTTTCAGAAGCAAAAATAAGCAGTTGTACAGGTTCTTCAAACGATGCATATGTTGCAAGCAAAATCATGCACTGACAAAGCGAAAAATGCATTTGGTCACTCTGTTTGGTGTGAAAAGCTCGTCTATAATTCGTACAGTTTGATTAAAAAAAAAATTATGACGAAATGGTACATGATTTCTGAACTATACAGAGTGACAATATCAACTCAGCTTGAAATTGGACCGGATGGAGTGATGGAGGTTGTCAGTACAATGGATAAGAAAGCAGACTTGTTTAAGCGTACAGAGATTTCTACAGTGACTATGTTTGGCACATGAATGCAAGTTTAGAGAGACTAGTGTGATCCCTGACACTAGTAGACTTAACTCATTCTGCCCGACGGCCGTATTTCCCAAATTTTGGAGGTGTCATCTAATGACTATGCACCAGTTGCAGGAGATGGCTCGACCATGATAATTCAAGGGCAGTGCCAGGTTAGCTTGGCGCCTGTCGGCACCAAGCTAATCTGGCACTACCCCTGAATTATCATGGTTGACCCATATCCTGCTGTAGTGTGTCAGGGCTGAATGGGTTAAACCATTTAACCCATTACATCATGAGGTTGATTTTTTTAAATTTACTTATTGTCCCATGAAGGCTACATTACAGATTAGGACTAGGAGATAGATCAACTGTTTTAGTTCAGGGTAGTGCCAGAATAGCTTGGCGCCCTGAGATGCCAAGCTATTCTGGCACCACCCTTGAACTATCAGTCAAATTTATTTTAAGCAATGGGTGTATCAGAATGATAAGGGTTAAAGAGAACAAGTTATGTCATATTTCTTCTCACACTAGTAGTCACAGACTGTACTTGGCCACCACTAGGAGTAGGACCTGGTGAAACAATTAAAGGGACAACTGTAGTATACATGCATTTTTCAACAACTGGCAGATCTAGTGGGTCATTTGACATCTGACCGTTAGCATGTATGTACTGCGCAGTCAACGCTGTGTGTTTCCATGACAGTTGACTGTCAGATGTTGTGCCTTTAAAAGTAGCTGGGCCAATAATAAAGCAGGGCAAAAGAAGATAGGAGGTTAGTATACTTCGTCATCATCCTCCTCCATAGTGTGCGTCTCACAGATTGTTGTAATACCTGAATTATTTGAGTCATTAACCCCCTAATGCATGTATAAACACTAGTACTGTATGCTAAAAGGGGTTAACCCTTTGGCTGTTTGTAGCGGTCTTTGTCTCAATCATTCCCACATGAATCATTGCGACTAAAACTGCGACCAACAGCCAAAGGGGTTAAAATGACAGGGGGAGGGGGAAGCAAATGTTAATTCATACCATAGACCAATTATACTGGTGTATAATTGGTCTATGTTCATACACACAGTGGGATGTATTCTCTACTTGAGTTCTATCCCCTTCCATTTGTGCTAAGGTCAATACCTCAGCCTTGGACAGAAAGGACAGCCAAAAATAGCAATGGTGATTCCCCTCTCCCGAGGCCACTGCTTCTGTTTACAACATTAGCTTTTTATGTCACTTTTGTCAGCCAGAATCAAGCCACTTCTTAAGGTTATGGTTAAAGCGAACTGCTTCATGGGGGTCTTGGTGTGCTAACATTCACTGATACAATGGGTTAACCCATTAAGCCCCGGGACCCCGCAGCAGGAGATGGATTGATCATGGTAATTCAAGGGCAGTACCAGATGAACTTGGCGCCTGAAGGCACCAAGCTCATCTGGCACCACCCTTGAATTATCATAAACAACCCATCTCCTACAACTGGTACATAGTCATTAGGCAACACCTCCAAAATTTGAGAAATGGGACCTTGGTGCTAAAAGGGTTAACAATCTTGTCTTGTCAGTTGTCTTTCACAATCCATGGAGGCCATCCAGACATGCTGCCCATTGCGTGTTATGGAAGTGCTCTCCCACATACAATTCTCCAACATTCAAAGGAGAAGAAAAGTAGAGAAGCGTTTCATTTTACAACATTCAGACTTCATAAGTTAACCCTTTTAGCCCCGAGTCCCTACAGCAGGAGATGGATTGACCATGATATTTCAGGGTAGTGCCAGATTAGCTTGGCGCCTTCAGGTGCTAAGCTAATCTGGCACTACCCTTGAATTCAGAATTATCATGGTCAATCCATCTCCTGCAACTGGTACATTATCTTTAGGCAACACCTCCAAAATTTGAGAAATGGGACCTTGGGGCTAAAAGGGTAAAGTTAGTCCTAAAAGAAACTAAGAATGTTTATAAACAAGATACTGCGAACAAGTATTGCCCATCTATTACCTGGAGCAGGTCATCTTTAAATATATTAAAATCAGACAGAAAACACAAAGAAAATGACGATGAATTATACCATAGCAGACCTGCGTAAATAAATGTTAAATGTAGATCTATATAGAAGTAAAATTAAATACCCCGGTACTATTATCAGTCTTTCACGAGTAAAATAATTTCATCGGATCAATTCATAAAAAGAGCGGGAGTTGGCACTCTTCCCGTTCCATCACGTGTCAAGGTCAATACTTCAGCTACACAGACTGTAGTGTAAGGTCATCTTGGGTTGAAAATAGCTACGGTGTTTCCCTGGGCCATACGCATGTAAACAGCAGCTGTTTGTAAAGGTCTTAAGTGCACTTCGCAAAGCAGGTCACATTTGTTTTTTTTTTCCATTTAACTGTGCAAATGAAAACTGTAATGTAAATTGCGATGTATTTGGTAATTGAGTACAATCTGTTTCAGTTAAGCATTTGTGATTTTAAGTAATCATAAAATCATGTGTGTCATCTCTGGCAAGTTCATCCACTTTTTAATTTTAAAAAAATTTAAATTTGCACTGTAACTTAACATGTGCCAGCGACAAGGTATGACAGCCTTTTTCCCTGGTACAGATGTTTCCTACTGGCTTATCTTCTTACCACTCACATGCAACCTTACGCAGGTAACTTACGTGATATGTGGACTGTAATCTGAAGTATGTTTAAAGCTGGTCGATAGAAAGACTAACAGTAACACACTGCAACACCCTAGTATGGAAGGTGAATCGTGTGTACTTTTGGAGAACCACTGATCTTCTTTTTAATCGTCGACATAACAAGCGCACCTGTCAACACGCTGATTACACTCTTATAATGGCACAGAGCTACATTAAATTTACGGCTTGTTGTGGTGTGTTGTGTACTTTACAACTACAAATGTTACGCGTACTAACGGTTCACGTAGGCTGCCGTCAAGGACGCCACTATTGTCTGGTGGTTTCGCAATCTATTTTTAGATTTCAAAAAACGCTAAACCAGACAGGATCGCTCCGTGAATGGCTGTTGCAACTGCGCTACAGAGGTGCAGTCTGCGCCCCCCACACATAAACAGACGACAGACAAAAATCATTAGGAAGCAAGAGCAAAATAATTCTCAGAGGGGGTAAACTGGGCCAAGATATTCACTCAAGTGGGCTGTCTATTTGCCATTCAGTCATCCATATTGAAATCCTTTCCTTACGTGCGATAGTAAACACAAACCACCCCTGCTGTGAAGGATCATTCTCAACAAGCGCAGCCTAAATCGGATTAAAACAAAAATTTGATAATCTAAAAAACAAGAGCGTACCTTCCCTGTCCACTCAGTGCCTTGGGAAAGGCAACATCGCCTCAGATATTCTGAGCGAAGCCAAATCCTCTGCACAACCCGACCCAATACACACAGACGGCATGTCACGTGACCTCAATGTATGGATTTTCCTTTGGTAGTCGCGCTAGACAGCACGTACCAGACGTAGGCTGAGTCCCAATAATCTCCTTATCCTGAGAAGAACAGGGATGCATGTGAGATTATTGACACACAGGAAGCAAGGGTCTGCGTGAGTCCCAGCAATATATTATGAATTTATGCTTCTTGCAGATAAAACAGATTTCCTTTTACACTACTCAGCCCCAAATACTCAGTTTGACATACTTAGATGACCTTGAGACACGAAAACGACACACATTAATTTGAGCACAAAATGCAGTATCTCAGTAAAAGTCTCAGCGGTCAGTCACAGTGTAGAAACACCTTAAAATCTCAGTTATCCGCATTGCCGGAGTGCAGAACCACAACTGATGTGCGCTCAGCTTAAAGGTTTGCAAGTTTTGATGATCTGATCTATATAAAATAAAAGTTGGTTTGACCGTGGCCAACTTGAAAACTTACCCCATTACGTGACATCCCAATACCGGCGCAAAGGCCACCGGGCGGACGTCGGCCCGATGGCCTTTGTACACTCACTGGGTTGACAGCCGGACTGACCTTAACTACAACAACACTGAACAAAAATCCAAATCCAGTGAACAGGGGCGAATCCGTTACCTCGAAAGGTGGGGGGGGGGGGGGGGAGGGTCCAACATCAGTGTCAGTTCAAGGTTTGGAACATTCAACCTGATCAGTACAACTGAAAAACAAAAAGCTGGGGGGGGGGGGGGGGGCGAATTTTATTATAGCGTTTTAAAGATTTTTTTTTTTTTTTGGGGGGGGGGGGGGAGGCGGAGGATCCGGACTCCCTGGAACCCCCGTCCCCCCCCCCCCAGATCTGCCCCGAGTTCATCCGGAGGCAGCGGATCATCATAGTGTCCCGCTGTAAGTTAAGTGAGGTGTGGGGGGGGGGGGGGGGGGGGGGAGGGGGAGGGGACGGATTAGTTACCTCAGTGTGGGAGGCGGGGGGGGGGGGGGGGGAGGGTTCAAACTTTTTGTTTGGGACCTTCAAGCTGACACAAAAAGACCTCCCGACGTGGCAAGACCTTGCTGTTTGGCAGTGGCCGAAAAATCAAACAACAAGGGGTTGGAGCAGGGGGTGGGACCGGGGGGGGGGGAGGTCGGGGGGGGGGGGTTCGGGGGGTGGGGTCGGGGGGGGGGGGAGGTGCGACGGGTGGGTGGGGGTGTTGGCGCGTGGGGTGTCTGGCTTCCAGTGGCCGAAATATCGAACAAAGGTTGGGGGGGGGGGGGGTTTGCATCCCTGGAACCCTGGAACCCCGGAACCAGCCCTGGAACCCTTCCTCCCTACAGATCCGCCACTGGGAACACACATCCCCCTCCAAGGCTGTGATAAAACTCTATGCTCACGCGTACGGTACGGTTTTGTCAGCGGTTTGTTTTGTGACAGATAGTCCGTGGGGGCACGAGGCTCATGTGGAATCATAGGGAAACGTTTTGCACGGGTTTTTTTTTTTTTTTTTTCTACTGAGTTCAGGCGAACAGAGCTGTAGGAGAGGCAGTGCGGGCTGGACTGTCAGTAAGAACGGATGTATGTCAGAGACACTAGCCGTATTCCAAGACTCTGAAACCTAGAATTCAGGTATGTGTTTTATATGTATTATTGATGGTTACTGCGTTAAAGATAGTATGCATTAGTAAGAGGTAATTCGGTTGTATAGCTTTGTCTGGTTTGGTTCAGTTATGTGGGTTTGGAATGCGTTGAGGTAACCGGTGTTTTTCCTATGTGGTTATTACCGAGATGGATAACTAAGGAATGCGGTGAGGTGTGTATTCCTAAGTCGTTTTGAAGGTAGTACGTGGTTAAGTATAGGCTTTTCCAGTGCATGGAATAATGTATGTCGAGAGTGTCAGGTTATAGTCTGTTTCAATGTAGTGACAGAGTTATGGGGCGTTACGGAAGTCAGTAGTGCATGGTATGAAGCACATGTGTGTGTGTGAATGAACGTGTGAGTTATTTGTATCAGCCAGGTTACGTAATGTATCTCATATCATCCAATATGTGTGTGTTTAGCAAGTGTTACGATATTAGAACTTTCTTGTTCAGAGCCGGTGCTTGTCCGGGGCGGCGCGACGGACGCCGCGAGACGTCAGTCACCAGAGGCTACCGCCGAGGGACCTATTGTGAGGTCATCTCTTCATCTCTTCACTCAGGGAGTGAGCGACGCCCAGTGCCCAGACACCCGGGTCAGCAAGGGCTACAGAGCGAGTTACGAGGACGTCCACGGTACGAGAAACGGGACGACTCGGGAGCGTACGACGAAGGACTTGCACGCCTGGACGTGAAAGGACAGAACGTAACCAGGCGAGAACACCAAACAGGTCAGTTGGATTGAGAGAGACAATTACCTAGCCTGGCATTTACATTGTGTGTGTGTATGGGGTGGTGATGTGCTTGTAGTGAGAAGGGGTGTTGTACATAGTTTTGATAATCTTTTGAGCGTTCTTTTGTTTGTCTGTTATAAATTTCCGTAGCCGAAGAAAAAAAGCTAGTGTGTTGAGTTTTACCGCGTTAATGCGCCCGTCAGAGTCAGTGGCGGTGTATGCGTCTGTCGTGCGAGAGTCTGTACGTGCGACTGGGGGCAAGTCGGCTGCGTGCATTACAGTGGTGACCCTGTTTTAGCGGTAGGTTAGAGTGGCTGAAGGTGGTAGTTGAGTACTAGCAATTTTCTGGGGGTCTTCTTTTAAGTTTTGCCGTTGATTTGTTTTGTGTTTTTGTATTTTTACGTTTTTGTTAATTTTTGGAAGTGTTGCTACAAATATGGAGTCGGACCAGGTAGACAGAGATTATTAAACAAGGGGAATGTGTATCAGCCAGGTTACGTAATGTATCTCATATCATCCAATATGTGTGTGTTTAGCAAGTGTTATGATTTAGGACTTTATTATTCAGTGTGCTCGTCGGGGCGGAGCGGCGCGGCGACGGACGCCGAGACGTCGGTCACCAGAGGCTACCGCCGAGGGACCTATTGTGAGGTCATCTCTTCATCTCTTCACTCAGAGAGTGAGCGACCGGTGCCCAGACACGCGGGTCAGCAAGGACTGTCGCTACAGAGCGAGTTACGAGGACGTCCACGGTACGAGAAACGGGACGACTCGGGAGCGTACGACGAAGGACTTGCACGCCTAGACGTGAAAGGACAGAACGTAACCAGGCGAAAACACCAAACAGGTTGGATTGTGAGAGACAATTACCTAGCCTGGCAGTGATATCGTGTATGTTGTGATGTGCTTGTAGTGAGAAGAGGTGTTGTACATAATTTAGATAGTGTTTCATTGTTTATCTTTTATAAAGGTTCATTTTTGGAAACGGAGCTAGTGTGTTGGGTGTTAGTGCTCCCGTCTGAGTCAGTGGCGGTGTATGCGTCTGTTGTGCGAGAGTCTTATCACTCAGCCGTTTAAGGATCAACCAATTAACATGTCAAATGACCTGATATACTCTTGAGGATTCTGGAGTACGTATCTCCTTATGAAGCCGCTACTACATAAGTACGAGAAGCACCGCCTATCAGGCTGACCGTTACAGTGTCAGTATTACGACCAAAGATTTGGTGCCGACTCGCTTATCTGAGAGGTACGGTGGCTGAGGACACTAATCAGGCTTCCGTCATGTCAAACTCATGTACCTTATCTAAACATCACATGCAACAACTAATAACACGACAACTAACATCACACCAACTAACCAAGACAACATGTAACACTGACAATCGGAGCACACTACGAATTACAAACAAGATCATTCACACTTCAAGCATTCACAGACATAAGGAGAGAGTAAAGAGTTTACATCATCATATTTACTTCTAGCATAGGATACAAGGATAACTCAAGTCATGCTCACCGTAACAATGCGAGGCGTCGACTTGAAATCATGATGGTGGTCGGTGTTTTGTCTCGAGGATGCCACAACGTGTCACTTCAGGAACGGCTCCTCTCGAAACGCACACCGACCATTCTTTATCATCATCATCATCATCATCAGTCCCTTGCCCGAACTGGGCGTTGGGGGGACTGAAAGGCAGCAGCAACAGACAGTGCTCTCCACTGAGTTCTATTTTGGGCGGTGGCAAGCAAGTCTGGCATCTCGAGTTCGGTCCATTCTTTTATGTTTGCGACCCAACTCTTTCTCTGACGACCTCGCCGACGACTTCCTTCGAGAGTGCCTTGGAGGATAGTCTTGGACAAGGTGTTGTGTCGGGTCACGTGGCCAAACCATTCTTTATATACATTTCTAATTACTTCTATTACATGTGTCCTTAACCAAAAAGTCCTGCGTCATTGCTTTTTCCACTCAACCGACCTTTCATACTCTTATGTGGACACGACCAAAAGTCTTGAGTCAGAGTTTCCACTCGACCGACCTTTCACTTGTTTGGACACCCGTGCCACCCGATTCTTAGATAACCATTATCCACGTGGCCGTGTTTTTCTGGGTCCAGCCTTGCGGTTCACGATTATAACTCCGTTTCGATCACTACCTCGTACCTGGACTTCGACCCCACATTTTAACCCTTATCATCCCTATTAACCCTAGCTATCATAATTGTCACTCTGTGACAGTCTGTACGTGCGACTGGGGCAAGTCTCGTGCGTTACAGTGGCCTTCAACCATGCCTCCCCGCCCAGGCCCTGCTGCATTAAACTGAAGAAAACATCGATAAGTCCATGCCACCACTACTGGACGGGAAACAGGGCTGACTGAATACTAACAGTCAACTTCAGTCGACTTTATGGCACCGCTTGGAAGGGCAGATTTAATTCATTGTACCCCAGATACGTGAAATACTCACATTTTGGAGTTGTCCTCTGAGGACTGCACAAATTACAATTCAGGAGACAGATCGACCATGATAATTTTAATTCATTCGAGACGTGCCGCCTCCGGATACGCGGCACCAGCCGCGTATCTGGAGGCGGCACATCTCGAATGAGACAAGTAAAGGGTGGTGCCCCGCCCCGCCACTCATGCGGCTTTTGCTTTAAAGTAAAACCGCCGCAGCTGAACTTCCAAGTACTGACCTGAACTGCGGAAAAGTCTGGGTCCCGGTCCCCTGGAAATTTTAGTATTATAGTGATCGATATCCGAAGTTTGCAGCGGGGTGGGGGGGCGGGGGGTGGGTGGGGGGGGGTGGAGTCAACTTTTGGGGACCCAGTCCAACCTTAGTGAGACACTGCCGACCTAAAATGTGCCCACACTGACTACAGGACAAACCTTGCTTCCCGGCCACTCGTCCGAGAAATAGAAAAGCAGGATGGAGGGGTGTGTGGAACTGCAAAATGTTGCACTTGTTGCAGCGCCCACGTTCGAACCGCACAAATTTCGCAGACTTTCGTGTAATCTCTACGGTATTTCTGTAATACCCCATGCAGACTGTGTGTGTGCTTGTGTGTGTGTGTGTGTGTGTGTGTGGTTTTCGCCTGCGCATTGAGTTATATTATAAATGTGAGAAATTCGCCATATAAATACCATGTATTATTATTATTATTATTATTACAAATTTTGGCGGTGAAGGGTGGGGGGTGGGGGGGGGGGGGGGGGAGAGAGGCAGCGAGCGTGAGTGAGGGAGTGAGGGTTGCACCTTTCCGCCACCAGCCGACAATTAAAAAAGCAAGGGGGGGGGGGGGGGGATGGATGAGGAGGATGGTAGGTGTGTGTGTGTCGATTTGAAACCGTGGGGGTGGGGGGTGGGGTGAGTGGGGTCGAAGCTCCATAAAAGGAACTTTGGTATGGGATTTAAAAAGTATTTGGAGGCTCTTTCCGAGTTAAAATCGCGGTTAAAAAATCTACCCCCCCCCCCCTCTCACGAGAGGCCGTGTTTAAAAAAAAAAAAAAAAAGGGCGGGGGTGGGGGGGGAAGGGGGGGGGGGGGTGGTGGAGAGGAAGGCAGCGAGCGTGAGGGAGTGAGGGTTGCACCTTTCCGCCACCAGCCGACAATTAAAAAAGCAAGGGGGGGGGGGGGGAGGGGTGGGGGGTGGGTAAGAGGGGGGATGGTAGGTGTGTGTGTGTGTCAATAATTTGAAACCAGAGAGAAGGGGATGGGGGGAGGGGGTGAGTGGGGTCGAAGCTCCATAAAAAGAAACTTTGGTATGGGATTTAAAAAGTATTTTGGGGCTCTTTCCGAGTTAAAAACTCGGTTTAAAAAAGATCTACCCCCCCCCCAACCCAACCCCCTCCCCCCTCCTCACGGGAGGCCGTTTTAAAACTGGATCGGTCGCAGCGGTAAGTTCAGGGGAAGCAACAATCGGAATTTTAGAGAAACATTCTCAATGATCTTATTACTTCCCTTAGTTTAGGCATCCGTCTTCGACGTGGGTTGATCTCGTAGTAGTGGAATTAGCAGGCCCGAAGAATGAAGTTAGCCAGTGAACAGACTAGCTTCGGCCGTGTAATTTGTAAAGAGGAATATGCAGCAAGCTGAAAACCGTACCCAATCTTACTTTTTTGTTTGTTTGTTTGTTGTCGTTGTTGGTTTTTTTTTTTTTTTTTTTTTTTTTTTTTTTTTTTTCCCCCCGTTTGTCATGCTGGCGTTTAGGGTGTGTTATTTGGGGGTGTGTTCGAACCTCTGACTTGAAAAACCGGTGTAATTGCAGTTGCACTTCTCCGCCAATAACCCTTTCACTGCTGAGGAAAAGGTAACACGATCCAACTGCAAGAGCCATAGATCCTCATGAGCCCCCGCGACTGCGGGGGCTCATGAGGATCTATGCCTCTTGCTGAGACCAATTTGTACCAGTGTTTCTTGTGACGGTTGTTGCTTTTGGTCGTTGAACTTGATGACGAACAAACGTTTCAGAACAATAATAATAATAATAATAATGAGTATTTATATAGCTCTTAATCAAAAGCTCGAAGCGCTTTACAATCTGTACACACAAATAAAAATACAAATGTACGAAGTGACAGGGTATGGGTTAAATGCAGACTGTTTCAGTTTTATCCTTTGTTAGTTCAAAGCCAAAGACCCCCGGGCGTCGAAGGTACATTATCTCATTCTACCCCAGACACACCACAGCAAGATATGGATCGATCATGACAGTTCAAGGGTGATGCCAGAATAGCTTGGGGCCTATGGGCGCCAAGCTATTCTGGCATCACCCTTGAACCGTCATGGTCGATCTGTGTCCTGCACGGCAATGCAGTCTTCAGAGGAGAACGACAAAATTTGGGGATTTCGGTCTTGAGGTACGATGAGTTAAGGTCGACACAGTGTAGTTTCAGCAAGACGCAGAACATGATTTTCAGGATGGTGTTTTGGACGGTGGAATGTTCCGGCGTTGTTGTTGGTTTTTTTAAAAAAAAAATTTAAAATTTTTTTTATAATATGCTGTCTATAGACATTCAACGTAAGTTAAAAAAAAAGGCAACGGTCGCGCGAATAGAAAAACAAACACAGATTCATTTCCACAAAATACTATTTAAATTAAATACAGGCAGGTTTTATATGGATGACATCTCAAAGACAAAATATGCCACTTTGGAATGAGAAAAGCAGATTTTCAGATGACAGAAAAAAGTAGCAAATTCATTCATTCATTCATTGACTGACTGACTAAATGACAATCATTCATTCATTCAGTCAGTCAGTCAATGACTGAATGAATGAATGAACGAATGAATGAATAAACAGACTGACTGACTAACTGCTTGATTTGATTGATTGATTGATTGACTGATTGATTGATTGATTGTTACCAAACAAGTGACAATTTCATAAAACAGAAGACGGTAAACGATATTGCCAAGCTAAACGTGTGTTCGTAATCCCAGTGTGTGTCTGCTTAAACTAAGTCAGCTTATGATTATGTATGTTGGTTTGTGAAGTTGGACCTTACGACCTGTTGCCGTAACGGGAAAAGTTACAAGACCAGCACACATATAGGTACCAGGAACAAAACTCAGGCTATGAGTATGTAGTAGGTGTACGACGCCTGTCCTATGCTCAGTCATGCATAGGTATTGTAACTGTCTCTCGCACGTTTTTTTTATCTGTGTTCTGGCATGTGGTTTTAGATTTTCAATAATATTTAAAAAAAAAAAAAGCAGCCCCAACCCCCCCCCCCCCCAAAAAAAAAAAAAAAAAAAAAAAAAAAAAAAAAAAAAAAAAAAGAAGAGAAGAAGCCCCGTCCCCCCCCCCCCCCACAAAAAAAACAAACCTCAAACAAACAAAAAAACACAAACAACAAACAAACAAACAAAAAAAAAAACAAAACAAAAAAACAAACAAAAAACCCCCCCAACAAACAAAACAAAAAACAACAAAAAAAAAAAAAAAAAAAAAAAAACCACACGAAAGCAAAACAACAACAAACAACGCACACGCACACGAAAACAAAACAAAACGAAACAAACGACAAACAACAAACAAAACGAAACAAGCAAACCTGCAAGCACGCAAGCAAACAAACAAGCACACAAACATGCTAACAAACACAAACAAACAAACAAACAAACACAGGTGGGGTAATTCTCCATGAGTTAGCAGCCCATTATCCACCCCGGTATGACATGCCGGTACAACCTATTTCCGTACTCGCACACTGAGATAAATGTTGGCCCATCTGCGAAAAAGGTAAAACGGGGCGCAGTTTGAATTCTCTCCGCACCTGGAAATGTATTCGTCATCGGAGACGCCTGTTTGCCATTTGCACCGCAGTCTCCCGGCCCTAAAAAATAACCACAGCATATTTGTTTTTCCCTCGACAATTCTCATACGCAGAAGCACATCTCCGTGGGAAGCAGAGGGCATTCCAAGTTCTTTCGGTATGGCTGTGGAATCAGCTTGACTAGGTAAACCAGCCAACATCCATCTAAAGGTTAAAAACAAAACTAAACCAATATGCCACTTTGGAATGAGAAAAAGCAGAAGAAAAAACGCGCAAGGGGAATTTGTTTCTTAACCCTTTCATCCCCAGATCCCTACAGCAGGAGATGGCTTGATCATGATAATTATTGGGTAGTGCCAGATGAGCTTGGCGCCTGAAGGCGCCAAGCTCATCTGGCACTACCCAATAATTATCATGATCAAGCCATCTCCTACAACTGGTACATAGTCGTTAAGCAACACTTCCAAAATTTGAGAAATGGGACTTTGTGGGTAAAAGGGTTAAGCCATTTAAGGCGCCCTGCATCAAAAGCTGCGGAAGTATTGTATAGGGTTGCCGCCGCGTCCCCTACCACCACCCCCCCCCAACCCACCGCCCCCAATATTTTTTTTTGGAGAAAAGTAAAATAAGAAGAGTCTAAACGTTTCTGACCAAAACAAAAAGTTTGGAGAAATCTTGCAAAAAAAAAAAAAAAAAAAAAGAAGTTTTAAAATGTTTTCAGGCTAGGAGACTATCACCCCCGAGCCGGCGGTGATAGTCTCCAAGCTTGAAAACATAATTTAAACACTCCAGTATACCCTGTGGAGCGTAGCCTGCTTCTCGCCCGCCCCCTCCTGTCCACCCGCTAGAAACTGGAAAAGTAATATGAGTACGCCCCCCCCCAAAAAAAAAAAAAAAAAAAAAAAAAAAAAAAAAAAAAAAAAAAAAAAAAAAGAAAAAGAAAAAGAAAAAAAAAAAAGAGAAGAAGATAAATAGCTTCCTAAGCACTGCATTATTTTTTCAGTAAACGTTACAAATGATCTAGGCAGTAGCTGAAAAGCATTTGAAGTCTTTGGTTCCTTACACCGTCGATATTCATGAGAGAAAATAAACTGTTTTACGGGCCCGCAGGTAATTCAAAGTGACAGTTACGATAAGACGCCTGAGAGGTGAGAAGCATGTTGCCATGTGTTGGAACTCTGTAAGATTTTCACAGGTTTGCACCATCTAGCCTTCCATCTACAAGACTTCAGGGGCTCACGAGAATTATGAGATCGGCGCAGCTTTTTGTTGTTGTTGATTGTTTGGGTATTATACAACAGCGTGAAGGGGTGCCTTCGGTTACTTGTAGTGGCAACAAATTTTGAGTGTTCATCAGTGAAGTAAAAAGAAAGATAGATGATGAAGAGGACGACGACGACGTGATGAATGATGACGATGATGATGATAATGAAGACTACGAAGTAAAGTAGGTAAAGAGCACTGTCAGGGAAGAGAACTGTGCTTTAACTCATTCGAGACATGCCGCCTCCGGATACGCGGCTTATGCCGCGTATCCGGAGGCGGCACGTCTCGAATGAGTTAAAGTCTCCCCTTTTATTTCATGTTTGAGGTTGATGAATAATAATAATAATAATAATAATAATAATAATAATAATAATAATAATAATAATAATAATAATAATACAAGTCAGCCTCAGAACTACCCGAGTGCGCAAAGGCCATCGGGCCGTGCGCGGGACAAGGGCGGCCGACGTCGGCCCGATGGCCTTTTGCGCATTCCGGGGGACACGCTCTAGTGTACCACGTAATCGCATATAACGCGCACACGTGCCGGTCTGGCCTTTGCTCCCCTGCGCACAGCCGTGCGCAGACCGCTATAAGGTTTACATTGGTCCGAGGACCTTTTCAATGACTTTCATATTCATGAATTTGCTTTATATACTTTCCTTCCCAACTGAAGTTCTTTGCACCGCCCCCCCCCCCCAAAAAAAAAAAATCAATCTTGATACTTGCATTTGCCAAAACGAAAACGCGAAATATGCTCATCAGTACTGCAACATTAACGAGTTCCTTATAATATGCAGGAGTGATTAAATACTTGTTAGTGAACGTACGCTCGAAATTTCTTTTCCCATACACACGCATGAACGGAGAGAAGACGCCAGCACGAGGGAAACGATACTGCTCAACGAGTGAAATTGACAAGACGCCCTCTAGCGATAGCGTAAGAGACAACCCGAGAAAAAGGCAAAATAAACAAACCTGCTGGTACTTTTTCCGTCATTATCTGTGATCCAATTACGAGTAGAAAGCACTGTTGTTGTTTTTTTTTGTTTTTATAGTCAGACAAAATCTGCGCGCTCAGTCGATAGTTTGATACGCAGTCGTCTGCCAATCACGTTTTTTTTTCTGAACCGCACCGCAATCAGCCGCAAACGGAAGGACTACGCGAGGTAAAGTTTTATTTGGACTCATTTGTTTACATAAATTATACTGAGCCAAATTTTGCTTGATATAGTGCAGCCATAACCGATAGATCTGACTATTTGACCCTAATCAAAACGTCCTCGTCTTACGATTTGGACTTTTTGATTCGGGTCTCGTAATCACATCTGCTTGTTATCGGCACTATCAGCAAGCAAAATGTGGTTCAGTGTAATATAACACGGGAAGTAGGTACATATATACTATTACTAAAGACTGTTGATATAATAATGTCTTTGCTATAACGCACCCAGGCACGTACGCAATACACGCCTATAAGCACAAGCACACACAAACACGCACGGACCGGCGCATATACAGACACACAAGCGCGCGCGCCGGAATGCTTACTATGAAAATCACAAGCAAAGACGAAACATGCGGTACCATGGTGTTACAATACATTTATTTATTCTGTACAAACCAATCATCAGACTTACATGATATCGACCAGGCACTAGTGATTATTCTGATCTTTAGTAAACTAAACTCTCTCTCTCTCTCTCTCTCTCTCTCTCTCTCTCTCTCTCTCTCTCTCTCTCTCTCTCTCTCTCTCTCTCTCTCTCTCTCTCTCTGTATTAATGTAATGTAATTGTTGTGTTGTAGATGTAGCAACGGCAGATTTGAAAAATGGCATTGCCTCTGGCATTGTTAATATCTTTACCGTTGTAAAATAAAGATTCATTGATTCATTGATTCTCTCTCTCTCTCTCTCTCTCTCTCTCTCTCTCTCTCTCTCTCTCTCTCTCTCTCTCTCTCTCTCTCTCTCTCTCTCTCCTGTTTTACACATGCATTATAACCCCTTCACTGCCGAGAAAAAAGTGAACACGACCCAACTACATGAGACATATATCTTTATGCGGGGGCTCATGAGGATCTATGCCTCTCGCTGAGACCAGTTTGTATCCATCTTTCGGTGTTTGCGTTTGGTCGTTGAATGAACCAAGATTTCAGAAACAAAATTGTACATATAGGTCGTTTGACGTCGGAGCGCAAAACGTTTTTCACAAAATAATATCTCCGTAAAGAACCACTTTTCTATACCAATCTTGTAACAAATATCATTCAGCGACAGTCGACCTAATACGATTTAATTGTAACCCATTCAGCCCTGACGCACTACAGCAGGAGATGGGTCGACGATGATAATTCAAGGGTAGTGCCAGATTAGCTTGGCGCCTGTCGGCGCCAAGCTAATCTGGCACTACCCTTGAATTATCATGGTCGACACATCTCCTGCAACAGGTGCATAGTCGTTAGATGACGCCTCCAAAATTTGGGAAATACGTGCGTCGGGCTGAATGAGTTAAGTGAACTAGAACAATGTGTCAGTTTTGCTCAGCATTCGTAAATATTAGGAATGTTTTCATTAAATGACTGATATTACACCCTAAATGTGCCTCAGATAAGTTAATCCCAGTAAAAGAAAGATCCATTTTTACGTGAATTGGCAAAGTTTTCAAACCTGAAACAGCGCAGGCATACATGAAGTCCGCACGCTTGACCTCGATATTGAAATCTACCGAGGCTCTATTTAGGGTATTGAAAATGGCTTGTTCGTGTTTTTTCAACAACTTGTTTTAACGACTGTACAGCAAAATCGACAAATTATAGGAGTTCAGTAAAAATATTTTATATTTGGTCAATTGGCAGTAAACGATATTTGCTCTAAATAGAGTACAGAAAAGTGTTTCTTTGTGGAGATATCTGGGCAAAACTTTTTGTGCTCCGGTGTCAAACGGCCTAAACAGCTAACTTACTGTGGCAGTGAAGTGGATAAATACACTAGACCGTTATTAAAATGAAAGAGATCTGGATCCTCATGAGCCACCGCGGGCTGTGGAGCCCATGCGGACCTATGCCTCTTGCACTCCCAATTTACACTTGTGTCCCTCAGTCGGAGGAGGCCATCGTGCAATTGCTTACCAGCTATTTACAATAGTTTATGACAACACCCGCATTCCTGTGTGTACATACTTTGTCATCAGACATTCTCCATGGGCATTAACTCATTTGAGACGTGCCGCCTACGGACATGCGGCGATTCGCCGCGAATCCGTAGGCGGCATGTCTCGCATGAGACAAGTTGCTCTTTTTATGTCTGAACTTGTTGTAAACTGCAGTCATTTAAAGAAACAAAAGTTAGTTAGTTATTGGGGTTTAACGCCGAGCAGGCGACTAAAGCCATCTCACGGCGGGACGGGTAAAAGTCTGGTCAGCCAGATTAAGAGAACGGTCTTGAAATATAATGTAAATACAGTTTAGAAGTAATCTTAGCTTAAAAAGTCACACAGGTCAATCGTACATCTTTACAGACTTCGGAAGGTCATAAGAACAGTCAGATGTATATAGACTACAGAGACTTAAACGTTGGTGTACTTTTCATAGATGTCGTGCGCGGGCCAAGGGCGGCCGACCGTTCGGCCCGGTGGCATTTTGCAAATTGGGTTAATTTACTTCCGTGAGTGAGCCATTCTTGTGACTATTATTACCGTGTCCAGTACGTTTAACTTAACCCGTTCACTACGGAGGAAAACTGAACACCGCCCAACTGCACGAGGCATAGATCCTCATGAGCCGACGCATCTTCGGGGGCCGCTCATGAAGACGTATGCCTCTTGTTACATTATAGCCTTGTTCCTTGGACGACTGAGGTTTTGTGCCCCTGAAGTTGCAATTACAGTTGCAAACGCACAATGTCCGTCCACTGGCAGTGAAGGGGTTAATGGTCTCTAGTGCTTCGCGCAGTTCTGCAGTTCATGTGAGGGCATGGTCGGTTGTGGAAAAGTGAGGCTGGAGTTAGTGAAAAAAAAAAAATCTGGCGTTATTCTCTGGAGTTAGTGCGCTTTTGAGATTGCGTCATTTAGACACACGAAAAGGCGACACGACAACAATGCAGACTACACAGCCGAGACCTCAGCACTGTTAACATACAATCTCTACGGTTGTAAATTACTTTCCAGCCCTTAACTTTTAAAGTTGATTTCTACACGCTTTATTAATATTTTTCACCCTTTTTCAAAAAGAAAAATGTAGAGTCTAAGTGTCCACCTAGCTTCTTTACACTGGCATTGACAAGACAAGAGTCAAATTGTATACTTGTTTGTGTGCCTAGTTTGAAAAAGTTAAAAAAAAAATTGGATCATTTTAAACTCGAAATAATACTAAACTTCGTTGTAACTCTCCTTTCTAAGCGTTTTCTTTCTCTGTTGTTTTATTCTATTGTGATGAGGGATCAGTTAAAACGTTGTGCTGTGAAGGATGTAGCATCATCATTATTTTATGCACCTGAAAAACTAATAGTCATTAGATGCTTGCCGCGGGACGACAGTGTGTCCAGGGTTATCTGATGTATTTCCCAGTAAGCAAAGGTCCTCGGACCACGACGGCCGCAGTGTGCCCGCGCACGACTTGACTGTTCGCGGGCACACTGCGCCTTCATGGGCCCGAAGACGTTTTGCTACCAGGGTTGTTTGCCACGCGGTGGGTCTTTGTCGCCGTAGGGACGTTACACAATTAATGATTAATCAGTACGCTGAATCTTTATTTGAAGTGCATATGAGAACCGAGGCTGTGGCGTGTTTATCGTTGTCTGATGTGAATCTCAGATATCAAGCTACCAGACATCCGATAACATGCGTCACATGAATTGCAACGAATTACTTCCCTTTGGTCTGTACCCATGATTTGCAAGAAACCCCAACATTTCTTTGGTTGTACACTCCAAAGTGAAGTTATTCCTCGCCCTTGACCTTTCCGAGGGGTCATCCAAATTAGAATTCATAGATAGACCTTACCATCAGGTATCAACAATCCTCTGGATTTATTCTCTGGAGTTAGTACGCTTTGGAGATTGCGTTATTTAACTGATTCTGCCTGCGAGACACCACAGCAAGATATGGCTCGACCATGATAGTTCAAGGGTGGTGGTAGAATAGCTTGGCGCTAAGGTATTCTTCCACCACCCTTGAACTATCATGGTCGATATGTTTCCTGAATTGTAATGCAGTTCTCAGAGGATAACTCCAAAATGTTGGTATTCTTACCGCGGGCTCAATGAGTTAGACACACGACAAGGCGGCACAACAACAGTGCAGACTGCACAGCCGAGACCTCAGCACATTCTCATTCAAAGTTTAGACTCTGGTTTTGGCATCAAGAATACCGCTTTACACGTTTTTGAGCCTTACTTCTTTGGAAGAAAGCAGGTAGTGTGTGTGTTGGGAGTAGAGTCCGATCCCACTGAGCTTGTGTACGGTGTTCCCCAAGGCTCTGTTTTGGGGCCGATCATTTTCACATTGTATACCCAGCCTTTATCTAGTGTTATCAAATTTCACTCTATTTCTCACCATTTTTATGCTGATGACACATAGCTATATGTCAGTGCCCAACGAAAACATGTTAGTGCGATGTTCCAGTCTTTAGAGGCCTGTGTCACAGACGTTCAGAATTGGACCACACAGAACAAATTGCAAATGAATAGTGACAAAACTGAGGCCTTATTTTCTTGTTCCACCTCCACTGATCTCCCAGCATCGATCAGGGTTGGTCAGAACAGTATCCCCTTTTCCGAGTCGGCCCGTAATCTTGGTGTTATCTTTGACAATAGGCTGACCATGAGAGAGCATGTCAACAAGGTTTGCCAATGTTCCTTCTTTTAGTTAAGGAAGATCAGTTCAATTCGGCACCTTCTCACTACCGAAGCAACTAAAACGCTTGTTACATCCCTTGTTCTTTCCCGCATTGATTTTTGTAATTTCCTTTTGGCAGGTGTTCCTCAGAATCTTCTTGATAAACTTCAAAGAGTTATGAACTGCCCTGCCCGACTAATTTACAGAGTACCGAAACGTGAGCACATAACACCCTTACTTGTTGACCTGCACTGGCTGCCTGTATCTCATAGAATTGTGTACAAGGTTTCTGCTATTTGTTACAATGCTATTACCGGTTCTGCTCCCCCATATTTGTCCGACCTGGTTCATATTCACACGCCTTCAAGATCTCTCCATCAGTATCAGACACGCGTATTTTCAGGGTTCCTAGGCGAAAGAAGTCCAGCCAGGGCCTGCGTGCCTTTTCTTATTTCGGTCCAGTCACCTGGAATAACCTTTCAACCCATGCCAGACATGCTCCAACTCTGTGTGCTTTCAAATCACTGCTCAAGGCCTATCTGCTTTCTAATGCTTATTATTAGATGCATTTCAGTAAGTTAGCAATCTTTGGCAGTAACTGTTTTTGTAACGGTATGTGTGAATGTGAGTATCAGGACACGGGTTTTTTTCGCCTATTTTTGTAGGGGAGTAAGTTTGGAGGGGTGACAGGGTTTAGTTAGTCACCGGGCGTAAGGGTAGTTTAAGTGAGTTATTTGGCCTTTGCACGGTCCGTACGGGTGTCGAAGGACGGCGTGACGCACGTGATCGCTCGGTCTGCGCGATCGGGTAGTTATTGTTTCAGGTGAATTTTTGTCACATGATTTACTGAGCGCATTTTTACTAAACCTTACGATATCCAAATTGTTAGTGAGGCGCTTTTCCAACTGTGAACGAAGTCAGTCGTTTTTCCAGCAGTCTCCCATGGTGGTCTTTCAGGCGTGGTTCGCCATTTGCTGAAGGTCTCAAACAGCTGAGTCGTTCGTTGTAACGGCCCTGTGATACGGCTCGGGTCGCTCCGGAGCCGGTGTTCGAGGAAGGAGAAGAGAAAAAGAGCTGCGACGACTTAGCCCCTGGCTTGTCTTGTCCTTGTTTGTCTTCGTCCCAGCTGAGGCGTCATCACGGATGGCATGCATCAAAATTCCGATTCCAAATCCAACGGTTTAAACGTCTAAAGAGCTAACCAGCTAAGTCCGCCGCCGTGCTGTGCGGAAGACCTGGGTAGTTCATTTGAGTGGAGGCTGGCTGTGTCACTCCGCCTTGTGGGTCTACGACGCCGTACCTGGGCGCTGTTGTGAGCGTCGCGGCACGCCCCGTGTTTAGCCAGGTCGGGTCGTCCCATGTAGTAATTTCTAACCTATTTAAGTAAATTCTTGTTTATTTTGTAAACTTGTAAAGGACGTTGTGAGTTTAACTTCGTCTCGTCGTAGTTACGACGTTGCGAGAGGAGCTTTGTAGCAGTGACTGGAAGATTTTGGAGTATTGTATTTAAAAGCAGCCTGTGTTACGGAAGGCCTTATCGCGGAAGCAAGAGCGTCGAGCTGAGCTGAGCTTGACGGTTGTGCTTCCGGCGAGAAGGTCCAGTGTCTTGTGAAATATATTGAGTTTGCTTAACTTTCATCTGTGCTTTCTGAAGGGTGTTTGTTTCACCGTAATTACGTTTGACATTGCGCTATTTAAAGTATTGTGTTATTTAAAGGAGCCTTGTGCGTTGAAGAACTTTATTGCGAAGGCAAAGCATTAATGTAGTGTGACCTTTTTAGGTGTGCTCCCGCTGAGGAGATTTAGCAGCCGGTGAATTATATTAGTTTTCTCAACCTTTTGTTTTTTAGTTAGGATATTTGTTGTATTATATATTTGTTGTTATTTTGTATTGTGTATAGTGGTTATTTGGTTTGGGGAATTTGGACTTGAGTGCGTGTAATTGTGATGTGTGAATACGTGGTTAGGATTGAGTGAGGATATTTTGGGTTATTGTTAGTGTTATAGGTAATAAATGTTGTCGTAATTGTTCCTCTGGTGTTTGTGTTAGTGTGGGTTGGTTGTTCTCGAGCGGTAGCGCTCATAGTTCGCGCCCCGGAAGCAGGGGGTCGTGACAGTGAGTTTTGGATATGTGTCACTTTAGTTTTTGTAACATTTATTGTAGCATTTTCTTCTTGTACTTTTTGTTCTGTGATTTTTTTTAATGTAAAGCGCTTAGAGCACCATTCATTTGAAGGTTAAGCGCTGAATAAATGTACATTATTATTATTATTATTATTATTATTATTATTATTATTATTATTATTATTATTATTATTAATTATTATTATTAATTATTATTATTAATAGCTACTGAGTATGCTACGCCAGACCACAGAGCTTACGAATGGCGTAAATTGCCGTGTGCTCGTCTTTATTTATGTGTGCCAGTGTGTGTGGATCAGAGGGTGGGTTAGAGTAGTAAATGGATTCCTGTCGCTACACCAGCCCACAGAGCGTACTAATGGCGGGAAGCGCCGTGTGTCCGTCTTTATTTGTGTGCGCCGACGTGTGTGTTGATCAGAGGTTGGCTTAGAGAGGAGGGAAATGGATCAGCATCAGTTATAAGCCTACAAATATGAACAACTCTGAATGTCCCTAAAAGATTAACGCATCTGAGCTCCAAACAATACGGTAGACTTTGGGATGAAATCCTCATCTTGTTTAAATACGGTAGACAAAAAGAGCAACGTTACTCATTCGAGACGTGCCGCCTATATATACGCGGCGAATCGCGCCCGACCCAGCCCCATTTCAAAGTCTACCGTATTTTTTTAAATACGGTAGACAAGAAGAGCAACTTTACTCATTCGAGACGTGCCGCCTACGGATACGCGGCAAATCGCCGCGTATCCGTAGGCTGCACGTCTAAAATGAGTCAATGCTCATGGCGAATGTCTGATGATAAATTAGTGTACACACGTGAATGCGGGGGTGTCGTCATAAACTACTGTAAATAGTTTGTAAGCAAATGCACGATGGCCTCCTCCGATTGATGGACAAATACACTGTCAGCGAAATAATAAATTCAAGCTAACTATTTGTACAGGTATTTTCATTGATAACAATCAAAACCTAATGACATTTTTTCTTTTCTCGAAAGAAACGAATTAAAAAATCTCTCTCTCTCTCTCTCTCTCTCTCTCTCTCTCTCTCTCTCTCTCTCTCTCTCTCTCTCTCTCTCTCTCTCTCTCTCTCTCTCTCTCTCTCTCTCTCTCTCTTTCTCATATTCTTAGTACAAAGTGCTGTACATTGTTTTTTCACGCGCACATTAAGAGCCACTGTGACTATGCGTCCTCTTTGTGGGACGAATGCAGCGAACGTCATATTAAAAAAGTCAACTCGCTATATCGTCGTTCAGTTAAAATAATTATTCCACACCCTACTTCCACAGACCAAAAGATAAAATCTCTTGGCCTGCTTCCACTGAAGGAACAACTCAAATTTAACAAATGCGTCCTCATGCACAAAATATTTCATTATCAAGTCCCCGAGTATCTGTGCGCGCTATTTAACTTCAGCCCTAGGCATCAGCTACACACGAGACATGGCTTGCTTCATTTACCCCGACCCAGGATAGATCTCTACAAGTCAAGCCTTCTATTTTCGGGCAGTTTTGTCTGGAACTCATTGCCATTGCACATTAAATCATGTTCAGGTAAAACCCATTTTAAACGAGCTTTGCGAACGCACTTCCATTCAGCCTGACTTCACAGTTTGCAATATAAGAGTCTTGTTGATAACACGTGAAAGTCAAGTATTTTCTCTTTCTCCTTACATTTGTAAACTGATAATCCTTGGTCTTGTCGGTGTCGCTATATGCTCTTGATGCTGCTGATTCTTTGACACTGTCTTAGCTGAGTATAATATTAATGCTATGCACTCATTTATTTCTCTTACTTTTGTGTTGGTGGCAGTTAATACTTCTCCAATACGACTTTTTTTTTTTTTTTTTTTTTTCCCCTTTCATTGATTCACCTATTGTGTTTGTTTTTTTTTTTCCCGTAGTTTTTCTTCTTCTTATTATTATTATTGTTATTATTTGCATGCTATGTTTATTTTCCTGTTATGTTGTTTGTTTCCAGGACAGCTTGTAAGACAGGCATTGAGTTGCCTAATAGCTTTATCCTGAATAAATAAAGATTCATCATCATCATCATCATCTCTCTCTCTCTCTTCTCTTAAACGTTTGTAAAGTCACATAAAAGCGACCACTAACAACAAATGTACAAATTACAAATGAATATTTCAAGTTTCGAAGTCAATGACTAATGATTTTTGTTTAAAAAAAATAAAATAAAATAAAACATTCTTAAAACTTAAATGCAATGTTATTAGTAGAAAACCATAGCGAACATGGCTGAGTTGTGTAGCTCTAAATACGGACAGAGACAAAAGAAGAAGCTCTTCCAAACATTACAAGGACGAATGTCTCATACTGACCCCACTACGTACGAAATATGCAGCAACGTTAACTAATTCGAGACGTACCGTCTCCAGATACGCGGCTTATGCCCTCTGAAGGACTGTATTACAACTTTAGAGACAGATCGAGCATGATAGTTCAAGGGTAGTACTAAAATAGCTTGGCGCCAATTGGGGGCCAAGCTATTTTGGCACCACCCTTGAACTATCATGCTCGATCCATGTCTTGCTGTTAACATACACAATAACCAATCACTTTAGTAAACAATAGCACAGGTTTTGGTTCAGTGCGAACTACAGTCATGAATTCACACTTGTTGGAGCATTTTGTCAAACAGCAACAGCAACAACAGCAACAACAACATACCTTGATTTAATAATAATAATAATAATAATAATAATAATAATAATAATAATAATAATAATAATAATAATAATAATAATAATAATAATAATAATAATGATTTCTATGGCGCCTAACCTCAGGTAGAGCTCTAGGTGCCTTACAAATTTCAAAAATACAATTACAAAATCTGTACACAATATTACACGCGCGCGCACACACACACACACACACACACACACACACACACACACACACACACACACACACACACACACACACACACACACACACACACACACACACACACACACACACACACACGCACACGCGACACACATACACGGCACACACACACACACACACACACACACACGCACGCACACACGCACACACACACACACACACACACACACACGCACATTTCAGGGACCACAGCAAAACTACAACAGAATCCTCAGCAGTCAATGATTAATCAGTGGGGTAATGGAGCTGGAAAAGGTGTGTTTTTAGCGCAGGTTTATAAACGTCTTTTAAAACACTGTGGCGGACATGGGAGGGGAGTTCGTTCCAGTACAGCGGCCCAAGATATGAAAAAGACCGCTGGCCAAAAGACTTGGTACGGACAAAAGGTACAACAAAATGCGGCTGTCAGCTAAGGATCTGAGTTGTCTTGAGAGAGTGTACAGCTGCAGGAGAGAGGACAGGTACGGGGGGCTTGATGTGGAAATGCAGCTAAAGCAGACAGAAGAAAGTTTATACTGAATTCTTGCAGCCACAGGGAGCCAGTGGAAGGAGTTAATTACAAGTGTAATATGATCACTTTTGCGCTTTTTGGTGACGAGTCTCGCAGCAGAATTCTGAACTTTTTGAAGCCTGTCAATCTGATATTTGGGACAACCTGCATAAAGTGAATTATAATAGTCCAGCTTGGAAAGAACAAATGCACAGATGAGGGTTTTTTGGTGGCTTCGATGGTCAAATAGTGTCTGATAGAAGAAATGCGACGGAGCTCCATGTAGGCTGTGCGACAGGCGTTGACAATCTGTTGGTTCATGGACAGTGTTTCGTCCAGGGTTACTCCAAGATTGTTGGCGGTGTGTGAGAAATTGATGATGCTCGCTCCTATGGCCATGGACGTGGGGAGGGAAAGTGAACTGGTCAATCTGGGGGGTTTGATTATAAGAGACTCAGTTTTATCATCATTAAGTTGAAGTTTGTTTGATGACATCCACTCTCTGACATCACAGATACAGTTCTGAAGCCTTAGGATGGCGCTATGGACTTGGTCGGGAGTAGCGTGTTTGTACAGCTGGGAGCCATCGGCAAAGCCATGGTGGGAAACCGAGAATATCTCAATTACACTGGAAAGAGGCTGGATGTAGAGAATGAAGAGAATGGGGCCTAGGACTGAGCCCTGGGGGACCCGAAAGCGCAATAGAGAAGGACTCGACCGGTAGCTGTTAATGACAAGTCTGGTGACGATCAGTCAGGTAAGATCTGAACCAGGACAGGACACTACCCGTGATGCCAAACGCGGAATGAAGTCGATGCAGAAGGATCTCATGGTCTATTGTACCGAAGGCGGCTGTCAGATCGAGGAAGGCTAGAACAGAGACATGCCCATCATCAATTGTCATAAGCATGTCATTTACAATCTTGAGGAGAGCAGTCTCAGTGGAATGGCCGGGCCGATACGCTGACTGTCAAACAGGCAAAAGACTGTGAGCATTCACATGGTCAAGGAGTTGGGAGAGAAGAATCCTTTCAATGAGCTTGGATAGGAAGGGCAGATTTGAGACAGGCCTGAAGTTTTTCAGATTTTCATGGTGAAGACTGGGCTTTTTAAGCAGGGGTTTGACGATGGCTGATTTGGAAACAACAGGGAAAATACCAGAGGCCAAAGAGTCATTGACCAGGGAAGTGATGGTAGGGAGGACTATGTCAATACAATCAAAGAGAAGTTGGGTAGGGATGGGATCCAGGTCACACGTCTTAGCAGCGCACTTTGTCATGATCTTCGGACAAACTCTTGAAGGTATGAAAGACTTGTTCAGCAAAGAGCACATCATGACTGTGAGGTGAAACTGATGACTGGGAGTCCAGTTTGTCTCGAATAGACTCTAATTTCTGAGTGAAAAACTCACAGAACTTCTCAGGTAACTCAATGGGAGGAACACATTTTGACAAAGGAGACGCAGTCTTTTTTGCCAGAAGTTTGCATGTGAAGTTGAACAGCTGTTTGCTTGACGTGCATTCCAAAATGTTCATACTGATGAAAGCCGTTTCTGCATTCAACACTAGTTTATTGACTAACTTTTTCGCTGCCTTGAAGATCTGCTTGTGAACCGTCAGACCTGACTTCAACCAAAGTCTTTCCGCTTGTCGACGTTCCTTTTTGGCGGCACGAAGCTGCTTAATGGCATCAGTAAGCCACGGGGACGGCTTACAGGATGAGGATCTGCGTTTTGACAGTGGAGCATGACTGTCTAGGACCAACTTCAGACACGCATCGAACTGGTGAACAGTGGGCTGGGACAGGTCAGACAGGAGACCCTGCAGGTCCGCCTTAAAGGCCACTTTGTCCATGATTCTGATATTGCGGGACTCCACGAACGTTGTCTGCAGGTGGGGGACAGAGACGTTCAGATGAGTGATCACACAGTAGTGGTCCGACTCAATGGCATGTGACACATGGGTGGACTGCAGGAGGCCATCATCTTCTCGAAAAAGCACCCAGTCCAGAATGTGACCGAGATAGTGAGTGGGGACTGTAACTGATTGAGACAGACTGAACATGTCGAGAATATCAACTGCTTTCTTTGTGCTTGGACTGGATGCTGAGTCAAAACGGAGATTGAAGTCTCCAAGTAAGATCAGGTCTCCTTTCAAAGAGTTAACATGTTCCAAAATTTCAGTGAACTGTTCAAAGAACAATGGTTCCGTAAGTTTATTCTTCCGGCTTGGTGGTGGGCGGTAAATCGTGAAGACATGAATGGTTTTAAAAGGAAGGGCAAGGGTGGTGTGGACCAACTCAAAACTGGAGTGGGCAAACTGGAAAGAAGACGTAGTGGCTGTGAATGGGAGAAGCGAGTCCCTGAAAATAATAGCTATGCCTCTACCTCTGGAGTCACGAGGGAAGGACTTTGCTGCATAGCCGGGCGGGGCAAGGTCCATGCATTTCGCTTCATCACCATTGGGTTTCAGCCATGTCTCCGTGATGCAAAATATGTCAATCTCGTGATGAGCTATGGAACTGTTAATTTCTGCTCTTTTCTCAGGCCTGCTCATTTCTGCTCTTTTTTCAGGCATTGAAAACAGCAGCACAGAGATCACTTCTCTTTTGGGGGGAATAATCGGGGCATGTAGAAATGTCAGTGGAAACACGGATGAGGTTACTTATGTCAAGAGATCTGTGGGCCCTGGGACTTTGTCGCCTAACAGACAATGGTAAAACAGGGATATTTCCAGTTTTGTCAGTTTCAATATTTGCGCTGGGAGGCCATAGCCACTTGAAGACATTATGCTAGGGATGATCCCGGATAGCAACATCACATCTGGGAGCAATCCAGGCAACGACACAGTGTCAGGGAGGATCCCGGGCGACGATACGGTGCCAGGGAGGATCCCGGGTGACGATAAGGTGCCAGGGTGGGACCCGGGTGACGATGCCGTGCCAGGGTGGATCCCGGGCGACGACATAGTACCAGGGAGGATCCCAGGCGACATTACAGTACCAGGGTGGATCCCGGGCGACGACATAGTGCCAGGGAGGATCCCAGGCGACATTACAGTACCAGGGTGGATCCCGGGCGACGATACAGTGCCATGGTGAGACCCTGGCGACCATATTGTGCCAGGGTGGGACCCGGCGACGATACAGTGCCAGGGTGGATCACGGGTGACGACGCAGTGCCAGGGAGGGTCCCGGGCGACGATACAGTGCCAGGGTGGGACCCGGACGACGATACAGTGCCAAGGTGGGACCCGGGCGACGATAAGATGCCAGGGTGGGACCAGGGGGACGACAGTGCCAGGGAGGATCCCGGGCGACGATACAGTGCCAGGATGGGACCCGGGCGACGATACAGTGCCAAAGTGGGACCCGGGCGACGATAAGGTGCCAGGGTGGGACTCGGGCGACGACATAGTGCCAGGGTGAGACCCGGGCGACGATACAGCGCCAGGGAGGATCCCGGGCGACGATACAGTGTCAGGGTGGATCCCGGGCGACGATACAGTGCCAGGGAGGATCCGGGGCGTTGATGTAGTGCCAGGGTGGAACCCGGGCGACGATATCTTTCCAGAGCAGATCCCGGGCGATGACACCATGCCAGGGAGGACCGCGGTCGATGACAAAGTGTCAGCGATGATCCTGGGTGATGAAACGATGCCAGGGGACACCATGCTTGAGAGAAACGCGGGTGTGGACAGCATGCCAGGGAGAATCCCAGGCAACGACGCCAAGTCGAGAAGAGCTCCTGATGGTGGTAATACCCTGGGTTGCACCAGTACTGGAGAGGTGGTTATCTGAAAAAAAAACTGTCCTATGGTGCTCTGTTGCACTAGTTGACAGGACACTGTAACGGTACTCCAACTTGCAGAAGACACACTCTGACTGCCTGAACGAGCATTTTGCAGACGCTGTCTATATAAGAAACCAGCCCGTGTACCACGTTTACGTCCTGGTTTTTCTAGAATCCCAAGATGACTCAGTCTGACATATGCATCAGCTGCCAGCTTATATCCATGTGAATGTGGTAAAAATCCTCGAATCAGCATGCAACATTTGTCCGTAACAGGCGTCTCGATAGAAGGGAGGGAGAAATTACTAATAACGCTAAATGGAAGAAGGCCATTACACAGTCACTGCTTCAGGGACAACAGTTTATACAGTTATCCAGGCTAGTACTACAACACTGTTGGCATTGTGGTGGTCACACTTGGCTGCACACACTACTGTGTTTTCTGAAGTACTGAAACTGTCACCTGAGTACAGTTCATAGGTGCTATCACCAAGCAGACACAAGGCACGCCTTAGTTTCAAAAGAGTCGAACTGTTTCTCAATTGAATTTCATCAAAAATGTTTGTAAAATCTAGAAACAAATACCACCACAAGAGGAAGAAGTTGATACCAAAAGTTTAGATGCAATCCCAGGAATAACTAACAAATACACCAAACATGGTGGAAAGCAACAAAACATGCAGCCAGCTGCAATTCACACTTTATGCGCGAGAGACCCAGCAACACAACCGTTTCACACATCAAAATTAGTGGTGTCAGATTTTCAGCTGAATATGTGACATGAGTAATTTTGATGTGTAAAATGTGCCTCGTTTTAAATTTCTTAATACGTTCATATGATTTGGTGTTGTTTTACCAGATTGACTACAGAGGCTGTGGTGGTGGTAGCGGTGCTGATGGGTAGGGCAGGTGTGTGTGTGTGCGCGCGTGTGTGTGTGTTTCCGCGCTCGTGTGTGTGTGTGTGTGTGTGTGTGTGTGTGTGTGTGTGTGTGTGTGTGTGTGTGTGTGTGTGTGTGTGTGTGTGTGTATGTGTGTATGTGTGTCAACTCATTATACACTTGACACACCACAGCAAGATATGGATCGACCATGATAGTTCAAGGGTGATGCCAGAATAGCTTGGCGCCTAAAGGCGCCAAGCTATTCTGGCATCACCCTTGAACTATCATGGTCGATCTGTGTCCTGCACTGCAATGCAGCCTTCTAAGGACAAGGGCAACATTTGGGGATTTCAGCCTTAGGGTACAATGAATTAAAGTGCTATGTCAAAGTCCCTTTTTTGGAATACGGTCTTCGTGATTCGTGAAAACGTCTTAATTATTTCGTGAAACGTGAAGAGCTGGTTAAATGAAATAGTCAGAAATCCACTCCCACCCCTCTCCCGCGTCGTTTAATTTTCCGGCTAGCAGAAGAATGTTCTGTCTGGGTCCACTGATTATCCCCCACCCAACCCGACCGCTACCCCCCCCCCCCCCACCCCACTTGTTCCAGATTTCGGCCGGTCAAAAGAGTCTCCATCGTCTCTTTCGATCGTGAAACGTAAATACCATTTTGCGGAATTTGTGATGCGTGAATCGCAAAATAAATTGTCGTGAATCCGTGACGGTATTCTCCCCACCCCCCTCTCCTCTCTCATGCGGCAGGCAATAAAATTTCACGCAGGGCCAGCCTCATGCGGCGCCAGAAGGAATCCCTAGCATCAGCCTCGTCCGCCCACTCTATGTAGGTCGTGGTTTTCATGACCGCAATCATAGCCGGCGTCAGCTCTCGTGACGGGATGTCCTCCATCATGACAACGATCAGCACGTCTTGCGTGTCCATGGTGTGTGTCAGACACAGCTGTAGCTCGAACTGGCACCACTGGCTTTGGGCGAACGCGCGGGAGAAGAGCATCAGAAGCTTTTTGCTGGTATGTACGGCATCCGTAATGTTCTCCACGATAGGATAGCCAGGGATGAAATCTCTCTGGTGAATACACAGCTTTAGCCCCATGTTCTCCTCCAGACTGGGGATCAGGTGGTCACGGACCCAGGGGAAATCCTCTTTGTCGTAGGACACAAACACGTCGTACTCAAAGCGATGTTCCCGCAGACGACGAAGTCTTTCTTCCGGACCTCGGAATACCTCGTGCAGGATTAGGCGGATGTGCCATCGGTAGCGGTAAAAAAACAACAACAGGCTCATCCCGATGAAGATGAGGGAGATTGTGGCAATGATGAACTTGCTTGTCTCTGGACTAAAGATACATGCTTGTTCCTGCATGAAGAACAACGTCACAGGCGTGTTATACAAGTTGCCGCATGTGTAGTCGGACACGCTTGACTTGAACATAGAGGGATTGTTGACGAGCCATTTTTTGAAAAACAAAACGTCACAGGAACAGACGAAAGGATTTGAACTGAGATCGATGGACTGAAGCCTCTGACGTGTGGTGAAAAAAAATGCCGATTCCTGTACAACTGTTATCTTGTTGCAGCACAAACCGATCTTAACTAGTTGAGGCAGCGACTCAAATGCAGCGTTGGGTAGAAAAGACAAGCTGTTCTTGCTTAGATCAAGCACCTGCAGTGACACTAAACCCGTGAACATGCTGGCAGTGATATAACTAAGTCCAGTGGATCTCAGTTTCAGACGAGTCAGGTGTATTAGGTGGCCGAACAACTGCTGAAAGCGTTTCTCACTTATTCTTGTCAAATCATTGTTTGTTAGGATAAGTTCTTCTAAAATAGGACACCCCAGGAAAATATTAGCGTCGACTGTTTGATCGTGTGCAAAACGAATGCGATTATTAGCAAGATTGAGTAATTTCAAATATATGTTCATGAATGAATCGGTATAAATTCTAAAGATACTTTGGGCTGATAAGTCCAATGTCTCCAAATGTTTTAGAGTTTTGAAAGTCATTTGATCGTCTCTGGGACCCAAAATATCAAGCTTGTTTGCGTGTAAATTTAAGGATTTCAAGTGTGGCAAGCAAAGTGGATGTTTATTAGAAGAAGATATGACATTTTTTGCCAAGTCTAGCTCATGTAAATCTGGTAAAAGTGATGAACCATTTTTACATGTTTCTGGAATACTAATTAATAAGTTGCTCCGGATGCGTAGAATCTCAAGTCCAATGAAAATGTGAACGGACTCGATGACACGTATTTTGTTGACAGAGAGGTCCACATGGTGCAAGTTCCAAAGGTCAGCAAGAGCAAACAACACGTTAACATCCTGTAACACATTGTGACTAAGATCCAGTTTAGCTAGCCTTGACCTGTTCCGATCCCAGTGCGCAAAGGTCATCGGGCCGACCTCGGCCGCCGTGCGAGGGCCAACGGCGGCCAACGTCGGCCCTATGGCCTTTTGCGCATTGGGATATAAACGTGACGTGGTCAGCAAGGGCCCGGCCGGTTTTAGCCTAGTACAGACTGTGCCAGACATCACCTGCAGCTCTTCCAGTGATGGGATGGTGAGAACAGTCCATAAATCGTCGCATGAGACCTTGTTGAAATCCAAATCAAGGAAAGTCAGATTTCTGAGTTGGTGGAGAGCCTGGTACATTACAATTACGGGGATGTCTTCGATGTCACTGAGACGCAGGCGCCTAAGTCCAGTGAAGGGAAGTAAGTAGGTTAGGTTTACACTTTGATATCTGTTGCTGCTTACATCTAGTTCTTCTAGGTTAGGTATTGGCCCTTCTGTACCGACGTCAGGAAAGAAAGTGCAGCTATGAACTGAATGATCTCCTGCACCGACGTTTGGAGAGTTAAGACAGTCAGATAGGTAGTTTACATTAAGCTTCTTTAATGTCGGGACGTTAAGAACGGAAGCTAGATCATCACAGGAAAGACAACTACGGGTTATGGTTAAGTCGGTAAGGTTTGTCATTGCGGAAAGAGTCTCAAACTTTACAATCTTACCAAAGTTATGCAGAATTATCCGCCTGAGCCCGATAAAGGGAGAAAGAAACGTCAGATTGAGAAACGTGAAATGCGTTAGAACCAACTCATGAAGTCTGGGCATGGGTTCTTTAAACAAATCCTGCTCAATCCGGTCGCACTTATATATATCCTGAATGGTCAGCTTCTCCAACGTCGGTATACCAAGCACGGTAGGCAAGTCATTGCAAGTAATAGGGTTCCTACTCAGGTCAAGATTGGTCAGTTTTGTTAAGCGCTGGAAAGCACCTGGACTGATGTCTCCAATTACATTATCAGATAGGTCAAGCCAGGTGACTGTGGTGATATTCGTGAAGATATCGTCGGTGACGTACACTGGGAGTTGGCACAACAAGTTGTACCTAAAGTCCAGTCTGGTGATTTTGTTTGGCAGCCTTGGGATGTAGTGAAGCTTTTTGCGACTACAGTCAGCACTTTCTCCATAACACACACACAGCCCTTCTCCACACGGGTACCGGGACTCCTCTTCTGCATCTTGATGAGTCCTGGTGACGTCGGTTCCGGCGTGTTGCAGTGCATTGTGGACGTGTGGTTCATTTGCTGTGGGGAAACAAGTAACGATAGAACTACGGACGGTTAGACATAAACAGACCCCCAACAATACTTCCATGATATAGTAATAACAAGTTACAGAACCTTGTGATGACACTAAAATTGATACATGAAGTAAATAGGTATCAACTGACTGACTCATTCACTTACCACCTCACACACTGAATGCATGTCGTAAAAATCACAGCAGAATGTACGATTTAACAATTGCAGTATCTAAAGTAATTGTTGTTATAATATCAACTCCATTAATTCACAAAAAGGAATATAACAAAATAAAATATTAATAAAAATAATTCATTTTCCCTCGGAAAACATCAACGGAAACAGCGGTTGGTAACAGCAACAATAGCAACAGCGATAGCTGTCAGTGTCACACTAACAATGTTGCTGGCTGTAGTACATTTCCTAATCCACAACGGAAAGCTTTGACCATTCGTCTAACTTAGTCAGTGGTAGTGTTTGGTTACAGCCTAAGCCCTTTACACAACTGTATTAATCGAGTCAGAGGTTCGCCAAATAAGGGTTGCACGCACATTCACAGGAACAATGTGATGCTCACACATCCACATTCACAGGAACAATGTGATGCTCACACATCCACATTCACAAGAACAATTCACATTCAAGATCAAACGCAAGGTAAAAGAGTTCACGGCGCATGGAGGAACATGGACAAGAGAGTATGATCCACGCATTTGTCACAGCATCACACTTTCAAGACACTACTTTGATGATAATACTTTGGTGATAACACTTTGGGTGTTTGTAAACTGTTAGTTTAATCCTAATTGTCGATCTTCACGACCATTAACTCATTCGAGACGTGCCGCATCCGGATACGCGGCTAAAGCCGCGTATCCGGATGCGGCACGTCTCGAATGGGTTAAGTTAGTTAACAGACTGAGCACATGGCAACTCAGGCTGAAGGAGATGCGTAACTGAGTGACAATTTTTTTCACACATGGCGTCACTTTTCGCAAACTTCATAGACGTGGTATTTTGAAAAAAACAAACAACCGTTGGTGTACGTTATATAGACGTCAGTTTGTGAACATTTTTGGATATAGTCGGTTTGCCGCGAAAACCCTTTAGTATATATTTACTAGGTGTTAATTTGTAAGAACCACATCCGAAGTCACTTTGTAAGAACAGATTCAATATTTCCTGGACGTCACATAGTGAGAATCCTTGCATATAGTCAGTTTGTGAGATTCTTGTTGTGAGAACTCTTGGGCGTCCTTTCGAGAAGTCTCTTTGTGAGAACTGTGCTGCAGAAGTCAGTGTTGTGGAATCTTTGGCTTTGTAAGCGTCCTTTCGTAAAACCCCTGGGGAATGCGCACTTCGTAGATGTCACTGTGTCAGGACAGCTTAGGCGTAACAAGCACCCTGCACACAAAAAATGTGTTAAATGTCATATTGTTTACTGTTGTCTATTACTTTAAAGCGCCCTGCTATAAGGCCATGAGGGTTATTGGTTTGCAGTGTCTCCTTTTTACGGTTCCTGGTCCTCTGTCTTACAATCATGTTGCGCTACAGTGCTAACTAACTTTTGTTGAAGTGTGAAGTTTTCGATGTCACAAATGGATTGAAAGAACTTTCTGATTTTCTTTTTCTTTGTACGTAGGAAAGTTCCCAATGCGCAAACGGCCAACAGGCTGATGTCGCCCCGATGGCCTTTGCGCACTGGGTTCCCCTGTTGGGAGCAGCGGGCAGGAGAAAACCACTGCTGTGGATGAATACTCACATCGATTGTGAAAACAGGATAAAAAGGTCTTAACTGAGACAAGACAATAATGACAACCCGTTACATAGGCCATGAATAGCAGTCAAAGGCCGGCCTGGAGCAGGTCGCTTTAACCCCTTAACTTATTCTGCCCGCAACACACCACAACAAGATATGGCTCGATCATCGTAGTTTAAGGGTGGTAACAGAATAGCTTGGCACCTATAGGCGCCAAGGTATTCTGCCACCACCCTTGAACTATCATGGTCGATCTGTCTCCTGAATTGTAATGCAGTCCTCAGAGGATAACTTCAAAATGTGGGTATTTCGTACCTCGGGCACAATGAGTTAACTGCCTTGGTAAGGCGAGCGCTACTCAGCTGCAAATGACATCAACTCAATTACCCCCCCCCCCCCCCCGACTCAGAAGGATGTGTCTTTTGTTAGTCCTATTTTCTTTATGTCTGTTTTGTCTTCTTTACGTATGTGTTCTCGACATGAATGTCGGTCCAATGCAGTCGTTTCGCACGCGCAATTCGTGATCACTGACAGGGAGGGGGTTAAAACCCGCTGAACAACGTGTACAGTCGCCGACCCATGAAAAGTAATCCGATACGAACCCAACCCGAATCCAAAGCGGTTCCGAAACAGAAAGGTTCGTACGAGTCATTTTCATGTTTGTGTGTTTCCATATGCCCGATGCGAAAACGAATTTGCATCCGGCTTCGAACGAAAATGACACAATTTTTGACAGAAAATGAGGTCACCGCATCGGGTTCGGATCGTATTCGTATTGGCTTCGTGCGTATGGAACCGTAGCTTAACAGGCGGTTATAGCATTCTGACAAATGCTGTATTACACGGTGAACGGTGTGCTCTAATTATAAATTGGACATGTGTGTGTATGTTTGACTCCAACTGTGGTCCTAAACCAGTTTCTTATTTTGCCGTTGAAGCAGACTGCGCTAGTGGCCTTGTTGTAAAGGTTTGCTATGACTTTGATCAGGTTGGCATTGATGTTGTATAGCTTCATGGTGAACCAAAGGGCTGCATGCCACACCCTGTCAAACACTTTCTTAAAATCCACAAAGACATGATAGAGGTCTTGCTGGTGCTGGAGGTACCTCTCACATAGAACTCTCAGATTGAAGATCTGCTCAGTTGTGCTGCGCCCTGGTCTGAAGCCTGCCTGTTCCTCAGCTATGATTTCCTCTGCCTGTGGCTTCAGCCTGTTCAGTAGGATCTTTAACATGACTTTGCTTGGGTGGCATATAAGACTGATCGTGCGATAATTCTGGCATTGATGTAAGTTGCCTTTTTGGGGGAGAGTTATTATAATTGATTGGGTCCTTGGTGTAGGCCAATCCCCTGACTGCCAGATCTTATTGCAGATTGTTGGTAAGGCGCTTATCCTGTCTTCTCCCCCTTCTTGGACTAGCTCTGCAGGGATGTTGTCTGCTCCTGCTGCTTTCCCTTTTTTCAGCGACTTCACTGCAGCCTCTACTTCTTCTCGGAGGATGGGATAGTTGCCATTGTTGGTCACGGGTGGGTTGACAAGTATGCCTGGGTCCCTTGCAGCTCGGTGGTTGTACAAATCTGAGCAGTACTCTGTCCATCTCTTCAGTATGTCTTGGTCTTCCGTAAGACAGTTCCCTTCACTATCTTGAATGATCGAGGAGCGTCCTTGTTTTACACTGGTCAGGTTTTTCACCAGCTGGTATGCTTTTTTGCTATTATTTTTGTTCAGATTTTCTTCTACGTGTTTACACTGATCTTTAATCCACTTATTCTTTGTACACAAACCAAGGGGAATTACTCAGCGCTGGAGAGACAAACAGCCACTCCTCGACAGGTCCCGACAGGACACTTATGCTTTGCCTTTTTCATGCTTTTCTTGAAATCCTGGTTAATTTCCCTGTATTGTTTAGCTCCTTCTACCTCTGACTTCTTTTTGTTTAATTCTCGACGCTTGTCACATAGAACAAAGATGTCAGCTGTATCCCAAGGTTTCTTTGCTTGTCGGTGTTTGCCAAGGATCTCACTGGCTGTTTGGGTTACAGCAGTGTTAAATGTGTCGATCAGTGTGTTCACGTCCGTGTCTTCTGCACCTAGAAGTAGCAGTGGCGTGAATTTACCTCCCATCTTTGCCTGGAAGGCTTTCGCTACCTCTGGGTCTTTCAGCTTCTCGAGGTCAAACTTGATTCTGGTGGGACCCCGCCTGTTGACCTTCTTTAGGCGGAGTCGGAAGGTCATCATCACTAAGTCATGGTCGCTTTCAATGTCTGCTCCTGGAAAACTTCTTGTCTTGGCAATGTTCACACTGGTTTGGAGTCAGACAAGGCTGCTTGCTCTCACCTACTCTTTTCAGCATCTTCCTGGAAAGAATCATGACGCACGCTCTGAAAGATCATGAATGAACTGTCAGTATTGGGGGCAGAACAATCACGAACTTGCGCTTTAAGGACGACATTGATGGCCTTGCAGGAACAGAACGAACGAACGAACGAACGAACGAAACTTTATTTTCCAAGGATTGAGATATTAGGCGCGCAGAGAAGGAGCTAGCTCAGCTGGTGGAAAAGCTGGATAGTACAGCCATTGCGTATGGGATGGAAATCAGTGCAGAGAAGACCAAACTGGTGACCAATAACGCCAGTGGCAGTGGCACTGAAATCATGGTTGGAGCCCCAAAAACTGGAAACAGTTAAAAAATTTAAATACTTAGGAGCCATTGTGACAGATGAGGGATCAAAACCAGAAATACTGTCCAGGATTGCGCAGTCAACAACAGCACTGACAAGATTGAAGACCATATGGAAGGACAGATACATCCAAGATCAGACTGATGCGCTCCTTAGTCATCTCAGTGTTCTTGTATGCCTGCGAGTCATGGACCCTCACAGCAGACCTTGAAAGGAGGATACAAGCCACTGAAATGAGATGTTTTCGAAGGCTGTTTGGCATTTGATACAGAGATCACATCACACACGAGGAAGTGGGAAGCATAATCA
>BTPG01000008.1:14365806-14455806 GCA_036245525.1 Semisulcospira habei | reverse complement strand
CCTCTTGATGCAAAGTTCATAATGTGCAAAACACCATCGGCAGCCGTCTTGAAGCAAAGTTCATAATGTGCAAAACACCATCGGCAGCCGTCTTGATGCAAAGTTCATAATGTGCAAAACACCATCGGCAGCCGTCTTGAAGCAAAGTTCATAATGTGCAAAACACCATCGGCAGCCGTCTTGAAGCAAAGTTCATAATGTGCAAAACACCATCGGCAGCCGTCTTGATGCAAAGTTCATAATGTGCAAAACACCATCGGCAGCCGTCTTGATGCAAAGTTCATAATGTGCAAAACACCATCGGCAGCCGTCTTGATGCAAAGTTCATAATGTGCAAAACACCATCGGCAGCCGTCTTGAAGCAAAGTTCATAATGTGCAAAACACCATCGGCAGCCGTCTTGATGCAAAGTTCATAATGTGCAAAACACCATCGGCAGCCGTCTTGATGCAAAGTTCATAATGTGCAAAACACCATCGGCAGCCGTCTTGATGCAAAGTTCATAATGTGCAAAACACCATCGGCAGCCGTCTTGATGCAAAGTTCATAATGTGCAAAACGCCATCGGGTCGACGTCAGCCGCCCTTGGCCCGCGCACTGCATTGCCAGATGGTGTTTTGCTTATTGGGTTAATTTACTTCCGTGAGTGAGCCATCCTTGTGACTATTATTACCGTGTCCAGTACGTCTAACTTAACCTGTTCACTACCGAGGAAAGCTAAACACCGCCCAACTGCGAGAGGCATAGATCCTCAAGAGCCTACTCATTTGGGGGGGCCGCTCATGAACAAGTATGCCTCTTGCCACTTTACAGCCATGTTCCTTGGACGCCTGAGGCTTTTTGCCACTGAAGTTACAATAATTATAAAAAAGCACAATGTACGTCCACTGGCAGTGAAGGGGTTAATGGTCTCTAGTACTTCGCGCAGTTCTGCAGTTCATGTGAGGGTCGGTTGTGGAAAAGTGAGACTGGAGTTAACGAAAAAAATAATTCGCTGGAGTTATTCTCTGGAGTTAGTGCGCTTTTGATATTGCGTTATTTAGACACACGAAAAGGCGGCACACAGTTAACATACAATCTCTACGGCTGTTAATTACTTTCCAGTCTTGAACTTTTTCAGTTGCTTTCTACACGATTTATTAATATTTCAGCCTTTTTCATAAAAGAATATAGAGTCTAAGTGTCCACCTAATCTCTTCACACTGGCATTGACAAGATAAGAGACAAATTGTATACTTGTTTGTGTGCCTATTTTGAAAAAGTAAAAAGCAAACAAACACCCCCCCCTCCCACACACACACAAATTTGCATAAATTTAAATATTTATAAATTGTGTTGTAACTGCCCTTTCTAAGCGTGTTTCTTTCTCTGTCGTTTTCTTCTCTAGTGATGGAGGGATCAGTTAAAGCGTTAGGCTGTAAAGAATGCAGTCTCATCATTATTTTATGCACCTGAAAAACTAATAGTCATGAGATGCTTTCCGCGGGACGTCTGATGTATTTCCCAGTAAGCAAAGGTCTTCGGACTACGACGGCCGCAGTGTGCCCGCGCACGCCTGTGCGCGGGCACACTGCGGCCGTCGTGGGCCCGAAGACGTTTCGCTACCAGGGTTGTTTGCCATGCGGTAGGTCTTTGTCGCTGTAGGGACGTTACCCAATTAATGACTAATCAGGAAGACTGCCGTGTAAAGTATGTACAAGCACTGTCAGGGGAGAGATTAATTTGTGCGTTATCGACCGATGATCTTAGATCTAGTTTGGTCAAAACACACACACACACACACACACACACACACACACACACACACACACACACACACACACACACACACACACACACACAAGGATAAGAAAGAAGATTGGGTGAAGTGAGTAAGTGACTGGAAGCAATGTATATGAAAGTCCGCCCCCCCTCCCCTGCCCCCGAAGGGGGGGGGGGGGGATCGCATATTTACTGGATTTCCTGCCTCTTGATGCATGGAAATTTAAATCTCGGTCCTCCAAATTAATAATACTGGCAGTCTTCCTTTTCTTTTTATTTAATGATTAATCAGTAAGCTGAATCTTTATTTGAAGTGTAGAGCGAAAAACAGTCTGTCGCGTGTTAATCGTTGTCGGATGTGAAACACAGATATCAAGGTATTAAATATCAGATAAAATGCGCCACATGAATTGCAACATATTACTTCCCTTTTGTCTATCCACATGATTTGCCAAAAAATACTACATATGTGTGACCTTCGTAACAATAAGTAAAAGCTATCTTCTGCACCAGCAAAATCCATGTTTTCTCAAAATTAAGCATTTTCACACATCTGTCAAATCCCCACCCCCTCCCTCGACCAATGACCTTCGCAATGAGTCGACTAAATTAGTAAGCATAGGATGGTCTTACCATCAGCTACCTTTTTGCCTAATTTGATTGAAGTTTGCAAAAATGTTAACACTAAGTACAATTCTATCAAAAATAGCATTTTACACACATTTTAAACAAACTCTTATGACCCTTGACCTTTCCGAAAGATCATCCAAATTAGTATGCATAAACAGGTCCTACCATCAGGTACCAAAAATCCTCTTGATTTATTCACTGGAGTTTTTAGATTGCGTTATTCAACTCATTCTGCCTGCGACATAGCACAGCAAGATATGGCTCGACCATGATAGTTCAAGGGTGGTGGCAGAATAGCTTCACGACAATAGGCGCCAAACAATTCTGCCAACACCCTTGAACTGCCATGGTCGATCTATCTCCTGAATTGTAATGCATTCCTCAGACGATAACTCCAAAATGTGGGTATTTCGTACCTCGGGTACAATGAGTTAAAAACACAAAAAGGCGGCACAACAGTGCAGACTACACAACCGAGACCTCAACACAGTTAAAGAAAAGCGTAGAGTCTGTGTTTGCTAAGCTTCTTCACACAGGCATTGACAAGATAAGTGACAAATTGTATACTTGTTTGTGTGCCTATTTTGAAAAAAACTAAACAAAACAAAAACTAAGAAAAACCAAACAACCGAAATATTAATATATTCAAACTCAAAATATTAATAACTGTGTTGAAACTGACCTTTCTGAGTGTGTGTTTTTTCTCTGTTGTTTTCTTCTCCAGTGATGGAGGGATCAGGTAAAACGTTGTGCTGTGAAGGACGTAGTCTCATCATTGTTGTATGCACTTGCAAAACTGATAGTCATGAGATGCTGGTCGCGAGACGACAGTGTGTCCAGGGTTATCTGATGTATTTCCCAGTAAGCAAAGGTCCTCGGACAACGACGGCTACAGTTGGCCCGCTCACGGCTGTTCGCGGGCACACTGCGGCCGTCATAGGCCCGAAGACGTTTCGCTACTAGGGTTGTTTGTCATGCGGTAGGTCTTTGTCGCCGTAGGGACGTCCCCCAATCAATGATTGATTAGTTCCGGGTTTAACGTCCACGGCACCGAAGTGATAATGGACGGCCATGACGGGCGGGTTATGGGGGACAGGGAAATCTATTGCCTATGGAGTACGACCTGAACACTGATCAATTCAGGCGCACTCCAACTGTGCCACTTTGATTTACCAGGACCTTTCAACGGATATGCTATTGAACAAATCCGTATTTTCCCCCTGGATTGTGAGTCCAGCTACCGGGGCGGGACGGGGATTCGAACCCAAGACTCGGTGATTCCCTTCGCTCTCCTGCTCCGACGCTTAACCGCCTGAGCTATTTCGGACTCAATCAATGATTAATCGGTAAGCTGAATCTTTATTTGAAGTGCAGAGCGGAACCCAAACTGTCGCGTGTTTATCGTTGTCGGATGTGAAACTCAGATATAAGACATCCGATATCATCCGTCACACGAATTGCAACGAATTGCTTCCCTTTGGTCTGTACACATGATTTAAAAAAAACAACAACAACAAAAAACAAACAAACAAAAAAACTTTTCTTTGGTTGTACACTAAAAAGTGAAGTATTCATTGCAATAAATACACACCAGATTTCTGGCTTTTGCAGCAACATGCATGGACTATTGTGCCGACCACTCTATGAGTTATCCCCCAAAGGCGCAGTTAGCCAAACAGAACAGAAAATGAAGTAATGCGCTTCAGACTAGAAATAAAACTAATATTACTCTTATCATTTCTTATATTCTAATTGACCGGTCTACACGACATTTTCTTACTTAGATGATTTTTAGCTATCTTGCTGAACTGCTCTTCTAAATTACCGGCACCAATACCTGTCATCAGTTACTGGTATTTGACCCTGAAAAGTGACTGTCGATATACTTGGTTTAGACATCTTTATTTCTTTGAATGACTGCAATTTACAACAAACAGATTTCAGACATAAAAAGAGCAACTTAAGGCATTGGAGACGTGCCGCCTACGAATATGCGCCAAATCGCCGCGTATCCGTAGGCGGCATGTCTAAAATGAGTTAATGCTCATGGCGAATGTTTGATGACAAATTAGGTACACACATGCATGCGGGTGTCGTCATAAACTATTGTAAATAGTTTGTAAGCAAATGCACGATGGCCTCCTCCGATTGATGGACAAATACATTGTCAGTGAAATAACAGTCCAAGCGAACTATTTGTACATGTATGTTCATTGATAACAATCAATTCTTAATGAATTTTCTTTTCTTCTCTCGAAACAACTAATAAAAGAAAATCTCTCTCTCTCTCTCTCTCTCTCTCTCTCTCTCTCTCTCTCTCTCTCTCTCTCTCTCTCTCTCTTAAACGTTTGTGAAGTCACATAAATGCGACCATAACAACAAATGTACAAATGAATTTGTACAGTATCACGTTTCGAGGTCAATGACTATGATTTTTGTTTATAAAAATAAAACAATAAAACATTCTTAAAACTTAAATGCAATGTTATTAGCAGAAAACCAAAGCGAACATGCCTGAGTTGTGTAGCTCGAAATACGGAGAGCGAAAAACAGAAGAAGCTCTGCCATACAATACAAGCAAGAATGTCTCATACTGACCCCACTACGTACGAAATAAGCAGCAACGTTAACTCATTCTACTCCAGGACCGAAATCCTCCAAAACTGGAAGTTGCCCTCTGAAGAACTGTATTGCAATTCTAGAGACAGATCGGACATGATAGTTCAAGGATAGTGCTAAAATAGCTTGGCGCCTATGGGCTACAAGCTATTTTGGCACCACCCTTGAACTATCATGCTCGATTTATGTCTTGCTGTGGTGTGTGGGGGCTGGATCAGTTAACATACACAATAACCAATCACTTTAACAAACACAAGCACAGGTTTTGGTTCAGTGTGAACTACAGTCATGAATTCACACTTGTTGGATCATTTTGTCAAACAGCAACAACAACAACAACAGCATACCTTGCTCTAACAATTCACACTTTATGCGCGAGAAACACAGCAACACGGGTTTCACACATCAAAATTACTGATGTCTGATTTTGAGCTGAATATGTGACATGAGCAGTTTTGATGTGTGAAATATGTGTCTCGTTTTAAATTTATCAATAAAACGTTCATATGATTTGGTGTTGTTTTACAAGATTGACTACAGAGGAAGTGGTGGTGGTAGTGGTGCTGATGGGTAGGTTGGTTGGTTGTACATTGCTTAACGTCCCGACAGCAACAAGACTTTCTCAGGTCATGCTTGCACTGCTTGTGAAAAAAAAAACCCAAAACCCAGAATATTGAATGTATGTCGCCAGCCGGTCTAATACGCTAAAGAAAGACACGACCATTTAGCAACACACATCCAATATCAAGAGCTACAGGCAGCGCAGACAGTAGGGAGAGTTTAAAAAAGGAAAATTCAGGTGAATGGACCAAGGGTAGACAGAAACACATGCCCCAGAATAGAGGGGAAAACCCACCCTGTGGCTGACCAGGGTGACCCTGGGAACTAAAAAGTAGTTAACCCCACCCAAGTCCCCCAGGGCAGACCCGGGTGGGGTACTGATGGGGAGGGCAGGTGTGTGTGTGCGTGTGCGTGTGTATGTGTGTGTGTGTGTGTGTGTGTGTGAACTCATTCTACCCCTGACACGTATCTTCAAAATAACAATCGGACCAAATTATCAATATCCAGGCAGGTTATTAACCCATTCAACCCCGCGGGCTCCATTTCCCAGAGAGAACACTACCTTTCGTCAACCCCACGGGCTCCATTTCCCAGAGAGAACACTACCTTTCTTCAACCCCACGGGCTCCATTTCCCAGAGAGAACACTACCTTTCTTCAACCCCACGGGCTCCATTTCCCAGAGAGAACACTACCTTTCTTCAACCCCACGGGCTCCATTTCCCAGGAGAGAACACTACCTTTCTTCAACCCCACGGGCTCCATTTCCCAGAGAGAACACTACCTTTCTTCAACCCCACGGGCTCCATTTCCCAGAGAGAACACTACCTTTCTTCAATCCCACGGGCTCCATTTCCCAGAGAGAACACTACCTTTCTTCAACCCCACGGGCTCCATTTCCCAGAGAGAACACTACCTTTCTTCAACCCCACGGGCTCCATTTCCCAGAGAGAACACTACCTTTCTTCAACCCCACGGGCTCCATTTCCCAGAGAGAACACTACCTTTTTTCAACCCCACGGGCTCCATTTCCCAGAGAGAACACTCCCTTTTTTCAACCCCACGGGCTCCATTTCCCAGAGAGAACACTACCTTTCTTCAACCCCACGGGCTCCATTTCCCAGAGAGAACACTACCTTTCTTCAACCCCACGGACTCCATTTCCCAGAGAGAACACTACCTTTCTTCAACCCCACGGGCTCCATTTCCCAGAGAGAACACTACCTTTCTTCAACCCCACGGGCTCCATTTCCCAGAGAGAACACTACCTTTCTTCAACCCCACGGGCTTCATTTCCCAGAGAGAACACTACCTTTCTTCAACCCCACGGGCTCCATTTCCCAGAGAGAACACTAACTTTCTTCAACCCCACGGGCTCCATTTCCCAGATAGAATAACCTGCCTGGATATTGATAATTTGGTCCGATTGTTCTTTTGAAGATATGTACTATAAAGTATGCCATGACGAACATCTGGCAAGACACACGCATGGTGAATCGGGGTCAGAGTCGTTAGCCTCCTTATATCTGTGACGCGTCAAGGGGTCTCTGCCTGACTCAAGGGTGGGGGCCTTAGGGGACGTGTTGCGTTGGTGGTGCAGGTAGTGGGGAACTCTTACAGCGCCTACCCCGGGATCTAGGGCCTCTTGGCCTTCGTGAGGCACCCTCATGTGTAATCTCTCCGGACTAGCATAGCATCCCTCTATCCCAAGACCGCCCGTGCGTGGTCCCTGGCCACATCCTCTCCGAGGTGACCCCCAAAACTGGGCAGCACGAGCCCCCAGGCTAAACACTGCGGATCTAGAGGAGAGAACCTCGAAAATTAATCATTGTCCTGCTGCCTTGCAGGCCTGGCCGCTTGGCTGCGGAAAGGCCAAGGAAGGAAAACCCTGACATCAAAGCCCCCGTGTCTCCGGGGAAGGTTTTTGAGCCAGAGACTAGGACAAGGACAATCTGATATAAAACCTACGACCCGAAGACCTCGATGCCATCGTCCCAGCTTGCTAGGCCATGCCAGACGAACTAAGGGTTTAAAGGGTGCGGCTAGCACTGCGCACACTGCACTCTACCAAAAAGCTCCACCGCGCAGGCTTTAGGAAACGTCCACGGACCATGACACCGACCATTCCAAGTCATGTAGCGACGGGCGAGGGGCAAAACGGCAGGTAAAAGATGTCACTAGAAGCCACAGTCTCAAACCTGCATGCAGGCGGTTCAGGATATTGGTCGCCTGATGTTGACCTGGGGATGACAACGTCACTCGGCACACCCTGAACGACCAAGCAGCCTTCTCTAGGGACAGCACTGCTTGCTCCACACGGAGAGGGGCCTAGAAAAGGTGGCCTAACCAAAGCTCGTCCCATCTCAACCCCAGCTGGCTAGCCGCGGTCAGAAAACTAAAAAGAACAACTGATCCACTTTTATGTCGACAACGACCGGACTCAACGTAGCATGCTAGAACATCCGAACCATGCTCGACACAGCAGACAGCGGACGCCCTGAACGTCGCTCCGCGCTTATTATCCATGAATTGCGGAGGTTAAACATCGACATCGCCGGGCTCAGCGAAGTACGCCTCCCGGACGAAGGCAGCCTCCAAGAACTGCATCAGAAAGACGACTTTCAGGCGTGGGTTTCATGGTCATGACCTCCATTGCGACTAAGCTGGAAAACCTACCAACGGGTCACAGACCTCATCATGTCCATGCGCCTCCCACTGAGACTGCGCCTCCCAGCATCATGTCAGCCTTCTCAGTGTGTACACCCCTAGCTCTCCTGGCAGAGCCTGCAGAAAAGGACAAGTTCTACATTGATCTGCGCAGCCTCCTACAGAGCACCCCTGCAGACGACAAAGTCATCATCCTTGGCGACTTCAACCCCTGAGTGCGACAGGACTGAAGCCTGGAAAGGAGTCCTCGGCAAGCATGGCGTCGGGAACTGCAATGACAATGACCGCCTACTGTTGGAGTTCTGTGCAGAGCAGCAACGTGTCATCACCAACACTACTTTCCAGGAAAAGGACAATCGAAAGACCATCTGGATGCATCCTCGCTCGAAACTCTGGCACCTTATCGACTATGTCCTAGTGCGTCAGACGGACCGCAGTGACGTCCTCTTCACCAGAGTGATGCCCAGCGCAGAATGTCACACTGACCACCGACTTGTCCGCTGCAAACTCAGGCTCCAATTCAAGCCAAAACCCAAGAAAGGCGGGACCCCCAAGAAAAGGCTTGATGTTGCCAGCCTTCAGCGTGACGACGTGAAAGCTGCCTTTCAGACAGATTTACAGCGCAGGCTCAGACACAGCTGACCCAGCAGACTCCTCCCCTGAAACACTCTGGGAACAAATGAAAACTGCTGTTGCAAAATCCTCTGCATAAGTCTTAGGTTTCTTAGGTTTCCCTAGGAAGAGGAACAAAGACTGGTTTGACCAAAACGACGTAGAGATCCAGGAACTCCTAGCAAAAAAAAAAACAAAACAAAACAAAACAAAAAGAGCCGCCCATCAGGCCCACCGAGCCCCGCCTTCCTGCCCTGTGAAGAAGTCTGCCTTCCGCCTCGTCAGCAGCAGTCTCCAGCGCAAGTTTAGAGATCTCCAGAACGAGTGGTGGACCAGAAACGCTGACAACGGTGACTACAGGGGCTTCTACGAAGTACTGAAAGCAGTGTATGGCCCCAGGCACCTGGTACAAAGTCCCCTGCGAAGCGCTGATGGACAGGCCCTCGTCACATATAATACCTCCATCTTGAACCGCTGTTCGGAATACTTTCAGAACCTCTTCAGCGCTGAGCGCACTGTTCAAGAAACATTCATCCTCCAAATCCCACACCTCCCACTAAAGGTTGAATTGGACGAACCGCCCACCGCTGAAGAGACCCTCACAGCCATCCACCAGTTCAAGAGTGGCAAAGCAGCAGGCATTGGCGGAATCCCGCCAGAGATCTGGAAACATGGGAGGACCAGCACTGCACAACCAGCCCCACGGTCTCTTTCTCTGCTGCTGGGAGGAAGGAACAGTACCAAAGGATTTCCGTGATGCAGTCGTCATCACCCTTTACAAGAACAAAGGAGAGAAGTCTGCCTGCTCCAACTATCGTGGAACTACCCTGCTGTCCAATGCCGGGAAAATTCTCGCAAGGCTGCTCCTGAATCGGCTGGTACCTGCCATCGCTGAAGACCACCTCCCAGAAGGCCAGTGTGGCTTCAGAGTCAACAGGAGCACCACCGACATGGTCTTTGTGCTAAGACAGCTTCAGGAGAAGTGCCGCGAGCAGAACAAAGGGCTGTACGTAACGTTTGTCGACCTAACAAAAGCGTTCGACACTGTGAGCAGGCAAGGCATGTGGCAGATCCTGGAGCGACTTGGCTGTCCCCCAAAGTTCCTCAGCATGATCGTCCAGGTACACGAGGACCAGCAAGGCCAGGTCATACTCAACAATGACCTCTCAGAACCATTCCCCATTCTCAACGGTGTGAAGCAGGCTGCTTGCTGGCACCGACCCTCTTCACCATCTTTTTTAGCATGATGTTGAAGCAGACCACAGTGGACCTCGACGATGACGATGCAGTGTACATCAGGTATCGTCTCGATGGCAGCCTGTTCAACCTCAGACGACTGCAGGCTCACACCAAAACCCTAGACCAACTGATTCGTGAGCTGCTCTTTGCTGATGACGCTGCCCTCGTTGTACACACAGACAGAGCCCTGTAGCGCATCACATCCTGCTTCGCAGACGTTGCCCAGCTCTTTGGACTCGAGATCAGTCTGTAAAAGACAGAGGTCCTCCATCAGCCGGCACCCAAGGAAGAGCATCGCCCTCCCCACATCACCATCGGCGAGTGTGAACTGAAGTCAGTGCACCAGTTTACCTACCTTGGCTGCATCATCACGTCAGACGCCAAGCTGGACAGCAGGCTGGCAAAAGCGAACAGCGCGTTCACACAGCTTAATCAACAGCTGAAAACAGGCACAAAGATCAGCGTGTACAGAGCTGTCGTCCTCACCACCCTGCTGTATGGTTCCGAGTCCTGGGCCCTCTACCGCAGCCAACTACGACTCCTCGAACGCTTCCATCAGCGCTGCCTGCGTACCATCCTCGGCATTCACTTGTGTGACTATGTCACCAACGTCGAGGTCATTGAACAGGCAGAAACTGTGAGCATCGAGGCTTTGTTGCTGGGCGGGGCAGGTCTCCAGGATGGAGGATCATCGCCTACTCAAGATCACCCTGTTCGGCGAACTCACCACAGGACACCGAGAAAGAGATACAAAGACTGTCTGAAGAAGTCACTTAGTGCCTGCCAAATCGACCACCGCCAATGGTCTTCGCTTGCTGCGGACCGCGACACCTAGCGCTCCACCACTCTCGCAGAGCTAGCCTTAAGGACAAGCGGCTCAGGAGAAAAACAGAGATGCCGCAACTCAGAACCCTGGACAGACCTTTCCCTGCAGCCACTGCGGTCAAACCTGCTTGTCCCGGATTGGCCTCCGCAGCCACGAGCATGCCTGCAGACATCGTGGGCAACCTCTATAGAATATTCGTTCGCGATGTCAAAGCCAAGAAAAAGACCCCTGACATACCACAGCAAGTTATGGATCGACCATGATAGTTCAAGGGTGATGCCAGAATAGACGCCAAGCTATTCTGGCATCACCTTTGAATTATCATGGTCGATCTGTGTCCTGCATTGCAATGCACTCTTCAGAGGACAACAGCAACATTTGGAGATTTCGGCCTTAGGGTATACTGATTTAAATACTATGTCAACGTCCCTTCCTTTGAATACGATCTTCGTGATTCGTGAAAACGTGTTACTATTTAGTGAAACGTGAAGAGCTGGTTAAATGAAATAATCAGAAATCCTTACCCTTACCCCCCTCTCTTCTCTCATGCGGCAGGCAATAATATTTCATGCATGGCCAGCCTCATGCGGCGCCAGAAGGAGTCCCTAGCATCAGCCTCGTCCGCCCACTCTATATAGGTCGTGGTTTTCATGACCGCAATCATAGATGGCGTCAGCTCTCGTGACGGGATGTCCTCCAACATGACAACGACCAGCACGTCTTGCGTGTCCATGGCGTGACTCAGACACAGCTGTAGCTCGTACTGGCACCACTTGCTTTGGGCGAACGAGCGGGAGAAGAGCATCATCAGCTTTTTGCTGGTATGTACGGCATCCATAATGTTCTCCACGATAGGATAGCCAGGGATGAAATCTCTCTGGTGAATACACAGCTTCAGCCCCATGTTCTCCTCCAGACTGGGCATCAGGTGGTCACGGACCCAGGGGAAATCCTCTTTGTCGTAGGACACAAACACGTCGTACTCAAATCGATCTTCCCCCAGACGCCGAAGTCTCTCCTCCGGACCTCGGAATACCTCGTGCAGGATAAGGCGGATATGCCAGCGGTAGCGGTAGAAAAACAACAACAGGCTCATCCCGATGAAGATGAGGGAGATTGTGGCAATGATGAACTTGCTTGTCTCCGGACTAAAGATACATGCTTGTTCCTGCATGAAGAACGACGTCACAGGTATGTTATAAAAGTTACCGCATGTGTAGTCGGACACGCTTGACTTGAACATTGAGGGATTGTTGACGAGCCATTTTTTGAAAAACAAAACGTCACAGGAACAGACAAACGGATTCAAACTGAGATCGATGGACTGAATCCTCTGACGTGTGGCGAACGAAAATACCGATTCCTGTACAACTGTTATCTTGTTGCAACACAGACCGATCTCAGCTAGTTGAGGCAACAACTCAAATGCAGCGTTGGGTAGAAAAGACAAGCTGTTACTGCTTAGATCAAGCACCTGCAGTGACACTAAACCCGTGAACATGCTGGCAGTGATATAACTAAGTCCAGTGGATCTCAGCGACAGACTAGTCAGGTGTATTAGGTGGCCGAACAACTGCTGAAAACGTTTCTCACTTATTCTTGTCAAATCATTGTTTGTCAGATTAAGTTTTTCTAAAATAGGACACCCCAGGAAAATATTAGCGTCGACTGTCATTTCGTGTGCAAAAGGAATGCGATTATCAGCAAGATTGAGTGATTTCAAATTTGGGTTCATGAATGAATCGGTATCAATTCCATAGATAAGTTGGGCTGATAAGTCCAATATCTCTAAATGTTTTAGAGTTTTGAAAGACATATCATCCTGTCTGGGACCCAAAAAATCAAGCATGTTTGCGCGTAAATTTAAGGATTTCAGGCGTGGCAAGCAAAGTGTATGTTCATTAGAAGAAGATATACCATTTGTTGCCAAGTCTAGCTCATATAAATCTGGAAAAAGTGATAAACCATTTTTACATGTTTCTGGAATACTAATTAATAAGTTGTTCCGGATGCGTAGAACCTCAAGTCCAATGAAAATGTGAACGGACTCGATGACACGTATTTTGTTGACAGAGAGGTCCACATGATGCAAGTTCCAAAGGTCAGCAAGAGCAAACAACACGTCAACATCCTGTAACTCATTGTGACTAAGATCCAGTTTGGCTAGCCTTGACCTGTTCCGATCCCAGTGCGCAAAGGCCTTCGGGCCGACCTCGGCCGCCGTGCGAGGGCCAACGGCGGCCGATATCGGTCCGATGGCCTTTTGCGCATTGCGATATAAACGTGAGGTGGTCAGCCAGGTCCCGACGGGTTTTAGCCTAGTACAGACTGTGCCTTGCCTCACGTGCAGCTCTTTCAGTGATGGGATGATGAGAGCAGTCCATAAATCGTCGCATGAGACCTTGTTGAAATCCAAATCAAGAAAAGTCAGATTTCTGAGTTGGTGGAGAGCCTGGTACATTACAATTACAGGGATGTCTTCGATGTCACTGAGATTCAGGTGCCTAAGTCCAGTGAAGGGAAGTAAGTAGGTTAGGTTAAGATTTTGATATCTGTTGCTGCCTACATCTAGTTCTTCTAGGTTAGGTATTGGCCCTTCTGTACCGACGTCAGGAAAGATAGTGCAGCTAGGAACTGAATGATCTGCACCGACGTTTGGAGAGTTAAGACAGTCAGATAGGTGGTGTACATGCAGCTCCTTTAATGTCGGGACAGTAAGTGCGGAAGCTAGATCATCACAGGAAAGACAACTATAGCCTATCGTCAAGTAGGTAAGGTTTGTCATTGCGGAAAGAGCCTGAAACATTACAATCTTACCGAACTCATGCAGAATTATCCCTCTGAGCCCGATAAAGGGAGAAAGAAATGTCAGATTGAGAAACGTGGCTTTAGTTAGAACCAGCTTCTGAAGTCTGGGCATGGGTTTTTCAAACCAAGCTTGCTCAATCCGGTCGCAGTTATATATATTCTGAATGGTCAGCGACTCTAACGTCGGTATACCCAGCACGGTGGGCAAGTCATTGCAAGTAATATGGTTCCTACTCAGGTCAAGATAGGTCAGTTTTGTTAAGCGCTGGAAAGTACCGGGACTGATGTCTCCAATTACATTATCACTTAGGTCAAGCCAGGTGACTGGGGTGATATTCCTGAAGATATCGTCGTTGACGTACGGTGGGTGTTGACCCAACAAGTTGTACCTAAATTCCAGTCTGGTAATATTGCTTGGCAGATGTGGGATGTAGTGAAGCTTTTTGCCACTGCAGTCAGCACTTACACTATAACACACACACTGCCCTTCTCCACAAGGGTATCGGGACTCCTCTTCTGCATTGTGACGAGTCTTGGTGACGTAAGTTTCGGCTTGTCGTTGTGCATTGTGGAAGTGTGGTTCATTTGCCGTGGAAAAACAAGTCACGATCCAAATACGGACGGTTAGACACAAAGAGACACGCAACAATACTTCCATGATGAGCGGTAACAATTTACAGAACCTTGTGAAGACAGTAAAATTGATACATGAAGTAAATAAGTATCAACTGACTGACTCATTCACTCACCGCCACAAAACACTGAAAGAATGTCTGATAAAAATCACAACAGAATGTACGATTTAACAATTGTAGTATCTAAAGTAATTGTTGTTTTTAACATCAACTCCATTAATTCAGAACAAGGAATATAACAAAATAAAATATTAATAAAAAAAAAATTCAATTTATCTCGGACAACATCAACGGAAACAGCCGTGAATGTAAGTAACCTCAACAAATACGGCAGCATTATATAATAAAAAAACCCATGTACACTGGTAATAACAATAAATGATAACAGTAACAGCAACAATGGCAACAGTGATAGCTGTCAGTGTCACACTAACAATTTTGCTGGCTATAGTACATTTCCTAATCCACAACGGAAAGTTTTGACCATTCGTCTAACTTACACAGTGGTATTGTCAGTCACAGCCGAAGCCTTTTACATGACTGCATAAATCGAGTCAGAGGTTCGCCAAATAAGGGCTGCACGCACATTGACAGGAACACACATCAACATTCACAGGAACAATGTGATGCACACACATCCACATTGACAGGCGCACAGACATCCACATTCACTATAACAATTCACATTCAAGATCAAGTGCAAGGTAAAAGAGTTCACGGCGCACCGAGGAACATGGACAAGGCAGTACGTACGATCCACGCATTTCTTAAAGTATCGCACTTTCAAGACACTACTTTGATGATAATACTTGGGTGATAACACTTTGGGTGTTTCTAAACTGTTAGTTTAATCCTAACTGTCGTTCTTCACGACCATTAACTCATTCGAGACGTGTTGCATCCGGATACATACCCGGATGCGGCAGTCTCGAATGTGTTAACTTAGTTAACAGACTGAACACATGGCAACTGAGGATGAAGGAGACTGCGAAATTGTGTAACATTTTTTTCCCCTCTTGACGTCAAAGTTTGCAAACTTCGTAGACGTGGGATTTTGAAAAAAACCGTTGGTGTACTTTTCATAGACGTCAGTTTGCGAAAATTTTTGTATATAGTCGGTTGGAGAAAACCCTTTAGTATATATTTACTAGATGTTAATTTGTAAGAACTACATGGAAAGTTACTTTGTAAGAACAGATTCAATATTTCCTGGACGTCACTTAGTGAGAACCCTTGCTTATAGTTCCCATGTGTCAGTTTGTGAATTTCTTGCTGTAACAACTCTTGGGAGTCCTTTCGAGAAGTCTCTTTGTGAGAACTGTGCTGCAGAAGTCGGTGTTGTGGAAACGTTGGCTTTGTAAACGTCCTTCCGTGAAAACCCCTGGGGAATGCGCACTTCGTAGATGTCACTGTGTCGGGACAGCTTAGGCGTAACAAGCACCCTGCATACACAAAATGTGTTAGATATTATATTCTTTACTGCTGTCTATTACTTACAGCGCCCTGCTACAGGCCATGAGTGTTAATGGTTTGCAGTGTCTCCTTATTACGGTTCCTGATCCTCGTGTCTTACAATCATGTTGCGTAATAACTAACTTTTGTTGAAGTATGAAGATTTCGATGTCACAAACGGATAGAAAGAACTTTCTGGTTTTCTTTTCTTTGTACGTAGGAAAGTTCCCAGTGCGCAAAAGGCCGCCAGGCCGATGTCGGCCCGATGGCCTTTGCGCACTGGGTTCCCCTGTTGCGGGCAGCGGGCAGGAGAAACCACTGTTGCGTTTGATTACTGACATGGATTGTGGAAACAGGACAGAAAAGTCTTAGCTGACGCTAGATACCATTGAATACCCGTTATATCGGCCAAGTTTAGCAGTCACAACCCGGCCTGGAGCAGGTCGCTTTAACCCCTTAACTCATTCTGCCCGGGACGCATATATTATAGGCGCCAATCTATTCTGCCACCCAACTTGAACTATCATGGTCGATCTGTCTCCTGAATTGTAATGCAGTCCTCAGAGGATAACTCTAAAATGTGGGCATTTCGTACCTCGGGCACAATGAGTTAACTGCCGCGGTAAGGCGATCGCTACTCAGCTGCAAATGACATCAACTCAATTCAATCCCCCCCCCCCCTCCCGCCAAACCATCCACCCAAGCAGGCACGGGGGCTTAGAAGGATGTGTCTCTTGTTAGTCCTATTTTCTTTATGTCTGTTTTGTCCAATTTACATCTGTGTTCTCAACATGAAGGTCGGTTAGTCTGCAGTCGTTTCAGATGTGCAATTCGTGATCACTGACAGCGAGGGGCCCCGCTGAATGACGTGTACAGGCGCCGATCCCTGAACACGAATCCGATACGAACCTGATCCAAATCCGAAGCGGGTCCGAAACAGAAAGGTTCGTGCAAGTCCTTTTTGTGTTTGTGTGTTTCCATTTGCCCGATGCGAAAACGATTTAAATTAGATCATTAGATCACCGCATCGGGTTCGGATCGTATTCATATCAGATTCGTGCGTATGGAACCGTAGCTTAAAAGGCGAATATTGCATTCTGACAACGCTGTATTACACGGTGAACGTCGTGCTCTAATTATAAATTGGACATGTGTGTATGTGTGCAGGTGTGTGTGTGTGTGTGTGTGTGCGCGCACGTGTGTGTGAACGTGTGTGTGTATGTGTGTGTGTGTATGTGTGTGTGTGCGTGTGCGCGTGTGTGTGTTTGCTAGCGGTATATTATGCACATTGTCCTTTTACCGGTATGTTGCGTGTATATGTGTGTGTGTGTGTGTGTGTGTGTGCGCGCGTGTGTGAATGTGTGGGTATGTGTGTATGTGTGTGTGTGTGCATGTGGGCGTGTGTGCGTGTGTGTGTGTGTGTGTGTGTGTGTGTGTGTGTGTGTGTGTGTGTGTTTGATAACGGCATATGCATATCGTCCGTTTACAGGTCTGTTGCTGGACTGATTCGTTGGTTAGTAAAATGGACGGGGGCGAATGTATCTACCATTTGTTATGTCGGTTGTTTATTTGATTGAGTACGTAACCGACCTTGTTGGTGGACAGCATATTTATGATTACAAAATACATTTCTTCACTCATTAATAAACATTTTGCGTGGATCAAAACACCACCACACAGCAACCGGACAGCACAAACATTTACCCCTTCACTGCCAAGAACAAATGAACACCACAACTCGGCAAAAGGGGTAGATCCTCATGAGCCCCTACAATTGCGTGGGCTCATGAGGATCTATGCCTCTTGTGAAACCACGTTGCATCCGTTGTTCATGGGGACGACTGGAGCTCTTTCGCCTTGAATTTCGCAGTACAATGTACGATCAGTGGCAGTAAAGGGGTTACCCCCAGCTAACAACGTTTGGTTGGGGAACCGGCGCATTTTGGTTTCATACTCACATAATGGTCCCGCTTTAAAAAAAAGAAAAGAAGTTACATTCACATATCTTCGATCGAACATTCGCGACCGCGGCCTGATGTCAAATAAAATCCATCCATCCATCCATCCATCCATCCATCCATCCATCTATCCATTAGTCCGTCCGTCCATTTGCCCAGCTTAATATTCTGTTTGATCCTACGCTTCACAAACACGCGCGCGCGCGCGCACACACACACCACTGATCACACCATCACACACAAGTACACGCACAATCACACACACATACACACACACACACACACACACACACACACACACACACAATCACACACAAGTACGCGCACAATTACAATCACGCATACATACATGTACACACACACAAACTATAAAAACATCTTTACCTGACTGTGGCTGTATGTGATCAGAACTTGCTGAGACAAAGCTGTGATCAAGCTTGAGTTTGGCCGCGGCACGAGGCTGTCATTAGGTACTGATTGAAATATACTTGTGTGCCTCAAATGTTTTGACAGGTCTCACACACGCACGAGTGGAAAACACTGTGTCAGGACGTGTCGGATATTGTTTCACTCCTTCACTGTCGAGAACAAGTGAGCACGGTTCAACTGCAAGAGACAAACTATTTGCATTTAACTCATTCAGTCCGACTGACGCATTTCCCAGATTTTGGAGTCGTCATCTAAGGACTATGCACCAGTTGCAGGAGATGGCTCGACCATGATAATTCAAGGGCAGTGCCAGATTAGCTTGGCGCCGACGGGCGCCAAGCTAATCTGGCACTATTCTTGAATTATCATGGTCGACCCATCTCCTGCTGTAGTGTGTCAGGGCTGAATGGGTTAAAGGGGCTCATGAGGATCCCTGCCTCTTGCTGACATCATTCTCACACACATGTTCCGCGGACGAAGGAGGCACCCTGGCGTTGAAGTATCAAAGAAGCACAACATGCAGCCACGGGCAGTGATCGGAGCAAAGTTTTCGACAATAACAAATCAAAGATGTTATATCAGAAATTTGCCGATAATTCTTATATACCGACGGGCAAAAGAAATGCGACGTTCCTGACATCATCGGAAACACCAAAGTGTTTCCGATGCAAAAAGAGCACATTTCTGTTGCTCGTCATCAATGTTTCACACAGCACACCGATTGCTGTGATTCAAACAAACTGCCCAGCCGCTGGATATCATCGTTGTCACTGATGTTCCTTGCCGTCCAGACCTCGTTTTATTTTGCGCTCAGTGTAACGTAATAAGTCTGTGACATTGGACCTTGTGGCTTCTGGGCCGTACGGACCAAATCATAGACCAGCACATAAATGGTGTAAAACTACAATTGACATCATGCTAAACGCAGCCGTCTTGATGCAAAGTTTCCAGTGCGCGGTAAAACGCCACCTGGCCCACGTTCGCCGCCCTTGGCCCGCGCACAGCAGTGCGCGGGCCAAGGGCGGCCGACGTGGGCCAGGTGGCGTTTTGCGCAATGGGTTAATTTTCTTCCGTGAGTGAGGCACATTCTGCTGACTATTATTACCGTGTCCAGTACGTTTAACTTACGACCGATGAAAACTGAACACCGCCCAACTGCAAGAGGCATGGATCCTCATGAGGCTAAGCATCTTCGGGGGCCGCTGATGAAGACGTATGCCTCTTACATTACAGCCATGTTCTTTGGACACCTGCCACTGAAGTTTACAATAATTTCAAAAGCACAATGTACGTCCACTGGTAGTGAAGGGGTTAATGGTCTCTAGTGCTTCGCGCAGTTCTGCAGTTCATGTGAGGGTTAGTCTAGCAGCTTACGCAATTTCTGCAGAGGTAAGTAGTTCGTCAAAAGAGTAACAATGGTTTGCAGGTACGAAACGAAAGTACTAATGCCATATAGTTTATGCATGGCAACAATATTTGTCCTTAGGATGGAGACATTTTTGTAGAAGTGTTTTTCGAAAGCTATTTTTCGATGTGAGGGAACCAGTCCTCGTACACGGCCCGGATAAGGTGCAAGACATTTTTTGTGCATAACATTGAAAATTTCAAGTATACAAGTTACAAGTGTATTCCATTGAGTAAATTAAAATCATGAGCAAGTAAACATGCATACATATATACGATAAAATAAGTTTAAAAGTATTATTTTTAATGCGGTAAGCATACTCGCGTCGCTAGTTTCAAAATGGCGGTCAGCGAGATGCCTTCGAAAGAAGTCAATCAGATGCGCACGGTTGATGCAGCTTTACTTTGCTCCTGAATTGAAACAGAGATTATTTTCGATTTGAACATTGAAGTACATCTTATCAACGTCAAATACGTTATTTTTCCTGGTCTTGAAAACAGCCTTTTCCATAGAACTCAGTCTTTTGTGGGAGGAAAGCATATCGAAAGTAAACTCCCTTTGTGCATGTTGTGCAATGTGTCTGCCGACTATCTTCAACATTCTGAAGACTTTTGTCCGGATACAACATGCATGTTGTTCGTCTGTTTTTCAGCCTAACGGCTCTAAGTGCAGGTCTGCTCTTTTTTTTTTTTATTAGTGGAGATGGGATTTTTAACTGGTCAAGCACACTCGTATCCGACTGGTCTTAAGCACAAGCCAGACAGAGTGAAATCCATCTCCGAACCGTTTCCATCTAAATCACCATGTTCAGCAAAACACCTAAATATAAAAAAAATAGTTTTTGCAACCCATTCAACCAATCCGCACTAAAGTACTCACAAAGACTCTTATGATCAAGCTTTATTGGGACTGCATGAGACACAATACAGATAGTAGCCCTCTCCATTATATTACATGTTTTATTTATTTATTTATTATTGATTCATTTATGTATTCAATTACATATTTATTTATTATTTATCTTTTAAATTATGGATGGAAGGAATTCCTTGATGCACATGATCACTATAGTGGTATGGTAGTGGCCACCAAGGAGAGGAAATTTGTTTTCAATATGCATACATCAGTGCATGTTCATAATCTATCCTTTACTTAACATGCATATTCATAGGTCCCAGGTATCTCCAACTTATTTTATTTATTAATTTATAATTTTTTTTGTTATTTGTTTGTTTGTTTGTTTGTTTGTGATGTATGTTTGCACATACACATCAGCATAAAATGATTGATTGTACATTGCTTAACGTCCCGACAGCAACAAGACTTTCTCAGGACGTGCCTGCACTGCTTGTAAACAAACCAAACTAAACAGAATATTGAATGTATGTCGCCAGCCGGTCTAATACACTAAATAAACCTAACCAGACCATTTAGCAACACACATCCAATATCTAGAGCTACACTCAGTGCAGACAGTAGGGAGAGTTTAAAAAAGGAAAATACAGGTGAATGGACCAAGGGGTAGACAGAAACACATGCCCCAGAATAGTGGGGAAAACCCACCCTGTGGGGCTGACCAGGGTGACCCTAGGAACTAAAAAGTAGTTAACCCCACCCAAGTCCCCCAGGGCAGACCCGGGTGGAGGACATCAGCATACAAGATGAGAACATACACATATATGGCAACATGTGATGTGAACATAACATGTACACATATATGGTAATAGGTGCATACCACCCGCTCCCCACTCCACATACAAAACCACAGAACACCCATTAAACGACATGCACATCTGTGCATGTTCATAATATATCCTTTACTTGGTATTTATATGTCCTAGTTATTTAAATTTATTATTTATTTCATTTGTTTGAAAAGTAGGTTTTGTACAAATGCTGATGTTCTCATACACATACATGGTAATACTGCCCACTCCCAACCCCACTCCACAACCAGAGAACACCCACCAAAAGACACTTACATCTGTGCATGTTCATAATCTATCCTTTACTTAGCATTCATATGTCCCAGGTATCTTGACTTACTTTATCGTTTTTATTTAACCGCCATTAGATGGCATTAGTCGCCTGCTCGACATTAAACCCAAATAACTATTTATTTAAATTATTTATTTATTTTGTTTCTTTGTAATGCAGGTTTTATACATACACATCAGCATACAAGAAAATATACACATATATAGATGGTAATAGGTGCCATACTGCCTGCTCCCAACCCCTACCTAGATACATACATAAAACCGAAGAACACCTACCAAAGGACATGCACATCTGTGTATGTTCATATTTTTAATCTATCCTTTACCTAGCATGCATATGTCCCAGGTACCTTAGACTTACTTTATCTTATTTATTAAAATTATTTATTTATTTATTTTGTTTGTTTGTAATGTAGGTTTTGTACATACACATCAGCATACAGCTCAAGAACATACACCATGGTGCCCCTGTGCATGTATCAACCAGTACTATTCTGTCAGATCTGTCACACCCAGCCAATCATCTCTTTGAGCTTCTGCCCTCTGGCCGGCGGTTCCGTGCTTTTAAAGCCTGAACCTCTCGATTCAGATGCAATCTTTTTTTTCCAGAAGCTGTCCTCAATACATCGCCATGCATGGCACAACGTGATTCCATGATTTGTGACATATGACTGATTTGTCTTTAATATTGTGTTTATCTATCTTTTAGTGCTGTATATTGTGATGTTTGTATTTTTGTTGCATATGTGTTGTACATATTATTATTATCATTATTTATGTCACTTGATTCCTTGTTTTATTTAATTATTTTACACCAGTGCTGCAAAGAAAAATTTTCATATAAAATCTTTTTTATCTGGACAATAAAGTTTTTGAATCTTGAATATAGGATGATCGCCAACTGAGTGTATGACATGATGAATGTCGTACAAGTGAGGATGTATTTTACTGTCGCCATGCCACACAAAAATCCTTGTAACGTTTTACTTGGTGAATACATGTCTTATGTCTTATACACGTACATGGTCATAGGTGCCATACCGCTCGCTCCCAACCCCAATCCAGTTACACACACAAAATCGCAGAACACCCACCAGAAGAATGTACATCTGTGCATGATCATAATCTATACTTTACTTAGCATTCATATGTCCCAGGTATCTTTGACGTGCTTTATATTATTTATTTAACTGCCGTGAGATGACCGTAGTTGCCCGCGCGGCGTTAAACCCAAATAACTATTTATTTAAATTATTCATTTATGTTTGTTTGTAATGTAGGTTTTGTACATACACATACACGTTAATAGGTGCCATACCGCCCCACTTTCAATCCCACCCCACATACACACAAAACCACAGAACACCAACAAAAGACATGCACAATTGTATACTGATGGGCATTAGTGGACTGTAAAACCTATATATAGAGACTTCAGGTTAAGAAAGTGGCTTGTATTGACTGCCTGTATTTTAGCTGCCCACCTACAAATTTCATGTGTGCAGTTATCCACACTGCACATGCAGCCATCAGTTCTGTGAAAAGTACTGTTGGCTTCATGCACAGGGGCACCAAAACTTAGAGATAAGGCCACATCTGATAACAATAACAGTACTAATAATAATATGCATACTCAACCACTAGTTCTGTAAACAGCACCGTTGTAAACAGTACCAGTGGCCAAATGCACACATACATCATAGATGATGCTACCACTGATCACTTCAAACAATAGGCTGCCCAGTTCACATTGATAAGTGATACCGTGAACTAGCCTGCACATGCAGTCATCAGTTCTGTAAATAGTACTGGTGGCCACATGCACAGCGGCACCAAACTTAAAGGTGAGGCCAAAAACTGCCACCTCAAACAAAACGCTACCTACACACATATCAATGATACAGTCAACCTCCATGTGAGTTAGGCGGAACAGGTTTAAAGTATGGGACTGTATATCTTACAGCGAAATGTCAAAACCAGTAAGAAGATAATGTAACAGCAACAAGTACATGTATTTTGTAAACCACTCAAAACATGAGAACTCATCGAGTCTAATGGTGTTATAAGTGGTCGAGTCTAATGGTGTTATAAGTGGGTGATGGAAACACTGAAAGAAATAGTACGTGTACACTATAAAGTATGTGCCTCCTACCCCCCCCCCCCACCCTTAACTAGCTGTTCATCATAAAACATATTATCTCATTCATTTGATCACTTGACTGATTTATTAAATCATCTCTGTGTCACCTTTCTCCGTTTTCTTTCTCGTTTTAATCCCAATATATATGTCAGTGCTAATGTCAGCTGCTAAGAATCCTTGCAGCGAACTGCAAATGTCTATATGCAGACAAACTGCAAATAACACAGCAGCAAAATAAGTTCCTCTTTTTTTGCAGTAGGCTACTGCTAGCAAGATAGGGTTCAATTTTAAACAAAGCATTGCATGAACTTCCAAGCGTGTTCACATTGTGCTGTGTATCTTTTTCAGTGTGAAGTGTACTGTACCATCAGTGATCACTGAGACTGCATAATTGGCACTGGCAGTGATCGCACATCACAACATAGCTTGTCAGTGCAACTGATTGAAAAAAATGTTACTGCATAAAATAATTAATCAAGTTCTGAAACCTTGCTCAGCCATGGCAGTTAAAACCAAGTGGTGTGGCACTCTTTTTATTTTACAGAATGCAGCATGTTGCACTCCGGACATAGGTTTTGAAGATAGCGTTTGTGTTGTGGGTTGCGTTTTGTTTTGGTGCTGTGTTGTCGAAATGAAACGGGCAAAGCGATGGTAACGTGAATGGAAATAAACGTGACAAACCTTTATCAAGCCGTAAAAATGCACACAGCAACTTTCCACGTTTGCTTTTTGTTGTTGTTGGAAACAAACAAACTTATGTAGAACAAATCAAAAAGAACCCGTCGGCACACAGAAATTCACGTCCGCGGAGGTTGTGGCATCACGTGATGTTTTGATCACGTGATTTGGGATACCTTATTGTTGAGTAACGATATTTGAGTTCAAAGCAAGCTTTTTCGTAATTGTTTCTTCTCGTAATATATCTAAGTGTGAAAATATTACTTAAAAAAAGAAAAGAAATCCTTTTAAGTGACATATAGTGCATTTTTCTTTTTTTTTCTTGGCTTGACTTCGCGAACGAAGATTCTATAGGGCTTGCCCACGTCTGCAGGCATTTTCGTGGCTGCGGAGGCCAATCCGGGACAGGCAGGTTCGACCGCAGTGGCTGCAGGGGAAGGTCTGGTCAGGGTTCTGAGTTACGGCAACTCGGTTTTTTCTCCTGAGCCGTTTGTCCTTAAGGTTAGCTCTGCGAGAGTCCTCAAAGGAGACGGCTGCCTTGTAGATGGTGGAGCGCCAGGTGTCACGGTCCGCAGCAAGCGAAGACCACTGGCTGTGGTCGATTTGGCAGGCACTAAGTGACTTCTTGAGACCGTCTTTGTATCTCTTCTTTGGTGCCCCTCTGTCACGGTGTCCAGTAGCAAGCTCGCCGAACAGAGTGATCTTGGGTAGGCGATGATCCTCCATCCTGGAGACGTGCCCCGCCCAGCGAAGCTGTGTCCGCAGCAACAAAGCCTCGATGCTCATAGTTTCTGCCTGTTCAAGGACCTCGACGTTGGTGACATAGTCACTCCAGTGAATGCCCAGGATGGTACGCAGGCAGCGCTGGTGAAAGCGTTCGAGGAGTCGTAGTTGGTTGCGGTAGAGGGCCCAGGACTCGGAACCGTACAGCAGGGTGGTGAGGACGACAGCTCTGTACACACTGATCTTGGTGCCCGTTTTCAGCTGTTGATTGTGCCACACCCGCTTGAAAAGTCGCCCAAAAGCGCTGTTCGCTTTTGCCAGCCTGCTGTCAAGCTCCTTGTCCAGCTTGGCGTCCGACGTGATGATGCAGCCAAGGTAGGTAAACTGGTGTACTGACTTCAGTTCAGACTCGCCGATGGTGATGTGGGGAGGGCGATGCTCTACCTTGGGTGCCGGCTGATGTAGTACCTCTGTCTTTTTCAGACTGACCTCGAGTCCAAAGAGCTGGGCAGCATCTGCAAAGCAGGATGTGATGCGCTGCAAGGCTCTCTCTGTGTGTGCAACAAGGGCAGCGTCATCAGCAAAGAGCAGCTCACGAATCAGTTGGTCTAGGGTTTTGGTGTGGGCCTGCAGTCGTCTGAGGTTGAACAGGCTGCCATCGAGACGATACCTGATGTACACTGCATCGTCATCGTCGAGGTCTACTGTGGCCTGCTTCAACATCATGCTAAAGAAGATGGTGAAGAGGGTTGGTGCCAGCACGCAGCCCTGTTTCACGCCGTTGATAATGGGGAATGGTTCTGAGAGGTTACTGTTGAGTCTAACCTGGCCTTGCTGGTCCTCGTGGAGCTGGACGATCATGCTTAGGAACTTTAGGGGACAGCCAAGTCGCTCCAGGATCTGCCACATGCCTTGCCTGCTCACAGTGTCGAATGCTTTTGTTAGGTCGACAAACGTTACGTACAGCCCTTTGTTCTGCTCGCGGCACTTCTCTTGAAGCTGTCTCAGCACAAAGACCATGTCGGTGGTACTCCTGTTGGCTCTGAAGCCACACTGGCCCTCTGGGAGGTGGTCTTCAGCGATGGCAGGTACCAGCCGATTCAGGAGCAGCCTTGCGAGAATTTTCCCGGCAATGGACAGCAGGGTAATTCCACGATAATTAGAGCATTCAGATTTCTCTCCTTTGTTCTTGTATAGGGTGATGATGACTGCATCACGGAGATCCTTTGGTAGTGTTCCTTTCTCCCAGCAGCAGAGAAAGAGGTCATGGAGCTTGTTGTGCAGTGCTGGGCCTCCATGTTTCCAGATCTCTGGCGGGATTCCGTCAATGCCTGCTGCTTTGCCACTCTTGAGCTGGTGGATGGCTGTGTGGGTCTCTTCGGCGGTGGGCGGTTCGTCCAATTCAACCTTTAGTGGGAGCTGTGGGATTTGGAGGATGACTGTTTCTTGAACAGTGCGCTCAGCGCCGAAGAGGTCCTGAAAGTATTCTGACCAGCGGTTCAAGATGGAGGTATTATCTGTGAGGAGTGCCTGTCCATCGGCGCTTCGCATGGGACTTTGTACCAGGTGCCTAGGGCCATACACTGCTTTCAGTGCTTCATAGAAGCCCCTGTAGTCACCGTTGTCAGCGCAAAGCTGGGTCCTCTGTGCCAGTCTCGACCACCACTCGTTCTGGAGCTCTCTAAGCTTGAGCTGGAGACTGCTGCAGATGAGGCGAAAGGCAGATTTCTTCACAGGGCAGGAAGGCTGGGCTAGGTGGGCCTGGTGGGCGGCTCTTTTGTTTGCTAGAAGTTCCTGGATCTCCACGTCGTTTTCGTCAAACCAGTCTTTGTTCCTCTTTCTAACAAAGCCCAAGACTTCCACAGAAGATTTTACAATAGCAGTTTTCAGTTGCTCCCAGAGTGTTTCAGGGGAGGAGTCTGCTGGATCAACTGTGTCTTTGAGCATGCGCTGTAAATCTGTCTGAAGGGCAGCTTTCTTGTCATCACGCTGAAGGCTGGCGACATCAAGCTTTTTCTTGAGGGGGCCTCTTTTCTTGGGTTTCAGCTTGAGGTGGAGCCTGAGTTTGCAGCGGACAAGGCGGTGGTCAGTGTGGCACTCTGCACTGGGCATCACTCTGGTGAGGAGGACGTCACTGCGGTCCCTCTGACGCACAAGGACATAGTCGATAAGGTGCCAGTGCTTGGAGCGAGGGTGCATCCAGGTGGTCTTTCGACTGTCCTTTTGCTGGAAAGTAGTGTTGGTGATGACAAGTTGCTGTTCTGCACAGAACTCCAACAGCAGGCGGCCATTGTCATTGCAGTTCCCAACGCCATGCTTGCCGAGGACTCCTTTCCAGGCTTCAGAGTCTTGGCCTACTCTGGCGTTGAAGTCGCCAAGGATGATGACTTTGTCGTCTGCGGGGGTGCTCTGCAGGAGGCTGCGCAGGTCAGAGTAGAACTTGTCTTTTTCTGCAGGCTCTGCCAGGAGGGTTGGGGAGTACACACTGAGAAGGGTGACGTATTGCTGGTGTCTCAGTGGGAGGCGCATGGACATGATGCGGTCGGAGTGACCCATTGGTAGGTTTTCCAACTTAGTCGCAATGGGGGTCTTGACCATGAAGCCCACGCCTGAGAGCCGTCTTTCTGATGCAGGCCTGCCTGACCAGTAGAGGGTGTAGCCAGCGCCAAGTTCTTGGAGGCTGCCTTCCTCCGGGAGGCGTACTTCGCTGAGCGCGGCGATGTCGATGTTTAACCTCCGCAATTCATGGGCAATAAGGGCGGAGCGACGTTCAGGGCGTCCGCTGTCTGCTGTGTCGAGCATGGTTCGGATGTTCCAGCATGCTACGTTGAGTCCGGTCGTGGTCGTCATGAAAGTGGATCCATTGTTTTTTCTTGTTTTCTGACCGCAGGAGAAGATGCCCGTTGACCGCGGCTAGCCAACTGGGGTTACGAGGGGATGAGCTTTGGTTAGGCCACCTTTTCTAGGCCCCTCTCCGTGTGGAGCAAGCAGTGCTGTCCCTAGAGAAGGCTGCTTGGTCGTTCAGGGTGTGCCGAGTGACGTTGTCATCCCCAGGTCAACATCAGGCGACCAATATCCTGAACCGCCTGCATGCAGGTTTGAGACTGCGGCTTCCAGTGACATCTTTCACCTGCCGTTTCGCCCCTTGCCCATCGCTACAGGACTTGGAAAGGTCATTGTCATGGTCCGTGGGCGTTTCCTAAAGCCTGCGCGGTGGAGCTTTTTGGTGGAGTGCAGTGTGCGCAGTACTGGCCCCACCCTTTAAACCCTTGGTTCGTCTGCCATGGCCTAGCACGCTAGGACGGTGGCATCGAGGTCCTCGGGTCGTAGGTTTTATATCAGACTGTCCTTGTCCTAGTCTCTGGCTCAAAAACCTTCCCCGGAGACACGGGGGCTTTGATGTCAGGGTTTTCCTCCCTTAGCCTTTCCGCAGCCAAGCGGCCAGTCCTGCAAGGCAGCAGGGGACTCGTGGAGGGCGGGGTCGTCTATGTCCCGTGCAGATGTGAACATCTGCCCACTGCCCACATAGTGCATACTACCACTGAATACAGGAACAATGAGACCCGTGTAAACTACTGATCCCCTGTGAACATGGCTGCGACGGTCCTGGATTCGTCTGCAGCCATACTGGAAACAAAATGTGCTACAGAAAAATGTCTCCATCCTCCGGCGGTTTAAAACGAGTGCGCACTGCTTTTATTCATACTAGACTTCATTTTGATATACCCAAACCTTTGTTACTCTCTAGAAAATCACCATCTCGTAAACGGCTGATCGTCTATGAAGGGCAGCTGCTAGACTAGGACGGTTGTGGAAAATAGAGATTGGAGTTAGTGAAAAAAACAATTCTCTGGAGTTATTCTCTGGAGTTAGTGCGCTTTTGATATTGCGTTATTTAGACACTACACGAAAAGGCGGCAGATCGGAAGTGCAGACTACACAGCCGAGACCTCAACACAGTTAACACACAATCTGTGCGGCTGTAAATTACATTCTAAACTTGAACTTTTTCAGTTGCTTTCTACACGATGTATTAATATTTCACTCTTTTACAAAAAAAAAAAAGTGTACGGTCCTCCTAGCTTCTTCACACTGGCATTGACAAGACAAGTGGTTAATGCTCACAAACCAGATAGGTGAGGCTAGCGCTGGCAGAATTGTACAACAAACCAAGGGGAATTACTCAGCGCTGGACAACAGTTAGATCCCCTGCCCCCGCCTATCAGGCACCCAATCGCCAGCCCACAGAGAAATACGCAGGTATAGAATAAGACGATCATTTGCATCTTCGAAAAGATGCATCAGGTCTCTTATATAACCCATGTCTTTCTCCGGAACTTAGGAAGTAGGCAGGGGAAACATACATACACAAACACGAAGGTGCATTACTATATGTGGTCGGGTAAATACCCTGTATTCCCACAGCAGATGCACAGAACATTACACAACAATGTAACGATACAAATTTGCCTCGAGTTATACTGAGATACTCACAAACCAGATAGGTGAGGCTAGCGCTGGCAGAATTGTACAACAAACCAAGGGGAATTACTCAGCGCTGGACAACAGTTAGATCCCCTGCCCCCGCCTATCAGGCACCCAATCGCAGCCGCATTTGGGTGCCTGATAGGCGGGGCAGGGGATCTAACTGTTGTCCAGCGCTGAGTAATTCCCCTTGGTTTGTTGTACAATTCTGCCAGCGCTAGCCTCACCTATCTGGTTTGTGAGTATCTCAGTATAACTCGAGGCAAATTTGTATCGTTACATTGTTGTGTAATGTTCTGTGCATCTACTGTGGGAATACAGGGTATTTACCCGACCACATATAGTAATGCACCTTCGTGTTTGTGTATGTATGTTTCCCCTGCCTACTTCCTAAGTTCCGGAGAAAGACATGGGTTATATAAGAGACCTGATGCATCTTTTCGAAGATGCAAATGATCGTCTTATTCTATACCTGCGTATTTCTCTGTGGGCTGGCGATTGGGTGCCTGATAGGCGGGGGCAGGGAAATCTAACTGTTGTCCAGCGCTGAGTAATTCCCCTTGGTTTGTTGTACAAGTGGTTAATGGTATACTTGTTTGTGTGCCTATTTTGAAAAAAAGTTTCTTAAAAGTTCGAAATATTTTTAAACTTCATTGTAACTGTCCTTTCTAAGCGTGTTTTTTCTCTGTTGTTTTCTTCTCTAGTGATGGAGGGATCAGTTAAAACGTTGTGCTGTGAAAGATGTAGTCTCAGTACGTGAATGTTCTGTGTTTACGTACAGTGTGTGAGTGAATGCGCGTGATTCACGTGAGCGTGCTTGTTGGGTTTAGTTCGCGTCTACATTCTGCGCATTGAGTTATATTATAAATATGACAAATGCGCTATATAAATACCATGTAATAATAATAATAATCATTGTTGTATGCACTTGCAAAACTGATGCAAGTCATGAGATGCGTGCCGCGGAAAGACAGCGTGTCCAAGGGTTATCTAATGTATTTCCCAGTCAGCAATCGTCCTCGGACAACGACGGCCACAGTGTGCCCGCGCTGTTGAACGTACATTTGGCGGGAAACGCCGTGTGTGTCACTGTGTGTGTGTGTGTGTGTGTGTGTGTGTGTGTGTGTGTGTGTGTGTGTGTGTGTGTGTATGTGTGTAGACACGAGTTTCTCGTGTGTTTGTGTACGTACAGGTCTGAAACTTTAGGAAATGCTTCGTTCAAGATTTATTTCGGAGTACTTTTCGTCATTTTTTAATTGGATTAATCATTAAAGAGAAAAATTGCCGTTTATAGAAAGTTGCTTGACCCGCAGATTTGCATGATTTGCAAAAAACACACATTTTTCTTTGGTTGTACATTCAAAAGTGAAGTTATTCCTCGTAATAAATACACACTGGATTTCTCGCTTTTGCAACAGCATGCATGAGCTATTTTGCCGGCTAGTCTATGTGTTATGTCCCCAAAGGCGCAGTTAGCCAAACAAAATAAAAACAAGAAAGGCAAGGCCCTTATGGCTCACAATCGATCTACACATTTATGACCTTTGTGACAATAAGTAAGCTTCTGCTCCAACAAAATCCATGTTTTCTCAAACTTTTCTCAAAAGTATTTTTCACACATCCGTCAACACCACCTCCCTCCCCTCGTGACCCTTTACCTTTGCAATGAGTAGACTAAATTAGTATGCATAGGAAGGTCTTATCATCAGCTACCTTTGTGCCAAAAGAAAAATATACAGTCCAAGTGTCCACCTAGCTTCTTCACACTGGCATTGACAAGATAAGACGCAAATTGTATACTTGTTTGTGTGCCTATTTGGAAAAAGTAACCCCCCCCAAAAAAAAAAAAAAAAAAAAATTGGAATAAATTTAAACTCGATATATTAATAAATTTTGTTGTAACTGTTCTTTTTAAGCGTGTTTCTTTCTCTGTTGTTTTCTTCTCTAGTGATGGAGGGATCAGTTAAAACGTTGCGCTGTGAAGGATGTAGTCTCATCATTGTTTTATGCACCTGAAAAATGAATAGTCATTAGATGCTTGCCGCGAGACGACAGTGTGTCCAGACTGAGTTATCTAATGTATTTCCCAGTGAGCAAAGATCCTCGGACAACGACGGCCACAGTGGGCCCGCACTCGGATGTGCTCGGGCCCACTGCGGCCGTCGTGGGCCCCAAGACGTTTTGTTACTAAGGTTGTTTGCCATGGGGTAGGGCTTTGTCGCCGTAGTGACGTCCCCAATTAATGATTAATCAGTAAGGTGAATCTTCATTTGAAGTGCAGAGCGGAACCCAGGCTGTGGCGAATTATCGTTGTTGAATGTGAAAATCAGATATCAAGCTATCAGACATCCGATATCATGCGTCACATGAAAAACAACGAATTACTTCCCTTTGGTTTGTACACATGATTTACAAAAAACGAACTTGTCTTTGGTTGTTTACGCCAAAGTGAAGTGCAGAGCGGAACCGAGGCTGTCGTGTGTTTATCGGTGTCGGATGTGAAACTCAAATATCAAGCTATCAGATATCTAATACGTGAATTGCAACGAATTACTTCCCTTTGGTCTGCACATATGATTTGCAAAAATGTACTTTTCTTTGGTTGTACACTCCAAAGTAAAGTTATTTCTTGCAATGAATACACACTGGATTTCTCGCTTTTGCAACAGCATGCATGGACTATTGTGCCGACCAGTCTATGAGGTATCCCTCAAAGGCGCAGTTAGTCAAACAAAATAGAAAAAGAAGAAATGCGCTTCAGAATAGAAATAAAACTAATATTACTCTTATCATTTCTCATATTCTCATAGACAGATCCACATGACATTTTCTTACTTCGATGATTTTCAGCTATTTAACAGAACTACTGTTCCACATTACATCACTAGCTGTCATCAGTTTCTGGTATATGACCCTGAAAAAAGACTGTCGATGAACTTGGTTTAGACATCTTTATTTCTTTGAATGACTGCAGTTTACAAAAAACACAAGTTCAGACATAAAAAGAGCAACTTAACGCCTTCGAGACGTGCCGCCCACGGATACGCGGCGAATCGCCGCGTATCCGTAGGAGGAACGTCTCAATTGATGACAAAGTAGGTACACACATGAATGCGGGTGTCGTCATAAACAATTGTAAATAGTTGGGAAGCAAATGCACGATGGCCTCCTCCGATTGATGAACAAATACATTGTCAGTGAAATAAAAATTCAAGCGAACTATTTGTACAGGTATTTTCATTGATAACAATCAAAACCTAATGACATTTTTTTTCTTCTCTCGAAATAACGAATTAAAAAAGAAATCTCTCTCTCTCTCTCTCTCTCTCTCTCTCTCTCTCTCTCTCTCTCTCTCTCTCTCTCTCTCTCTCTAACCCTCTCTTCGCCACCGAGGATACACTGTCAAACCTACCTTTTCACATCTCCGCTTCAAATGTGTAGTTATTCTATTCATCTGGAACTAAAGTCCTGAAGTGGAGCGTGGGTAGGTGTGCAACAGTCACGGATTCTTTTATATGTGATAAATAATCCTGAAAGGTGGTTCAGGATCAGGATCAGGAATTTATTTAACGTCTTTTCACACATTTGTGATATTAGACAAAAAAAAAAAAAAAAAAAAAAAAAAAAAAAAAAAAAAAAACCCAACAAACAAACAAACACACAACTTGTGAATATCAAAGAATAGCAATAATTAACATCCAACCACACACACAAATTACATATTATAATAGTTTACCCACCAGACTATGAAATATTATATTAACTAGTGGAATGGCAATATTTCTATGTAAGATGTCATACAAATTTTCTGCTAAGTGACCAACTGTTATGTTATTTTTTTTCAACAGATTCATTGTAATAGGACACTCACAGATTATATGTTTAACAGAGATGGGGCTTAAGCACTCGCATTTGATGTCTTTTGCGAATTTTGTTTTCCAAGAATTTAGTCTTAACCTGTATATCAATGAAGCTGTTTTTCTTGAACAAGGTGGAACATGATAAGTATATTTCATATCAACTTTGTGAAAAAAGCTGTTTAGCACAGAGTATATTTCATGTAGAGATAATTGCATATTATGACAAACTGCTAAATTTTCTCTATTTATAGCTCCCTTTTTTGCTTGTCTGTCACAAATTTCATTCCAATAAATTCCGCAGTGTGAGGGTATCCAAAGAAAATCGATCCCTATTCCTCTGGACATAATACAGTTCATAATATGTTTTATTTCATATACTAAATCTTTTCTAGTGTTACAATCCCAGCTTTTTAGACTATATAGGACAGATTTAGAATCGACACAAATAAAAATGTTAAATATATCATAAGGTAGAAGTTGAATAAAATTTAGAGCCATGAGAATCGCATACAGTTCAGACGTAAATATAGAAAATCCTCTACCGAGATAAAAAGATTTCATCACTTTGAGGTCTGGAATAACAAAGCCTGCACCACAGTCTGAAGAATCTAAGACAGATCCATCTGTGAAAATTTTTAAACGATTAAAATATGTTGTCTGTAATTTTTCTTTCACTAAATTTGCTAAAACGTTCACATCCTCATCTTTTTTTAAATCTGTGTAATCTATATCGAAAGTAGCATTAATATGTTCCCACGGAGGTATAGTAGGGGTTACTGGAAAGACGGGAATAGACTTGATATCTATATTGCAGTTTTCAATAGCATCTTTGACATAATTACGTATAGGTAAAAGATACGGGATTGTTTGCGCTCTCTTCGGGAAATCCAAATCTGCGTCTAAAAATATGTCTGCTCGCACTGAATTTTTGACGGACAGGCTTCGGACAAGGTATTTTGCAGTTGCTAATTTACGTTGGTCAGATAAAGACAGAATACCTCCTTCTTTATAGGTTTTTACAGTATTAGTATGAACTGGCACTCCAAGGGCTAATTTAACTGCTTTACTGTCAATGCTTTGCAGCTTCTGTAGAAGTGTAGCTGGGGCAGTAAAGTAGACTTCCTGACCATAAATAAGTGTTGATCGAACTAAAGATGTACCAAGGTGTAAAACAGTTTTAATGTCCTGACTCCATGGTTGTGAGTTTATAATTTTTAACAAGTTAAGTCTTTTTCTTGCCTTATTTAATATGGCGTCAATATGACTTCTCCAAGCTAATTTTGATGTAAAACGTACACCTAAAAACTTTACACAATGTTGGTAGTTTAAAGGCGTTCCGTCTAGGGACAATTTAGGTAACGTTTTAGCACTTTCCCCATTATTGAAAAGCATTAGACATGTTTTTTCCCCAGATAGTTCTAGACCATTTTCTTTCATATAGTTTGATAATTTGTCCAATTCAATCTGATAAATTTTTTGAACGTAATTTACGATTCTTTTTGGGGTACGTTTTCTAAGATTAGTGTTTATCCATACAGCAATATCATCTGCATATTGTACCACAGTTGTGTCCTGTGAGAGAGATTTTGGGAGGTCATAAATTAACACAGTGAATAAAAAGGGTGAAATGATTGATCCCTGCGGAATACCCATATCTATTTTCTTAAAGGTTGAATAACTTTTACCAACTTTGGTACAGACAAATCTTTCAGACAAAAAGCTTTTAATGTACTCATACATAAACCCGGTTATGCCAATCTGTTTTATTTTGTATAATAATCTAGCATGCCAAACACTATCATAAGCCTTTTTTACGTCAAAAAAGGTTGCTAATATACTTTTTCTTCTAGAAAATTGTTTTTTAATGTTATTTGTGAGTTTAACTAAATGGTCTGTCGTACATCTACCTTTCCGAAAACCAGCTTGATGAACTGGAATGATATCCTGTTTTTCACCGTAATGAAATAGCCGATTTAAAATAATCTTTTCCATTACTTTGCAAGCTTGAAAAGTTAGTGCAATAGGTCTATAACTACTAATCAATGTACGTGTTTTACCCGACTTGAGTACTGGAACTACTACTGACTGCTTCCAGATAGTAGGAAAAGATCCATTAAACCAACATTTTTGGTAAAATTTATGTAGTAGTTTTTTCCACGACTCAGGTAAATGATAAAGTAGTTTGTAAGAAATTCCATCTATACCCACTGCACTAGAGGTATTTGCAAACGACTGTAAAACATCTAGGAATTCATTATAGTGAATTGGAGCATTGATATACTGAGAATGATTAGAAACTGGATCTTGATAATCTGCTTTGACTTCTTCTTGTTTTCTGAGGTTTATGTTTGGTAAACTAAGACTTGATGTGAGACTACTTTCTGCAAACATATTAACAAAGGCCTCCGCTTTATCTACTGCACTAGGAAATGTGTTGCCTTCTACTTCGATTGGATACACTTGTAATTTATATCCATTTTGTAATTCTGATATTTTTTCCAAACCTTATATGTATCTTTTGATTCAGACACCTCATTTTTACAGAACTCAGCCCAGTGAATCTTTTTGGCTCTCGCCACAATTCTGTTACAGTGTATTTTAGTTTTCTTCATTTCCCTAAAGTTCTCTTCAGATTTGTTTCGTATCCATTTTTTAAAGTGTTCCTTCTTAATATTTACTGCTAGTTCACATTCCTTATTCCACCAAACATTACCTGAATATTTACCTTTTGTTTTTCCTTTGCATTTTGGTATGGACTTCTCCGCAGCAGAAAGAACAGCTTTTGTAATATTTCCGTAAAATGTATCTATACTTTCATGTTCTATACTTGCAATGTTATGGGACAGCAAGATTGTCTCATACAGTTCCCAATTAGCATTGGCATACTGAAACTTTGGAATTCTGTCCTCAATATTGCAATATTCATCGTTATCTTTAACGTTTAATTGTATAATGATTGGAAGATGATAACTTCCCAAACAATCTTCGTCAGTGATCCAAGTGCAATTTGTTGCCAGGGTTGGGCTTACTAGTGAAATATCAAGATCTGGGATTCTAGTGATTCTACCATCATTTAAAATGATTAACTTAGAGTCTGAAATATTTTCTACTAGACGATTGCTTGTAACTATCGTACATCCAGACTCCCAGAACGGTGCATGAGCATTGAAGTCTCCTAGGACCATCCATTGACAGGAAGTTGTCTGCTGAGAATCAATATCTTTTAGCCAGTCAGTGTTGTCATCTTTTGGCCCTCTAGGCATACAGGGCCGGACCTGGGAAAAGTCGATGGGGGGGTTACAGATTCAGTATAAAGCGAAGGCGCGAAGCGCCGAGCCTTCTAGGGGGGGTCCGGGGGCATGCCCCCCCGGAATTTTTTTTTTTCAAGGATGCAAAATGGTGCAATCTGGTGCAATCTGAGCCTTGAAAAAGCCATTTGTGATGGTCTGGGGACTTTGAGCTTTTTGAACAATCGAACTGACAAACTCTGGGGTACAAAAATTATCACCTGCCCCTCCCTTAAAAAAAACACCCACACACACACACACACACACACACACACACACACACACACACACACACACACACACACACACACACACACAAATATTTATTTATCAACAGAGATGTTTTGTATACTATTATTATTCACTACTTTTCGTTGATCGTTAACGGTATAAAGCTTTACCTTGTAGTTTATGAACATCAGGGCCCTGCTTTCACTTCAGTTCAGTCTTGCTGCACTAGGTTCCTCGGCATTAGTACCATTTGTGAATTGTATCTTCTGGCAAAACAGTTCACTGCCTCTTTGAAGTCAATATCAACATCCCTGTGCACTTTCAGTAAAGCAAGTGCATTGAGTCTCTGTTGCCCCATTGTAGAGCGCAGGTAGTTTTTCAGGTTGCGCAACTGACTGTTTGAACGCTCACACTCGGCAGTAGTGACAGGCAGGGTGCAAAGGTTCTTTAGCATGATGAACAGGTTGGGATAAAAATCCCTGTCACAGTGTTTCAGTGCTTCTGATGCCGTGGATGGGATGATAGCTGTCGCATTCTCAGCAGCACTTCGCCATTTGCAAACCCACCTTTGGTATTCTGCATCAAGGGTAGCGTTGTCTGGTAGGTCAGACTCCCACAACATTGCCAGTGTCTTCACCCCTTCTGGAACCTGCATGAAACCATCCTGGTTGTCTATTAAAGTGCTTGGCACCAGACAGAGACCATCAACTGCTAGGTCAGCATTTTTGAACCTCGAGTCCAATTCGGTTGACAGGTGTTCCAAGAAAGGAATGGCAATGCTAATCTTGAAATATTCTTCTGGAGTGGCCGCAGGGTGGTTGTCACGGAGAGTCTGGCGGGATGCTTGACGAGGAACAACAACATCAGTTGTCAAAGCATTTGCCATTTTGCTGACTTCACCAAACCAGGCAACGAACGCTGTGTCGACATCTCTTCTAATAGAAGACATGCAGTTACTGACCTCTTTGATTTCCCTGTAGGCATCGACAACATCTTTTGTTCTTTTCTGGAGCTTCACTGTCAAGGGTTTTAAGTAACGCAAACAATTGCGGACGACAACGAATGCAACGAGGAAAACACTGCTGCTCAAGGTGTGGAGAAAGCCAGTTGCCTTGGTCAATGTCTCACTGTCCCAATTGTCACTGTCTTCACACATTTGTCCCAAACAGTCGTGAACAACCAGGAAGAGAGATGTGTAAACCTCCAGTGCTTCATGCTTTTCTACCCATCTTGTTCTGCACAGATCAATAAGCTTTGTCTTTGTCGTGTCAGGCTGAGATGCTTCGATGGTATCTTCAAGTTTTCGTTGTCTCTTTGGAGAGTTTGAGAAAAACAGTGGCAGCTCCCTCAGTGCTCCCATCATGTTCTTCACTGCAGGCAAGCCGCATGCTTTTACAATGCAGAGACTCAAGCTATGGGAAGCACAGTGAAAGTACAGTGCTTTGTTGTTCCTTGCTTGAAAACGTGCCTGCACTCCTTTAAACTTTCCTGCCATGTTTGCGGCCCCGTCATAACCTTGTCCTCTAACATTGTTGAAATCAAGCCCCCACAAGCCCAGACACTCAACAATCTTGTTGTAAAGTGTTTCACCTGTGGTATCTCTGCACTGGACAAAGGCCAGGAACTCTTCACGAACTTTCAGACTTCCATCGACGAATCTCAATATAATTGAAAGTTGTTCCCAGTTTGAGCTGTCTGTGACTTCGTCAGCAAGCACGGTAAACTGTTTTGCTGCAATAATTTCTGCAAGAATCTTGTTGCGGATCTGATCACCAAGAACCTCTATCAGTCTGTTTTGTGTACTTTTTGAAATGTATGTGGCCTTCTTATCGCATGTATCTAGATGTTTCCGGAGAGTTTCATCTCCTGCATTGATGCACAGATTCAAAAGGGCATTGAAATTGCTTCTGTTCTCACTCTGAAGAATGCCATCATCACAGTTGCCCCTCAGAGCTAACCCCTGTCTTCCACACACTTCAACAATCCTGAAGAGGCTTGTCAGAACTTGTCGATTTGCAGCGATGTTTTCTGCATTTTTCTGATTGATTTCACTGGCGATGCTCTGCTCTGGTTTATCCATGATTGTCAAAAATTGCTCTCCATTTGCCATTGCATCTTTGTGGTATTGTAATAACGAGTGCTTTTTGATCTGATCACAGGCTTTATTCCAGTTCTTGCATGGCGTCTTCACAAACTTGCCCAGGTTTTCAGTAGACTTTGCAAATAATAGGCAATACTTGCAGTAAGCCCCATCCTCGAAAGGAGAATACACAAGCCAGGAGTACTTTTGCAACCACTCATGCTGAAATTTTCGGTTCTTGTTGTTTAACACTGTTGTTGGAAACTGAAAACCAGGTGATGGTCTCCAGTGTTGCCTTAGAAGATGCTCCTTGTCACGGCTTGACAGTGAAACGACTCGCGTGTGTTTCTTGAAAACTTCACTAAAATCGATATTTTTGTTGCTGGTGATCTGAGAGGAGAAATCTGAAGAGGAGTCAGAAAGCAGGCTCACATCAGGCTGGTTGGTCATTGGCATGGCAGAGGATTCAGAAAGCAGGCCCCCGGCAGGCTGATCAATGCTTGAGGAGGAGTCTGAAATACAAATAAAAGTTGGGTCTATGAGAAGTCTGAAATACTAAAACGATTGTGTGTGTACCTGTGAGAGAGAGAGAGAGAGAGAGAGAGAGAGAGAGAGAGAGAGAGAGAGAGAGAGAGAGAGAGAGAGAGAGAGAGAGAGAGAGACCTGCAACAAGATAATTACATTTAAAGCATATATATGTCTTCGTTTACACACTTCAGTCAAGCTTAGATATATATTTATGATCTGAAATAACAGCTTTTCTTTTTAGACCCCTCCCCCCAAATGATGGACAAAATCTTTGCTACCTTATGACTCGTAGAGTCTTCTTCAGGCTAATTTATAGCCAATGGAACCCACCAGTCATTTTGTTTAATATTAATTATTAAATTGAAACACCCAATCACGTATCAATTTCAGGTTGTATTTAATTTATTTTTCTTTTGGAGAGGGGGGGAGGGGGGGGGGGGGGTCAGTAAATTACTCACCAACACTGCTTTTACTTGTTCCCATGTCACTGTTTCGAACTCCACTGGGGCCAGTGGTCTCACTTTGGGTTGATTTTTGTCTCTTTCGAGGAACTGCATCATCTGCCGTTTAGAAAAACAACTTTTATTATTATTATTATTATTATTATTATTATTATTATTATTATTATTATTATTATTATTAAAGGTTTTCTTATATAGCGCTTACCTGTAAACAGCTCTAAGCGCTTTACAATTTACTCAACAACAACAAACAAAAAGAAAAAACAAAGACATAACATAAAAATTAAAACATGAAATTATCCTAAAAGCAACAACAAAAATGTAAAATAAAATAGAACCGTCTTTTCCACATCTTATATATGATTATGCATTGCAGGTTTTAACACGTCTACTACAATTTTATAATAATAATTTAATATAAAAAAAAAGAAAAACAGTAGTTTTCTGACTAGTTCTTAGCTTATTTTAAATTTCATCAACAAAAGGCCTAAGGGTGAATAATCTTATTTTGTAGCACGCTGTTCACAGGCATAGGAACTGTTAACAAATTTGCTGATTTTCAGCAGTTGGCAAAATTTCAGCACATTTTTATTTTCCATTTTATTATGTAAAAAAGGCAGTGGTTGGGATGCCGTCATGATGGCTTCTTGTCGTTCCAGAAACCGAAGTCGTCATGACGGTTTCGCACCCGGAAAGGCTATGTTGCCGTCACAATTGATGGCGACGCTGTCAAAGTGGCGTCAGATAGGCTATGGTTTCCATAGTCAGACATCAAGACGGTTCTGTTCTGCTCTCCGAAGAGATTTACGTCACAATACATAGCTAGTAAGTTGCACTAGTGAAAACGATACCTTATAACTTAGCCCTTGGTTTTGTTATTGAAAACGATATTTTGCCGTCCAAAGATTTTTTTATAAATATAAAAGCAATATTGATCATTGATGCCGATATCTTTATTCTTTAAATTGACATTTTTAAAGTTATATATCATAATACTTTGTGAACTAAATTTTAGGCTATGCATTACTTTAATTGTTACCTGTTTTGGTATTTTAATAAGTGGGGCTGTTTTATATCTATGATATTCATTATATGCAGCTAGTATCAGCTCCTACAGCATAGGCTACACTCACAGGAAGGAAGTACCGGCGCCATCGCCACGTGCTCATTTGAATGGAATTCGGAATGGGTGAATTTTACCTAGTTCTACTGACTACATTTCTTTTATGAGACAAAATTGGATTTAAAAATGTACCCACCTTCTGAAATGGAGCTTGATGAAAACCAGCATGACAGTCGCCTACTGCCATCAGCATCTGTTTTTTTCAGTTTCGGCATTTTCGAGGAGACAGCAAAAGTGAAGTGTTACCAAAGAAAATAGATCTAGATTTAAACTTCCCCCCACAAACCTTAATGACGTCAGACGTCTTTTCACTGATCTTTCTCGGAAAGACATGCACTGAAGGAGAGCAACTCTTTTGGGTACCTGGTCGATTCAACGGAAATCCATTTCAACGATGTTTTTGGACGATTCAACGATGGTCGTTTCAACGGATGTTCGTTACAACGAATTATCATAATTATCAACTTAGCGTCTTAATTAATCTTTCTAAAAAGTCGTTTTTTTGGGAATTAGGGCTGTATCAAGGTGAAGGCGCTGGAAGAGGCTTGCGGCCAGAACAAGAAAATATGGCTGCATTTACTAATTTAGGGTTAGGGGTTGGGTTACTTGGTTGTTTCAACGGGAAAACGTTTTGGACGTTTAAACGGATCCCTTGAAATGGATTTCCGTTGAATTGTCTATAAATAACTCTTTGTGCCTTGGATCAAAAGTGACTAAAAACTGCAATGTTTTAAAAACAATTAAAAAAATAATAAAACTTTGGAACTCCCTTTGCATAAACAGAGATGAGACTTTTCCGTATTTATACGGAATTCCGTTTTTTTGAAGGTCTCGGGGGTCATTCTCGAGATTCCAGTAAGTGCCCAAAGTGACAGAATAATCAATGTGTAATCTGTAAAATTAGAAGTTCTTGTCCAACATATTAACACTTTAAAGGCACTAGACCCCCTAGACCGCAAGGGCCTCGCAATGCGTGACTCCGAAAAAAAGTTTCAGTATTTTTCAACTTTCTGTGGTCTCATCTCTGCATAAAAAAAAAATTCACTGGTTTTTTTTTTTTTTTTTTTTTTTTTTTTTTTTTTTTTATAGTTTTGAGGGGGGGTTCCGGAACCCAGGTAACCCCCCCCCCCCTGGGTCCGGCCCTGCCGATATCACATTTAAAGTATTTTGATTATTAATTTTTACCATGGCCCCAGTGATATAGATATCACTTAGATCTTTGGTTATAGAGTACATATTTAGTGACGAATATTCTAGGTCATCTCTAACGTATACCGCAGTTTGGACTTTATTCGATATAGCGTCATAATTGTATAGAGGAGGATAATAATATCCTCGAAGTTTTGGAAGTTTTTTACCTTCTACATTCAGAGATTTTAACGCTAATATGCAATACTCTGACTGTGAGATGTGATTCTCGAAGGATAGGAAATTTGTTGAAATAGATCTGCAATTCCACTGAAACACTTTCATATTGCTTGTGCTCTTCTTCATGGTCAGTGACCTCTTTGTAGCGAAAGAAGGTCAACTGAAAGAGAACGAAAGCAAAAAACAAAAACCAAAATACAAAGAACTAATACAAAACAAAACTGAAAGGTGGTTGTGAACACTTCAATTGCTATTTTTGTTCCACGACTTTCGTTAGCCTAACCTTGGAGTAGATCTACAATACTGCACCAAGTGTGTTTTGATTTCTTGAATACTTTTGTGAATGTTTGCAATAGTGTGGGCTTGAAAAAAACTTACAATCCTTCAGTGGCAGTACCTTCGAGTTGTTCGGAGAGCCTTTGGACGGAGAGCCTTTGTTTTTTATTCCACGGCGTTCGTCTTTGTCCAACCGACATCGGAGTACTGCAGTGAGTCTGTTGTTTCCTGAATTGACTTTTGTGTGAGTTCTGGGCTTCTTTTGAATTAACTGTGCATGACTCAGGTGAGCGTGTACTTCTTATATGCTCTAACTAAAAATGATTTGTCAAACAGACTGAAAATTACGTTTTGGTATTGATAACATTGATTGCGTACATTTGTGCGTCTCGCGCCTTTTGACGGCTGACGCGTCACTTGGAACTTGAGCAGCTGACTCGGACAAATTATCTCCCTCTCGTGAGTGCCTTCCCCTAGAAAAAAATGTATCCCAATCACGTATTGGTATCATAGCCATGCTGTCAAATAACTAATTTCATGCACTATGATTGCCATTTCTGCAGCGCACAAACAAATCCCTGCCAATAAAATGTATATCCATCACCATGTCTGAAACATCCGCTACACCTACTGTAGCTACCCGTAATGTTTTCCAGCTACAGGATACTCGCGATGAACTACAAAAGGTTCTGCATTGTTCTCTAGAGGAGTTATGCGTATGGCGACGTGTCCTTTTGAGACGCTACTGTAAACCCGCGTCACACCACTCATGTCTACAGATTGAACACCGTGATGACGCTGAAGCCACTGTACAGGTCAACTGCACCGAGCCCCTTCTTGGCCCATTAACACCACCTGCTCAACTGTCCAAAACGATCATCAGACTAATCACAGATGACGATAAACTTATTACATACAGTCTTTACTTCAAGCACGTTGAAAACACCGGAACCCTGCTAGCCCAAGGTGTTCCCTGCCCCCTGGTTGGAGAGGATGAAAGCGATAGTCTTGGACCGCTAGTAGCGTCAATCTTGGATGTGGACTGCCCAACCGCTGCCCTGGAGAAGTCGTATGCACGTCAGCTGGCCTCCATCCAGATGCCTGCGGTATTTTCAGACTTCGCCCCAACACCTGGAATTCTGAAAGAAACTTACTTTGACACTTCTACCAAAGCCGAGTGGCCTGACATCGACGAGGAGACACTGCTGAAATGCTACCATTCTCCAGTCGCAAAGGGCAAGCATGACATGTCTGAACCGGAGTGGTCAGACATAGATGAAGAGGAACTCCTCAACTGCTGCTCCACGCCAACAAGTTCCAGCATCAAGCGCATTTGCAGCTCCGCGCGCCGCTATCGTCGCCTACCCACCGTCTTCAACACGCCCCACTTGTTTACAAAGATTGCACAGGTAGGGGAGGAAATCAATGAATTGACACATACATTTAAAGCTGCCCCAAAAGCGCTCGAGGCCAGATTCACTGACCTTGGGAAGGAGGGTGTTGCTGCAGTTAAAGCTGTAGAATCCCGAACTGTCATCCGGGATAACGAAAACAACGCCCTGCTAAGGCAGCTTGACGCTGCAGTAAAAGCGTTCGAGTCCCGGGTGGCTGACCTGGAAAGGGAGAAGTTCGCGCTAGCCAGTCAGCTTGGCGCCACTCTGAAAGCTCTCGAGTCCCGGGTCGCTGATCTGGAAAAAGAGAACATCACTCTGGCTAGTCAGCTTGTCGCCGTTAATAAGAACATCACAGCACTGCAAGCACCGCAACAATCTGTGGCTTCATCGGACGCCCAGGTCACTGATTTCAAGCCGTCAGGAGCCTGCAGGTCCTCAATGTCCACTGAGAAGCCTACAACGTGTGAAGTGGCTGCCACTGTCTCCACAGGTAATAGCTTTTCCGTTCTAGATGACAACAGTGAAGACTCAAACCCTATTGTTCCCAAGAGCGGGAACTGCACTGGTCGGATGAAATCGGCTATACCGGGAAGAGGTACAGTCTCCGTCAGCAATGATCGGCCAGCTACGTCTTCTACACACAATGACTTCCTCTCATCATGCGAACAGCTTCTCCAGCAGCCTATCATGGGCGAGGTTACCTTCCTCTTTGTTGGAGACTCCGTGCTCCGTCCAGTTGATGTCTACAGGATGGTGCCGGCAGGCAGTCGAGTCCAAAATGTGCAGTCCCTGGTCTACAAATTGCCGACATTGAGAAGTGGGTAACTACTCAGCCAGGCCCACATCACCACGTGCAACATCTCACCATCCATGTTGGGTTTAATGACTGCACTGACAAGTCAGCTGTGGAGGAACGCAGGTGGTCCCATCTCCTTCAGACATGCAAGAAAGCCTTTCCCGCTGCCAGACTACACATGTCTTCCATTGTACTTGCGAAAGGTGCACACCCAAAAAAGCCAGCAACCCTGACGTCAAATGTGAACTTGAGCACTGCTAGCAAGAAACTTGGTGTTGAGTTAATAGACCATAGCAGCATCTTTCTCACTGCTAATCAAGCACCGCGTCAAGCTCTCTACCGAGACTCACTACGCCCCAGCCCCCGTGGCACAAGGTACTTGGCACTCAACGTAGCTGCTGTATTCGCGTCTCCATCCAGTGACAACCCCCACACCGGGAATCGCTCACACAGGGTTACAGCGGGCAGAGAATCAGAGCACACGCCCGCTCGAAACAATTACCGTCGACAACACGGCTTTAACGCCTGGGGACACACTCCACGCTCTCAGCAGTCTCTGCAGTCAGAGACTCCTCAGCGGTCTGAAGAGCTCTGCCAGGCACGTCTATACAGTGCGGTGGTTGCTGGAGCGCCCTCTATCCAGCATACGCCTACTGGGGCTCAGAGTATAACAGATGCACACATGTTGACACCCCCACACTATGACCCTGCTACTAAATCACCTTCTGCAGGTCAGCCATTCTACCTGCCTCGTACTCATCACATGGCGTCACACCCCCTCTACAGCCACAACTCTGAGATGGGTATGTCTGCCCAGCATGTCTACCTCCCTACATCACCACAGATGGTGCGACCCACACCCAAACACTTTCAGCACAGCGCCAACCCTTTGGGGATGGGGCAGCCTGTCTACTCACCTGGCTTCATGCCCCATTCAGCTCCATCTGCACAACCCTCTGACCCCCAGCGGCTTGTTGCAGAACTCCTAAAACCTTACATTATGAGCTGAGTTTGCAGTACGATACACGGTGGCATGCCCCACTCTATGCTCATAACCTTCATACACCTCATATCTCTGTGTGAGAAAGGTGATGGGCATAGACTTGGATATGGCCTTCTTGTTTTATTTTGGTAGTCTCAATCACAATTTTGTCACTGGCTTACTCTATTTTATGCCCCACGCTTTAGCCCAACTGGAAATCTACATGTCTAGACACTCACCGTCCAATACATGTTGGAAGGCGCAGGGCATAGAATAGGGTATGACCCTGTAGTTCTAACAATATATTCCGATGTGATGCCGATTCAAGATCTTCATCGACCGTTGATTGTAAGCTGCGTCTGAGAAAGAAAATTAAATATTGCTTTACTAGCATATGTTGCCGCTTTACTAATGTTGAATATCTGAGACTTTTCACTTGTCGAAGGTGTTAAGCATAAAAACTGAATATGACCTCTGTCTGCGTTTGAAATGATATTCTCGACAGGATCCTTTCAGCATTTCAGTAGCATACTTTATTTTATGCCCATCGTTTTTTTTTCTTTCTTCTTCCCCCCCCCCCCCCCCCCCCCCATAGACTATGACTCTCTATTTATTTTAATTCTTTGGTGATATTCTCTACATCATAATCACTAGAATGTTTCATTGTCTGCCTGTCGACTTATCTAATATGTCAGGCTATGCGAGGCACTCATACTCAATACAACAGAAATGTGACGAGCATAGAGTGTCTTATAATTCCTTCAGTATTATGTGCCGATATATTACTAGCTGAAAATAGCAATTCATGGACTAGCATGTCTTACTGTGTTTTGATTACTAATATCTATTTACTATCTTAAATGTGTGCTGCGATGGCATCATCTTGACATATCGTGCGAGTGTTGACACTTTCATCACAAGCATATTTGTATCTGCTTGTGCTTTTCTTGAGCGGATTTGTCCGGACATAAGAAATTGCTGGACGCTTCTGCGATTTAAAATTTTGGCAGCATTGAGTTATAGGAACATTGAACTCTCATTTGTGCCACGTACCGTGTTTGGAATTCTTATTGCGTGTCATTACTTATTGCATACATTAGATCGTTCGTGTTAACCTGTTATCGGTTATTTAGCTTCGGTTATTTAGCTTTACTTTCTCATTCTCTTGTTACTTCACATGTGCAACCAGTTTAATTTTTCTCCCATTATCCTGTAGACAGAAAGACACATGTCACCAAATACCAACAACCCAGATCGTCTCTTAAACATTGGCCACCTTAATGTGTATCATCTCAGCCGCAAAATACCAGACATCACTATTCTCTTAAATCAGCCATCACAATTTCATATCTTTGGCTTTACTGAATCCCGCCTGACAGACAATATCAGTGCAGTTTTTGCATTACCCTCCAGCTGTCACAGCAGATTTAAGTGGTTGGGTGATAACTGATCATAGGCATATGATATGTACTGTACTTTGTGTTTGTTTTGTTTTTTTCTTCCACTGTCAATCTTTGACTTTCAGCTGTGTGGCTTTACTTATTGTATCAGAATTGCTAACCATATGGTTCATTTCACAAGTTTTACAGATGTACTGTACATGACACACGCCTGCAAACAGAATGATCTGACTATGATCCGTGTCCATTTGTGATTTGTGCTAAGGAACATGCGTACAGTGTAGTAATAAGGATAATATTTCATTTCTGAGCACATTCATGTAAGTTCTGTTGTGATTTTTTTCATGCCCCAGCGGGTCCAAAATTAAATAAAGTAAACTGATGCCAACATTGTGTACAGGGTGCTATGCAGCAATCAGTTGTGACATGATAGCCTGCACCATGTTGAGTTTTTGGAGAGCAGCAATGGTATTGCTTGGATTACGGGCCAGCATGGTGCAGACTCTGTTGTAGACACTTTGCCAGCGTAGCACTCATGTATTTTGCAGTGTTATATGGTCGATTTTGTATCAAGAGCAGTACAGGTATTGTTTGGTGTGGATGCCTATATTATGCAGACTAGGTGACACAGTGCATTGTACCCTTGTTATTCAGTTGTTATGGTATTTTGTGTTGACATCAGCATTGTGCAGTGCAAGTTATGGGGCTTGAGACTGCATTTCACTTTGTTGTGCTGCAATTGGACACAGTGTGGTACTGGTAACAGTATTGTTTGATTTTCATGCCAACATTGTGCACAGTATCTGTGTAATGTAGTTTGGTACTGCATTTCACTGTTATTATGTTGTGGGATGTGCAATGTTGAATTATATCAGGACTACAGTGATGGTACATGGTCTCTCTCTCTCTCCCCCTCCCTCTCCCCCTCCCCCTCCCTCTCTCTCTATATATATATGAGCAAAATAATATATGTAGTCATCATCATCATCATCAGTCCCTTGCCCGAACTGGGCGTTGGGGGGACTGAAAGGCAGCAGCAACAGACAGTGCTCTCCACTGAGTTCTATTTTGGGCGGTGGCAAGCAAGTCTGGCATCTCGAGTTCGGTCCATTCTTTTATGTTTGCGACCCAACTCTTTCTCTGACGACCTCGCCGACGACTTCCTTCGAGAGTGCCTTGGAGGATAGTCTTGGACAAGGTGTTGTGTCGGGTCACGTGGCCAAACCAAGCAAGCTTGCGCCGTTTCACGGTTGCCAGAAGGGGTTCATGTGGGCCCACCAGGGAAGTGACGATGCTCCGTACATATTCGTTGGTCTTGTGCTCGCGGTACGAGATGCGGAGCAACTTCCTCAGGCACTTGTTCTCAAAGGCCTGGATTTTCTTTTCTGAGTCTGCAAGCAGTGTCCAAGTCTCACAGCCGTAGAGTAGAATAGACACTACGAGGGACTTGTAAAGCCTGTACTTGATGGTGAAGCTGATGGAGTTACTTCGCCATATCCTGTCCAGCCTGGCCATTGCGGATGTTGCTGTACCTATCCTGATACGGATCTCTGCTATGCAACTACCGTCTTTGGACAGGGTGGCTCCCAAGTACTTGAAGCTATTGACCTCTTCTAGCTTCTGGCCGTTCATGTGAATGTTGCTGCTGCTGTCACTTGTGGTGTTGATCATCACTTTGCTTTTATCCGTACTGATCTCCATGCCATAAGACCCTGCGCTACTTGAAAGTTTGTCTGTCAGGTTTTGGAGCTCACTATTGCTGCCTGCCATGAGGTCAATGTCGTCTGCGAATCGAAGATTGCACAGGGATCTGCCACCAATAGAGATTGAAGTATGGTGGTCGTGGAGGGTTTCCTGCATGATCTTCTCCAGGAATATGTTGAAAAGGACAGGAGAGAGCAGGCATCCTTGACGGACACCGATCGTCGTCCTGAAGAACTCGCCTGACTGATTGTTAAGTAGAACCGCGCTGCAGGCGTTCTTGTAAAGCGCTTCTATCATTTGGATCAGTCCCTCCTCTATGTTGAACGATCTCATGACTTGCCAGAGTCCGTCGTGCCAGACGCGATCAAATGCTTTCCTGAAATCAATGAAGTTGTGGTAGAGTTCGCGCTGATGCTGCAGATGTTTCTCGATCAGGACGCGGCAGTTGAAAATCTGCTCTACAGTGCTTCTTCCAACTCTGAAGCCAGCCTGTTCTTCTGCCAGCAGTTCCTCGGCGAAAGTTTTGAGGCGGTTGAGAATGATTCTAAGCATTACTTTGCTAGGGTGACTTATCAGACTGATAGTTCTGTAGTTCTGGCACTGTTTCAGGTTTCCTTTCTTGGGGAGCGGGATCACTAGAGACTGTGTCCATTCTACTGGCCATTTCTTTTGCTCCCAGATCTTTTGACAGAGTGTAGTGAGGACCTTCGTTGTTACTTCTCCTCCATGTTTCAACAGTTCAGCAGGTACGTTGTCTACACCTGGAGACTTTCCTCCCTTCAGGCCGCGTACGGCTGCTTCCACCTCTTCAGCTAACACTGGCAGGTCTTCAGCCTTCCTGGCCCCAGCCTGGTTGTTTTGGAGGATGCTGGTGTCTGGCTCAGCCTTGTAGTTATACAAGTCTCGGCAGTACTCAGTCCATCTGTTTAGTACAGCAGTGTTTTCCGTAAGGAGTTGGCCGCTGCTGTCTTCGATGACTGTGGCTGTTCGCTGTTGAGTCTTGGTGAGGGTCCTTAGCGTTTCATAAGCCTTCTTGCTGTTGCCGTTTGCCATGCCCTCTTCCACGCTACAACACTGGTCTTCAATCCAATCTTCTTTGGCTTCTTTCATCCTCTTCCTGATCTTCTTGTTGACAAGTCTGTACTTGTTTGCTGATGTGAGGTCTTGGCCTCTCTTTTTCTTCCAGGCTCTCCTCTCATCACAGAGATCGAGGATGTCATCGGTGACCCAGGGCTGTTTGCGCTTCCTCTGCTTCCCCAGCACTTCTTCTGCTGTAGAAAGTAACACCTCTTTTATATTTCCAGCAAGGGTGTCTACGTCACAGTCCAAAGTAGCCAAGGCTGCAAATCTGCCTCCCACCTGGGCTTGGAAGAGCTCTTCTACTTCCGGGTCTTTTAGCTTCTGGAGGTCGAATCTGATGCGAGGGCTCTTGCTATCTCGTTTCAATGCCAGCTTCAACTTGAGGCTAGTAAGGACGAAGTTGTGGTCGCTGCCAATATCAGCGCCAGGAAAGGACCTCGTTTGTGCTTTGTTAACGCTGGATTTGAATCGTCGAGGCAGTAGTGATGTAATATATGTAGTGGAAGGCTCTAAATGATAAGTCTGTCATTCCTTCTCTCCTATCCCCCTTCTTTTATATACTGTGCAGTTGGCTCCCAAATAAATACCTCATGAGCAAGTGGTTGCCGGTGGCGGTCTCCGTTGGCATGCACACAACTAAAAATGACATCAGCTCCACTTTTCTCCCAAATAGCTTGTATACAGTCAGCACTTTGTCAATGTAAATGTGAATAATGTTACATGTAGTTGAAATATGTTCTGCAGTAAAGGAGCTGGGTGGCTCGGTGGTAGTGTGTTTTTGTTTCCTTATAATTTGTAACCAAAAACTGCTGGGAAACTGAGATTCAGCTAGAGAGATAGGTACATCCACTACCAATCTGTTTACAAACATCTTTCAACCAGAGATGTTCATCGACCTGCTTGCACGGAGACACCAAACGAGCATGTAGCATTTCTTGCAGCAGGTATATTAAAACAAATTCACATCAATTAATGTTTGTAGATGATGCCAGTAAAAATTATTAAAAAAAACTGTCTGTGACAACACTCTTTGGTGTGCTTTTTCATCAGTGAAGCTGTGAATGATTGAATGAATGTAAACATGCTCACACAATGCCTGGCTGAAAAAAATGAATGAACAAATGTACCGAGGTAACCAGTGTGCATTTTTATCCAAAACTGAATCCGGTTGTTTGGTTTATGGTTTAACATTCACATTACCACAGTGATGATAATCGCATATTTAAAAAAAAAAAAAAAAAAAATAACACGCGTTAATTTTTTTTTTTTTTTTTTTTTTTGCTTTGGGTTTAAAAGTGTGTTTCATTTCTACGGGACTCGAACCCTGGTCACTGCGTGGCAAAGAAAAGTACCTTACCACTGCACTAACTAAATTACTAAGAAACAGCTCGTGCATTTAATTACTTATAGATAAACGTTTTCATCCCGTATCTGCCGTTGTTGTTTGTTCCAGTTTACTGTCACAAATAGTAATCGAGGACTAGCAGTTTGGGCGTAGTTTGCAACAGTTTGGGCTTAGGTTTTCCCTTGTAAGTTTGGCATAGTCGTTTTCCCTTCTTTCTAATGCCGGCTACGGCGGAGATATGATCTGCCGGAAGTCAGACATCGCTTGTATCCCTTATTGAATACGCACTCGAAAACGACCCAAAGTGCCCAATTTTGTGCGGGACCCCATATTTTCTTCATAATCAATGTGATAGTTATAACATAAAGTACGACTTTATCGAATAAAAAGGGCCTGAGCAATTGCCCAACATTGCAAACACTTGTAATGTTATTCAGTGATAACATCCGGGCAATTTGCGAATTTACAACATACATTTTTTTAGATTTCACTTAGAATTCCAATTATCAGAACACACTTTTTTTTACGAGAAAATACTAACATACTTTATGAAGTGACCGAAATGTTTCTTTATCATTTTAACACACTATTCGATAAATTTTTATTGTGTTCTGAAATCGGCTATTTTGCGTGTTTTTTCTCGTGGGGTACCTCAGAAAAACGGCTGTAACTTACAAATATGCCCGGGACCATGGGTCTGTCAGGGTGGCAATAGCCTCCAGACTGAACAAGGCTCTCAAAAAACCCTATAAAGGGCAGTTTTCAATTAAAAAATGTAGGTATAGTATACAACCTTAAAGCGCAAGCGAAACTCATATCACGTTAAATATAAAATTACGTAAAAACAAAAAAATACGTCATGACAAATGACGTCTGACAAACCAATGAAGCGTATGCACTGTGCGCGCCCCTTATAGAGTTCACTATGGCGCACTGGCACATCTGTGAGGTTTTTTCAAAAGGAGATATTTCCCCATCAGAATCAAGTCAAAGACAAAAGGTAGAGACTCTTTACAGCGAAGACAGATATCATACAGAAGGATCTTTGTGGGTTATGGTTCATCCCATCTAGTTTGGAATACGGTCGTCGTGAATCGTGAAAACGTTTTGATTATTTCGTGAAACGGGAAGAGCTGGTTAAATGAAATAGTCAGAAATCCCGCCTTCCCGAGTCGTTTCATTTTTCGGCGAGCAGCAGAATGTTGTTCCAGATTTCGGACGGTTAAAAGTGTCTCCATCGTCTCTTTCCATCGTGAAACGTGAACAACATTTTGCGGAATTCGTGATTCGTGAATCGCAAAATCAGTGAAGGTATCCCCCCCCCCTCTCTTCTCTCATGCGGCAGGCAATAATACTTCATGCAGAGCCAGCCTCATGCGGCGCCAGAAGGAGTCCCTAGCATCAGCCGCGTCCGCCCACTCTATATAGGTCGTGGTTTTCATGACCGCAATCATAGCCGGCGTCAGCTCTCGTGACGGGATGTCCTCCAACATGACAATGATCAGCACGTCTTGCGTGTCCATGGCGTGACTCAGACACAGCTGCAGCTCAAACTGGCACCACTGGCTTTGGGCGAACGAGCGGGAGAAGAGCATAAGCAGCTTTTTGCTGGTCTGTACGGCGTCCATAATGTTCTCTACGATAGGATAGCCAGGGATGAAATCTCTCTGGTGAATACATAGCTTCAGCCCCATGCCCTCCTCCAGACTGCGCATCAGGTGGTCACGGATCCAGGGGAAATCCTGTTTATCGTAGGACACAAACACCTCGTACTCGAAGCGATGTTCCCGCAGACGACGAAGTCTCTCCTCCGGACCTCGGAATACCTCGTGCAGGATAAGGCGGATGTGCCAGCGGTAGCGGTAGAAAAACAACAACAGGCTCATACCGATGAAGATGAGGGAGATTGTGGCAATCATGAACTTGCTTGTCTCTGGACTAAAGATACATGCTTGTTCCTGCATGAAGAACGACGTCACAGGTGTGTTGTACAAATTACTGCCTGCGTAGTCGGACACTCTTGACTTGAACATAGAGGGATTGTTAACGAGCCACATTTTGAAAAATAAAACGTCACAGGAACAGACGAACGGATTCAAACTGAGATCGATAGAATGAAGCCTCTGACGTGTGGCGAACGAAAATGCCGATTCCTGTACAATTGTTATCTTGTTGCAACACAGATCGATCTTAACTAGTTGAGGCAGCGACTCAAATGCAGCGTTGGGTAGAAATGACAAGCTGTTCATGCTTAGATCAAGCACCCGCAGTGACACTAATCCCGTGAACATGCTGGCGGTGATATAAGTAAGTCCAGTGGATCCCAGTGACAGACGAGTCAGGTGTATTAGGTGGCCGAACAAATGCTGAAACCGTTTTTCACTTATTCTTGTCAAATCATTGTTTGTAAGGATAAGTTCGTCTAAAATAGGACACCCCAGGAAAATATTAGCGTCGACTTTCTGTTTTTTTGCAAAAGGAATGCGATTATCAACAAGACTGAGTGATTTTAAATTTGGGTTCATGAATGAATCTGTATCAATTCCATAGATAAATAGGCCTAATAAGTCCAATGTCTCCAAACTTTTTAGAGTTTTGAAAGACATGTCATGGTCTTTGGAACCCAAATAGTGAATCTGGTTTTCGCGTAAATTCAAGGATTTCAGATGTGGCAAGCAAAAAGTTTGTTTATTAGAAGGATATATATTATTTTGTGACAAGTCTAACGTAAGTAAAGCTGGAAAAAGTGATGAACCATGTTTACACGTTTCTGGAATGCTAGTTAAAGTGTTGCGCTGGATGTGTAGGATCTCAAGTCCAATGACAATGTAAACGGACTCGATGGAATGTATTTTGTTGTTAGAGAGGTCCACATCGTGCAGGTTCCAAAGGCCAGCAAAAGCAAACAACACGTTAACATCCTGTAACTCATTGTGACTAAGATCCAGTTTGGCTAGTCTTGACCTCTTCCGATCCCAGTTCGCAAAGGCCATCGGGCCAACCTCGGCCGCCGTTGGCCTGCGCGAGTCCGTGCGCGGGCCAACGGCGGCCAACGTCGGCCCGATGTTCTTTTGAGCATTGGGATATGAGCGTGAGGTGGTCAGCCAGAGCCCGGCCGCTTTTAGCCTAGTACAGACTGTGCCGTACCTCACTGTCAGCTCTTCCAGTGATGGGATGTTGAGAACAGTCCATAAATCGTCGCATGAGACCTTGTTGAAACTCAATTCCAGGACAGTTAGATTTCTGAGTTGGTGGAGAGCCTGGTACATTAAAATTACAGGGTCGTCGACGGTATTATCGATGCCCTCGAGACGCAGGCGCCTAAGACCAGTGAATGGAAGTAAATAGGTCAGGTTTACACTTTGATATTTGGTGTGGCTTAGATCTAGATCTTCCAGGCCAGGTATTGGCCCTCCTGTACCGACGTAAGGAAAGATAGTGCAGAAAGGAAGTACATGACCTCCCGCACCGACGTTTGGAGAGTTAAAACATTGAGCGAGAGCGTATGCACGCAGCACCTTTAATGTCGGGACGGTAAGAGCATAGGCTAGATCATCACAGGAAAGACAATTTAAGCCTATGTCCAAGTAGGTAAGGTTTGTCATTCCGGAAAGAGTCTGAAACATTACAATCTTACCAAACTTATTCAGAGTTATCCGCCTGAGCCCGATAAAGGGAGAAATAAATGTCAGATTGAGAAACATGGAATGGGTTAGAACCAGCTCCTGAAGTCTGGGCATGGGTTTTTCAAACCAAGCTTGCTCAATCCGGTCGCATTTATATATTTTCTTAATGGTCAGCATCTCTAACGTCGGTATACACAGCACGGTGGGCAGGTCATTGCAAGTAATACGGTTCTCACTCAGGTCAAGATAGGTCAGTTTTGTCAAGCGTTGGAAAGCGCCTGGACTGATGTCTCCAATTTTATTATGAGTTAGATCAAGCCAGGTGACTGTGGTGATATTCGTGAAGATATCGTCGGTTACATACGGTGGGAGTTGGCCCAATGAGTTGTTCTTAAAGTTTAGACTGGTGATTTTGCTTGGCAGCTGTGGGATGTAGTGAAGCTTTTGGCCACTACAGTCAGCACTTCCTCCATAACACACACACTGCCTTTCTCCACACAGGTACTGGGACTTCTCTTCTGCATCGTGATGAGTCCTTGTGATGTCAGTTCCGGTTTGTCGCAGTGCATTGTGGACGCGTGGTTCATTTGCCGTGGGGAAACAAGTCACGATCCAAATACAGACGGTTAGACACAAACAGACACGCAACAATACTTCCATGATGAGCGGTAACAAATTACAGAACCTTGTGAAGACACTAAAATTGATACATGAAGTAAATAAGTATCAACTGACTGACTCATTCACTCACCGCCTCACACACTGAATGCATGTCTGATAAAAATCACAGCAGAATGTACGATTTAACAATAGCAGTATCTAAAGTAATTGTTGTTATAACATCAACTCCATTAATTCAGAAACAAGGAATCTAACAAAATAAAATATTAATAAAAAATAATTCAGTTTACCTCGGACAACAGCAATGGAAACAGCAGTGAAAGTAAGTAACCTCAACAAATACAGCAACAGTTTATATTATAATAAAAAAAGATGTGCACTGGTATTAAAAATAAAATATTTAAGTAACAGCAACAATAGCAACAGCGATAGCAGTCAGTGTCACACTAACATTTTGCTGGCTGTACATTTCCTAATCCACAACGGGAAGCTTTGACCACTCGTCTAAGTTACTCAGTGGTATTGTTAGTCACAGCCTGAGCCCTTGTATAAATCGAGTCAGAGGTTCGCCAAATAAGGGTTGCACGCACATTCACAATACCAATGTGGTTCACACAGAGACACATTCACAAGAATAATGTGATGCACACACAACCACATTCACAAGAACAATGTGATGCACACGGCACATCCACATTCACAAAAATAATGTGTTGCACACACATCCACATTCACAAGAATAATTCATATTCAAGATCAAGTGCAAGGTAATAAAGTTCACGATACTGGACAAGACAGTACGATAAACGCATTTGTTACAGCATCACACTTTCAAGACACTACTTTGATGATAATACTTTGGCGATAACTCTTTGGGTGTTTCTAAACTGTTAGTTTAATCCTATCTGTCGTTCTTCACGACCATTAACTCATTCGTGGCGTGCTGCATCCGGATAGGCGGCTAAAGCCGGGTATTCGGATGCGGCACGTCTCGAATGTGTTAACGTAGTTAACAGACTGAGCACATGGCAACTGAGGCTGAAGGAGACTGCGTAATTTTTATCTCACTTGGCGTCACTTTTTGCAAACTTCGTAGACGTGGGATTTTGGGGAAAGAAAAACCCTTGGTGTACTTTTCATAGACGTCAGTTTGAAATAAAAAATGGATATAGTCGGTTTGCGAAAACCCTTTAGAATATATTTACTAGACGTTAATTTGTAAGAACTAAATCTGAAGTCACTGTTTAAGAACAGATTCAATATTTTCTAGACGTCACTTAGTAAGAATCCTTGCATATAGTTCCCGCATGTCAGTTTGTGAAATTCTTGCTGTGACAACTCTTGGGAGTCCTTTCGAGATGTCTCTTTGTGAGAACTTTGCTGCAGAAGTCAGTGTTGTGGAATCTTTGGCTTTGTAAACGTCCTTCCGTGAAAACCCTTGGGGAATGCGCACTTCGTAGATGTCCCAGTGTCAGGACAGCTTAGGCGTAACAAGGACCCTGTACACAAAAATGTGTTAAATGTCAAATTCTTTACTGCTGTCTATTACTTTAAAGCGCTCTGATATAAGGCCATGAGGGTTAATGGTTTGCAGTGTCTCCTGTTTACGGGTCCTGGTCTACGGATGGCAAAAGCAACAAGAACTAAGTCATTAGTACATGTAGTAACTAATTAATACATGTATTAAGGCAGCCAATGAATAGTCCAGATATCGACCCACGTGACAGAATTAGAACATGTATTAAGTCAGCAGTAGATGCAATAAATACTTAATACATGTACTATTAAATCAGCCAATCAAAGCAGCGCTTACAGTTTGCAAAATGTGTTGTTAGTTCTTGTTGCTTTTGCTATCCGTACTGGTCCTCGTGTCTTACAATCATGTTGCGCAATAGCACTAACTAACTTTTGTTGAAGTATGAAGTTTTCGATGTTACAAATGGATTGAAAGAACTTTCTGATTTTCTTTTTCTTTGTACGTAGGAAAGTTGCTAATGCGCAGAAGGTCAGCGGGCCGACGTCGGCCCGATGGCCTTTGCGCACTGGGTCCCCCTGTTGCGAGCAGCGGGCAGGAGAAAACCACTGTTGCGTATGATTACTGACATGGATTGTGAAAAGGAGGATATAAAAGTCTTATCTGACGCTAGACAACATTGAATACCCGTTATATCGGCCACGTTTAGCAGTCAAAGCCCGGCCTGGAGCAGGTCGCTTTAACCCCTTAACTCATTCTGCCCCGCGACACGCCACAGCAAGATCTGGCTCGACCATGATAGTTCAAGGGTGGTGGCAGAATAGCTTGGCACCTATAGGCGCCAAGCTTTTCTGCCATCACCCTTGAACTATCATGGTCGATCTGTCTCCTGAATTGTAATGCGGTCCTCAGAGGATAACTCCAAAATGTGGGTATTTTGTACCTCGGGCACAATGAGTTAACTGCCGCCGCGAGGCGAACGCTACTCAGCTGCAAGAAACATAAATTGACCCCCAGCAGACACAGGGGGCTCATGAGGATGTGTCTCTTGTTAGTCCTATTTTCTTTACGTCTGTTTTGTCCGATTCACATCTGTGTTCTCAGCATGAATGTCAGTCAGCGCGCAGTCGTTTCAGACGCGCAATTTGTGACCACTGCCAGCGTGGGGTTAAAACCCGCTGAACAACGTGTAACACGCGATTATAGCATTCTGACAACCGCTGTATTACACGGTGAACGACGTGCCGCGCGCGTGTACTTATGTGTGATTGTGTGTGTGTGTGTGTGTGTGTGTGTGTGTGTGTGTGTGTGTGTGTGTGTGTGTGATAGTGTGTATCTGTGTGTAGCAGAGCGCCATATGCCTCTGGCCCCATGTAGCTATTTTTAGTCCACGTCTGAGGTTCCCCGTTCAGCCGCTAGCCGCGACGGCACCACTTGCGTGGCGCGGCGAGTCTTCTGTTGTAGTAATGGTTTTGCAACTTGTGTCTTTTGTTGATTTTTGAAGCCTCATAGCTTCCGTTCTATTAAACGTAGAAAGCTGTTTCGATAGTCATTAGATTCAGCACAGTTCCTGCTTTTAGAATATCTATTTGGTTTTGTACGATCTGTAACCTGTCTTAGTTAGATTTACGTTTTTCATGCTTTTTCACGTTTCACTTGGCTTGCATGACAGTCATTAAAAAATCATATTAAATTCAGTTTAGCGTTAAGCTTTTCCTAATTTAGTTCACTGAAAAGCCCTTTAAATTCTCTTTCGGAAATGCTAAGATTTATTAGTATTGAATGTATAGTTCGCTAGTTATCAAAGTTTATTCAGGTTGGAACTAGCACAGTTTTCGCTCTTTTCTTTGTCTGGCCGAATCGTTTCGGCTCCGCGAGAGAGCTGCTCTCTAAGCGGCCCGCGCTATGCCTATTTAAAGCCGAGCATCCGGCCGGCGTGTAGCAGACGACTATTTGCGTACTAGTATTAGTGCATATAGCTAGTAGCGTGCCGGCGTCACATCGAGTATTCAAGTTCACTGTGTTTCTGCGGGAAACTGGACTGCGGGTCGAATGCCCTGTAAGTAGTGATTATTTTGTGTACATATTCATTGTGTATTTTTGCTAAGTGATGATTTTCTTGATGTTTGATTCTTCATTATTGTCAGACCTCGCATTTTAGGAAGTTTGATTCTTCATTTATTGTCAGACCTCGCATTTTAGGAAGCCACTGAGTTTTGGATAATGTGTTTCCGCTGTTTATAATATGTTGCGATTCACATTGTAACTTTGGGGTGGTTTCTCTTTTGTTCACATTTGTAACGTCAGTGCTCGAAGTTGGAGAATGTAGCTTTGGCTCGATCATTATTACTGTCTTGTGGGAACGATCGAGAGTTTGTGTAGGTTATCTAGTCTTTGAAGAGCCTTTCCGCGTTAGAAATAGTACCATGACCGGTCGTGGCGTGGCGATAGCGTCACCGCCATGATCGAGTGCATTTAGATTTGAATTTTAAGTCATTACAGTGTGATTGTTGGGCGGACTGATTACCCCAGTTTGTAGCACCCGTCGTATTACTTGCGTCAGACTTGATTGAAGGAGGATATAGTCATTCGAGGTTGACAATCTTGAGGTATCAGCATCGCTTTGTTAAATTCATGTTAGTTACTTTTGTATCCATTCTTAGGTTGTGCTCCCTTGCCATTTTGACTCTATGCTCTGTCTTCTCTCTCCTTTGTCTATCGCTTCGCTAGTACTCCCTACCTGTGCTACTCATTGACGTCACTACTATCCGCCATGTTTGTTTATGCATTGCCATGCATTTGTTACTTGCCATTTACCCATGCGATTAGGTAGTTACTCATTGATTTTGTTTATTCCTTTTGTTTATTCTTATGTTTGTGTTGGTCATGCATCAGCGTGTGAACATGTTTTACCAAAGATGCAGGTGCGCGCCCCTATGATCCCTGATCATACGGGAACGCTTCTGCAACCATAATCACACCGTACTCAGCCGCGAACCCCTAGGATCCTCGATCCTACGGGAACGTGGCTGATAACACGGGTAATAGTTACTAGTTGTATTAATGATAATTCATCGGTTATGCAGTTTTGGTGGTTTAGAATCGGGAGTAACTCGATTCTGCTAAACGCAGTTGCGCGCCCCTAGGATTCTGAATCCTACGGGAACGTGACACTATATTCGTTGCATGCAGGTGCCCACCTCTAGGATCTCTATGCCTATTGGAGCGCATCTATCATGCTACCGCTAGTACAGTCATTAGGTATGTACTTGTTTGTGACCATATTTACGGTAGCGTACCTCTATGATTCCAAATCATAGTGGCTCGCTTCTGTACGACTATATTGAGTTTATTGGCCTCCTTTGTGTATTTTAGTATTTAGTCTTTGCCGAGTAGAGATTTAGTGGTTTTATTTGTATAGCTTTGGAATAGTTCGTTTGATTAATTATTGGTTTGCTATTGGTGCATGACATTTTCCGTTTCCTTAGATTTTATATTCTTTAACATTGTTTGCTTATATCCTTTTATTTTTATTTTTTCAGGTATTGCTTTTTGTTGGTCATAAAATAAAAGAATGAGAACCATGGACAAGAGTTAGCTCCCTTTTGTCAAAAACACCCACACTACCTGCACATCATCACCTCCCCTCAGCTCGGTCACAACTGGCGCTGCGAGCAGGATGTCGTGGGAAAGGGAGCTAACCAACAAAAAGCAATGCAGGGTGAAATGATGAGGTGGCCATGACAGGGCGGCGCAAGCAACAACGCAGGCAGCAGGCTCCGGGCCTCGACGAAGAAGAAAGGCAAGCAGGGCGAGATATGGGGGATCAACAGCCTCCACCCCATATCATCGTGCAGCCAGCCATCCAGCCGCGACATCTCCCCACCTTTACTGGGGACGAGACGGGATGCTCGGCTGCCAGCTTCGTTGACGCAGCCAGACGATCCATCCGTGCCTACAACATCCCAGCGGAGACGGGCGCGGAATGGATCATCAGCTTCCTTCGTGGCGCAGCTGAGGAGGAGGTCCTGGTTCGGCCAGCAGACCAGCGGGCTACGGCAGCGCAGGTAGTCGACATCATAGCCAGCACCTTTGTGCAATCGTACCCAGTCATTGATCGACTTAACAAGCTCCACGCCAGAAGACAAGGGGTCACTGAGGACCTCCTGACCTACGCCCAAGCCTTGTCGGCCCTGGCCAATCAGGCCAACGAAGCTACACCAGGGGTAGTGCCTGCGACGATCCTGCGGGATCGATTTGTGGACGGCGTCATCTCGCCCGCGCTGCGGACACACCTCCGTAGCCTGGTGCGGCAAGACGGCAACACCACCTTCCTGGCTGTTAGGGACGAGGCCCGCCGCTGGGTTCGCGAGAATCCGGACTCGGATGCAGCCCTGGGAGCGCCTATGAGCCAGACGATTGAGGAGCTGCGACTCACAGTGGCCGCTTTGACTGCAAGATTGGAGGACCGTCATCGGCAGCCAGCCTCAACCTCTCCACCCCTCCACCACAGCAAGGTCTTCCGTTGCTTCTGGTGCCAGCAGCCTGGGCACCGAGAAGTTGACTGCCAGGCCAAACAACAGTACCAGCAGCGGATAGGCGGCCATGGTGGAGGTCTCCGAGGACGAGGTCGGGGCATGCGAGGACAGCAGGGTCGGGGAGGTTACAAGTCCCATCACGCCCCGGTACCACAGCCATTCTTCCAGACTGTTCCTGCGTACCCATATTCTCACATGCCACCCCAGTACCAGGCACCACACCAGTTTCACCCACAGCCTGCATATTTTCAGCAGGCTCCCTACCAGCCATCAGTGCAGCAGCCTTCGATGCAGCCACCACAGGAAAACTGATGGCAGCCTGCTGTTAGCGTCACGTCTGGCTGCACCTCTGCCCCACGGCCTGTTGCTTGTCCCCACCCTCATGAAAGGGGAGGACCGGCGGCATGTTGTGCGGGTAGCAAACCTCACCGATGAGCTGATCGTCCTTAGCCCGCGGACTGCAGTGGCCGTGCTGGAAGTCGTCGATTCGGTGGTGAGTGAAGAAGCACGACAGATCAACATCTCCTGCAACGAGATCTCTGTCAGCAGCAAAGAAGACCATCGGGGACCACCTCCCCCACCTCCAGACGACGACTTCGAATTTCCTGACTTCGCAGGCAGCGAAAGTGAGCGTCTCCAGCTACAGGTCCTACTTCGAGAATTCCATCACGTTTTCTCAGCAGGAGATGGAGACCTGGGGTACACAGATGTCGTCCGCCACAAAATCCCCACAGTCGACGAGGTGCCAGTCAGCCAACCATACCGGAGCATCCGTCCTGACCTGCTGCACGAGGTTCGTCAACATCTGCAGGGCCTCAAGGAGACAGGTGTCATCACCGAGAGCCACAGCCCATACGCTTCGCCTGTGGTCCTGGTCCGAAAGAAGGACGGCAGTCTTCGCCTCTGCGTCGACTACAGGAGGTTGAACGCAAAGACTGTTGGTGACGCATACCCCCTGCCCAGGATCCAGGAGTCGTTCGACGCTCTCGCTGGTGCCAAGTACTTCTCTACACTCGACCTCGCATGTGGGTATCACCAGATAGCGATGGACCCGGATGACCAGCCTAAGACTGCCTTCTGCACCCCGTTTGGCCTCTATGAGTACACGCGTATGCCATTCGGGTTGACTTCAGCTCCAGCAACCTTTCAGCGGCTCATGCAGAGGGTCATGTCAGATTTCCTTTTTGAACATGTGTTGGTGTACCTGGATGACCTCCTGGTATACTCGCGCACGTTTGAAGAGCATCTGGGCCATCTGCACAGGCTGATGAAGAGGATAGCTGACACCGGGCTGAAGTTGCGCCGTGAGAAGTGTCAGTTCTTGCCCCGCGAGGTCAGCTATCTGGGCCACACCATCTCGGCTGATGGTATCCAATGCGAGGACGAGAAGATTTCGGAGGTCAAGAACTGGACGGTTCCAACTACCACAACAGAACTTCGTCGCTTCCTGGGGTTTGCCTCCTACTACAGGCGCTTCGTCAGTGGGTTCGCCCAGATCGCAGGGCCTCTTCATGACCTCGTGGCGCAGTCAAGTGCGAACTCTAGGAAGAAGTCATCCAACATCACCGCTTGTTGGGGTCCGGAACATGACGCTGCGTTCCAGAGATTGAAGGAGGCGCTGACAACTGCACCTACGCTGGCGTATGCCGACTTCTCCAAGCCGTTCGTCGTGCAGACAGACGCCAGTCAGAATGGACTTGGTGCGATTCTGTCACAGAAGCAGGAAGACGGCCGCACCAAACCCACTGCCTACGCCAGTCGTCGCCTTCGCCCACCAGAACACCCATACTACCAGTCGCACCAGTGCAGTTTCAAGCTGGAATTCCTCGCCATGAAGTGGGCCATAGCTGACAAGTTCAGGCACTACCTGATCGGGTCGCACTTCACTCTCATCACTGACAACAGTGCCCTAATCCACCATCGGACGGCAAAGCTGGGGGCTATCGAACAGCGTTGGGCAGCCCAACTCTCACCCTTCAGCTTCGACGTCAAGTACGAGCCAGGCAGACGCAACCCAGCCGATCCCCTCTCAAGACCCCCCAGTGACACTGCTTCAGGTGATAGAAACATTGCAGCATGCTGCAGCGAAGTCGTCGTGACTGCTACTCCACTGTCCACAGTCCATGGACCGGGATGCAGAGGCGTCGCAATTCCACCCGCCCTCTATGCCAAGGCGGCAGAGCAGCGCTGCGAACGCCTAGCAGCAAACCCCACCATGGAAGTCGCCCCTGTCCTGCCTATCCATAGACCAGGAGAAGATAAGTCCGACACTTTAGCAGCGGAACCTGACCAATTACGGCAGATGCAGCTGGCCGACCATATCATCGGGCCAGTACTCACAGTGTTTCCACAGAAGCCGCTTGTGCCTCCAGACCAGCCTGCTCTGAAAGCGCTCGTCCGCCAGTTCGACCGGCTCTACATCGATGGACGAGGTGTGCTTCACCGCCAGTGTCGCAACCTAGACACCGGACAGCTCGGCCAATTGGTCTTGACATTTCCCCTTCGCCTGAAAGCCATTCAGGCAGTTCATGACGAGATGGGCCATCAAGGGTACGACCGCACCATGCAGCTGCTACAGTCCCGAGTGTACTGGCCGGGAATGCATGCAGAAGTGAAAGAGCACCTTACCAAGTGCCAACCATGCATTCTTGCTCGGCCCTCCACCCAACACAGTTCTGCACAAGGTCGTCTAACAGCCAGTCGTCCCAACGAGATTCTGGCCGTGGACTTTATTTCACTTGAGATGGCTTCTGATGGTCCTACAAAATTCGCCCAAGCCATCCCTACCCGCAACGAGACAGCGTAAGAAGCTCATCAGTGAGTGGTTCAACAAGTATGGGCCACCGGAACAACTGCACAGCGACCGAGGAGGCAGCTTTGAGGCAGAGACTATCCAGGCTCTGTGCAGCGAGTACAACATCAAGAAGAGCCGCACTACCCCTTATCATCCCCAAGGAAACGGGCAGTGCGAGAGATTCAACCGCACCTTGATCAACCTCCTACGCAGCCTCAACAGGGACCAACAACGACACTGGCCAAAACACCTGCCAGAATTGGTCCTTGCTTACAACTGTACGCCCCACTCCATCACCAAGTTTTCCCCGTACCGGCTTATGTTTGGCCGAGAGCCACACCTGAACGTTGATCGGCTGCTAGGGACTCCTGCTCTGATGGTCAAGGGCCCCACCGAGTGGGAAAAACATCTCCGAAAGACCGTCCCTCCCACCAATCATCGAGCACGAGAGAATATGGACCGGGCTGCTGCCAAACGAAACAAGCCTGTAGACCAAGCCGCCAAACCTCCTGGTCTTCAGCCTGGCGACTTGGTGCTTATAAAATACCATGGGTCGGGCCGCACCAAAATCCAGCATCCCTACCGACCAGACGTGTATGTGGTGACGCGTCAGCCATATCCTAACACCGACGTCTACTGCATCCGACCGCGTGATGGTGGTCGAGAGAGCACCCGAAACCTCGACCAACTGAAACGTGTGCATCCGGACTACGGACAGGCAGAGCCAACCATGAGATGTGACAACCCTCCTGTACCACCTAAGGGTCTTGTATCAGGTTCCAGACCCACCAGGCTTGTCGAGAAAACAAGACCGACTGTGGCTGTGCGCCACTCCGAGCGGCTGGCGCAGAAGGCAAAGCCTGCACACTAACTAACTTTGTGTTCATTTAAACATTTTCTGTCCTTAGGACAGTTACTACTTGCGGGACTACTTCGTCTGCAGTCCGTTTCAGTGACCAGTGATTGAAACAATGACCCACGGTGGCTTGAACAGTAGTATATTATATTATGATAGTTTTGTGCTCTATTTGAGTCCAGAGACATTGATTTTTTTTGTTTTTTTGTTTATTGATTTTTGTTTTCTTCTGTACAATACGTTTTAGTATCGTAATATGTTTGAAGGAAATGGAAGGACCGTTAGTTTTAAATGGACTGATGGACTGTTGTATTGAGGATGTGTGTTTCAATTCCTTTCACTATTTACAGTGACTTGGCTTAGTGACTGACTTTCATTTTTCTACTTAGCTCACTTTGTTCAGGTTATGAATTCCGCGGTTAGTCCTAAGGCTGTAACCTGCAACAAGTATTTTGCTATGCAAGCTGAGTTTGAATAAATGGCTCGGGGTATCTAGTCTGCAACAGTAAATGTGTGGACAAGGACGTTGGTCTAGATTAACTACATTAGTGATGTGGACTTTGTTTTGTTTGTTGCGTGCACGCAGTATTGATTTGGAAGAAATGTTTTATGTTGATTTGTTTAACCTACAGCGAGGACGCTGTAGTGTTAGAGCTGTTGGGGATGTAGCAGAGCGCCATATGCCTCTGGCCCCATGTAGCTATTTTTAGTCCACGTCTGAGGTTCCCCGTTCAGCCGCTAGCCGCGACGGCACCACTTGCGTGGCGCGGCGAGTCTTCTGTTGTAGTAATGGTTTTGCAACTTGTGTCTTTTGTTGATTTTTGAAGCCTCATAGCTTCCGTTCTATTAAACGTAGAAAGCTGTTTCGATAGTCATTAGATTCAGCACAGTTCCTGCTTTTAGAATATCTATTTGGTTTTGTACGATCTGTAACCTGTCTTAGTTAGATTTACGTTTTTCATGCTTTTTCACGTTTCACTTGGCTTGTATGACAGTCATTAAAAAATCATATTAAATTCAGTTTAGCGTTAAGCTTTTCCTAATTTAGTTCACTGAAAAGCCCTTTAAATTCTCTTTCGGAAATGCTAAGATTTATTAGTATTGAATGTATAGTTCGCTAGTTATCAAAGTTTATTCAAGTTGGAACTAGCACAGTTTTCGCTCTTTTCTTTGTCTGGCCGAATCGTTTCGGCTCCGCGAGAGAGCTGCTCTCTAAGCGGCCCGCGCTATGCCTATTTAAAGCCGAGCATCCGGCCGGCGTGTAGCAGACGACTATTTGCGTACTAGTATTAGTGCATATAGCTAGTAGCGTGCCGGCGTCACATCGAGTATTCAAGTTCACTGTGTTTCTGCGGGAAACTGGACTGCGGGTCGAATGCCCTGTAAGTAGTGATTATTTTGTGTACATATTCATTGTGTATTTTTGCTAAGTGATGATTTTCTTGATGTTTGATTCTTCATTATTGTCAGACCTCGCATTTTAGGAAGTTTGATTCTTCATTTATTGTCAGACCTCGCATTTTAGGAAGCCACTGAGTTTTGGATAATGTGTTTCCGCTGTTTATAATATGTTGCGATTCACATTGTAACTTTGGGGTGGTTTCTCTTTTGTTCACATTTGTAACGTCAGTGCTCGAAGTTGGAGAATGTAGCTTTGGCTCGATCATTATTACTGTCTTGTGGGAACGATCGAGAGTTTGTGTAGGTTATCTAGTCTTTGAAGAGCCTTTCCGCGTTAGAAATAGTACCATGACCGGTCGTGGCGTGGCGATAGCGTCACCGCCATGATCGAGTGCATTTAGATTTGAATTTTAAGTCATTACAGTGTGATTGTTGGGCGGACTGATTACCCCAGTTTGTAGCACCCGTCGTATTACTTGCGTCAGACTTGATTGAAGGAGGATATAGTCATTCGAGGTTGACAATCTTGAGGTATCAGCATCGCTTTGTTAAATTCATGTTAGTTACTTTTGTATCCATTCTTAGGTTGTGCTCCCTTGCCATTTTGACTCTATGCTCTGTCTTCTCTCTCCTTTGTCTATCGCTTCGCTAGTACTCCCTACCTGTGCTACTCATTGACGTCACTACTATCCGCCATGTTTGTTTATGCATTGCCATGCATTTGTTACTTGCCATTTACCCATGCGATTACGTAGTTACTCATTGATTTTGTTTATTCCTTTTGTTTATTCTTATGTTTGTGTTGGTCATGCATCAGCGTGTGAACATGTTTTACTAAAGATGCAGGTGCGCGCCCCTATGATCCCCGATCATACGGGAACGCTTCTGCAACCATAATCACACCGTACTCAGCCGCGAACCCCTAGGATCCTCGATCCTACGGGAACGTGGCTGATAACACGGGTAATAGTTACTAGTTGTATTAATGATAATTCATCGGTTATGCAGTTTTGGTGGTTTAGAATCGGGAGTAACTCGATTCTGCTAAACGCAGTTGCGCGCCCCTAGGATTCTGAATCCTACGGGAACGTGACACTATATTCGTTGCATGCAGGTGCCCACCTCTAGGATCTCTATGCCTATTGGAGCGCATCTATCATGCTACCGCTAGTACAGTCATTAGGTATGTACTTGTTTGTGACCATATTTACGGTAGCGTACCTCTATGATTCCAAATCATAGTGGCTCGCTTCTGTAAGACTATATTGAGTTTATTGGCCTCCTAATTTGTGTATTTTAGTATTTAGTCTTTGCCGAGTAGAGATTTAGTGGTTTTATTTGTACAGCTTTGGAATAGTTCGTTTGATTAATTATTGGTTTGCTATTGGTGCATGACATTTTCCGTTTCCTTAGATTTTATATTCTTTAACATTGTTTGCTTATATCCTTTTATTTTTATTTTTCAGGTATTGCTTTTTGTTGGTCATAAAATAAAAGAATGAGAACCATGGACAAGAGTTAGCTCCCTTTTGTCAAAAACACCCACACTACCTGCACATCATCACCTCCCCTCAGCTCGGTCACATGTGCGTGTGCATGTGCGTGCGTGTGTGTGCGTATGTGTGTGTGTGTGTGTGTGTGTGTGTGTGTGTGTGTGTGTGTGTGTGTGTGTGTTTGCTAGCGGTAAATGCATATTGTCCGTTTACAGGTCTGTTCCTTGACTGATTGGTTGGTTAGTAAAATGGACGGGTGAATGTATCTACCATTTGTTATGTCGGTTGTTTATTTGATTGAGTACGTAACCGACCTTGTTGGTGGACAGCAAATTTATGATTACAAAATACATTTCTTCACTCATTAATAAACATTTTGCGTGGATCAAAACACCACCACACAGCAACCGGACAGCACAAACACTTAACCCCTTCACTGCCAAGAAAAAATGATCACCACAACTCGGCAAGAGGTGTAGATCCTCATGAGCCCCCGCAATTGCGGGGGCTCATGAGGATCTACATGAGGATCTATGCCTCTTGCTGAAACCACTTTGTATCCATTGTTTATGGGACGGCCGGAGCTCTTTCGCGTTGAATTTACACAGACTTCGGAGTACAATGTAAGGTTAGTGGCAGTAAAGGGGTGAACCCCGGCTAACAACGTTTGGTTGGGGGACCGGCGCATTTCTGTTTCATAGTCACATAATGGTCCCGCTTAAAAAAAAGAAAAGAAGTTACATTCACATCGGAATATTTGCGACCGGAGCCTTATGTCATATAAAAATCCATCCATCCATCCATCCATCCATCCATCCATCCATCCATCCACCCAATGACCAAAAGGCCATCGGGCCGACGTCGGCCCGATGACCTTATGCGCATTGGGTATCCATTCATTCATTCGTCAGTCCGTCCGTCCGTACATTTTGTCCATATGCTCAGCTTCATATTCTGTTTGATCCTACACATCACAAACACACACACACGCACGCACGCACGCGCGCGCACACACACACACACACACACACACACACACACACACACACACACACACACACACACACACACACACACAAGTACACGCACAATTACAATCACGCATACATACACGTACTCTTCTCTCTCTCTCTCTCTCTCTTGGCTTGACTTCGCGAACGAAGATTTTATAGGAGTTGCCCACGACGTCTGCAGGCTTGTTCGTGGCTGCGGAGGCCAATCCGAGACAGGCAGGTTCGACCGCAGTGGCTGCAGGGGAAGGTATGGCCAGGGTTCTGAGCTGCGGCATCTCTGTTTTTTCTCCTGAGCCGCTTGTCCTTAAGGCTAGCTCTGTGAGAGTCCTCAAAGGAGACAGCTGCCTTGTAAATGGTGGAGCGCCAGGTGTCACGGTCCGCAGCAAGCGAAGACCACTGGTGGTGGTCGATTTGGCAGGCACTAAGTGACTTCTTGAGACCGTCTTTGTATCTCTTCTTTGGTGCCCCTCTGTCACGGTGTCCAGTAGCAAGCTCGACGAACAGGGTGATCTTCGGTAGGCGATGATCCTCCATCCTGGAGACATGCCCCGCCCAGCGGAGCTGTGTCCGCAGCAGCAAAGCCTCGATGCTCACAGTTTCAGCCTGTTCAAGGACCTCGACGTTGGTGACATAGTCACTCCAGTACATACACGTACACACACAAAGAAAACTACTATAAAAAAATCTTTACCTGACTGTAGCTGTATGTGATCAGAACTCGCTCAGACAAAGCTGTGATCAAGCGTGAGTTTGGCCGCGGCACGAGGCTGTCATTGCGGTGTACTGCTTGAAATATACTTGTGTGCCTCAAATGTTTTGACAGGTCTCACACACGCACGAGTGGAAAACACTGTGTCAGGACGTGTTGATATTGTTTCACCCCTTCACTGTCGAGAACAAGTGAGCACGGTTCAACTACAAGAGACAAATCTTTTGCATTTAACTCATTCAGCCCGACGGCCGTATTTCCAAAATTTTGGAGGCGTCATCTAATGACTATGCACCAGATGTAGGAGATGGATCGACCATGATAATTCAAGGGCAGTGCCAGTTTAGCTTGGCGCCGACGGGTCCAAATCATAGACCAGCACATAAATGATGTAAAACTACAATTGACATCTTTCTAAACGCAGACCAGCCGTCTTGATGCAAAGTTTTCAGTGCGCAAAACGCCATCGGGCCGACATCGCCCGCTCTTGGCCCGCGCACGGCAGTGCGCGGGCCAAGGGCGGCCAACGTCAACCCGATGGTGGTTTGCGCTTTGGGTTAATTTAATTTACTTCCGTGAGCGAGCCAAATTCTGCTGATTATTATTATCGTGTCCAGTATGTCGAACGTAACCCTGTTCACTACCGAGAAAAACTGAACACCGCCCAACTGCAAGAGGCATGGATCCTCATGAGGCTACGCATTTTTGGGGGCCGCTCATGAAGACGTATGCCTCTTGCTACTTTACAGCCATGTTCCTTGGACGTCTGAGTCTTTTTGCCACTGAAGATTGCAATAATTTCAAAAGCACAATGTACGTCCACTGGCAGTGAAGGGGTTAATGGTCTCTAGTGCTTCGCGCAGTTCTGCAGTTCATGTGAGGGCCGGTTGTGGAAAAGAGAGACTGGACTAAACGAAAAAAATAATTCTCTGGAGTTATTCTCTGGAGTTAGTGCGCTTTTGATATTGCGTCATTTAGACACACGAAAAGGCGACACGACAACAGTGCAGACTACACAGCCGAGACCTCAAAACAGTTGTGATAAAACTCTATGCTCACGCATAGGGTTCACACAGTGGGTTTAATACGGTACAGTTTTGGGACGGTTTGTCTTGTGAGTGACAAATATTCTGTGTGTCACGTGGGCTACTTGGAATCTTTAAGAAACGGTTAACACGGGAAGTTTTAATGAGTTTTAAGCGAGAGCTCAGTCTGTCAGAGGTCTAAATAAGTTAGTACGGGGCTTTACTGTCAGTGTGGACAGACGTGTGTGAGATACCTTAGCCCGTATTCCAAGACTCTGAAACCTAGAATTCAGGTATGTTTCTATACGTATTATTGATGGTTACTGCGTTAAAAGATAGTCTGCGTTAATAGGAGTTAATTCGGTTGTGTAGTGTTGACCGGTTTGGTTCAGTTATGTTGGTTTGGAATTCATTGAGGTAATCGGCGTTTTTCGTATACAGTTATTTACCGAGATGGATAACAAAGGAATGTGAGGGGTGTATGCCTAAGTCGTTATGAAGGTAGTACGTGGTTAAGTATAGTCTTTTCCAGCGTATGGGATAACGTATAGCGAGAGTGTTAGGTTATAATCTGTTTCAAGGTAGTGACAGAGATATGGGGGTGTTACGAAAGTAGTTCGGGTTATGAGGCACGTGTGTGTGAATGAACGTGTGAATTATTGGTATCAGCCAGGTTACGTAATGTATCTCATATTATCCAATATGTGTGTGTGTTTAGCAAGTGTTACGATTTAGGACTTTATTATTGTTCAGAGTGCTTGTCGGAGGGTGGAGCGACAGACGCCGAGACGTCAGTCACCAGGGACCTAATGCGAGGTCATCTCTCCATCTCTTCACTCAGGGATTGAGCGACCGGTGCCGAGACACCCGGGTCACAGCGAGGACTGCGCTATACGGTACGAGCTGCGAGGACGTCCACGGTACGAGAGACAGGACGACTCGGGAGCGTACAACAAAGGACTTGCACGCCTAGACGTGAAAAGGATTGAACGTAACCGGGCGAGAACACCAAACAGGTTGGAGTGTGACAGACTACTACCTAGCCTGGCATTGATATTGTGTGCGTGTGCGTGGTGTTGAGATGCTGGTAGTAGGGAAGGTGTGGTGTACATAGTTTGGTAATCTTTTGAGTGTTTTCATTGTTTATCTTTTATAAAGGTTTATTTTAGAGAAAGAGCTAGTGAGTTGTGTTTTACCGCATGAATGCGCCCGTCTGAGTCAGTGGCGGTGTATGCATCTGTTGTGCGAGAGTCTGTACGTGTGACTGGGGGAGAAAGTCTGCGTGCGTTACAGTGGTGACCCTGTTTTAGCGGTCGGTTAGAGTAGCTGCGTGCGATAGTGAGTACTAGCGATTGTAGAATAAGATTTGATTGCTATGTGCGTGTTTGGTTGTTTGTGTTAGATTCCCCTCTCCGATTCTAGGGGGTAAGATCCGTCGGTTCGGTAGTTTTCTGGGTCTTACGAGGAGGTAGTTCTTGTTTCTTCCTGTGTATAGCTATAAGTCTAAGTTCCTTGCTCTTCTTTCTATCGGTTTATTTGTTCGCTCCATCTGGACGTCTTTCAAGTAGGTCACTGTTTTTTTGCGTAGGTTGTTGATATTTTTGTGGGTTTTCGTTTTAAGTTGTTGCCGTTGATTTTTTTGTTTGTTTGTTTGTATTTTTACGTTTTTCAAATTTTCGGAAGTTGTTGTTAATATAGAGTCGGACCTGGTAGAGGTTTATATTCGACAGGGGCAAAGATTGGGTCACACGGGGGCCAGGCTCTTTGATTATGTCGAGAAATGTAAAGATAGGCAGGCAATGGTGAGAGGAAAAAGAGAAAAAAATAGAGAAGAACAAATCTTAAGAGAAACGCAGCAGGCCTTAGGAGATAACGAACAAGCCTTACGAGAACAGGAACAAGCATTGAGCGAGAAAGAACTAGAGTATCAGAGAGAGAAAGAAGATAAAGATAGGGAGTCGAAAGAGAGAGATAGGGAGGTGCAGCTGCAGTTAGCTCGAGATGCGGGGTCTAGAGCAGCTCTAGATAGTGATTCAGTTGGCCGGGGCATACGTAATTTCCCTAGATTACCGATGTTTAAGGAGTCTGTGGACTCCATTGACGCTTTTTTTGGTGTCGTTGTGAGGCTCATGCGCAGGCATTGAGTTGGCCACCTGCCAACTGGCCCGTTTTGCTTTCGTCGGTGCTAGAAGGCCAGGCCTTGAGTCTTTTCCATAGCTTGAACGTTTCGGGGAACGTAGATTACGATATGTTGAAGGAATGTCTCTTACAGAAGTTCCAGTGTAGTGCGGAAGGATTCCGAGAACGCTTGAGAGCTTGTCGGCCAGAGAAAGGGGAATCGTTTGTGTCGTTTGGCAAGCGATTGTCCCATTTGCTCGTGCGTTGGGTCGAGCTGTCCAAGATCGACCACACGTACGAGGATTTGTTTGATCTCGTGTTGGCGGAACAGTTCTTTGATAGCGTTTCCAAGGATCTAGCAGTGTTCTTGAGGGAGCGTAACCTCAAGAGTACAGATGAGTTAGTGCAGAACGCGGAGGCTTTTCGGCTGGCGCATCCGACGAAAAACCTAGCGCGTAGGACCGAGTCACCGCCAGTCGGGTTGCTCGCTGCTAACACGACTGGGGGATATCGGGGCGTCAATACCTTGCGTGGGGCCCAACTGGTTAACGGCAGAGGTATTTTGCGTTTTCGACGTGGGGATAGAGATAACAGCAATAGTGGTTGCGATCCTTACGCACGAGGAGAGAAATCTGGGCGTGGGTACGGTCGTGGTCGTGGTCGTATTGCGAATTCGGACACTGTGTTTCGCGTGTCATGCGTACGGTCATTTCAGCCGTGACTGTCCTAACAGTAGTTCAGGGGTTCAGTGTTTCACGTGTCAGGGGTACGGCCATCTGGCTCATCAGTGTCCTAGCGATACTGGTAAGGTGAAGGGGGCGGAGCAGCTCGCTCACACGGTCAGTGTTGCAGTGCCAGTCGGGCAGGAACCTCGGTTGGGTGTGTTGTGCTCAGCTGACGGCGGAGGTTACTTACCGGTGGGGAACGGGATAGTAAATGGTTTCCTGGTTTCTGTTCTGCGCGACTCAGGGGCCACGACCGCAGGGGTCAGACGTAGCCTCGTTAGGGATGATCAGTTCACAGGGGAGACGCAGAAAGTGATTTCATTCGGTGGAAGGTGGTCTTTTCCTTTAGCCAAGATAGACGTTCAAACTCCGTTCTTTGTAGGGGAGTTGCTTTATTGTGTCATCGATGAGCCGATCGTTAACTTGATCGTCGGGAACATGAAGGATGTCGAGCCAATTGTGGGGATGTTCGGAGCGATTAAGGGTTTTCGTATCCCTCGGGAAGCTGTTGCATCCGTCGCGGCGTTGTCATCTGTGGATAATTCGCCTCTGGACGCTATCTCGCCTGCCGCGCTTATTGAGTTGCAGCAGGCAGATAGATCGTTACAGGGTTGGTTTGAACAAGCCGCAGTAGGCGAGATCAGGGACAGTGGGTGGAACGGATACCAGTTTGTAATTGAAGACGGCTTGTTACGGCGTCGTTTTTGGAAGGAGGGCGCACCGTTGGCTGTTGCGACAGCCGTACAGATCGCTGTACCGTCGTCGCTGCGTGCCAAGGTTATATATCGGCGGCCCATGACGGTTTGGTAGCTAGGCATTTCAGCGTTAGACGAACGCTGGGGCGGGTCCGTCTCCGGGGTTCGTGGCCGGGTGTGGCGGCGGACGTCGCACGGTATTGTCGCTCGTGAGACGTTTGTCAGGATAATCCTCCGTATAGCCAGGACTATGCTGGGATGGGTAGAAGAAGCGGTCCGCAGGGTTGGCTCCCCCGTCGGGTTCGCCAGAGATAGAATAATTCTGTTGCGGATAGGAATGCCGCTCACCACCCCGTCTTTAGGTAGGTCGGTGACTGTTGAGTTTCGTGATCGGTGTGGGCCGGCATCGGATCGTTTTTATATCTGGTGATATTGACGTGTTCGTTCTGTTTTCGCGTTCGCTGTGCGATCCGAGAGTGTACGTTGAGGGTTAAGGCTGTTCTTTATTTTCTTTCTTTCGTTTTGTGATAGGATAGTAATGATGTTGCGTCGAGTAGTATTAAAAAGAAACTCGGTCGTTTCTTTTTTTTCCCGAGGAAGGGGGAATTTTGATGAAACTCTATGCTCACGTATAGGGTTCACACAGTGGGTTTAATTCCGGTACATTTTTGGGGCGGTTTGTCTTGTGACAAATATTTTGTGTGGAACGTGGGCCACTTGGAATCTTTAAGAAACGGTTTACACGGGGAGTTTTAGTGAGTTTTAGGCGAGAGCTCAGTCTGTCAGAGGTCTAAATAACTTAGTAGGGGGCTTTACTGTCAGTGTGGACAGACGTGTGTGAGATACCTTAGCCCGTATTCCAAGACTCTGAAACCTAGAATTCAGGTATGTTTCTATACGTATTATTGATGGTTACTGCGTTAAAAGATAGTCTGCGTTAATAGGAGTTAATTCGGTTGTGTAGTGTTGACCGGTTTGGTTCAGTTATGTTGGTTTGGAATTCATTGAGGTAACCGGTGTTTTTCGTATACAGTTATTTATCGAGATGGATAACTAAAGAATGTGAGGGGTGTATGCCTAAGTCGTTATGAAGGTAGTACGTAAGTATAGTCTTTTCCAGCGTATGGGATAACATATAGCGAGAGTGTTAGGTTATAGTCTGTTTCAAGGTAGTGACAGAGATATGAGGGTGTTACAAAAGTAGTTCGGGTTATGAGGCACCTGTGTGTGAATGAACGTGTGAGTTATTGATATCAGCCAGGTTAAGTAATGTATCTCAATATGTGTGTGTGTTTAGCAAGTGTTACGATTTAGGACTTTATTATTGTTCAGAGTGCTTGTCGGAGGGTGGAGCGACAGACGCCGAGACGTCAGTCACCAGGGACCTAATGCGAGGTCATCTCTCCATCTCTTCACTCAGGGAGTGAGCGACCGGTGCCGAGACACCCGGGTCACAGCGAGGACTGCGCTATACGGTACGAGCTGCGAGGACGTCCACGGTACGAGAGACAGGACGACTCGGGAGCGTACAACAAAGGACTTGCACGCCTAGACGTGAAAAGGACTGAACGTAACCGGGCGAGAACACCAAACAGGTTGGAGTGTGACAGACTACTACCTAGCCTGGCATTGATATTGTGTGCGTGTGCGTGGTGTTGAGATGCTGGTAGTGGGGAAGGTGTGGTGTACATAGTTTGGTAATCTTTTGAGTGTTTTCATTGTTTATCTTTTATAAAGGTTTATTTTAGAGAAAGAGCTAGTGAGTTGTGTTTTACCGTATGCATGCGCCCGTCTGAGTCAGTGGTGGTGTATGCGTCTGTTGTGCGAGAGTCTGTACGTGTGACTGGAGGAGAAAGTCGGCGTGCGTTACACAGTTAACACACAATCTGTACGGCTGCAAATTACGTCCCAGCCTTGAACTTTTTCAGTTGCTATTTACACGATTTATTAATATTTTATCCATTTTCAAAAAGAAAAGTGTAGAGTCTAAGTGTCCACCTAGCTTCTTCACACTGGCATTGACAAGACAAGTGTCAAATTGTATACTTGTTTGTGTGCCTATTTTGAAAAAGTTTTTTAAAAGCTCGAAATATTAATAAATTGTGTTGTAACTGTCCTTTCTGAGCGTGTTTCTTTCTCTGTTGTTTTCTTCTCTAGTGATGGAGGAATCAGTTAAAACTTTGCGCTGTGAAGGATGTAGTCTCATCATTGTTGTGTGCACTTGTAAAACTGATAGTCATGAGATGCTTGCCGCGGGACGACAGTGTGTCCAGGGTTATCTGATGTATTTCCCAGTAAGCAAAGGTCCTCGGACCATGACGGCCGCAGTGTGCCTGCGCTGTTGAACGTACATTTGGCGGGAAACGCTGTATGTGTGTGTGTGTGTGTGTGTGTGTGTGTGTGTGTGTGTGTGTGTGTATGTATGTATGTATGTAGACGGGGAAGTGGCGCAGTGGTTAAAGCGTCTGCCTCCAATGCCAAAGGTGCGAGGTTCGATACCGGGTTCCGGCGTTGGATTTTTCTCCTCTGGTAAGTGTCACCGTCTGGGCAGTGGGCAGATGTTCACATCTGCACGGGACATAGACGACCCCGGACCCCACGAGTCCCCTGCTGCCTTGCAGGCCTGGCCGCTTGGCTGCGGAAAGGCTAAGGGAGGAAACCCCTGACATCAAAGCCCCCGTGTCTCCGGGGAAGGCTTTTGAGCCAGAGACTAAGACAAGGACAGTCTGATATAAAACCTACGACCCGAGGACCTCGATGCCACCGTCCCAGCTTGCTAGGCCATGGCAAACGAACCAAGGGTTTAAAGGGTGGGGCCAGTACTGCGCACACTGCACTCCACCAAAAAGCTCCACCGCGCAGGCTTTAGGAAACGCCCACGGACTATGACACTGAACTTTCCAAGTCCTGTAGCAATGGGCAAGGGGCAAAACGGCAGGTGAAAGATGTCACTGGAAGCCGCAGTCTCAAACCTGCATGCAGGCGGTTCAGGATATTGGTCGCCTGATGTTGACCTGGGGATGACAACGTCACTCGGCACACCCTGAACGACCAAGCAGCCTTCTCTAGGGACAGCACTGCTTGCTCCACACGGAGAGGGGCCTAGAAAAGGTGGCCTAACCAAAGCTCATCCCCTCGTAACCCCAGTTGGCTAGCCGCGGTCAACGGGCATCTTCTCATGCGGTCAGAAAACAAGAAAAAACAATGGATCCACTCATGACGACCACGACCGGACTCAACGTAGCATGCTGGAACGTCCGAACCATGCTCGACACAGCAGACAGCGGACGCCCTGAACGTCGCTCCGCCCTCATTGCCCATGAATTGCGGAGGTTAAACATCGACATCGCCGCGCTCAGCGAAGTACGCCTCCCGGAGGAAGGCAGCCTCCAAGAACTTGGCGCTGGCTACACCCTCTACTGGTCAGGCAGGCCTGCATCAGAAAGACGGCTCTCAGGCGTGGGCTTCATGGTGAAGACCCCCATTGCGACTAAGTTGGAAAACCTACCAACGGGTCACTCCGACCGCATCATGTCTATGCGCCTCCCACTGAGACACCAGCAATACGTCACCCTTCTCAGTGTGTACTCCCCAACCCTCCTGGCAGAGCCTGCAGAAAAAGACAAGTTCTACTCTGACCTGCGCAGCCTCCTGCAGAACACCCCTGCAGACGACAAAGTCATCATCCTTGGCGACTTCAACGCGAGAGTGGGCCAGGACTCTGAAGCCTGGAAAGGAGTCCTCGGCAAGCATGGCGTTGGGAACTGCAATGACAATGGTCGCTTACTGTTGGAGCTTTGTGCAGAGCAGCAACTTGTCATCACCAACACTACTTTCCAGCAAAAGGACAGTCGAAAGACCACCTGGATGCATCCTCGCTCCAAGCACTGGCACCTTATCGACTATGTCCTAGTGCGTCAGAGGGACCGCAGTGACGTCCTCCTCACCAGAGTGATGCCCAGCGCAGAGTGCCACACTGACCACCGCCTTGTTCGCTGCAAACTCAGGCTCCGCCTCAAGCTGAAACCGAAGAAAGCGGCCCCCCCCCCCCCCAAGAAAAAGCTTGATGTTGCCAGCCTTCAGCGTGACGACAAGAAAGCTGCCCTTCAGGCCGATTTACAGCGCATGCTCAAAGACACAGTTGATCCAGCAGACTCCTCCCCTGAAACACTCTGGGAACAACTGAAAACTGCTATTGTAAAATCGTCTGTGGAAGTCTTGGGCTTTGCTAGAAAGAGGAACAAAGACTGGTTTGACAAAAACGACGTAGAGATCCAGGAACTTCTAGCAAAAAAAAAAGAGCCGCCCACCAGGCCCACCTAGCCCAGCCTTCCTGCCCTGTGAAGAAGTCTGCCTTCCGCCTCATCTGCAGCAGTCTCCAGCTCAAGCTTAGAGAGCTCCAGAGCGAGTGGTGGTCCAGACTCGCACAGAGGACCCAGCTCTGCGCTGACAACGGTGACTACAGGGGCTTCTACGAAGCACTGAAAGCAGTGTATGGCCCTAGGCACCTGGTACAAAGTCCCCTGCGAAGCGCTGATGGACAGGCACTCCTCACAGATAATACCTCCATCTTGAACCGCTGGTCGGAATACTTTCAGGACCTCTTCGGCGCTGAGCGCACTGTTCAAGAAACAGTCATCCTCCAAATCCCACACCTTCCACTAAAGGTTGAATTGGACGAACCGCCCACCGCCGAAGAGACCCTCACAGCCATCCACCAGCTCAAGAGTGGCAAAGCAGCAGGCATTGACGGAATCCCGCCAGAGATCTGGAAACATGGAGGCCCAGCACTGCACAACAAGCTCCACGACCTCTTTCTCTGCTGCTGGGAAAAAGGAACACTACCAAAGGATCTCCGTGATGCAGTCATCATCACCCTGTACAAGAACAAAGGAGAGAAGTCTGCCTGCTCTAATTATCGTGGAATTACCCTGCTGTCCATTGCCGGGAAAATTCTCGCAAGGTTGCTCCTGAATCGGCTGGTACCTGCCATCGCTGAAGACCACCTCCCAGAGGGCCAGTGTGGCTTCAGAGCCAACAGGAGTACCACCGACATGGTCTTTGTGCTGAGACAGCTTCAGGAGAAGTGCCGCGAGCAGAACAAAGGGCTGTACGTAACGTTTGTCGACCTAACAAAAGCGTTTGACACTGTGAGCAGGCAAGGTATGTGGCAGATCCTGGAGCGACTAGGCTGTCCCCCAAAGTTCCTGAACATGATCGTCCAGCTCCACGAGGACCAGCAAGGCCAGGTCAGACTAAACAGTGACCTCTCAGAACCATTCCCTATTCGCAACGGCGTGAAGCAAGGCTGCGTGCTGGCACCGACCCTCTTCACCATCTTCTTTAGCATGATGTTGAAGCAGGCCACAGTGGACCTCGACGATGACGACGCAGTGTACATCAGGTATCGTCTCGATGGCAGCCTGTTCAACCTCAGACGACTGCAGGCCCACACGAAAACCCTAGACCAACTGATTCGTGAGCTGCTCTTTGCTGATGACGGTGCCCTCGTTGCACACACAGAGAGAGCCTTGCAGCGCATCACGTCCTGCTTCGCAGATGCCGCCCAGCTCTTTGGACTTGAGGTCAGTCTGAAAAAGACAGAGGTCCTTCATCAGCCGGCACCCAAGGAAGAGCATTGCCCTCCCCACATCACCATCGGCGATGTACACCAGTTTACCTACCTTGGCTGCATCATCACGTCAGACGCCAAGCTGGACAAGGAGCTGGACAACAGGCTAGCAAAAGCGAACAGTGCTTTCGGGCGACTATTCAAGCGGGTGTGGCACAATCAACAGCTGAAAACAGGCACCAAGATCAGCGTGTACAGAGCTGTCGTCCTCACCACCCTGCTGTACGGTTCCGAGTCCTGGGCCCTCTACCGCAGCCAACTACGACTCCTCGAACGCTTTCACCAGCGCTGCCTGCGTACCATCCTCAGCATTCACTGAAGTGACTATGTCACCAACGTCGAGGTCCTTGAACAGGCGGAAACTGTGAGCATCGAGGCTTTGCTGCTGCGGACACAGCTTCGCTGGGCGGGGCACGTCTCCAGGATGGAGGATCATCGCCTACCCAAGATCACTCTGTTCGGCGAGCTCGCCACTGGACACCGAGACAGAGGGGCACCAAAGAAGAGATACAAAGACGGTCTCAAGAAGTCACTTAGTGCCTGCCAAATCGACCACCGCCAGTGGTCTTCGCTTGCTGCGGACCGTGACACCTGGCGCTCCACCATTCACAAGGCAGCCGTCTCCTTTGAGGACTCTCGCAGAGCTAACCTTAAGGACAAGCGGCTCAGAAGAAAAAACAGAGTTGTCGTAACTCAGAACCCTGACCAGACCTTCCCCTGCAGCCACTGCGGTCGAACCTGCCTGTCCCGGATTGGCCTTCGCAGCCACGAAAATGCCTGCAGACGATGTGGGCAAACCCTATAGAATCTTCGTTCGCGAAGTCAAGCCAAGAGATGTATGTAGCACTAGTTTCTCCTGTATTTGTGTTCGTACACGTCTGAAACTTTAGGAAATGCTTCATTCAAGATTTATTTCGGATTTATTTTCGGCATTTTTAAATTGGATTAATCATTAAAGACAAAACTTGCCGTTTATAGAAAGTCGGTTGATCCGCAGATTTGCATGATTTGCAAAAAAATACTTTTCTTTGGTTGTACACTCCAAAGAGAAGTTATTCCTCGTAACAAATACACACTGGATTTCTCGAATTTTGCCACAGCATGCATGAGGTATTGTGCCGGCCAGTCTATGAGTTATGTCCCCAAAGGCGCAGCTAGCCAAGCAAAATAGAAACAAGAAAGGCAAAGCCCTTCTGGCTCACGACCGATCTACATATGTGTGACCTTTGTGACAATAAGTAAAGGGCTAGCTTCTGCACCTGCAAAATCCATGTTTTCTCAAAATTTAAGCATTTTTCACACACCCGCCAACCCCTCCTTCCCCCCTCGTGACCCTTGATCTTTACGATGAGTCGACTAAATTAGTATGCATAGGAAGGTCTTATCATCAGCTACCTTTGTGCCCAAAGAAAAATGTACAGTCTAAGTGTCCACCTAGCTTCTTCACACTGGCATTGACAAGATAAGTGGCAAATTGTATACTTGTTTGTTTGCCTATTTTGAAAAAGCTTTTTTAAAAAAATCTCGAATCTGAATAAATTTAACTTCGAAATATTAATTAACTTCGTTGTAACTGTCTATCTACGTTAGACAACCACCATAAAGCTAACGAGCTGGCTCAACGGCCAGCGACAAGGGGGCGGAAATTGGATTACCGGGAGCCAGCAGCAGCGCAAGGACCCTCTTCCCAGTGAGCGGGTCTTTGATCACAGCGTAAAGGCCGACACAACAACGCTCGTCTTCGGAGACTCCGTCTTGCGCAATGTCAAGGGGGAGAAAATGACCATGTATCAGGGCTAGAAGGTAAGGTCATCTCAGTATCCGGCCTGCAAACCTCCCACCTGTCTGACTGGCTCAAGAAGCAGTCGCAGTCACCTCGCGTCCAACTGGTCACTTTCCACGTGGGGGTGAACACTCGTAAGATACAAGAAGTTATCAGTCAGCAGAGGGAAAGTCTGATTTTCTCCTGCAAGCGTGTGTTTCCCAAAGCACACATCCAGGTCTCATCCATATTGCCTGCTGCCCTGGGAAGAAATTCTCGCCTTAATCAGCGCATTCTCCCTTCAAACACAAACCTGTGTCACGTGGCCAAGAAGCTGGGCGCCACCTTTGTTGACAATACGGGCAAGTTCCTAGCCCCAAGCGGTCTTCCCCGAAAGGCGCTGTACCGTTTAGACAACAAAGGTCGGCCTGACCCCATTCATCCTTCGCACGTGGGGACCCGGAGGTTGCCAGGCAGTATCAAGTACGGAGGGGAACTTGCCAGCCAGAGTGATGCAATCACTCAGAGGAACAGTAGCTCTCCGACCATCACTAAGAAGAAGCTGTACTCGGAGGCTGTATTTGTGGTAGCCTGGAGGCAAACAGTGACACCACCAAGACATCTGCAGTCACTGTTACTTCCGGTCCTACAAACTCCACACCACCGGTACAGCCACTCCAACAACAGCATCTACAACAACTAGAAAATGAGCCGGAACTGATGCAACTACAACAGCACGAACATCAACAGCTTCTACACCTGGAGCAGCAGCAACTCCTACACCAGGAGCACCACCGTCTACACCAGGAACAGCAACAACTACAGCACTTGCAACAACAGCTGCCCTCTACGCCGTTTGCAGACTGGCAGCAGCTTCAGTACCACCGTCTGTTGCAACTGCGTGCCATCTCTTCGACTGCAGCACCATGGCAACGACTACAGTACCCGAACAGTTGTCACGGTGCGTGGTCGGATCACGGCGTGTCTACCTACCCGGGAAATAGTGTTCCACCATACCAACAGATCTACCAAGAGCCCACAGTGAATGGTGCCAGTGGATATACCAGTCTCTTAATTCTGTAATTGGGTGTTGTGTTTTAGTGACGACTTACCACTCTGCTCACAAATGTGCATGTGTGAGGCAGTGTGTGGTAAGCCTGTGCTATGTGTGCCTGTGTTCATTCTGCTGGGTTCGTACATCTGGTAAACTGATTACTCGATATTGCTCGTCTCGATCTGTAACAGTTCCAGCATTAATTAATTTGTGTTTAGTTTTATATCAAGGCATTGTTTTGCCAGGTATGTGTAGCCTGCTTCAAGCGGTGCTTTGATCTTCCGTATTAGGATTACCGGAACTTCACGATTCTTATTTGTGCTCTTTTCATGGTGCTGATTTGATTCAACTGTTTAAAGCGTGCAGCCTGCTATACTCAATATAGCACGCTACAAGCTTTAACACTATTGGTTGTTACTGGTGTTTTGATACTGTGTGCTGAAGTCGTTAAAGTGCTGCAGTTAGTACTCTTTCTTTTATATTCTTACCCCGTACCTATAGACTCTGTTGTGTTATCGTTACACTGTTTTTTATGATACATTTCAACTCTGAATTTTGCTTTTCCGAAGTGACGATGGATCATTCCAAGGAAAGGTACACAATCTGCACATCGGGAACTTGAACATATATCACTTATTTTATAAGCTGTCCGACCTGAGCGTGTATTTAAACAAGCCTGAACCATTCCACCTGTTTGGTCTTTGTGAGACTCGTTTAAATTCCAACATGAGCGATAAAATAATTAGTATTCCATTTTTTCCCTCTATTTCAATGTGACGCTAATGGACTTGGTCAAACAGGCATTGCTGTTTATGTTCACACTTCAATTCAGCATCTTGACCGTAGACGTGTGGACCTAGAAACAATCGAGGTCGAGTGTGTCTGGATGGAGATACGATGTCCCAAAGCCCGACCAACTTTTGTTGGCTTTTTATATCGTAACCCGTCAGCCACATTTGAATGGTACGATAACATTTTGCACACCGTTGACAGCGACGTGTTGATGTTACGCGATTTTAATATTGACATGTTGAAAAATCATGCGCCATGGGAATGTACAATGAACAAGTTAGGCTTAAAACTAGTCTCCTCCCCAACCATCATCACCCACTCAACGGCAACACTTATAGACCACATTTACTCTAACCGTCCCCAAACCGTGTATAATGTTAGTGTTACTGGTCTCAGTATTAGTGACCATTATCTCGTTGTCTGTGAGTGGTCATCTAAAATTCCGGTGCAGAAAAAGCATGCACACACTACTACTACGTTCCGCACATCTGAACGATTTAACGAGGTTGCCTTTCTAGCTGATATAATAATAATAATAATAATAATTATTATAATGTGCTTATCTTATAATAATTATAACTCTAAGCGCGCACTCACAACTCGCGCACGCATGCGCACGCTTTTGTCAATGACTCACGTACCACAAATACATTACGACAGTCAGCTTGGGGTGGGGAGTGTGGTGATGTTATAGTGTTAGAACTGTTGAAAGAGGTGAGTTTTGAGAGAGAGAGAGTGTTTCTGACGGAGAGAGAGAGAGAGAGAGAGAGAGAGAGAGAGAGAGAGAGAGAGAGAGAGAGAGAGAGAGAGAGAGAGAGAGAGAGAGAGAGAGAGAGAGAGAGAGAGAGAGAGAGAGAGAGAGTGGGAGAGTGTTCCAGGTGGATGGACCGTAGACGGAAAAGGAGCGGGGGCCGAAAGCGCTGAGTTTGGTGCGGGGGATGTAAAGGCGGAGAGGGTCGGAGGCGGAGCGGAGGGAGCGGGAAGGAGTGTAGGGGTGAAGTAAGTTGGAGAGAATGGCAGGAGCGTAGTTGTTAAGGGATTTGTAGCAGAGAGAAAGAATCTTGTATTGGATGCGTTGGGGGATGGGAAGCCAGTGAAGGAGTTTGAGCAGGGGAGTGATGTGGTCGGATTTCTCCCTAGCACTCAGTTTGAAATCACCCAGAATGAAACTGATCCAGATAAAGCTTTGTCTGTTTGGTATAAACTGTTCAATAGTGTGCTAGACACACATGCCACTTTGCGACACAAAAAAGTCAAAACCCAAAATTTTCCCCAATGGCTAACACAAGAAATTATTCAAGCCATGTCATTGCGAAAGGAGCTGAGAGAACAAAAACGTTTCCAAGAATATAAGAAACAGCGAAATTTAGTTAAATCTATGGTCATCAAAGCAAAGAAATCTCTGTGTGATCGTTTGATCAAAGAGAATAAAAACACATCTTCGCTCTGGAGAGCAGTAACATGGCTACTAGAGGCAGTAATAAAAAATCACCAGTTAACCCTGCTAACCTTAATGCTAATACTTTTAACAATCACTTTCTTTCTGTCGTTGAATCCATAATCCCTTCAAGCTCAGATCATCACCAGTATATGTGTCCTGAGAGATTGCTGAACTTTTGTGACCAGAGAACAGCTGGCAAATCTCAATTTTCTATTCATCCATTTGCTGTGCATGAGGTTGGTAAGCTAATTATGTCAACGAAAAGCAAGACGCCTTCAGGCCCGGATGAAATCAGCCCCATGATTTTGAAAATCGCTTTTCCCTACGTTGTGGAGTCTCTAACATATATCTATAATTTGTGCATCAAGCACAACACGTTTCTACAAGATATTAAGCATGCAAAGGTAATACCTTTGGCAAAGACAAAAGATCTTACTGATGGTAACAACTATAGGCCTATTTCACTTTTATCAACTCTTTCAAAGCCCCTCGAGAGGCATGTCCACAAACATCTGTATAAGTATTTAGAAGAATCGGAACTCCTTCATGCTTTGCAGTCAAGTTTTCGTCCTAAGCACTCCGGCCTGCCATACGACCCTAACTAGACTGATAGATACTTGGCTGACATCATTAAACAAATCAGAATTAACAGGAGCTGTATTTCTGGACTTTAAGAAAACCTTTGATCTAGTTAACCGTGGAATCCTGCTGAAGAAACTTGAAACATAATTATTTATGTTCCTGTAGCGCTGTATCATTCTTTAGTTCTTACCTAAGCAACGGACAGCAGAAGGTGTTATTAAACGGTTCTTACTCGTCAGTAGGCACTGTCAGGCACGGAGTGGCTCAGGGCTCTGTCATCGGGTCATTGCTTTTCGGTTTATTTATTAACGACCTCCCACTTCATCTCAGCAATCCTGAGACCATATGCGACATGTTTGCTGACGACACAACAGTACATACACCCGCTAAGGATACAGTAACCATCAATTCGCGGCTAGAACAAAGTCTGGAGGAAGTTTCGGACTGGTGTGACTTAAACGCCATGGCACTTAACCCATTCAAAACAAAAAAACAAACAAGAAACATGTTAATAGCTACACGCCAGAAACATCAGCTTCAATCGCTTTCTCTCAGCTTGCCTCTAAATGGCAATGTCATAAAACAGGTCACGAGCACAAGCTGCTCCGAGTCATTGTGGACGACTATATGTAAATGGCAGCCTCATATCAACATTTTGTCTAAAAAAAAACTGTACATGCTGTCAAAACATAAATTTATTACTGATGTGGACACACGCAAAGTATTCTACAACGCTTATATCAAATCTCACATCGACTATGCATCAACAGTGTGGGATGGTTCAAGCAAAGTGCATATGAAGAGGTTAAACGCCCTACGCTGGAGAGCTGCCAAATTAATATTTCCGGCTCCCCATCTTTCAACTGATCAAAAACTCGCGTCACTGGCCATGCTGCCTCTAAAAGACCACTTTCTCTTCAACGAGGGTGTCCTCATGTTTAAGCTGCGCAATCGGTTAGGCCCAGCGTACCTTAGCACTTTTTTTTTTCAGAGCGTGCATCTGAAATTTTTCTAGATTTGGCCATCAGTTTCGAGCCCCCCGCCCACGTGTTGACATTTTCAAAACTAGTCTGTCCTATGGGGGGAAGCTCACTGTGGAATTCTCTACCGATTGAAATTAAAAATGCTAATACGCTGTCATTTTTCAAGCTTAGCTTCTGCAAGTACTTCGAGTCGAGCTGGTAAACCATCGCTGGCCAGGTGGTTGCTCGCTCATGCGCAACTTATAGGTCAACATACTCAGCTGACGTGTGTGTGTGTGTGTGTGTGTGTGTGTGTGTGTGTGTGTGTGTTTGTGTGTACGTGTGTGTGCGCGTGTGTGCGTGCGTGCTGGTGTGCGCGTGTGTGTGTGTGCATACGTGCCTGTGTGTGTGAGTATGCCAGTGCATACATGTATGTGCGTATGAGTGTGTGCGGCATGCGCGGCATGTCGCTTTATCATGCTCAGAATGAATAATGTGTACAAGTTAGCGAGTGAATATGTGCGTACCGGGTAATACTGGCTTTTTATTCCAGTGACTTCTGTTGTATGTATAATAGTTACTTCATTATGCTGGCATGTATCACTGTACTTCCTTTTATGCGTTTCTTTTTTCTTTTTTTTTAATTTTTAATTTTATATATTATTATATACTTCACTACCGTCAACATGATGTCTGTTTGGGTCCGTAAGTATGCGTGCGTGCGTGCATGTGTGTGCTAGCATACGTGCGTGCGAGCCTTTGATAAAATGTCCGTGTCTAAGTGAAATGGATAATGTCTGAGAATAAGGATTTCTTTTCTCCTTTGAACTCGAAGTCTTGTTATGTCCTTCTGTATGCAGCTAACACTAGTGACAGTAATGCTGAAAGTCTTGTTATGTCCTTCTGTATGCATGCTAACACTAGTGACAGTAATGCTGAAAGTCTTGTTATGTCCTTGTATGCATGCTAACACTAGTGACAGTAATGCCTTTTTAAAATTCCATTTAATCTTTCTTTTGGAGTACGTGTAGGGTTCATGTGTGCGTTTTTAGTTACTTTAGAATATACTTGCACATGCCCATTCTTGATATGTTTAAACTGTGTGCGCGTGCGTGCGTGTATGCGTATGTGTGCGCGCGTGTGTGCGTATGTGTGCGTGTGTGTATGGGCGAGTGCAAAGGTACGTGCGTGTGTGTGCGTGTGTGAGAACATGTGTGTGCGTGTATGTGTGTGTGCGTGTGAGAACATCATGTGCGTGAATGTGTGTGTGTGCGTATATATGTGAGTGTGTGTGTGATTGTATGTGTTGTGTGTGTATGAGTGTGGGCGTGTGCAATTGCTCAAAATTAGTCACATGTTTTGGGCCGTTGTCGTGTTTGTGATTATGCGTGTGAGTAATTTGTAGTTTAGCTGTAGCAACGGCAAGTTTGAAAACTGGTTTTGTAACCAAATGCTTATACTGTTGTAAAATAAAAGTGCATTGTTCATTGTTTCTTTCTCTGTTGTTTTCTTTTCCAGTGTTGGAGGGATCAGTTAAAACGTTGTGCTGTGAAAGATGGATCATCATTGTTGTATGCACTTGCAAAACTGATAGTCATGAGATGCTTGCCGCAGGACGACAGTGTGTCCGGGGTTATCTGATGCATTTCCCAGTAAGCAAAGGTCCTCGGACCATGACGACAGCAGTGTGCCCGCGCACGACTGTGCGCGGGCACACTGGGGCCGTCGTGGGCCCGAAGACGTTGTGCTGCTAGGGTTGTTTGCCATGCGGTGGGTCTTTGTCGCTGTAGGGACGTTACCCAATTAATGACTAATCAGGAAGACTACCAAGTAAAGTTTGTAAAATCCCTGTCAGAGGAGAGGTTTGTGCATTATCGACCGATGATCTTAGATCTAGTTTGGTCAACGCGCGCGCGCGCGCGCGCACACACACACACACACACACACACACACACACACACACACACACACACACACACACACACACAATGATAGGAAAGAAGGGTGGGTGAAGTGAGTTAGTGACTGGAAGCAATGACTATGGAACCCCCCCCCCCCTCCCTCGCCCTCCCACCCGAAGGGGGGCGTATCGCAAATTCACTGGATTTCCAGCCCCTTGATGCATGGAAATTTAGATCTAGGTCCTCCAACTTATTAGCACTGAAAGTCTCCTTTTTCTTTTCATTTATTGATTAATCAGTAAGTTGAATCTTCGTTTGAAGTGTAGAGCGGAACACAGTCTGTCGCGTGTTTATCGTTGTCGGATGTGAAACTCAGATATCAAGCTATCAGACATCCGATATCATATGTCACATGAATTGCAACGAATTACTTCCCTTTGGTCTGTACACATGATTTGCAAAGAAATATTTTTCTTCAGTTGTTCACGCCAAAGTGATGTGTAGAGTAGAACCGAGGCTGTCGTGTGTTTATCGTTGTCGGATGTGAAACTCAAATATCAAGCTATCAGATATCAGATATCATACGTCACATGAATTGCAACGAATTACTTTCATTTGGTCTGTTCATATGAGTTGTAAAAAAAAAAAAAACAACAACTTTTCTTTGGTTGTACACTCCAAAGTGAAGTTATTCATTGCAATGAATACACACTAGATTTCTGGCTTTTGCACCAGCATGCATGGACTATTGTGCAGACCAGCCAATGAGTTATCCCCCAAAGGCGCAGTTAGCCAAACAAAATAGAAAAAGAAGAAATGCACTTCAGAATAGAAATAAAACTAATATTTCTTATCATTTCTCATATTCTCATAGACAGGTCCACATGACATTTTCTTATTTAGATGATTTTCAGCTATTTTGCAGAACTGCTCTTCCACAATACATCACTAGCTGTCATCAATTACTTATATATGACCCTGAAAGTGACTGTCGATAAACTTGGTTTAGACATCTTTATTTCTTTGAATGACTGCAATTTACAAGAAACAGAAGTTCAGACATAAGAAGGGCAATTTAACGCATTCGAGACGTGCCGTCTACAGATACGCGGCAAATGGCCGCGTATCCGTAGGCGGCACGTCTAAAATGAGTTAATGCTCATGGCGAATGTCTGATGACAAAATAGTGTACACACATGAATGCGGGTGTCGTCATAAACTATTGACTGAAATAGTTTGTAAGC